>OZ010590.1:42191830-42196830 GCA_963932145.1 Acanthosepion lycidas | reverse complement strand
TAAATAATTTGACAATAAAATAAGTAAAATAATTTAACACAAACAAATTACCAAATCACACAGGTTAGAACAGATGAAATAGAATAAATAAATAAAAAGTAAAAAACAAAAACTTTGAGATTTGAGCCCAAATAAATAAAGTAAATAATAATCAAATTAACCAACCATTATGACCATAATATTAGTTAGACTATAAAAATCAAATAAAAAATTGGACGAAATACATAGCTATAACTTTTATATTACGATAAAAAATACTACGTTACTTAATAATCGAAAACCGAAAAGAGTAAATAAAAATATACAGTATAATAAATAAAAAATTAAAAAAAAAACAAATAAAATAAATTAATCTATATTCATCCAAATAAATAAACTAACAAACCGATCCCGATAAATTAACCGATAGAAAAAAAACAAATAAAGACAATAAAGACAAACAAATACATAAAGTAATGAATAAATCCTGCAAAAATAATATTTCGAGTAAACTATAAAAATCAACCCCAAAATTGAGCAAGTAGCTTTATCTTCCCAAACCTAAACAAAACTATTAAATAAGTGATATAAACAAATTTTTACTACTTTAATAAAAACACCGATTAAAATAAAAATAAATAAAAATATATATAAGATAAGAAAAAATAAAAATAAATAAAGACAAACAAAATAATTTAACCGAAATAAATAAATAAACAAATAAACGACTTCCAGAAAAATAACCGCCAAAATAGACTACACCCAATGCACCACCGACCCGTATATATAAAGAGCCGAGAAAAATAACAGTACTCGTGGACTGACGATTGCGTCTAGCATGAAACAGACAGTCGCCTCTAAGTGCTGGCTTCAATGTTCACTTATATATATATATATATATATATATATATATATATATATATATATATATGGTTGGATAGATGTGAGCTTCTGACCCTGGGTTTCACGCTTTAGCGATCGTCAGACAAATCTATCCAACCATCTCTGATATTGAGCGCTTTCTAATAAATACCGCGCATGTAATATATAAATAATTATACATATATAGATATATTTAATTATATTTATATACACACACTTTTCACACACATACACACACACACACAAACACACACACACATATATATATATATATATATATATATATATATATATATATAGTACAGCGCAAACTTCATATTCTCAAGGTCCTCTATAACAAAAGCAACACGTGACAAAATTTATTGCGTGCGTTGCAGCATTGTCTTGAATTGCATATAACAAACATTTTTGCATGCTAACAGTTTCCAGTCACCTCCATTATATTGGAACTCATGTCTTACACTCAATTCCATAACTACAACAGAAAAATTTAAATTTAAATTAGTTATAACAGAGCACGTTCACGATTGTTTGTCTTTATTCACCATCACAACGAAAGGCAGGCATTATCAGAGTTATAATATGTTTGTCTCATTAATTTACAGCTGAGGATGATCTTAGATAAAATCTAATGTACTTGCGTAGGAAACAACTACGGTGACTTCCTATATTAATTTCATCTTAACTACACGGAGCACATTAAAGAACAGAAATGTATAAAATAAATAGACACAATATGTTTTTGGAAATGTGTTATTGTTAATTGTAAGAATTTCGGATTACATTTCGTTGTCCTGTTATTACTGGGAAGTAAAAAACAAAAACAAATCTATTTCCATATATGATGATGTCTGTATGCACAGATGAAATCTTGTAAAAAAAATTAAAAAAAGACCTTATGCAACTGGAATTTATAAACAGGGATCATAACATTCATCTACAGGTTCAGGGTTAATTCACTTTATGAAATTTGTCCGAAGATGTATTCTCGCCATTTATATCATTAACTTCTATATCTGTTTTTGTATGAATGATTCAGCTATCATATATATATATATGTATATGTGTGTGTGTGTGTGTATGTGTGTGTGTGTTTGCTCCTTAAAAATTATTTTGGTTGAGCACTCTGGGGAAATAGTGTGAGTTTGTAAATAGTGACTACAACTGCTAGTAATGCAATCCTCTTCAATAAAACGAATCGAGCTCTCTGTCACTGGCGTGTTTATCAAAAAAAAAAAAAAATGCTTAAATTCACCTTCATCCCTGCAGTGCGCCAACAGCTTAGGGCTAGATTCTCGGACTGACAACAATTCAACCGGATTTCAATCCTTGCTAGAGCTAACTGTGATACAGCAAAACAGTCTTTAGGTGGATGACAATATCACACAAACCGCAAAAGAACCTACTAAACAAAACAATCATAGATAATCTCCAAATGTAGGCATGAGAACAAGTACCTATTATCCGAATTCATACCAAACGGATAAAATAGACAAACCATCAACAATCACAATATAATTTCAAGATACCATCAATGTTTGATGGATGTCAGTTATCAGTTATCTCCTGCTAATTTCCCTCTGAAAGTTCCACTGCCTTAACCGGGTATTGAACTCAAGGACACATGGCAGAGTGGATAAAGGCATTGGTTAGATCTAGTGACAGGACCCAAAGAGTGTGTGTTCAATACCCGGTTAAGGCAGTGGAGAACTTGGTGAGGTGAATTATCAAAATATAACTGACAAATGACATCCTTTAAACATGGCACGTGTAACTAGAACAGTCTACCCCAGTGAGCGAAATAAAGGGGTCAGTTCCAAATTTCAACCACCTGAAGAAGGCCGGAGGGTACAACGGCCGAAACGTTGTGATAAGTATGGCGACAAAGATGAAGACAATAGTCCGAATAATGTAAATAATGTACATAGTACCTCATCTCAGAAAAAAAAAAAAAAAAATATATATATATATATATATATATATATATATATATATATATGTGTGTGTGTATGTATATATATATATATATATATATATATATATATATATATATATATATATATACAGTAGCGTCCAAAACTAAGGGACACAATTTTGAAACCTAATATTTGTTAGAAATAACAACTGTGAAAAGCTGAAATTTTGACAACTGGTAGTCGTTATCATCCATAATAACATACTAAAATTTGAATCATTTGCAAAGGATAGAATAAGAATTATAACAATTATTTGTTTATTTTCAAATTTGGAACGTCCAAAAGTAAGGGACAAAATTGAGAAAAACAATGTAAACGGCAAAAAAACAATAAAAATACATGTACAATCAATATTTAGTAAATGAGCTCTTGCTCTCAATGACAGCTGCACATCTTCGACTACAAGAACGAATCAGTTCTTGACAATCCTCGATACTAATTTTAGACCATTCTTCTTGAAGCTTCACCCACAAATCCTCCGTGTTAGTGGGATTTCTTTCCATAACTTTCACTCCTAAGGTCTTCCAAAGATTTTCTATTGGATTTAAGTCAGGACTTTGCGGTGACCAATCCATAATTTCCAATCTTGCTCGCTAAGGTAACTCATTACCACCTTTGCCTTGTGACATGGGGCATTATCTTGCATAAAGGTAGCCCTATCGAAACCTGAATTATGTATGATTGGAACAAAATGATCTTGAACAATGTTTTTATAGATCTGCGCGTTTACACGTGTTTGTAACCGGACAAGAGGCGTTGTACCTTGGCTAGAAAACATTCCAAATACCATGACGCTTCCGCCCCCAAACTTGACAGTTTTCTTAGTACACTTTGCACTTAATCTTTCACCAATACGTCTCTTTACATTGTTTTTTCCACCATTTCCAAATAAATTAAACTTGCTTTCATCACTGAAAAATACTTTTGACCAATTTTCATATGTCCAAATTACATACCTGTTTGCAAACTAATCTCTTCTTATTCTTCGAACTAACAAGTGGTTTCTTCCCTGGGGTTACATTAAACAGCCCTATTTCTTGCAGTCGTCTAGAAACAGTCTGTCTTGACACATTAACACATGAGGTACTATTCATAACCCTTTTAATTTCTGTGCAAGACTTAAAAATTTCTTTAATGACATACGCTGCATTATTCGATCTTCTCTTGCTGAAGTTTTGCGGGGTCTGCCGGTTTTAAAAGCACTAACTATTTTGCTAGTATCATTGTAGGATTTAACAACCCTGCCTACAACACTCTTGGAACGTTTCACTTTCTCTGACATCTCTCTAATGGTGTGTTTTTCCTTGTGTAGCTTCACAATAGCTTGTCTCACAGAGTAATCAAGTTTTTGGCGTTTCGCCATGGTGCGGGCTGATGCAACGTTTACAAATGACTAAGTAAGACTTATTATTTACAGAAAATCAAAAAATGTGAATATAGCATACTGTTTACATTGTTTTTCTCAATTTTGTCCCTTATTTTTGGACGATCCTATTTTGAAAATAAATAAATAATTGTTATAATTCTTTTTCTATCCTTTTCAAATGATTCAAATTTTAGTATCTTATTATGGATGATAACGACTACCTGTTGTCAAACTTTCAGCTTTTCACAGTTGTTATTTCTAACAAATATTAGGTTTTAAAATTGTGTCCCTTAGTTTTGGACGCTACTGTATATATATATATATATATATATATATATATATATATATATATATATATATATATATATATATATATATAGCACTAACGAAGATTGGCCTTATACTGATATTAAGCAATTTAGTTTATTTTTCATGTATATTTACAAGTGTTTTCTATAACCTCATACACATGTAAAATAGAAAATGCTTAAACATTATGTAAACCGTAATAATAATAAAAAAAACAAGCCAAAAATCAATATCATTAACAATGAACACAGCCACGATATGCTGACCGTCTTTGGAAAGTAAAGTAATTTTATAATTTAGACTCATACATAACACAACCCATATACTTAATTAAATGTAAAAAAATGGCTAAAAGTATAAACGAAAATGCTCGGAAATGCGGAAGTTTTGGGCAGTTGTATTTATTCAGAAAAGAAAACACAAGAGAAATTAAATTAAAAGGGTACTCGCAGTACCTTCTTAGTCACCTTTAACATAACATGTATGAA
>OZ010590.1:42174330-42186830 GCA_963932145.1 Acanthosepion lycidas | reverse complement strand
ACAACCTTTGTTCGAAAGTGTGCATCTTCTACACATCATTCCACTCACTACTTGCAGTACCCCATTCTTCGGGGTCTGGATCATCGTCGTTAATAGCATGGACTAATCTTGGAATGTAACTTTTCCATTGACAACGTATCAAAATCCGTTGGAGAGACGATTTTGAAATACCGAACTCACAATTCCATTGCCACAAATATTTTCTTGGATTTTGTGATACTTGTTGATATTTTGATTCGTCGAGTTTGTCTATGCCGGTGGTCTATCGGAATACTTCTTGTGGACATTCTGAGCAAATCCATCAGCTTAAATCTTATTTCTAATTCGATTGATGGTAAGGCGCGTTGGTGGATCTGTTTTTAAACTCTCTCCTAAAATGCATTTCAACTGCGTTTTTACACTTCCAGTAGCATTTTAGAATGAATTATATGATTTAGAAATTTATTTAAAGCTTAGTTTGATTGTCGTCCTCAATTCCTATGGGTTTGACCTGGAAAGAAAAAAATAATAATTAAGCTATCAACAGCTAAAGTGTATATACATTTTTGGACACCCTGTACACACACACACACACGCACACACACGCACACACACACACATACAAATTATCACAAATAATATTATTTTTATTGATATTATTTATATATATATATTCGTATATTTATTAGGTTGGTGCAAAAATAATGACGTAATAATGTCGTTTTTCGACGTTAAAATACGTAAAAAAAACGACATTATTACGTCATTATTTTTGCACCAATCTAATATATATATAATTCGTATGGGTTTCATCATTATTACACAAACACACACACACAAACATAAATGTATATAGTCAGTTGTTAGTATCGAAGTAAACTGAAAAAAAAATAATGTTGCAAAACTTAATAATTGACCATGGTTAGTCTAATATATTGAAGTTTAATATAATTACCGATGTAATCAGTTTATGTCAATAGGAAATGACTATATGAATTTTAGACAAGGAAGTAGCAGCATGATGTTCTCTGTGGCCTAAACGCTAAGGCAGCTGTGACATTAATATGAGAAAAACAGGAGAAAATCACTATAAATTTGAATATTCATGAACATTTATCATTTTCCGTCTGGGCTGCTTATTAAGAATTAAAGTGAGATACTTTCATACAGAGCAACTGATTTTAAGCGGAATAAAACATTAATGGAAATATTCAAAGTATTCAGAGAAATATTTGAGAAAATATTTTCGATATATGTGTAAATAGTTTGGGCATTGATTTTCATCCAAAAATTCTTTCTTTAATACTTCATACTTTAAAAATACACGTATTTGTCTCTACATTCTAATTAAAGTATCAGATTCATTTTGTTATTTGTCAGAGTAAATTAAAAAAAAATAATATATATATATATATATATATATATATATATATAGAGAGAGAGAGAGAGAGAGAGAGAGAGAGGGAAAGATTATATATATGTTTTCTTGTGATGTAAATGAATGTATACTTTTGTGACACCATTTAGGGGCGCAAAAAGAAGGAAAAAGAATGAAAGGAAAAAGAGAAGGAAAAGAGAGAGGAAGAGAGGCGAGACTTAACTTGTATGATAACGGGAGGCCACCCACGAGAAATAACATTTGAAAATGTTATTTTGATAATCTGATGTTATTTTAATAATGGAAGACACTGGTGAGGGTTCTGTCGGCCATTGTCTTGGGGCTGGCTGGCAGGGTCCAGGTTGATACATTGTTTTGTTTAGATAGATAAAAAATAACTGTCTCTTTATGGCAGGCGGATTGTCGGGGGTGGTGGGGTTCCCTGCGAGGAAATTTTAAAGATAAAGTCACCTACGAGAAGAGACATTTGAAAATGTTGTTTTGATAAATGAACAATGGTGAACATTCTTATGGCCATTGTCATAAAGCTAATAGACAGACACCAGGTGGTTACAGAGTTTTAAATACATAAAGGTTTACTTGTGTCCTGATGGCAAACAATTTAATAGGTCATCTGTTGACCACACACAAAGAGAGTCATCTCTAGCTTGAGTCTTTGTGGATGGGAGGTGTCATTGAGAGAAAACACATCTGTGCTGTGTTGGAATTTCAATATGACAGCGAAACAATATTTCGTTAGCGCCGAAGAATGAGTGTGTCTGGTCTCTGAAGCCCCGCTACAAAGAAGCTGACCAAGATTCGCGCAACTTCCGAACTCATCTTCTAAACCATGAACAATGTATTCTTTGAAGAACGACTTAGACTCACACCACCAAAATAAGCGTTGTGAATTTCGCCTGAAGACACACCAAGAACCAGTTTCTTAAAGGACAGACAGCTTAGATGTTAAGACTCGCCTAAAAACCACTTGTCACAATCCATATAGCGGGTCGGGAGATAGACACAGTCCTATGTATCCAGCAACCAGATATAAAGTATTGTTATCCTTTTTTTGATACCATTTTCGACTTATTCTTTTAATTTAATTTGCCCGTACTTGGGCGATACCGCCCTCATTCGAACTCAAGCTTGCAGTACGGCCCCAACGCTGATTGATTTCGTCTGCCTAAGATCAATTCACAACGTGGGTAGGCAGACTGGAGATCAAAGTAGTTACTTCGGTAACCAGACGTTGGAAGCGAATTGGGAACGACGAGTCTGATATCGAATCTAACCAGATTCCCATCCGAATCACTTAAAGGTTAGATCATAACAATTGGCGCCGTGACCAGGATAAGACCCGGGATCGGGTGACGTCACAATTTGACGTAACGGTTGGATGTCACACTTTACTGGATTATATATAATGTCGTTTTATAACAATAGAGAAAAACAGAAACTAAGATAATATCTTCAGGGTTTTCCTAATTGAAAGTCATAATTTTTAATTTAATAATGGAATAAACTACTTGGAGTTTTCACGACTATAAAATATCCACGTAAATTCGTATATTGCATCTTTAAATAAAGGCAGGTAACTACATTAAGACGTACCAAGGTACAAATGAAAAGATAAAACATTGACATGGCTTTCCATTTCAAGGAAGTAACCGTTAAATATATGAAAGTGTTATAATCCTTTCTTTCTCTCTTTCTTTCTTCTTTCCTCCTTTTTCTTTCTTTCTTTCTTACTTTTTCTTTCTCCGATTATTATTATTATTATTATTATTATTATTATTATTATTATTATTATTGCGTGCAGTTTCCTCTTATTGAGAGTATATTTAAGTGTTTAATTACAAAGTCCCCTCCGGTGTCTATGAGTGAAAACGGCACCCATAGTAAGCTATATATGCACGTTTGGGACATTTCTTTTAGATCGAGAGGGTTTTTAAAATGCTGTGTACAGCTCTGCAGAAAATAATCTTTTGTTGCAGGAATTTTACTCCCGTGATTTTCCATAACCTTCAGGAATAATCATATTTATTACGTTTATTATTCTTTGATTTGCTTGTCCTTATAATTTGACAGACTTTTAAATTCTTTTTAAGAAACATTAGAAATCTGTGCTCAAGTCATATCAATTATCAGACAGGTGGCATTCTCGAAGTCTTTTATGACTATGTCTAATCTATTTGCATGTATTTTCCTGGCCGTGAAGATTGGAAAATTCCACGGTAGAGACATTCCTTCAGCATTCGGCTGGTGTTTTTAACATGTATCTGAGACTTCAATACAATAGTTCGAACAGACATTCCAATGAATATATTGCATTAGCCTGTCATGTCTAATAATGTATTCTTTCTCAGCAATGGTTTGGCACCACAATACTATATGGCCAATACTTATAATTTATTTCTGCTTTCTTTTTTCTCGCTAAAGTCAAACAACGTCTCATACCTTTTTTCTTCCATTTTGCCGGGCAATAAATACACACACACACACTCACTCACTCACACACACACACACACACACACACACACACATATATATATATATATATATATATATATATATTGAGTGCTAGAGTGAGGGTGTTGCAGAGAGTTTAATATTGTAAGATTTGTTCTGTAATTCATTGTTCAGTAACATCTACGTGAAATTGCAATGTCTTCAGTAATGTATCCTGGCGTTTTAAAAAGCATATATATCAATTTATTTTATGGGTGAAATATCTGGAAAGGATGTGTCCTCTAATCTTAGCTGTTAACCAGTCTAGAAGGAAAATAACTCAAAGCAGTATATAGATATTTGTTACCAATAATAATAATAATAATAATAATAATACGGAGACAGAATTGTGTTTATTGAGTCATTGTGAGCTCCATTATCTTTTAAAGATAATGGAGCTCACAATGATTCAATAAACATGGTTCTGTCTCCGTATTATTATTATTATTATTAAAACTATTGGGTTGGTGCGTAATTATCAGGCGCTTTCAAACAATGTTTATTATGAAAAAAGAAACATAGCAATTCAACAATAACATTTTTAATTGATTATTGATACGCATTTTTATAAACCGAAAATAAAATAATATTTTTATTAAAAAGTACACAAAACAGCAATTTTTATAAACAAGGCTAGTGATGGCGATATGATACCAGCCATTGTCCTGGAAAAATGTGACCCCGAACTGGCCCCTGTCCTCTCCAAATTATGTAACTACTCCCTCAATGAATCTTGTTTTCCAGACTGTTGGAAGTCCTCATGCATTGTTCCTATCTTTAAGAACTCTGGTGACCCTTTTGACCCTTCTAATTACCGTTCTATTAGTCTCCTACCCCTCTTCGGCAAAGTCTTCGAATGTTTAATCAACGCCGAAGTGGCTAAGCCCCTTACATCCCATGATCTGCTCTCCGACAAGCAATATGGTTTCCGCTTCGCCCGTTCTACAGCTGATGTGCTTACGGCTATAATTAAAATTGTTTACCAAACACTTCATAATAACGGAGAAGCTCGTGCCGTGGATCTAGATATCTCCAAAGCGTTTGATAGGGTTTGGCATGCCGGCCTTCTTTGCTTCAGGGTTATGGAATTTCAGGTCGATTGTTTGATTTAATACAATCATTCCTGTCAAACCGTGTATTGAAGGTCGTTCTTAACGGATTCTCTTCCAGCTCCTATCCCACGAACGCAGGTATTCACCAAGGCTCCATCTTAGGCCCTACTCTGTTCCTTATCTTCATCAACGATCTTCCTGGTCATATATTCCCAAGTAGGCATCTACACGGACGACACTGCAATTTACTCCTGCCTCAAAAACAAATCTAGTGTCGTTGACAAAACTATCCTTGTCGTTCGTCTCGAAAAAGACAACCAATCGGTTGCGAACTGAGGCAGGAATTGGCTAGTTAACTTTAACGCCTCAAAAACAAAACTGCTCTCTATTACTCATCACAGAGAACCATCCCTGCATCCCCATTAGAATGTCTAACGTTCAACTTCTCGAGAGATCCTCTTTGCGACTACTCGGCCTCACATTGACTGCTGAACTGAGATGGAACAAATACTTTGAGTCAAGCTTCTTCCACCGCAAGAAAATTTGGCTCCCTGTGCCGCGCCAGGAAATTTTTCTCGTCAGAGTCGATCCTTCAAATCTACAAATCAACCATTCGCACTTGCATGGAGTATTGCTGCCATGTATTGTCCGGTGCCCCTTCTGTTTGTCTCAAGATTGATAAGATCCAGAGACTGATATGTAATTGGCCCTGATTTGGCATATCGTCTGCAGCCGCTCTCTCACAGACATGCCGTTGTCTCCCTCTGTCTTTTTTTACAAATACTTTCATAGTAACTGCTCCGATGAGCTGATTTCGCTGGTTCCCAGATTTCATGAATTTAAGCGTTCTACTAGGCAGGCATCTCGCTCATACAATTTCACTGTTGAAAGTGTTAAATGTAGCCGTCTTTTCTACTTCAATAGCTTCATGTCACGCACCTCTCGCCTGTGGAACTCCCTCCCCTTTTCCTGTTTCCCTGATCCAACTATTCAAATGTAATGTCAATCGACGTCTCCAGATGCCTTGATCTATCCCCTATCCTTCTCTTCATCCTTTCCTCTATCACTCCTATTTGGTCTCACTCCAATTCTCTGTAACTCCTTGCGTGCTAGTGGCTTCCCGCCTTGCTTAGGGTGAAACGTTTAAAAAATTAAAAAATAACTTGCCTTAAAAACGCCTGATAATTATGCACCAACCCATTACTATTGTTACTATATCGGAATTATGTAGTTTAGAAATTACCATTTTTCCTGCCTTTCTATTCGTGTTAGTATACAAAATTATGTTGTAACAATTCGGTCGCTGTATTAATTTGACCAAATACAGATATTTTCTTCTATCTCAAAAATTATACATTTGTCTTATCCAAAAGGGGATTTGGACCTAATGGGCTCAAACCTGTATGGGAGCACATCTAGTGCCTTTGGTAATTTGCATACCGTTCTTTGTTTTGTTAGTTTTTTTTTTTTTTTAAGCTTTTCACGCCAAGTAAGGCGGGAAGCCACAAGGACGCAAGCGGTTACAAAAAATTTAGAGCAAGATCAGATAGGAGTGATAGAAGAAAGGATGAGGGTAGTGGATAGATCACGGCAACTGGAGATGTCGATTGACATTACACTTGAATAGCTGGAGATTATAGCTACCAGGGAAACAGGAATAGGGAAGGGAGTTCCACAGGCGAGAGGTGCGAGACATGAAGTTATTAGAGTATAAGAGACGGCTACATTTATAAGTTTCGACAGTGAAGGCGTGAGAGCGGGATGCCATACTCGTAAGGCGCTAGAACTCATGACGTCTGGGAACCAGCGAATGCAGCTCCTCGGAGCAATTTCCATGAAAGTATTTGTAGAACAGACAGAGGGAGGCGACGGCGCGTCTGTGAGAAAGTGACTGTAGACGAGACGCCAGGGCAGGGCCAACTATATTGCATATCCGCCTCTGGAGCCTATCAAGAGCCCCGAGGCAAACAGAAAGGGCACCAGACCATATATGGCAGCAGTACTCCATGCAAGAGCGAATTGTTGATTTGTAGATCTGGAGGATCGACTCCGGGGAGAAAAACTTCCTGGCGCGGTTCAGGGAGCCAACTTTCCTTGCGGTGAACGAGACAATGGTCTCAATATATTTATTGCATCTCAGGTCAGCAGTCAACGTGAGACCGAGAAGCCACAGAGAGTTGCTCTCGAGAATTTGAGCGTCAGACATTATAATGGAGGGAAGGGAAGGATCTCTGTGGTGATTAATAGAGAGCAGTTTTGTCTTAGAAGCGTTGAAGTTGACCAGCCAATTCATGCCCCAGTTCACAATCGATTGGAGGTCCTTTTCAGGTGAGTTTTTTCAGCGAGACTAGATTTGTTTTTGAGGCAGGAATAAATTGTGGCGTCATCTGCGTAGATGCCAACTTGGGAAGTTATGGCGTCAGGAAGGTCATTTATGTAGATAAGGAATAGAGTGGGGCCTAGGATGGAGCCTTGAGGAAAACCTCCGTTCGTGGGATAGGAACTGGAGGAGAATCCGTTGGGAACGACCTTCAATTCACTGTTTGACAGGAATGATCGTATTAGGTTATATAATCGACCCATAATGCCATAACCCTGGAGCTTGCGAAGAAGGCCGGCATGCCAAACCCTATCAGATGCTTTGGAGATGTCTAGTGCCACGGCTCAGGCTTCCCCGTTATTTTGAAGAGCTCGGTAGACTGTTTCAGCGATTGCCGTAAGCACATTAGCTGCAGATCGGGCAAAGCGGAAACCATATTGCTTGTCTGAGAGCAGATTATGGGATGTGAGGTGGTTAACCACCCCGGTATTGATTAGGACTTCGAAGACTTTGCCGAAGAGGGGAAGGAGACTGATAGGACGGTAGTTGGAAGGGTCAGAGGGGTCGCCGGAGTTCTTTAAGACAGGAACGATCGAAGAGGACTTCCAGCAGTCAGAAAAACAAGATTCCTTGACGCAGTAGTTGTATAGTTTAGAAAGGGCGGGCGCCAGTTCAGGCGTGCATTTCTTCAAGACAATGGCTGGAATCCCGTCTCCACCACTACCCTTGTTGGGGTCTAAATTGGAGATGGGGTTATGTTTAACCCACTCAATATAGCCTCAGTTCTAAGAGGGAAGTCGGGTATGGGTACACCGAAAGAGTCGAGCGTCGAGTTGAATGAAAATTTCCGAGCAAAGCATTCAACCTTGTCGGTAGAGGAGGTCAGGACTTCGAACTGGTTGAATAAAGGAGATATAGAGGGTTTGCAATTGTTCAATACTCTCTTGCAGAGACGCCAATAATCTTTGGAGCCAAATTTGCGAGATGCAAGACGTTCCTTCATCCGTGCCGCAAAGAGTGACTTAGCATCATTGAGGACACGCTTACATTCGTTACCGGCGGAGGCAAAGTGACGTCTATTGCAGTCAGACATGTCGCTACGGAATAGGTGAAAGTAGTAGTTCCTATAGGCGATGGCGGCTGAGCAAGCAGCGGAGAATCAGGGGGAGGAGCGCGACTTGACCCTATATTTCCTTGATGGGATGAAAGCGTCGATTCCAGCTTTAACCCAGGAAGAGACCTCAGAAGCACATTCTTGGACGGGGAGCTTAAAGACTCCGTCCCAGATGACATCGCGGAGGAAATCACGGAACGCGTCCCAGTCAGCTCGTTGATAGTAGAACGAAGTTCTAGTGGTAGGAGGTTCTTTATAGCGGGTGGAATGTTAACTGATACTACTGCATGATCAGAGTTACCAAGAGGGCAGAGTTGCGAGGCGCTGCAGGATTCGGGGATGGAGGTAAAGCACAGGTCTAAAAGAGAGGCGTTACCTTCCCAGTTAAGGGCAAAACAAGTGGGGAAGTTAACTATCTGTGTCAGGGAATGGGAGATTGAAAAATTGAGCGTTTGAATGCCTGCGTGGTCAGTAGTAGCATTCTTAAGCCACAAGGTGTGATGGGCGTTAAAGTCACCAAACACAAAAATGTGAGCAAACGGATGGAGGGAGAGAGCTTTGTCTATGCTGTCAGAAATGATATCGAGTATCTCACAGTCTTGAGAGGATGGGGAGCGGTTAAGGAAGAAGAGATAGCTTACCGCATGACTGGTCTGGCGATTCGAGAGAGAACTCTCTGAACAGAGGGAGATGTTCCTTGACGTAGACACCAAGACCGTGCATGTGGGTTAGAGAGTCTTTTCTGAGGAGAGAAAGATTGCCGGGGATCGAGAGATCAGAAGAGGGGATCGACGAGACAAGGTTTGTCTCACAGACAGCCAGTATATCCGGGCCGTTTGCAGTGAGGAAAGATTCCAGACTGCAGAACTTTATCCTAATGCCCTAGATGTTGGAGAACAAAATGTTGAGGGGTTTAGGTGGTTTTTGAGAGGCTGGTTTAGGGTTAATCTTTTGGTTTTTGTAACTCATGTTGAATTTTGTTTATGAGAAGAGAAGTCCCCAATTAAAAGAAACAGACAGTTTCGACTGTGACGCGGGGAGACAGGAGTTGGAAAAATCTGCATCATTATGTGGCCTCAGGGCTGCCCACCGGAGGTGACTGCAGGGACACCTTTCCATGCGCCACATGGCACTACAAACACCCCGGTATTATACAACTGTTGATCAGAGAGGCCGCTCAAGACGCTACGCAAGAGTTAGCGCTCCTAACTACCAGTCGGAAACAGCAACCAGAGAACTGTCAACCGTGTACCCTCAGAATGAAGAGGTGATGCCACAGACTGCACACACCACGGGAGAAACAGAGCTGCACTAATACAGAGGCCGGAGAGAGAAAGAGTACCGGGAACCCCTTCCTAGACAAGAAACAAGGTGTAAGCCTCTACTCATGTCCAATAGAAGGAGGAGGAGTGTTGACCGGGCGGTAGAAGAGACTACCTACTCCTATTACAGATAACACAAAAAAGGACGACATAAACAGAGGGAAGGATTGTGGGGGAGATAACAGGTAAGGAGTCCTGGATCACACTTGGTTATACCCTATCACATTAAGTTTTAACTTATAAGTCCCATTGTCTATTCTAAAAAGAAATTGAAAATAAGGTTACCCGGATTTATTATCGCATCTAGCCAAAGACATTTAATTTTCCATTTTTCCTGTTTTTTCTTTCGAACCGGCATTTCTTTCTAAACTATCAAATAAGGGAGAATCATTGGGACAAAATGTCTTACTATGGTAGGGTACATTGATGAGTGGGGGGAGAGAAAAAATAGATAAATTTAAAAACGAAAAAAAAACAAACTAAAAAACAATGGGTTTCTGCTAGAGCGAAACTATACTCACACGGGGCAGCAAGTGGTTTTCTGCTTTCTTCCTCGTGATGGTAACTGAATGTACGGCTTACCTTATGTCCAAGCGTCAACCTGGGGGGGAGGAATCAACGGCCAATCCTCCGCCCTCACCAAGTACTGGGCTTGGGAGATATGCTTTCAATAAGACTTAGAACAGGAGAAAGATGCGGCTAGAACAATTCCAAGTTCAGACAATATATCAAGCAAAAAGATACCGTCACAACATCATTAGAATACTGACGCATCTAGCCAAAGATATTTAATTTTGCATCTTTCCTGTTTTTTTTTTCTTTCGAACTACTAAACTATCAAATAAGGGAGAATCATTGCGACAAAATGCCTTACTATGGTAGGGCACATTGATGAGGGTGGGGGGGGGAGAAAAAATAGATAAATTTAAAAACGAAAGAAAAAAAAAACAAAGAAAGAAAGAAAAAATGTAAATAGGTTTCTGCTAGAGCGAAACTATACTCACACCGGGCAGCAAGTGAAATCTAAAAGAAACGGATAATCAACATAAAGATGAAGAAATGCGCCTCTGTATTCATAGCGAGGTTCGATAAACACGACTGAGTTTTGGGTTCGATCTTCACACACATATTTGACATTAAATTAACCCTACATCTGAAAAGATACCAAACTAGCTGAATTCGTATATGACTGGTGACTATTAAATTATAAAATGTTTAAAAAGTACGACAGACACCTGAAGAAGAGCAGACAATATAAAGACTGAAACCTTGTGAATATAATCAATATATTACAAGCATAATAAAAGCATATAGACAAATAATATAGTATCAGTAGGATTTTGATCACCACTGTTTGAAGTACGGATTAGTAAGCAAGATGTGTAAGCCAATTTGCTAGTGCATTGGTCATGGTAACTGTAATATTAGCCATTTCCTTATTATGAAACATTCGGCATTCATTTGAGTTCGATCTTTAATGATAACAAAATGTGTATTTACTTGTGTCTTACTAGGTCAGTCTTGTCTAACTTTGCGAACGCCATTTGACATATTCAATATTAGTGTCAGGTTTGAATAAATTTGAATAATTTCTGGAGTTAATACAAATTTTCGTATGACCAGTTGCTTCATAACGTGTAGTTTTGTCTATAATTCTGAGAAGAATTATTATATCGTTATGTAGTATTATATAATTACTATTTTTTTTTTTTAATCGCTGTTGTTAAGGCAATCGTTTCAGCTGGTAGATATTCAAACTCCCGAACAATATGTTTGAGATAAATGATTCTTCTTCTTCTTCATATAAATTATGAAGACAGAAGAACTGATCGTCGGAAACATTATGTTAATTATATAAAACAAAAAAACGTTCAAGTGTCCGAGCGCTATTGGTTACGTTAATGATAGTTTAAATTTACAGACATTGTAGTAATATGAGGCCTGAAGAAATGCTTTATTTAAGCACCGTGTTAAAAAAATAAATATATATATATATATATCCACACAAAGAGTTATTCAAATGACCGATTATTGTTCGGTAACTTAATTACTTTTTTCAGAGTTGTATATCATACCATAAATTATGAGGAGTCGAAAACCCAGTCGAAACGTTGTATTAACAGCAGAAAATATACAAAGAAAGTACTAGCAGGGGTCGAACAGCGTTATGTAAGCTACGCTTATTAACGGCAAAGCGCATACACCATTGTTCGATTTGTTAGAAAACTCGTCTGGCGAACCAATTCACAAATTAGATTCTAGCTGGTGACCTATATTCTGCTATATACTGAGATCCACATTAGAAATAATTCGCTTGCCGTCAAATCAAGCTAAAAGCAGTGGTTCTCTTTACGTTTCAGAACATCGGATCAATGCGATGAATGGCTACGTAAGAAAATCAGGGATTTGTGCCAAAGAAAACAAACCTTAGTAAATAAGTATGTTCGCTGAATTATTAATATTATTACGGAAATAGAAATAATTAATGGACTAAATTCGGTTCTTGGAAACTACTTCATGCATGAGGCCAGTCCAAATAAACCGTTTGCTTTGTTTCTGTATTATCTACGGGCGACAAAGTTCAGGTTTAAGCCGATTTAAGAGCCACTATTAGATCTATTTCCATGTAGACTATTGTCCTCATATTTGCTGTCGTTATCACAAAGTTTTTCTTGTTGACCACTTCGGCCTGCATTAGGTGTATGACGACCTGAGTAACCTGAATAGGATTCCTCTTTTTTAATACACAGACTATTTTTAATCCTTTCCGGTGTCTACTGGATATCTCGTCTCGTTCTTATTTTATAGTACAGCTCTTTTATTG
>OZ010590.1:42081830-42171830 GCA_963932145.1 Acanthosepion lycidas | reverse complement strand
CAGCTGACAGTTTAGATATTTCTTAACGAGTCTGACACCATACCTGACCGCCATATGAAAGTTTCCATCTGAAGAAGGTATTTATATATATATATATATATATATATATATATATATATATATATATATATATATATATATATATATATATATATAACTTAATGTTTTAAGTTTGTTTTACTTTTTGTATTAATATCTGTTGTAGAGAAACACTACGCATATCTTCTATGTCCTACTTGTTTTTTTTTAATCTCCAATACTAAATATATTATAAATAATCCATACACCGTTCTATTTGAAATCTTTTTACTAATTTCACATCCTGAAAATTTAAGATGAATTTAGGGTATCTTTTCATGCCAATTCCATATAGTTTCTGTTTTAGAACCGTTTACCATGAGTCCTATTTGTTGGAGTAATTGTTAGATAATTTTAACTTTTTCTTCAAGATCATTCTTATGGGTTCTCTCTCAAGGAGACTTCTTGTCTTAAACGTTTATTAGAGCTCAAGCTCTCTCCAGACCTCAAGTTTAAATACCTGATCCATTTCTAAAGATGGTGGTGTTATAATTGGCCTATTGTCCCGCTGCACTAAATTTCTGATTATCCTTCATATAATCTATCTTTTCAAAAGCAAGATCAGAAAAAAAATGGAGTATTGCTTCCTTATCTGGGTTGGAACCGACCGACAGTTATCTGACCTTATAGCGTTAGAAAGCATATATTCGACCTTGTCTGTGTTCAAATATTTTCCCTCCTCCAAAGACTTTTCCGACAGGGTAATCATCACTAACCTCTTGCTGCTTTATCGCTATTTCTATGGAATGTGTCTTGGAGATATATATTCCTTAGACCAAGCAAATCTGACTCCGACAACTCGGACCAGCCATTCCAGATACACAAGGGTGAATCATAACCACTCCCATCGTATTCAACTCGTACGAAGAAAGTTCCATTCGGAGAGCCTCTTCCCAAGAAATGTCTTGTCTTGTCTCCCGGCAGGATATTTTTCCCGATCATTACAATCTCGTCCTCTTCACGCCAAGGGTTAACCTTCATCTTTAGTGCAGAGCTGCATCTCCTTCTCTTCTTACCTTGTTTTACGCACATACAACATCACATAGTAATTATCTACCTTGAGTGGCTCTTTGGCCTTGTATTGTATTCATAGAAAAATATCCCAACTATTGATATATTCATCATCAGTATAGTGCCCTCATAAGGGATAGCAGCAATGTTGTTTCAGAGTTATCTCCCTTGTTGTTTAAGCCGTTAAGCTTTAGAACGTCTACTTTCTGAATTATTCTAAGCTAGTCACTGATTTCTTTAAAATACGAAAAGGAAGTCAAATAATTTCATTTCATGCAGAAGACTTTAATAAATCTTGTTTAGAAAACCTAAAATTATGTAGAAAGCCACTAGTTTCATTTGAAGACATTAGTAAACCTTGATACCCCTTATTTTCCTGTACCCGTTTGAATTATTCACCCTGAAATGATGTGAATCGATCGTTTTAATTCAACAATAAGCAAGGTGTGTGTGTGGGGGGGGCAGTGTGAATAAGTGCTGTTCAATATGGCGGAACTATCTTCCCGCCTGCGATGCCACTTGTTTTATTTCTTTCATTCACTACGTCTTTATTTTAATGAGCTGAATACCAACAAAAGCTTGCGAAGATTTGACGCCCTTAATGTTTCAAGCATGATACTTTAAATAATTTAGAGGAAAAGATAAAAAAAAAAACGTCGTAGGTTTGAAGTGGAACGGGATTCAGCAACTTGTTGGATTTATGGGAGAACAAAAAGAAAGGAAATAGAGAAAATCGGAAAGAAATGCAGATAATAAGAGAGAAAGAGAGAAAGAATAAATTAAGTGTTGCATTCTCTTGTTCAATTGGTTTCACTTGAACAGAATATTGATTATTTAACGCCTACAGAAGTCAAGTAACGTTTTTATGGTTGACTTAATTTAAATTTAATAGGCTAGAAGACGGAAGAAAGTAAATTATGTGCCATTCTTTCAAGAGTTTAAATTTAAATGTAGTTTTATAATAAGATTGGGAAATAACAGTATTTATCTCAATCCAAAGTCTCCTATGCTGAGAAATGTTCATCACTTGAATAGAAGGACATAATAGTTAATAAATATCATACGTAGCACAGAGTGACATTAGTGAAATAAATTTAGAGAAGATTATGTTCCGCCAAGCATTCAATAACACCATGAAAATCAGAAATCACAAACATTTCTTGCCAGCACCGACATTTTGGCATTGGGATAGTGCTGTCAACAAATGGTAGGATATTTTTTAATAATTATAAAATTTAGTCTTAAAGCGCACAAGGCAAAACAAAAATAATGAATGTTGGAAGATCCTGCTACGCCAAACACCAGGTGGGAAAGTCTTGACTTTTAGGAAAACTATTTCTTAACGACATTTAGTTTTGTTCGGTGATGCATATGTAGCAGATCATTAATTGCATTTTTTAACATCCCAAGACTTTGGAGGTTGTAGGTGATCATAGCCCTTCCCGACGTCCTGTCATTTACTATTTGGAGTAACATTAAACACATTTTCATTTTTCTATTTCTTTGTTTTGTCATCCATTCATTCAAATCTGTTAAATAGCGTACTTTTTTTCCCATTTGCATCTCTTGCTTTCAGTATGTTCTGTGAATGGTAATATCTTTATACCCTCTTTAATCGTTATGTGTCCCAGAAACTCCAACCGTTTCTTTCTGATTGTAAGTATACGTTTGCTTTTATTTCTTATTTTCCTAAAACCTTCATTGTTGCTGTCGTGATCTCAGTATGCGAACCACATCTTTATTGCTTCAAGTATCTCAATTTCTGAAGTGACTATCCAGCATTCACCTCCATAGATGGTACATCTATATAAATACATGAGAATATTCGTGTGTCACTGTGTCACACCTTTTCAACTCTATTTCTAGAGGCCGTAGCCCGACATATCATACAATTTTAGAATCAGGCCGACTCTGTGTGCAAATTAAAAATTTTCCCGGCCGATCCGGACCCGCAATCATAAAATTTTGGATTCACGAGTTTATATTACAGCGATTCTTTTCGGCGATTTTTTTCCGTGATTTTTTGCGACGATACAATTTTTATAATTCTGACACAAATTTGAGAATAACCGAAATTAACTGCGAAATCCAGCGAAAATCACCCATGAAATAAAAATAATTGTTTGTACGTAAAGTAAATACCTACGTACATAAAACTGTCTTTAAATTAAGTGGAGGCAGAATAATTATCGCTGGACTTTTAAAAGGTAAGCATAAATATTAATGCAATGCTTAAATGCAGCGATCAATTTTGAGTTCTTCTGTGCTTTATTGTTGCCTATCACATACGGCAGCAGTATGTCTCACAAAAAGAAATCTCCATCAACAGAGGAACAGATTGCAATCAAATGATCCAAGGCTGCAGCGAGGAAAAAATTTCCCGTGAAAATGAAAACCCAGATCAAACAGTAGACAGGAGAGCTTCCACTTCTGAGAATATGTAAGGATTAGGGACTCTCAAACCCCCGAACAAGCCGAAGGCCCAATTAAAAGCCTTCCTCAGATACTAGCTTAATTGCCGGTTCATAGCGAGGCTTTTAATCTATTAGGTTGATGCACCAACCTAATATTAACTAATAATTTGTTTTAATCATTTCACCCCAAGCAATTCGATAAGTGGGTTACTGTGGGTCAAAGAAAATGCGAAAGGAGGTAAAAGGAATTGGAAACAGGAAGACGGAAGGTGGCGATTGATGTTGCATTTAAAACATTAAATTGTGTAGATGGAAGGGAGGTAAAAAATCAAAAAAGAGTTCCACAGTTGAAGAGTTCGAAAAAAGGAATTAAGAGAAAAGAAAGAAAGATGTATCCTCCTAGTTCAGCATTAAAAAGGTGAGACCTAATTGCCATTCCAGTAGATCGCTTAAATTCATGCGAATATCAATAATCTCTAGATATATAGTAAGAGCATCATACCATATACTGCAGCAGTATTCAATGCACGGAGGATATACATGCTCAATTCCGACGATAAAAAGCGTCTGTCACGACGCAGTGAACGAATGTCCTCGCATTAGATCTAGATATGTACAATATCTCCCGGTGGACTAATGGATAGCGGCACGGAGACGTAAGGGATAGTTGCAGGGAGAGGTCATGGATAGTGGCACAGAGAGGTAATTGATAGTGGCGCGAAGGAGGAATGGATGGCGGCACAGAGATGTAATGGATAGCGGCACGGTTGTGTAATGATAGCGGCACGGAGGAGCAGTGGATAGTTACACGGAAGAGCAATGGATAGCGGCACGGAGGAGCAATGGATAGCGGCACGGAGGAGCAATGGATAGCGGCACGGCGAGGTAATGGATAGCGGTACGGAGAAGTAATGAATAGTGGCAGGGAGAAGTAATTGATAGTAGCACAGAGGAGCAATGGATAGTTGCACGGAGGAGTAATGGATATCGGCACGGTGGTGTAATGATAGTGGCACGGGGGAGTAATTAATAGCGGCACGGAGGAGAAAAGGATAGCGGCACGGAGGAATAATGGATAGCGGTACGGAGGAATAATGGATATCGGCACGCCGAAGTAATAGATGGCGGCACGGCGAAGTAACGGATAGTGGCGCGGAGGAGCAATGGATAGCGGAACGAAGGAGCAATGGATAGCGGCACGGAGGAGCAATAAATAGCGGCTCGAATTGAAGAAAAGTTCGAATTCCAGTCGAATCCATTCTATTCACTTACGTGCTAATACCTTTGGGAAAGGTATGAAACATTGGGATGAATAGCAGAACAGATAGCAACTAGTCTACCGCAGAAGGAAATGGCAAACTACTGCGAGAAAAATCCGCCTCGAAAAATACATGATCGCCTAAGCTTGTATCCTGCATAGCACATAACGGACTGATATTATGAAAATGGGAAATGTCAGTCCAGGAAGAAGCAAGAGTTTGCATCACCCATGATTATGACAGACAGAAAAAGCTTCTCTGTTGTGATTAAATGATAGCAGTTTTGTTTAGGAGACATTCAAATTTACAAGGTATTCCTTGCCCCAGTTAATGACAGATAGGAGGTCATTTTCGAGTGTAGTTGCCAGTTTTACTTTGTCGGACTTTCTAAGACAGGATTAAATCGTTTGGTCGTCTGCATATATATTTGGGAACTGATGAGATCGGGAATGTCTTTGATCAAGATACGAAACGATGTAGGTCCAAGAGTGATTCTGTATTGTTGTGAACAGATTTAATGGCGTATGTGTTCAAATCATCTTCATTGCAATATCTCTTAAGAACGATTGGGAAAAAAAAAACGAATATTCGCTTTTTTTATAGAGGAAATAGTCTTCTTTCTTTTTCTCTTTGTGCTGGTTATTTAAAGGAAGTAGTTTTATTGCCTTCATGGCAATATTCTTAATATTCGGCATCTCTCACTCTAATTTATACGCAACACAAGCTTCTGAATTAGTTGTTGGTTAATCCACCTTCTAATTTATAAACCGTTTAATTTTTCGGAATATTGTATGTATCATTATTAATGATAATATTTTCTTGTTAATTTGTCAATATTTTCAGTTTCTGTTATGACTTCATTCTGTAATTCTTCCCATATATATATATATATATATATATATATATATATATATATATATATATGAGGTTGGTGCAAAAATAATGTCGTTTTTTCACATAGTAACATGTTGTAGAAAACGACATTAGTTTTGCAACAACATAATATCTGTACATATATATATATATATATATATATATATATATACTAAAATACATTTCTTAAATTGTGGATAGAAGGACTAACGAGTCTGGCATTCTTATATCTTTTCGCAAACGATAATTTCGTTTGAATGATATACATTTTTTCATCTCATTAGTCTAAAATTGTAGTTAATGAAGTAATCAAGTATAATATTGCTTTTATTATGTGTTCATTCATTAACGAAAATGTTCGCGTTCTAGTCATGAGACCGGGTTTTAATCTCACCGTGGATGACTTATCCGGAAGGAGATTCATGATGCTATCAAACAGGAGGGGTGGAAACCAACGTGCGGCACCTTTTGAAAGTGCCTGAAAACAATACCATAGTTTGGCCCAATATTTGTAAGTGAAATTGGGTAGACGGAACCCTTGGGTGTCGCCGATAGCTATACTAGCACGAAGTCATAAGTCATCGTGCCAGAGGGCTTGAGCTTGCTGGTATTGTTCAAATTGTTAATGACGCTAGATAACACGGATTTTCCTAGAATCTGTAACTAAGATGTGCTCATGGTCTTGTTCAAATTGTTGATGATGCTAGATAACAAGCGCTTTCATAGAAACTGTAACTAAGGTCTTCTCAGCATAGTTTAAGTGTAAACTAGTTGCAGTATGGGTTTTGAATAAACACAAATGCTCCTGAGCAAGCGTCTGCTATAGGGATTGTCTAGGCACCATAATAGTAGTGATTGAAGAAATCTAGTAGACGGGTATCTTCGAATACGAGTGGCCAGCTATACCTTATGTGTTCATTCGAATGGCTGCTCAAGCTCAAACAAAAATTAATTTATCATCGTAGCATCTACAGTTTCAAGTAGAAATATTTTCTTTCTTCTTGTAATTTCATTCGCTTCGATTGGTAAACAAATTCTCCTCCTTCCTCTCTTACTTGCGATGAAACTTATACACTGATCGCCAATATTAAAACATTGCGATATAAACCTAATCGGAGAGGGAAGAATTATTGGAACATTTTAAATCATGTAATAAGATTGTTTTCATTTCCCAATTTCAAAGTAAATCGTACCTCCCGGGGTGAATCACAATCTTCCTAAACAGAGATTGCAAATAATAATCGTTCGTAACATTCTTTGATCTGGTTTCAAAACGAGACTGAAATCTCAACGGCATTTGTAACACTGAAGACACTATACCTTGAAGGAGGTTGATTTAATAACTATGTATGTAGTCTTCTTATGAAGAAGCGTTTCTCTTGACATTGTTATCATATATAATCATGTAATTTATTTGCACTTTCTCTGAGGATTCCTGCATGAGGCAATAGGCGTTTTGAAGAGAACGGCAAGATATAAACACCTACGAAAGCATATATATATATATATATATATATATATATATATATATATATATATATATATATATATATATAAAAGTCTTAAACACTAGTATTCCCTGATCATAATTTATTCCATTGGAATCGTAAATAATAAAAAATTCCAAGAGGATAGAATATATATACATATATATATATATATATATATATATATATATATATATATATAATTATTTATATATATATGTAATTATTTATATATATATATATATATATATATATATATATATATATATATATATATATAATTATTTATTCGAAAATTATAACATAAATATGTTATATAATCAATACAAAAATAGCCATTTTGTTTCAAACCTTCCGGTGTATCATCAAGTGATGGCGTCGAATGTATAATAAAGGGTTTTAAAAGGTTCAAATCAAATAAACACCCCTTGATAGAACAAACACTGTTACATAAACTGGAATGACCAATCAAAATACAAGTATATGAGAATTCAGAAAACTTGACAACGAACCTTGGTTATAATAATTAATTAATGCTTTCATGTTAGAAAATGGAGTTCATTCTAAATAATTAAATTATACTATAAAATTAATAATTAAAAATTTTAAATTTAATCTATTTATATTAGGTTTAGAATTATAAAATTATTTATTGAAGAAACTGAGGAAAATGCGTATATATATATATATATATATATATATATATATATATATATATATATATATATATATATATATATATATTCAGTATCAAAACATCACTGACGAACCCCTTGGACGCCTACTTAAAAGTGTATTATCGAATTATTCTTTTTACTGTTGTAACAGTGACATCCGGGAACTGATCGGATGACGACTCAGGAATATACTGGTTGACAAATTGGAAATAGAATT
This sequence comes from Acanthosepion lycidas, assembly GCA_963932145.1. Lineage (NCBI taxonomy): Eukaryota > Metazoa > Mollusca > Cephalopoda > Sepiida > Sepiidae > Acanthosepion > Acanthosepion lycidas. Next base: position 42,163,814 of record OZ010590.1, on the reverse strand, counting down.
GACGGTGAGGAGAGACCACAAATGTGTATTTCTGGGCTAGCAACCCGACTTACGCTATTTAGGAAACGCTACAGAAACTCATGTGAATAAATACCCCCAGGAGATCACGAGAGAGGGGGAGAATAAGATCCACATTGGGCCGGATAAAACGGAAACGAATCAAGCCACTGAACTACAGACAACGAGATTGACATGCCCATGTGGAAAGATGTGTAAAAATATGCGCGGCCTAAAAATCCATCAGGCAAAAATGAAGCGTCAGGTGCCGTCGAACCAACAGCAGCGCGCAGGAATTTTTCCTGGTGAGACGCAGGAGGTGCAAGGCCGGGAAGTTCACCACAGTGCCCAGTCTCCGCAAGCAGAATTTCAAGCAGAGCCTGATACTCATTTCGAAGAAAGATAAAATGGCCACCAGCCAGTAACAAACACGCCTTGCACGATTTCGACGTGGACATCGGCGAGATCCTCAAAATAACATCAAGAGGTTCGGTGGATAAACGACTGGTGATAATGTCAAAAATTATCCCTAGTTATTCAGCCGGGAAATTTGGATATGAGGAGCGGAAGGAAAAGAAGGGTATTTGCAAAGAAAATAGGAGGGAAATAAAGATTACACAATTTAGGTCGGAGCTAAAATCTCTTCGGAAACAATATAAAATCGCGAAACCCAAAGAAAGACAACCCTTACGGGAGCTTCGAGACCTAATTCGTTTAAAAATAAAGTCTTTACGCAGAGCAGAATGACATAGACGAAGGAGGGAAGAAAGGGCGAAGAAACGGATGGCATTTCTCTCAAATCCATTCAATTTCACAAAGAAGCTGTTAGGGGAAAATCGTAGTGGTCAGTCGGAGAGTACCCCTAGTGAAATCAATGCTTTCTTACAATAAACTTTGAGTGATCCAAACAGACAGCTAGGCCTTGTAGAAAACACGTTACTGAACCAGGTTACTGAAAGTTATTTGGAGGAGAGGGAAAATAACTGGACAATGGAGACACTCTAAAGATATTTGGATCCCTAAAGAGGAGGAATCCAGAAGGATAGACCAATTTTGATGCATCTCCCTGTTGAACACGGATGGTAAAATATTTTTTAGCATCTTAAACCGACTCTTGGCAGATTTCCTTCTTAAAAATAAGTACATAGATAACTGTGCGAAAAGGTGGAGTACCAGGAATATCGGGATGTATGGAGCATATAGGTGTCGTATCGCAACTGTTAAAAGAAGCGAAAGCAAATAGGGGCGATATAGCAATCCTGTGGCGAGATCTTAAAAAATGCCTACGGATCAATACCACATAAATTATGTACCAAGTAAAATTACTGAATTAATCGCTGATTACTATAATAACTTCTAAATGAGAACGTTATCAGGAAATACAGCGTCGGCATCCCAGAAATTGGAGAAAGGCAAAATAACAGTATGTACAATCTCAGCGATCCTCTTCTGTCTAGCCATGGACATGTTAATTAAAGCGACAGAAGCAGAATGTAAAGGGCCGGTCACCAGATCAGGATTAAGACAACCTCCTATAAGAGCCTACATTGATGACATGACAATAACTACTACATCCGTTATTGGCGCGAGATGGCTGTTAAGGGGATTGAAAAGCAGATCACATGGGCCCGAATGAGTTTCAAACCGCGAAATCAAGATCACTCGTTTTAAGGAAAGGTAATATATTAGATAAGGAACGATTCAGACTATCCAGGGGGAACATACCAACAATTAAGGAAAAAACCGGAAAAAGCCTTGGAAAACGTATAGATCACTGTCTAAAAGACGCAACAGCAACCCAAGAAACAAAACACAAACTAGAAACTTGGTTAAAGAGAGTTTACAAGTCCGGCTTGCCAGGCAGATTTAAAGCTTGGATTTATCAGCATGCCATTCTTCCTAAAATCTTATGGCCATGCTCTATTTACGAATTTACAACATCTCATATAGAACAATTAGAAAAAAGAATTAGCACAGGACTACGAAGATGGTTAGGTCTACCGAAGAGTTTGAACAGTGCTGCTCTATACGGCAACACCAATGCTCTGCAACTTTCTTTCAAAAGTCTAGTAGAGGAATATAAAATCACCAAAATTAGAGCAATAACGCAGTATGAGTTAGCTGGAGCAGGCATTGAAGTCTACTCAGGAAGAAAATGGAGAGCAGAGAACGCATTGCGTGACGCTAAAGAAAGGCTCCGCGAAAATTCCATATTAGGCGCCATGACTACTGGACGAGCTGGCCTAGGGTTATTTCCTACCATTCGGGTGGACAGAGCCAAAGGTAAAGAAAAATAACCTTTTAATACAAGAAGACGTACGGAAGGGTGAGGAGGAGAAAAGGGTGGCAAAGATGGTAAGACTAAGGCAACAAGGTGCGTGGACCAATTGGGAATCCATGATTTATAGGAAAATCAAATGGTCGGATATATGGAGAAATGATACCAACATAAAGTTTCTGATTCAGTCTGTATACGACACCCTTCCCAGTCCTACCAACCTCTACCTATGTTATGAAACAGAATCGCCACTATGCCACTTGTGTTCGCGTCCAGGAACTTTAAAACATATTCTAAGTAGCTGTAAGACAGCACTAACGGAAGGCCGGTATAGATGGAGGCATGATGAAATCTTAAAGGATATAGCAAAGATAGTTAGTATGGCTATCAGCACTACTACTTTAAACACAGATAAAAGAGTCATAGAGTTTCAAAGAGCTGGTTAGAACCCCCCCCCCAAAAAAAAAAAAGACAAGAACATAGCAAATACTCTTCACTGGCAACAGACTGAAGGGTCGACTTCGGGAAAAGACTAAAATTCCATGACCACATCGTACAAACATTATTACGCCCAGATTTAGTATTCTTCTCTAACAAGAGTAAGAAAGTAATAATGTGGGAACTGACAGTACCTTGGGAAGAGCAGGCAGAAGAAGCCCATGAACGGAAGATGTTAAAATATGACGAACTAATATGCGTTGCAAAAACAAATGGTGGAAATTAAGCTGTTTGTCAATCGAGGTGGGTGTAAGAGGTTTTGCTGCAAGGTCCCTATGCAAAGCTCTAACTGATATTGTCGTAGTAGGTGATAACAAAAGAAAGGAGATCCAGACCATATCTGTTACAGCAGAAAGGACAGCAAAATGGATATGGATTAAGCGTGATAGCTCATGGACAACAATGTAACAAATAATTATTAAGCCGGATTAATTTGTAAATATTTTTAATATAATTACAGCATAGCAATATTATAAACATTTTTATTATTTTTTATTTGTGTGTGTGTGCTTGTGTGTGTGGGTAAATACACGAATTGAATTGTATAAGTACAGCCAAAGAATATATCTCGTCAATTTGTAAATTGTATGATTTGTAAATATGTTGTTTTTATGTTAAACCCGTGTTATACGGGGCACCTTTTAAGTTACAATTTACCTTTTTAGCGGTTCCGGGGCGACACATCTCGGAAGACTTTTTGTCCATTATTCTAATAATTTTTTTTTTATTCGAACGTAAGACCTTTTGTCTATTTTTCCTTTTTTTATTCGAACGTAAGACCTTTTGCCTATTTTTTTTATTCGAACGTAAGACCTTTTGTCTATTTTTTTAAAACTTTTCTTTTATACGAACATATCGCATTTTGTATATTTTAAATGGGAATCATAACGCGTATATAGTGTATTTATAGTGTTTTATTCTCTAGATCATTGCCATATATCGTTTGTATATTATTTTTATTTAATTAGTTTGTCTTCGGTTTTAAGCGATATATATATATATATATATATATATATATATATATATATATATATATATATAATATACTTGATATATATATATATAATATACTTGATATACTTCAAGATAATTTCGTTGTCTATTATATTCAACGACTTCAAATTTGTATATAGTTTAAATCAATGTTAAGGAATATTATAGTGATTATTGTACCTCTTATTTTATTTTATTTTATTTTAATTCTAATTTCATTTTTGCATGTACGGGAAATATATATATATATATATATATATATATATATATATATATATATATATATATATACATAAGCCATGTTTATAGACAATTATTATCTTAACTTTACGAATACATCTATTTAAAGTTAACATGCAATAATTTTAAGAAACAGGCTAAACCATAAAATATAATAATAGGGTTTTGTTCAAGTATCCCCGCCAAAAAGAAAAAAAAAAGTACAAATAAAATAAAACGGCAAATAATTAAACCATACTATACTTAAGGAAAAGGGTAAGATTTAGGAACATTAAGATTACCTCCTCTGTTATCCATCGAAACTGCAATCCACTGAAATAAGAAAAGAAAGCAGTCCCCAACGCGGGCCATTTAAAAGATAGTTCGCGCAGCTGATTGATTGTTACAAACATCCAATCGGATGTGCGGAATATGTGGTCTTTCTTCCTCTTATTCTTTAAAAACGCCAGAGTAGCTGTTAGCATTTATTTGGAAGGGGGAATCAGGGGTTGATCTTCCCTGATTGGGTCGATTTGGTGATGGGGAGTATAATGTTGAAAGACCCGAAACTCTCTGATGAACAAAATCAAAACACCACTGACGACCCCATTGGGCGTCTACTTAAAAGCGTATTTTCGAATTTTATATATATATATATATATATATATATATATATATATATATATATATATATAGAGAGAGAGAGAGAGAGAGAGAGAGATAGCTGAAAAGGTAGATAGATAGATAGATAGATAGATATATTTATAAGTAAATATGGAGCGCGTGTAAATATGAATATATAGATATATAAATATATGATCAGTCATGTTTAATCCTGAAACATGCTATCGCCCATGGACTTTGATTTCAATATCCTATTTTATATTTATATACGCTCTATCCCTGATATTGAACACTTTAACATAAACATAGCATACCTTAAAATTTTATTTTATCATAAATAGATAAATATAGTTAAAGAGTACATAATAAGCATTAGAGAACTTTCGCTAAATTTATAAACTAGCATGGACATTGATAAAATTTAATCCCGACTACTCCCTAAAGAATATCCACCCTATCCACCAGCCAACTGAAATTAATCGATGCAATAAATAGTCTGGTAAAAGTAATGAAAGGAAAAGCGCATTTATTATTAAACCAAGCTTTTAACACAAATGCCACACTCAAGGAAAAAAATGGTTTTAAAACGAAAGAAAATGTCATCCACAACACGAGGAAGTAAACAAATTTGAAAGAAAATTAACTAACGTATTAAGAAACATAAAATTTCATAAACAACTAAATGCTTTCCGAAAATAAAAAGGAGATGTGACTAAAATAAAAAAAGAAAATCGCCTAACTTATTTATAAAGTATTTCAGCGAACAAATGTATATATATTTATTAACTAAGCCCCCAAAACACAACAATCTAATCAAGGACAACATAAATAAATATATAGAAAAGCAAAAAAAAAAAAAATTACAAAACAAGATTGTTATATAGAAATAAAGTGTCACTGCTGTGCTTGAACGTAGATCGCAAAAGAACAAACAGGCGATCTCATTAAACTAGATGGATCACGTGACCATAGCGGAAACGCTTATATAGAGGAAGTCGCGTAACGTATGATGTGTTCGATATTTTTCTATTCTATCTCTATTTCTATTCGAACAGCCATTCTCTTGTCTTCTTTACTCATTATACGAAGTACTATTACTACCAGTATAAATCGAAGACGTCTGACCCCAGAATTCTTCTATGGCTCACTATAAGTTATATCTACGATTACAAAGTTTTCCCCTACCTTCGCATTACGAAGTAAATATCAAATATACATTGTCATCATAAAAGTGGCAGCAAAGTTTTGTTTTGACGACGCAACAAAGATATTTGGACTGAAGCTAAGAAATTATTAAATCAATTTCTCAACCACAAGTATTAATTATACTAAAATAACAGAAATAAAACCTCAAATGAAACCTAACATTCAGACTCAAAACACGTCTAAAATGAGTAAAATCATATTAGGAGTAAACAACTATAGAATGTTTACGTAAACTAAAAAATAAACATAAATGAGAATTCATGTAATTAGATTTTTAAGGTTTATACCCTCAAATAACCACATCCGTGCTAGCTAAGGCCGTTGCTGCATTAAAAATAAAAGTAAGTAAAGACGAATAAAAATCATTAAGCCCTGCTGAAATTCACAATTATTCGACTACATCGCCAAAGAAAGAAGTGGATTTCGATGTTACAATAAAAAGTTTCGATGGTTTTTAAAATCTTTCAGTTCATAGGTTTCTATTTACTAAGCGAAATATACATTAAAATGATATACGCCTAGACGAATTATGAGAATTTTAGTTAGTATCACCTTTCAGACAACTTATGGTGTATTAAATAAATGCATCTCACTTTCCAGAATAGTATAAGAAAAAATTGCATTAAATGAAGAATTCTTTTAACATAATCTCAGAAGAGAATTCCAGAGTATGCAAAATGGCATAATTAAAATGTTTAATCTCTAAACTTTAGAAACAGGATGATACCTGAGATTCTATTGGCCCGAATTTTGTGATATATTCTACAAATCAAGAAATATGCTTTAGGATAATTTCTGAAATATTAAACGTCGCCTCAAAACTCCAGACAGATTCAAGAAGGCTAAATAATTAAACCGATAATTAGAGAAAAGGTCTTGATAATTATTGGAATAATGAAGATATTTCATAGCAGAACACCAGAAGTAAATGTTGGTAGATTAACGTTTGACCTGGTAGAATCAGTACGCTGAATTAGAATTCCGGACTTGCGTTCACTTCTCATTACTGCTATTCTGAAAACATGAACCCATATTTCTCTTAACTATTAGGTTGGTGCAAAAAATAATGTCGTTTTCTCACATATATTACGATGTGAGTAAACGACATTATTTTAGATAAGTAGAAGAGTTGATTATTTGCACTATCTAGATCGTTCTGACTGTTAGCGAGTTCCTCACTCTTTTTGAGTAGGTACAAGTTAACTTATCATCTCTCAGTTGTATCTCTCTTATTTGGGCAGAGTGCGCTAAGATGCTTCTCCGTCAAACGACAGAGTGGCAACTGAGAAAATTATACTGAGAAGTGCCCAGGCCTGGGGAACAGCTGGCCAAGGCCGCGCATTCTCATTGCACTAGAGAGAAGGATTGGTGCAATTATTGTTCCTTGCCCGGGTGCACGCGCTCGGGATCCCCACATTAAACCGACCTTGTGTCACAACCTGACCACGTGGCGGGGTGGTTGAGTAAATATCTATATCCTTCTGACTGTTATTCTAATATTTATGGCCATATTCACGACCTTTCGGCCGACCTTCTTCAGAAGATATACGTTGGGATTTCTAAGCGAACCCCTTATTTAGTCCACTGGGGTAGATTTCCAATTTCTTGTACTATGCTTTTTTTCTTTTTTTTTTAAATCTCAGTATTAGTAACTCAACTTTCCAAGATTTCGTCCGCGCTTTCTGTGGCAAGGTATTGAAGACAACTTTTTGGTCAAGTCACTTTTTAGATTTCACAACAAATATTTTTATTCACCGGGCCATGTGTCTTTGGAGGCAACATATATCCAACGTATATAACCTGAAGAATATCAGAGAATACATCGGTCGAAAGGTCGTGAATATTGCAATAAAAATTAGAATTACAGTCCGAAGGATGTAAAGAGTTACAATACTTTATCTCAGAAATATAGAGATATATTAAAGTTGATTATGTTCTCTAGACTTGTATTTTTAACTAGAAGGTTACCTCTGAATTAATTACGTGGTATGGGGTAACAGGAATAATTCCACGAACTTTCCCAGGAAATCATAGCTATTCAAATATAAGAAAAAAAGGATCTATGAAGAACTCGAACGTCTGTGGTCTGATATTATTAGGTTGGTGCAAAAATAATGTCGTTTTTTGACGTTCAACTTCAAAAGATCATAACTCCTTTCATAATAAACTTATTAATCGAAATAAGAACCATTAGAATCGACACATTTTTGCCAACGAGAAACAAGTTTATTTATCCCATTAGCATAGAAATCCGGAGTTCTGGATGCGATGAAGTCATTCAAGGCCGATTCGGTAAAATCTCGGCTTTTGAAGCATTTTTCGCGCAGGAAGTTGTCGAGATGCTTGAAAAAGTGATAATCGGTGGGCGAGAGGTCCGGTGAATATGGCGATTGAGGCACAATCTCGTAGCCCAATTCGTTCAGATTCTGCAGGGTCAGTTGAGCAACATGCGGGCGAGCGTTGTCATGGAGGAGAATTGGTCCCTTCATATTGACCAATCTCGGGGACATACGTTGGAGCTTCTGGTGCATTTCGTCAATTTGTCGGCAGTACTTCTCCGCCGTAATCGTTTCGCCCGGATTCAAGAATCTGTGATGGATGAGACCGGCCGCAGACCACCAAACAGTAACCATAACTTTTTTTGTTGCAATTTCGGCTTCGAGAAGTGTTGTGGAGCTTCTCCGGCATCCAACCACTGTGCCGAACGTCGCCGGTTGTCGTAGAGGATCCATTTCTCATCACACGTCACAATCCGCTCGTTCAATTCATGCGGCACCAATTTATACAACTTTTTTGACTTCCCTTTTTGCTTTAAATGGCGAACGACAGTTGAGTGGTCGACCTCGAGTTCAATAGCCACTTCTCGTGTGGTTTTGCGAGGATCGGCTTCAATTAAGGCTTTCAAATGTTCGTTATCAACCGTAGTCGGCCGACCGCGACCGTCTTCATCTTCGAGGCTCTCATCACCATTGCGAAATTTCTTGAACCACCGTTGTGCCACATGTTCGTTCGTGGTTCCTGGGCCAAACTCATCATTGATATCACGAGATGTCTCGGCAGCTTTTCGGCCTAGTTTGAACTGGAACAAGAAAATCGTACGGATTTGAATTTTGTCCATGCTGTCGAAAAGCCTGCAAAAAAATGAAGGGAAGAGATTGAGAAAGGTAACGGATAACACGATTCGATAGAGCGAAAAACGGGGTTCAAAATGATATATAACATGGCTATATATATCAAGGAATTAATTCAGAAATCATATATAAAAGTAACATATGTGAGAAAACGACATTATTTTTGCACCAACCTAATACATATATAAAATACGCATGGATGGAAAATATTGCTATGTATGTAATAATCTAAAGCAGACGACAAAGTACGTTTAAATGTGCGAAAGACGACAAAATGAGTTGGCCTTATAAAAAGCTGTTTAATTGGTTTTGAAAAATCTGTAATTCGGTTATTAGTAGACGAACGTGTCAAAGTCTGTAATATATCATTTTTATATGTAGCCATGTTAAATGTATTTTGAAAGAACTCGTAGAGAAATGAAGATTTAAGAGGTAATTTATTACGTTTAGACTGATTCTATGACTTGTCTTCTTAAAATAAACTTTAATTGACAGTTACATAAAATAGAAAAGAGAAAACGTTAATATTCGCGGATCTGAATTTGAAGAGAATGGAAACAATTAATCATGCGTGTTACTTGAGAAATTATCAAGTTCGGTCAAGTGAATGTTTATTCAATTATTATACAGATAATAGTTTTTTTTTTTGTTTGTTTTGCATCTTGCGTTGCGATTAAGATCGTCACGTGATATGGTGGGGAGAAAGAGTTTTCACGGCAAAAGTATGGAAAATATTGCAAGAAATAAATACAGGAGTTTTTGGTAAAAATGTGACATGCTCTTTCAAGATGTCGGCAATTTCTTTCTATTTACAAACTCCATTTTTATTGGCTTTGAATTACCATGCATTCCAGTAAAAAACAAACAAACAAAAAACAAAAAACAAAACAAAAACAAACGAATTATGGCAGCGGTTCCCATTTGCCTAGTCTACACTGATTTTAACATCGGGTGAGAGTTTGGTTTATGCTTGAGCGCAATTTTTATGCCATGCCTGTTTTGTTTTGGCTCGACTGTTTTTATATGCTGTCCAATAGAGTATTATGAATAGCAGGGTCTATTGTTTTACCCGAACATTTACTGGGTATATTTCAAATTATTCTAGATGCTATTGAGTAGAGATAATCATGTATCCAAATGCGCTTATTCGTAGTAATTTTATAGTGTTGTTTGAAAACTTTGTACTCATTATGTATCGTGGACGACTGAATTATTTGTTTATCATTATTATTGGATTTAATTTGTATTTATGAGTGTATTCATAGTTTATTAATTTATTTATAATTTACTTAATTTGTTTATTTATTTGTTTACAATTTTCTTTATATTCTTTCCTTTTTTCGGATTGTTTAGTTTAAAATATCGGATTTGAACAGAATGGAAACAATTAATAAGGCGTGTTACTTGAGAAATGTTCAAGTTCGGTCATGTTAATGTTTGTTCAATTATTATAATGATAATAGTTTTTTGTTTTGTTTCATTATCTGCCTTGTATATAATGTATATATTTGCATTTCTCCTGATGGTATGTGATGTACTGGAATAACCACTTACCCCCATGAATGATTACACTATAAGTAGTAAAGTCAACTGTCTACAAGAGACTTCAAGAAGAGTGAGAGCGAGCACGTCCGACTTTCCAATTAGTGGCACTCACTACTAAATTGACCTGTGTGTATAACTGTACCGTATTTCATATTGTACTTTGTGTACAACAAACCTTTCTTCTTTTATCCACGTGGTCTTAAGTATTTATTCCCTTACCATGGAATATAACAATATGTTACAAGGGTTTGGTTCGTAGCTTTAATTTTTTTTTCATTCTCTCAGACTAGTTATATAACCAAATCATTTATTTAACACATAAATTATTACGCATTTCTCTTATTGATATTGTCCTCAATTGTAATTAGATTGTTTCATTGCATTACATCCATCGAGAGTGTATTTAAAATACAAAATAAGAACATTCTTGATCGGCTCAATAGAAATTACTCGCGGTAAACATAAGAAATATGCCTCGCTCTTTTAAGTTGATTATGCTTTTCTAACTCTCATAAAAAGCAGAATCAATGAAGCCTTCCATAATAAATACTTCAAGACAGTAATCGTCTTAGACATCTAAAAAGCCTTTCATAACGAATAAGTATGGGGGCGTGCAACATAAACTCTCCAATTATGAAATCTCCGGAAGTCTCTTCGCAATCGTCATGACCGCCTTGTCTTCTTGGAGGTCGTTTTCAATTGTCAGGCTTCTAATCAATGCAGACATGCTGCAAATCTTTGTCCTATCATATTCCTGCTTCATATTAAGGATCTTTCTAAGAGTGCACTAATATCGTTAGTAAGTATGTATGCAGTTTAATAACCTAAAAGTCTAGAAGATCAGTGCTTGGCAGCTGATCTTTCATATGGCCGCTTACTAACATCCTAATAGCAGAATGTCTGGCTTTCCCAAACTACAAAGACTAAGATAAACACATCAATATATGCTCATCATCAATGGGCTTACTCTTAATTACTATATCATAATTGATAGTTGTAGTCAGGTCCAGATTAAAACCCACAAGTGTCCCTAAGCACTTAAAAGATTTTGGGGCCCACATACACCTGCCTGTTAAGTAGTCTCGATAAGTAGTGCAACTAAATAAAGGCTATCAACCGAAAACGTGCATCGTGGAAACGCTAGCTGGCAATATATATAGAATAACGCGAAGGTACATAGGACCACTGAGAGAGGTTGACCATCAGTTCCAACCCAGAACAACACCAAACAAGAAAGAAACAATCACAGCTGTGCAGCCACAGTCAAATGAGCCACAACCATATTCTAACAGAACTGTGACCAGAAGTGTCCGTGTCATCAAGAAACCATCTAGAATAATCCCAAACAAACATGTCTACCTCTGTTTACAAAATTAAATCCCATTACATTAATTAATAATACTGAATTATTCAAAAGATGAGATGTGTTGTATTGAGTAAATACAATCCTGATTATCTCCCTTAGCTCATTCCCTTATCAACCAATCAGAATGTCAATAAAGATTCGCTGCAGATACATTGTCATCCCTTGGTAATGGCGCCCTGTAATTCAAATATTAATCGTCGACTTATTTCTTCAGATATGTGCAATGACATCATATCATTACAATTTCTGTGTTACCCCTTCAACTGATTTCCTAAGTACGTACCTATGTTTACTTAATGGTTAATCCAGCCCTGGTTGCAGTCCCAGTGAGTCTTCTTACCTGAGACACATATATACAATCCCTCGCTAAAGAGCCTGATAAAAATAGTCAACTACTTATTCCGCCCCAGAAAGAACTTGAATACACTTAATAGGCTATAAAGTTGGAAAAGGAGACCAAAGAAGGAATATTGCTACCATATCTGGGCGGAAGACTGTCTTTATAGTCAGAATCTTTTAAGCCCCCTTCTAGGCGATTAGTCATTAAAAACCTTCCCCAAAAATTCAACGTCGTATGGCCATTTCAATTTTATCGCTATTTCTATTGGAAACATTCTGATGAACTACGTAAACCATTCCAACCAGTTCAACCATGTACAGCTAAACTCAAACAAGCCATACTATTTATAAAGGAAACCAACTATCTTCACTGCTTTCATATTATATTGATAAGAAATGGGTACCATATTCTCGCGAGTATCCCATTCCACTATAATCTTCACCACTTCAAGGCCAAGTGACACATTATCAACCCTCCACATCTTCATAATTTACAATTTTACGCAAATAAAGCTTACTCATTCAGTATATCTCCAAATTGAATGTCACGTAGATTTGTATTGGATGAACAATTGTGATACTATTTGTCGTTGCCGCGCTAAAACGGAAGAAATGTTTTTTTTAAAACATGAGAAAGTTTTATGTACTGAGAGACATTCAGACGAGAAAAACGTGGGAAGAACTGATGATTTAATTTACACATAAACGACTTGAATTGAATGTCGAGCAGTTTGAACAATGGAAATGTGACCCAGGCTTAGGGAGAAATGTTGATTGACACACAGCTGCAAATGCCGGCTGGAAAGCGAAAAATTAGACCTTGTAAAAAACTGAATCTGGAACTGAGTTTTCATGGTCGAGGTATCAGGCGCAGATAGGACATCAAGTACGATGGAGGAACCACCCATGCTCACTAAAGAGGTCGGTGAGTGCAGATAATAAAATAAAAGATGCAGGGCGGGAAGTTATGATGTAAACCGGAGTGGGTTCACCGAAATGCTCCTACCTCTCCATATTACCATGCCATTTTGGGGAGATGTCCATAAATACAAAGGTGCGAAGCGAATTAGTAGACGAGTCGCAGACGAGAGACGAGACAGAGGTGAGACGGCAGAGTTCGTCCCAGCCACCGGTCATGATACACCCCACGTGATGGCTGTCGAAGAGACCCCCCCAACCCCGAATTTAGCCTTGTGCCGAACCTTACCAACAACAGCAAACCCGATTTTGCCAGGTGAACAATAGTATCACTTGCGATTTAGACGCAGGTTGGGCTGATAATTAATTGCATGCAGACTTTACTTTTGTTAAATTTATTCAAGTGTCATTTTTTCCCTGTACGTCATCGCTGAATTAACACGGAGATACCTGCGACGATGCTATCTTAGCTGCCTTATGATCAAGGTTAAATCACAACGTGGGATAAGGTTAGATCTGGACAGAAACCGTCACTTCAGCGACCAGACGCGGTGTTCGAATCTTGGACAACCGGGGAAATCTTTATTTCGCAATACACTTTCTAATCTTTGCAAAGTGATCCAGACATTCTTGACAAAGTGTATTAATTGCCTGTTTGATTTTACAGAATTACGAATAAGCTATTACAATTTAGTTTTGAACAATAAAATCGGTTGTATTGCATCGATATTTGTGAGATAAGAGGTTCGGACAATTACTGAGGCGAAACAAACCTGATTAAAGGATCGTGGGTTTTGCAGATGCCTTGGGCGTCGGTCAACAGATAGACAAAGCAAAATTCAGGTTTTTTCAGGGTCATACTTTAGTCTAGTAAACATGCATGTGATACATTTTCTAAGTGTAAGAACGAACGTATTCACTACTTCCATCCTGCATCTTCGGTATGACTTAGCAAAAACATTTGAAACTATGGGAAAAAAGAAGCCGAGATAATATAACACTCCCGTGGAAGACTGAAGGCAAGAGAAGCAGAAGGAGACAACGAGTAACATATCAAAGATTGCGTATAAATATATAAGTGAAAACGAAAATATGGCGAGGCTTTATACTTAGAGTAAAAAAGACAGGGGGTTGTGTAGAGACTTAATCATTCAAATAGTAAAACGACATGTGATATAAAGGGAGACATGATATCATTTATTTTTTACTTTGAATTTCGGATACCTCTAGAGATCAAGCTGCAAATCTATATTTTAATCTAAATTTAACCAGTCAGTGGGCTAAAAACTGTTTAGCTACATTCAATGCCTCGAAAACTCAACTAGTGACGCTCCATCATCCCCGTGTGGTCCCTGAATTATCACCTATCAGGATGAATGGGTTTTCTCTCGGGATAACCGTGTGAGACTGAGTTCCTATTGGGACTTAAGTTCAAAATAGGCCTGAAGTGGAACTCATTGATCCCAAAGGATACCTGGAAAAGTCTCGGTTTCCTCGACCGCTCCGGTGAGTATCTGACTCATCCTTCTATCCTGTACGATTGATCGGATGTACGACTTCCATTGGGGTAACTTTGAGGCCAAATAGTCGCTCAAGGCACGGGGTCTCCTCGAGGGGACATCTGTTCATTGTGACTGGTGGTAGTTCAAGGTAGATCGGCGATGATGGAATATAACTAGTTTGTTTTTGGTGGCATTGGATGTAACCAGCCGATTATGGCCACTGAACTCTTAGAGTTAGATCGGATCAGAGATCTGGTGCAGACCCTCTGGTCCTCTAGGGTTTTGGAGGGGCACCCTTTTATCGTTGTATTATCAGCATAGATATTCACAAATGAACTGGATATACTGGTAGGCAGATCATTTATGTAAATTAAAATATGGGTCGCTCCAGAATGTGACCCATAGGGATGCCCCGGTCGAATGGCCGGTAACATCTACCTTCAGGAAGGAAATTATTATTGATTAAACTATTCCATTGATTCCATAGCTGCAGCTTTTGAGCATGAATTCATTGTGCCACACATTGTCAAAGGCCTTCGAAGTATCTAATGCTATGGTCCTTGAGGTGTATTTGTAATCTAGTAGCTCACTGATTCTGTGAGTAATTGTAGTTCTTGACGATTAAGGGGCTGTTCTTATCTAGGTTGCCAACAATATTCTTGTTGATTTTAACGTCAAAGGCTTGCTCATGACATTGACGGTCTATGCTGAGAAGCGTATGAGCGCTCGCCGCGTTCTTGAAAACTGGATATACGGTTGACACATTTCACAGCTGTGGAAAGGATTTCTCCTACAGGCATCGTTTTAATAACTTCGCTAATATCGGGGTAGTTCCTGGTTTTTATTCTTAAGGACAACAACTTGAATTTTTTTCTGGGACAGCTGCTTTTTAGGATCAAGACTTTTGACAAGTCTTGAGACTTCTCAGGTTGTTTGTGCTCAGTGAAACGTGGAAAAATGGGAAGGGGTTGGTCTTTGTAATTTAACATTGAATTCAAGGCAAAGCTCGAGGCGAATGACTTCTCCTTATTTGTTGAGGAAGATAAGACCTCGGGGACATTTGCAATAGTGAGCACAGCCGCTTTGCCTTTATTCATAATTTTGCTGGTGATTCAATTTGTTTGTTTTTAACATTGGCCTGGACGCTTGTGTATACCTACACTTGCATTTTCCAGAACTTTCTAGGCAGCTCTGAATGCAATAAAAGTCAAGCTGCACCGCTCCCTGACAGACATTTATTAAATATTAAAATATACAGGAAATAATTTTCTGCCAGTAACGCTTGCTTTATTTGATTTATTACTGGCATATCTGTTTTTCACCATTACACGTTCAGACAATATAGATAGACCCTAGGTAAAATGTAACATTGCAGTGTTTAGTCAAGAAATTTGCTTTCATTACTGCTGGAGAGTACGTTATTGTTCAAATAAAAATATCTTAGATACAAAAAAAAACAATGCTGAACGCTTATGTATTATCGGGCTTTATATGTGGCAGTGAATTCTGGATAAAATTCTCAAGGATTGTGAAGAAATTTGAGACAAGTGAAATGTGATTCTACTGAAGGATGTTTGGAAAACCATGATTTGAATGTGTGAACATCGACGAAATTTTAAAGGAAATGGAAGCAAATTGGAGATTTATACTTTGTAGGATACATAATCTAAAAGGAGAGATCAGAAAATTTGATATGTACGGGACAGTCTGCTTAGCAAATTGTTGATCCCTGATGCGTAGGATTCTTCATTATTGGACGTAAACAAACACTCATTATCAGATTTGACCATCTGGAAGTTAATAAATGCTTTTGCCCAATAAAAAAAAGGAAAAACGTTGCAATGACCTGAAAAAATATAGTGAAAGAAGACCAAGTTGGATATTGCCAAGCCTTTATATTTAGAGCCGTAATTATTTTCACAATATGTCGTCTTTCAATATCTCGTAAGAACAATCACCTCAAAGATAAAGAGACTCGAAGAAAAAAGAAAGTGGTTTTACAGAAGCATACTGAAGATACCATGAGACGAAGGTGTGAGCAACGCCGAGGTTTTGGAGAGAATGGAAACTTATACTTAACATCAGAAGAGGCAGTTTAAATTTCTATATCGTTAATGAGGAAGAAGGACTTGGAAATTCTAACACGCACACGACGGAAAGAGAGAAAGAGGGAAAAGGAGAAGAAACGCGTGACATACTTAATGGGCTTCAGCAAGTGGAAGGCAGCACATTGGTAGAAATAACAAAAAGTCAAAACTTATTAGGAGCTAAATGGGACAGGAGGACGTGGAGGGCCATGATCGCCTACGTTCTGAAGGGGCATAAACGAAGAAGAAGAGTAACCAAACTTTACGATTAAACAATGAGATTTGCTTTTTATACATTTTTTTTTGCAATGATTCTTACTTATGTCAATTAACTGTTTCATTTTCGTTTGGCGATAATCTATGTTAAGATAGTTTATAACAATATGATGTTTGTTGTATAGAATCTAGTAATTTTAGCAAAATGAATTTGGGTACAATTGCCAAATGTGTTAATTTTTTCAGTGCTGACGAAAAACAAAGAATAAATCAGAATCTAATCTATGCTATCCCTTATATAGTAATTCCACTATTTCGGAGATAAGGGGGTATTTACCGCAAAACAGTGATGGCACATATGATGTATTCTTAATAAAAACAAAGGATATGGAAATAATAAATGCTAAACACGTAAAATGCATCGGTGTATATAGCTGTTATAACACATCTCTTATAGGAGATAACGAAATTTAACATTTTATAGGCTCCGCTAGGGTTAGTGCTTTCCAGCATCACAAGAGGCTACCGAAACTAACAAAAAAAAAACAAAAAAAAAATTAAAATATACATTCAAGTCACATATTTAAATGGCGCTGTAAGATTGAGACTTCTATATGGATGTCATGCATGAAACTAAATACATTCAGAAATAACGAAACTACTGGTTATATACACCCTTGTTCAAATTAATTGAAACAAACGCGTTAGTTTCCTTTCTTTCACCATACGGTCTGTTTTAGACCCACTATTTTTTCCTCAGTTTAGGCTATTTGCAGTGGCGTGCAGTAATATGAATCTATTTTTGAAATATATGACGAAGCTTTTTGGCCTTGAAAAATATTGCATCATCCTTGATTGCATCAGATTGTTATCACGCCCGGTACTATTGTCTCGACTGTCGATTATTTGTCTTACGGCCATTCTCTGCAATGGACGTTACTCCGGGGAAGCGTACGAAAACTGTAAGACTGCACGAACACACCAACAAGCCTTACCAGTGAGCAAATAAAAGTACTATAGACTGGCCCGGAAACACTCCTGATTTAAATCCAATCGAGAATCCGTGTTTAATCTGCAAGGAACGATTTTGTGTAATGGACGTGCAATGTGTTGATATGTACATTTGGTTATGTTTCATTGGAAATATACGAGAAAAAAAGTAAATAATAACGGGATTATTCGTCTTGTTACAATTAATTTGCCCAGCAGTTTTTTTTTCCAGATCAGTGGTGAAAAGTGTCTTCAAGCGACTGAAGTCTCTAGACCATAGATAGGATCATCCTTTAATGAATCTCGAATACTGATGCTAGAGAATTACAAAGAACTGTTTCAAATAACAAATAAAACACACAACTTGAAGATTTCCAAGAACACGATCAACTAAAATGGAGAGCTCATGTAGCATAATGAAGATGCTAAGGTTCCACATTATTCCAAACAAAACGTTAGGAAGAATACCCCTATCAGAAGTGAAAAAAAAAAAAATTACTAGAAATGATAAATCTAATTTCCTAGGAAAATGTTTTAATAGAAATATGTTATACATCTCAATCGACAGTATCACTGGCTTTTAGATTTAGCAATGCAGAATATTTCCTTATGAGAAAAAAAAAACGAATATTATTATTATCTTTATCGATCAATGTTTCTTCACCTTTGTGTCAAGAATCATTGATCGGAAAATAGCCTAGAAATTGAGAGGATCAAATTCCCTGGACTAGTGAATTAATCTGCAAGATAAGCCTGCGCGTTACCACACAAAAATATGACTGACTTGCAAACGATATCACAATAATCACTTTTCTTAAATTACTTCTTTCTATTGTTACTGCTTTTATCTGTTTTAACATAGTGTCCCCCAGACGATTGTTTTTGCCCAATCGTATAAGATTAAGAGAAACTTACGACTTAATAATTGAGCGTAACGAAATCTATTGATATCTGATTGGCACAATGATTTGTTTCTTCTCTTGCCATCTCCGATGACAGGTTTCTTCTCAAGAGCAATGACAGAATGGATGGGATAATCAATCTAAAATCTTGTGAATAATGTCTGCCTATTTTCAGAAATCACTATAACATTATTTAGTATCCTCATTAATTTATCTTAAGAAACGCAGTTTTATGGCATCGGGAAACATATTTTAAATCAATGTTATATCGAACGAAGAACGTTGAATTTAGTAAATGTTTAAGTCACTTACCATAGGGCTATAGTTAGCAATCAAAATCTAACAGACAATTCCCAGTAAAAGGGATACTCAGAAAGAAATACCTCCTAATTTTTGTTTATTTGTTGGGCAAGAACGTCAGAAATAAATGTTGGCAGTGGATATAGTACTTTCCCGCCAAATAACCCATAAGATTTTCCATCTTCTCCGAGATATCAGTTGAGCGGCGGTTTGGAAGAATAGAGTCTGACATAAAATCGCTTAGAAATCAGAAGTTTATCAATGCAGAACAATTGCAACCGTTGTGTATTTTAGCAATGGTTATCGTGGTTTTCCAAGTGTAGCTTAGATTTAGCTCAAGGCCGAAAGTAGGGGGCGCCCCGTGAGGATCGGATTCACTGCTCACTTGTTATTGTTCTAGCGGGATAAGCTTGCTAATCATTACGCCACCTCTAGGTACTCATAGCCGTGGTTATAGAGATGTGGATGGCATGATACACCCTGGGAGACTTGAACAGTTATCAACACATAGTGATTTTCCAAGCATAGTTCAGATGTAGCATAAGGCCGAAAAGAGTTTTTCCAAGCGTAGCTTAGATGTAGCGCAAGGCCGAAAGTAGGGTGTACCCAGTGAAGATCGAACTCACTGCTCAGTCGTTATTGTTCTAGCGAAACAAGCTTGCTAACCATTACGTCAACTATGGGTGCCTTTTAGCCTTGGTTATAGAGATGTGGATGGCATGAAACGCCATGGACTGCTTGAACAGTTATCAACACGTAAAATGAAAACCACCTTAATATGAATAGCAAATTGTACTATGTGTAAAAATAATGTTTCCTTTTTCTTTATTGAAAATTTATTCGAAGATTTTGTTCTGTTGGCGCCGGGGTTCTCCTTGTATCTGTTGCTGTTCTCTTACTAAAAATAAACAGGAAAGATTGATTTCGGAGCGCCCATCGTATATTTAATTCCCTTCATCATTAGAGTAGCATTATTCGCTTTTGAACAAAGTAGAACTAAATAAAGGTATTCGCTAAATTACGGGTTAGTGAGTTGCCAGAATACAGGCATACGAATTTCGTAAGAGAAACAAATACATACGTACGCGTGAGGATCTTTAGTCTCAAAGACAGCATGAGTTTTTCTTGTAAAGTCTTTCTAAAAATAGAATAAATTTATATGTATTTCTGACTGTACAATGAATGTTTTTATATTCTGTCTTCTTTACAATTATAAGTTTGGACCGATATATAGGGAGTATGTGAGTGTGTGTGCGTGTGAATATACAGATATACATTACACTTAACTGTAATTTTACTTCTGTCGGTCGCTAAATAAAACATTTCTTCGAAATCCGACCAATTTATCCTTATAAGATCAGCGCACGCAGAGGTAAAAGAGATATAAACATTACTGGCTACCAGAGTGATCAATTCACAGCCAACAGCTTTTAGTGTTAATTAGCAGGAGCCGACAAATATAGTCACACACACACATACATACGCACACACACATTTAAATATACATACACGCACGTACGCACACACACACATACATACGCACACACACATATAAATATACATACACGCACGTACGCACACACACACACACACACACACATATATATATATATATATATATATATATATATGTACTGTGTGCAACAACAAAATTGTTCAAATCGACTAGGAGAATAATTATCCATCCCACAAAATGATCAATATATATATATATATATATATATATATATATATATATATATATATATATATATATATATATATATTATAATAATATTTTTTGTTTAAAAATAACATATTTTTAAACAAAAAATATTATTATAATATAAGCTCTACTTCTGTATGGAGCACTGTCTTCTTAAAAATAAAAACAAAAATACTAAGGAACCCCGTGAAAACTGTCAGGCATCTTGTTACTCCAGGACAGAATGTTATAAGGTTAGAGGGGGCGAGAGATCATCTTGAATATGTTTGAAAATGATCTCGGAATTATATATATATATATATATATATATATATATATATATATATATTTAACTTCATTTCAATACTTTTTGAGCTTTCGATCCTCTGCTATGATTAATTAATGATGAACACGTTTTTTTCGTTTATAATTGATTTCATCGCGGTATTCTGTCAAGCTTCGAGAGTAATTATACGTTCTTATTGCTCAGAGTTGAGCTCAATTTCTAAGATAAACCGGTTCAGGGATTAATCAATTTTGCTCTTACACCTGTACCCCTCATATATATATATATATATATATATATATATATATATATATATATATATATATATATATTCTATCAAACTTGTTTTGTTAAATGATATGGATACATTCTTTCCATCATTTTTTTTTTGTTAAATGTTTCAAATAAGTTGTTTTGTTTTATCGGTAAATTTGCCAAAATTCATAGCTTTTATTTTATTATTATTTTTCCCGGGAATTTTGGTTTCTACTCAGTTCAATTCCAAGGATTGTTCTGTGTGTAGTTAGGCAACTATTTTTTAATTCCATTATCTGAAGGTGACGTCATATAAACAATTAAACTGAAATTTCTGTGCGTGTGTGTCTGTGTATATTTATGTATGTACTTTTTAAATACCTGATTTTTCATTCCAATTTGGGGATGCCAGATAATACCAATCCAGTCTTCAGTCTCTTCTTATATTTTACTTTATTCGCAGAACTCTACAGTTTCATATTATATGTTCATAAACCATGCTGATTTTACTGCAACGACGCATTCGATGATGAGAGCTTTAGAATATCTGACCAGATTTCAGAATCAAAACACGAAATAAGGCCATATTTTTCATTTTCTACGATTCTTCAATTGGATATCATGCATCTCACGTTTTCTTCCTTTTGGAAACTCCTGTTGAGAACGAAATATATCCCGAGTAGATTTAATTATCCCAACACTTTTTCGCTTTTGAAAATAATTTAACATCAAGCAAGACGAAAAAGCCTCTGAGACGCAAGTAACTACTGAGAGTGAAAGCGACTTATTAAATGTTATTTTAAATAGAATGTAAAATAACAGATCGGGATTCAAAAACGAATGAAGATTAAGGTTAGCGTCATATTCTTTTTTAAGATCTTATTTGCCAGGAGAATAAGACGGGGAAAGAAAGTGTCACAGGCGAGAAGTGCCAAAAAAAGACAATATAAGAAAAGTACTTACGGTTACAGCTGGCAGTTTCAAGCTTAAAATTATGAGACTTAGCTGCTTATCAGTATCCATCAGAAATAATTGCCATGAAAATAGTTATAAATAAATTTTACAAAGGTGTTACGTGAAGGTGGACCAATGTGAGAGAAGATGAGATGCCACGCCAAGACTTATAACATAGCAAATTCCTCTTTTTCATGAATAAATCGATATATTAGCCTGATATATAGGCAATGACCAACATAAGCATGCGAATTTAATACGATGAATTTGCGATTCTTTTATTCAAGGAAGAATACTTCCTTGCCAGAATCCATTGCCTAAAAATGTAATTTCATTTATTCAACTCAAGAAATAAATCATTGTGTATATCCAGATCATAGCAGTATCTAATAATACGGCTTTAATATTTAGTTTATTAACATTTTTATTTTTATTATAAATAAAGATCGAAGTAAATTTAAGGAATATTTTTTGGACTTATTCTAAAGCTTTCTAAAAAGTTCTTATTTAAAAAAAAAAAATACCTTTGTAAATTTTTTAATAAGAGTTTAAATGTTATACTCATTCCCGTCCCCGGTATGTAAACCTATTCATTAATTCCCCCCCAAAAGATAGGGCTGGAGACTTCCCTTCGTATCTGAATCATATGTAAAGGTAAAATGCACAGGAAAAATGTGAAATTTGTTTTCCCAATGTCATGTACTCATAAAACATTAAATAAACTCTTGTGCACTATTCAGTTCGAGATGGTGTGCGGATACATTCCGAAAACATATTTTGAACACATAACGATAAACATCACATATATTTATAAAGCCGAGCATAATTATCAGAGAAAAGAATCGAGATACAGAAAAGTGAAGATATAGTCATAATGAACACACACTTCAAAACATTTTTAGGTCAAAGCTATTAAATTCACAGATACTCATAAAACATATTACTTTCAACAAACACTGATGCATTGTCTTTAAAACTAATTTAAAATTAGTTTATTTTCTTCTCATCGCATTTAAAATTGGTATTTATCTCCAGCAGAACAGAAACAATATATATATATATATATATATATATATATATATATATATATATATATATATATATATATATATATATATATATAACAAATCATGACAATGCATTAAACATTATAAAACTTGAAATTGTGATTCTAGATTTAATTAAACTTTTATAAACTGTAGATTTAAAAACTTAATAATAGCTGGCCTCTTGTAGTCGAGAATAACCGTCTACCAGACGTCTAGCCAATCCCTATTGCAGACGCTCGCTCATGCATATTTGTGTTTGCGCAACACCTACAGAGCATACCTGCGGTTTAGTCTGCACTGCAAACTTAGTTACAGTTTATGGAAGAGTGCGTGTTATTTAGCGTGATCAACAGTTTGAACAAGTAAAAGCTCAAGCCCTGGGCCACGCTATCGACGGACCTCAAGAGTTGCTTCTACTCAATTTCACTCAAAATTCTTGGGTTAACGCGTTTTCTAACTGGCTCGGAGCAACCAAGAAGTCTCCTTCTTGACAAAACGACCTAGGTGAGATTCGAACCCTGGGCTTATGGTCAGAAATCGAACGTTTAAACGACTCGGCCAGTCGCCCATGAATGAAGATAGAGAGTATAAAACAACTAAATAAAAATGTGGACAAATATTTTACGGAGTTCATAATAATCAATAACAGCACAAATTAAAATATTTTTCCAAAAGAAAGATAAACATTTTAATTATAAAAAATACACATTGCGTCAATGCATTAAAAATGATAAATCTTCAAATTGTGATTCTAATTTTAATTAAAATGTTATAAAATGATAAACGATAAATAAAAAAGCATTGGTCTTAATTTTTCACTATATATTTTTGTAGATTTAAAAACTTATAATAATAGCTAGCCGTCTACAAGGCGGCTAGACAATCCCTATTGCAGACGCTCGCTAAGGCATATTTATGTTTGCTCAACACCCACAGAGCACTGTAATCTTAGTTTACAGATTCTAGGAGAGAGCCTGTTATCGAGCCTGATCAACAATTTGAACAAGTGAACACTCAACCCCTTGGCCAGGCTACCGACGGCCCTCAAAAGTTCTGTCTACGGAATTTTAACTCACAAAGCTTGTGTCAAAACGTTTTCGATCTCGATCCATGCCGATAATATTAGGAAGTATTAGGTTGGTGCAAAAATAATGTCGTTTTCTCACATAGTAACATATGTGAGAAAACGACATTATTTTTGCACCAACCTAATATCTTTCTTGACAAATCGACCATGACGAGATTCGAACCCTGTCTCATGGTGAGAAAGCGAACGTTATAACCATTATATACCAACTTAATAGAGACTATACAATGATTATAAAAATGAGCGCAAATATTTTACGTAGTTTATAATAATCAATAACAATATGAATTAAAGATTTTTACAAAAGTAAAATAAACATTTTAATTAAAAAAATTACACATTATGTCAAACTACCTCCTTCTTTTTTTTTTTTAAACAAACAATCGTCTCTTCGAGAGAGAAGACTATAATTTCAAGATAAATTTCTGATTATTTGCCCTCTCATTCTTCACGATCTCTCAAAACTGATCAATATTCTTTGCACGTTTATCTTTTACTGTCTTATTCAAAGCATTCCAATAATTATTTTAAAATATTCAACTCGAAAGAGAGACTTCGCCAATTTTTGAAATGCACAATATCCTTTTCCAATGCTCGATTCCAGAAATTATGATAAACTATTGAAAAATGTCCGGATTTTCAAGTGGCCGAAGCATAGCATCATGTTGTATATGTCGATATCCTTTGAATTTATATATTCATGCTTAACATCGTTATACATTTTTCAACACCTGAAATTTCTATCATAGAGGAATCACGTCTGAGTGATATTTTTTTTTTTTTAACTTTTCGCTGCTATTTTGCAGTAAATCAGGAACTGGGTCTATCGCAATATTTTGTTTCATACTCAGAAAACGTTTAGTTTGATCTACGTTCGGAAAATAATATTTTTCCTGGTCGAGTGTACGGATTCTCTTTTGGAAGTACAAAACGATATTCGGCGTTCAAATATTATTTCAGTTCCAATTTTCGAGTTTAAGTTCGACAAACTAAGTTATTTCGTTGTAGGAAATATTTGCTTATATTAAGAACCACAAGATTAGTCGACTTCAAGATATTTCAGATTTGAAGAACGGTTTTACTTCGCCGTTTCATCGCTTCACGGATATATTTTCGTTTACTCACAGAATTTAGTTTATGAGTAAAGGCATCACCGTCAGAAATTCTTTTATACATTTCTGGCACGTACCTCGGGATATTCCGAGGTTATTTCCCCACTGAGTTTATTCTATGAACCAGCAACAAATTTTGACAATAAAATATGTAAATTAGATAAGGTGTGAATTTTATTTCTTCTTAAACGAATTTCAATTAATTTATGTTCTTATTTTACAAGCGTTATATTTAAGACTCAAAACTTTTCTTGATAAATATTGAAAAATATATTTAAATACTTCCATGTGAAAACGTGACATTAAAAAAGAAGAGCAGATCTGTATTTATATTCGCTGCATAAGAAGATTAGCAAACACATATATCCATTTAAATCAGATATTACTGTCAATTCCGGTTTTATAACTTACGTATAGTTTACATAAGAAAACATCTGAAAATGTTCTAATATAATTATTTTCCTTCAGTATAGGGGATGTCTTTATATCTGTGCATGGATTTAATTTTCAACTAAAAAATATTAACTAAAAAATG
Source organism: Acanthosepion lycidas (assembly GCA_963932145.1). Classification (NCBI taxonomy): domain Eukaryota; kingdom Metazoa; phylum Mollusca; class Cephalopoda; order Sepiida; family Sepiidae; genus Acanthosepion; species Acanthosepion lycidas. Next base: position 42,137,741 of record OZ010590.1, on the reverse strand, counting down.
AAAATATATTCTGTACCCATAATTCAAAACTTAATAATATACCGCTATTTATAGGAATTTAATAAAGGATCCCCTTTTTTCTTGCATCGATGACTGAAATTATTGTCCGATACATTTCCTTGTGAAAATATTAGCCTAATTAGTTCCCTTATCAAATATCAACATGTTACTTCTTTTTTCTGTACGTTTCGCATGACTTCCGGGTGAGGTCGGAATTATATTTTAAAACAGTAACTTTTAAAACGGTGGAATATTTAAATTAAAGCTTTGATTGGTTGACTATTATTTTAACATGAATATATACTTTCCGAAAAACGAAATATATTCATCGCATCTATTCAAAGAAAATTTGTCAAATTGGTCTAATTCTGCAAACGTGTACCTCCACACTTTCACTATGAAAATGCAATAAACACACATAAAATGGCGAAATCCTTCGCAAACCAAATTTTAAAGGTGGATTAACCTACCAATCTCTCAATGAATGTTTTAAAAAATTATAAGCTATATAATGTCTTTCTTTAATACGCAAGTACTTTCAACTGTACATTTGTCATCTTCAGGCATGGGAATTATTTTGTTTTTGTTAAAATTGAGGTGCCATTCAAGACGAACAAATGAAATGCGAATCGAAATATGTTTTATAAATGTGATATTGTTAACGGATACAAACCTTTAGAGTGTGCAGTCGCAACGCTACGTTGAATTTTTTTGAAAATTTAAGAGAGTGCGTTTTTTTACTACTCTGGCAATTTGAGATTTTTCTTATTGTTGTTGTAGTTTATCAGTCAATGTGGCATGAAATAAAATTGTTCAATAAATAGAGTAATGTCTCAGTTGTTATCCCGAAAATTTACACGTCGGATCAGTTCTTTTAAATCAAATATGTAGTGCACTTCAATTTCGCCATTTTATACCATTAATTTTACTAATCTACTTTTTGTATGAATGATTCATTGTAATATATATATATATATATATATATATATATATATATATATATATATATATATATATTGAACAATAAAAAAAAAATTAAAAAATTAAAATCCTCAGATACACTAGGTTGTAGATTTATATTCTTTCGTTTTTTTATTATTATTCCATTTAGATTCCTCGACTAGTTTCGGCCGAAATGGCCATCATCGGGAGGAGAAATATTTCTGCTTGCTGCTAGCACTAAACTACAGAAATGAATGTCTTGATGGAGAAAATGAACTTTTCTCTTGAGTTTTCATTTGTTTTTTTTATTTTTTTTATCTTTTTAACATGCATCTTTTAACAATCCTTGTGTTGGTCAAACAGTCTCTTTTAAGTTGTTATTTGAGATAAGAGCTGGATATACATGCTGCACCGAATTCTCTGGTCAGTATGATAGTTTTATTGGACCTGGTGAGGGGATGTGTCTCGGTTTAGTGTTTGTGTGTGTGTTATTTGGTTCTTAGGGAGTGAGTGAGTATGACATGTGTAAGCGTGTGTATTGCTGTGGGTGTGTGTTATCATTTGGCTCATTAGGGAGTGAGTGAGTATGATGTGTGTAAGTGTGTATATTCGTGTATATATATATATATATATATATATATATATATATATAACAAAGTGGGAAAAAGTTTACAGATAGAATATGCCAGGCTAATTCCACAGAGTTGAATCACTGTATTCTAAATGTAAGGAGAACGTTCCACTCAGATTTTTCACAGTATCATATCTTTATTTAATGGAATACACTCCCGAGTGGGTGTTTCCCTGAACCTTGCAATCTTAACCTCTTTATATCAAGATTTAATCGTCCTTCTCTATCGTGCTTATCCTCATCATAGTTTAACTTCTAAGGATCTTGCATTCATAGTATAGTATTAACTGGCCGCTCATAATCGAGTATGCATGTCGGTTAAGACGACTAGCCAATCCTTGTTGCAAACACCTACTCAGGAATTTTTTTTTGTACTGCAAATATGCTGAGTAGATCTTATTTATAATTTCTGGGTAATAACCGATTTTCTGGTTATGATCAAACATCTGAAACAGGCTAGGACTCTCAAACCAATTTCCCGAACACACAAGGCATGGATAAATCTGTGGTAATTAAGATTTGGTATTTAATCAAGTTGCATTTAGCGAAGAGACAGATACCAAACTAGCTTGGATGAAATATATTGATTTTTCTATACATTAGTATGGTTTAGGGACAAAGAATATGCTTTAATACAAGTACAGAAATAGCATCTCCCGAAATTAAACGTTTTAGAAATCTTTATGAAATGATATATTTGCGTTGGTTTAACGGATAATACCGGAAGAATTCATTATTTTCTCAGAGGTAATAATAATTAGTCGGCTGCGGTCAAAGGTATAGTGTCTGGAACCTGGTTGGTTAACTTACATAATCTGTGGTAAAATACTTCTTCGAAAAGTGCAGGCATTACTAACATTCTTGGATTAACCTACGCCATCTCCTGCATTGCATAAATACAAAACTGATCACTGACCCCATCTCGCTTGAGCAAAAGCCGACAGAAATATGGAGAACTATTCAAATAAATGCTTGACAAGGGCATGACCAAACATCACTTAATCCCCCATGTCTGACCACAATAAGACGATTTCAGCTTCAGACTAAGCCATTTGTCACTAAGGAAAAAAAATGACATCATTCTATAATGGCTAATAAATCGATAACCGCAAATTTGTATATCAAATTTCTTAACTTCATTCTAAAAGTCGAAAACTTTATGTCTCAGAAGAGTCAATACTGAAAAGGGATTCAAGATACATTTCATACGTAAAATTATTTTCTCGTCAACGTCTGACGAAGTGGAACAACGTTAAAGAAGTGAAATTTAACAAACGGGTGTTTATTAAATAGTTTTTATCAGTCTTTTAATTTTCGTAAAATGTTTGGGCCATTTTTCAGAATTTTTGCGAGCAGCCAAAAATTTACATGAAACAGCCGTAAGCAAAGTATGAAGAAGTGTCGTTAGACACAAACAACAAGTATGCTCAATTCCTCTGCATTATGTATCTTATTATATATATATATATATATATATATATGGGTATGTCCTCATACACATAAATGCAGTGTAAATACTATATGTTGGTCTACAGTTGAAGATTCGTCTCCAGCTGTGCTGGTCACACTTTCTGCCTATGTCGAAGGTCAGAGTCTTGTTTCGGAAAACAGCCAGACAACTGACACCATTTTATACTGGCTCTACGGGGAATTTTTGACCGAGCCTACGGGCCCGTACATGCCACATTAAATTCGGCCTTGTGCCACATCTGACCGCGTCGGGCGGTGGGTAGATACCCTGCAGTTGGAGATTCGTCTCCAGCTCTGCTTGTCAAACTCTCTGCGCAGGGTAGAGAAGGATCCCTAGACGTGGCTATGTCGAAGGGCAGAGTCTTGTCTCGGGAAACAGCTCCCTGACCCTGTTTTATACGGGGTCTACGGGGAATTTTTCACCGAGACTAAGGGTCAGGGTACCCAGCATGAAATTTGGCCTTGTGTCACATCTGACCGCGTCGGGCGGTGGGTAGATACCCTGCAGTTGGAGATTCGTCTCCAGCTCTGCTTGTCAAACTCTCTGCGCAGGGCAGAGAAGGATCCCTAGACGTGGCTGTGTCGAAGGGCAGAGTCTTGTCTCAAGAAACAGCTACCTGTCCCTGTTTTATACGGGGTCTACGGGGATTTTTTCACTGAGCCTAAGGGTCAGGATACCCAGCATGAAATTCGGCATTGTGCCACATCTGACCGTGTGCGGTGGTTGGTAGACATCCTGCAGATTTATTGTGGAATTCTCTTGAGTCACTTCTAGTAGTTGACTACTTATTCAACGCGCCGCTGGCGAATCTTCCATTGTACCGCATTACCGTTCATTATCAACCTTTGTTTGATTTTTTTTTATTCAGTAACTTTCCCTAGGTTATATATATATATATATATATATATATATATATATATATATATATATATATATATATATATATATATAATTGTGCGCACCCCAAGCAATGCAGTAATGCCACTAAAACGCATGTTAGTGTGGAATTATTTGAATATTAACATTATGAAGGGCGAGTACAAAAGAACAGTAATCAGGAGGACATTAGAAAGCGATTGACATTGCATTTAAATTTTCGAATATTAAATTTGACTGCAAAGCAATGAGCTGGTATGGATATCCACAAAGGAGAAGTACGAGAAAAGAAACCTTTAGCATAGAACTTACGGATGCATCTAGATGGCTCAACTCAAATTGATGAGACCTAATTGCCTGTCTAGTAATGCGCTTAGATTCATAAATAGGTACTATCGCGAAGAGATCATCCGAAAAATTAACATGAAGGTACTTATAGAAAACCACTAGGAGTCCAACTTAGGAAATAGTGGGAAAGAGACTGACGCCGAGACGCGAGATCAGGACCATAATAATTGATGATTATTCTTTGAATATTAAGGATCTCTAGATATACAGCAGGAGTATGGGACTATATCTAGCAGAGATATTCTAAGTATCGTCGAATGGTAGACATAGAGATATGTAAGATAGATTCTGGAGAGAAAAATTCTCACGCAAATCTGTGAAACAATTTTGTTAGCCCCTGACCTTACAATGGGTTCAATGTAGTCTTCTCCTTCATATCAGAAGAGAACTTTAACTGGTAGAGGTACAAGCCCCTAAATGAAATACTCGCAGAAACTTTACAGGGTAACTAAAATGTTGATAAGCCGTAAAGAATCAGTCAAAAATCAAATTTTCGACTCCCTCCAACGTGAGAGGCTATTGAATAAAAAGTACCACTTTGTTTACTAAAATTGAACATCAGAGTACTTGCCTGTTAAGCTACACAACATTTAAAATGTTTGAGGTCACCAGAGATCATTTTTTCAAAATTGATCTGAAAAGTAGTTTTTTTTTTAATTTTAAATAGCATCTATACGTATTTGTCATATATTTAGAAAGTTACTTTTACTTTTACGATAATCTCTAAAGGTTCGGACGCCAAGATACCTTTGAATGTAGTATATTTTGTTTTTCGCAAAGTCTATATTCATTGTACTTAATCATGTTAAAATAAAATTCAACCATGGAAAGCTTTAATTTACATTATTCCACTGTTTTAAAAGTTACTGTTTAAAAACATAATTCCGACCTCACCCGGAAGTCATGCGAAACGTACAGAAAAAGAAGTAACATGTTGATATTTCATAAGGAAACTAATTAGGTTAATATTTTCACGAGGAAATGTATCAGACAATAATTTCAGTCATCGATGCAAGAAAAAAGGGGATCCTTTATTAAATTCCTATAAATAGGGGTATATTATTAAGTTTTAAATTGTGGACACAGAGTATATTTCTATTTTTTAGTTAATATTTTAAGAGTTGAAAAGTAAATCCATGCACAGATGTAAAGAAATTCCGTATACTGGAGGAAAATAATTATATTAGAACATTTTCTGATGTTTTCTTATCTAAACTATACGTAAGTTATAAAACCGGAATTGACAGTAATATCTGATTTAAATGAATATATGTGTTTGCTAATCTTATGCGGTGAATATAAATACAGATTTGCTCATTTTCTTTTTAAATTTCACGTTTTCACATGGAAGTATTTAAATATATTTTTCTCAAGATTCATAGACAATTGATAGTCAATGGAATTAATGGAATATGATGAATGTCACAATGTCTGTTGTTCCAAGTCACTGACATTCATCAGCGACATCCTGGCAATAGTAGCCGAACATCACCATAAAGCATAATTGGACTTTCACGATTAATAGTGCCGGTTGCATTATGATTAACTGGGTGTGAATTTCATTCAGTTACTGATCTAAAACACGAGAATGATGACCAGGTTGGATTCCAGAAACCCTTAATTGATAACGCCAATAGAATGACTCCTATAATCTGTTGTTGGTGCAGTTTCGGTTTTGGAAAGTTTTTTTTTTTTTATGTGCGTCATCATTATCAAGCCATCGATTTCTCGTAATAAGTCAGTATTCGATCAAGAAATGGATCGTTCGAATTTTGCAGAAAGAGCATCGAACCCACTTCAAAAAGGCTAATTTTTTGACTTTCATTGAATTTGTGTTGAGTCTATTCAGCGAGGTTTTTCACCATCGGAATTTTATTGAAATGTCCCAATATTGTTTAAATGCTGACAACTCGTCTCGATGACATTTCCGTTTGAGACTTTCACGTGGGTTTTGTTCGACAAGTATTTCCAGATTTTGATTGTCAATTGCAAATAGACTTCAAAAATCGTATCACCACAGCGCCTCACTATCCGATTACATGTAGCTAGGCACCGCTATGTGGTGTAATGGTTAGAAAACTTGTCTCTCTAGAGCAATTACGATTGATTACTGAGTTCGATCCTCACAGGGCACCCCACACTTTCGGCCTTATGCCACATCTGAGCTACGATTGGAAAATTACTATCCGATTACAAGTGCTTTTTTCACCGCATCCTCTGTTAATGTTAGTTGAAGTTTGAGAAGCATTTTGAATATGTTTGATCTCTTGAAAAAAAAAGTAAATGCATCTCTTTTTTTTCATGTTCATGAAGACGGGAGTATAATATTTTAAGTTTAATTTCTGATAAGCATTGATATAAAATTAACATAGAAAACACTTTAATCATTAGAAATATGTAATATATTTTAGTGAAATATATTACTAATACTCATTTTGATGAATGTCACAATTCCGATGGTGAAACACCTCGCTGAATAGACTCAACACAAATTTAGCCTTTATATAAATAAAGCGCAGTATACGTGCATCTGTTTTTTCGAATTATAAACAACCTGATGAAACATGTCACTACAGTAGTTACACGTTATTAAAATTTAAATAAATAACTCATTTAAAGTTGAATTTAAATATCGACCAGAGTGAAAAGTTGAAAAAACAATTCTTTATTTAAAGATATCGTCGATATCGTCTAATCAAACCGCAGTTTAAATTTAAGCTGTGCGCGGCACGTTAATAATGCGTCTTTATTCTAGCACAGGTAGTGTGACGTATTCGAAATATTACATAGTTCAGTTTCGCTAATGTATTTTAAGAGTAACTTTATATGAAAGGATGATAAATATTGTTGATTTAAGAAAAAAATAAAAATTGCACGCAAAATAAATGTAAACAAACTACGGAGATCGGTTGCGTATACGAAGAAAGATTGTGTCGAGTTAACTCGTCGAAGATAGATAAAATATTTTTTTTATTATTTCTAAATTCTTATAATATTCACGTACATAAGATACTGAATATAAAAACCGAATGTCCCAAATCGCTCTGCAGAAGGTTGTCTTCTAGGCTAACAATATAATATAATAATAGGACAGAGAAGCTTTATTCTAAAATCTGACATTATTTTCCAAAGAACCTTATAGAGCATGCGATAGTCTTTTAAGAACGTCAAAAAAGGATAACGCTGAGAAGCATTTTTCTGCTTCTACTACAAAATAAGAGAAGTTTTTATAGTTCAATGTTTATTATATTAGCATAAACATCATGGCTGACGTGGTTGTCGTCAAGGTCATTGAAACCTTTTTTTAGAAAAGAATAATCGGCATAAAAGAATCAGTCAGAGAGAAAATCAGAATCAAAACCAGATATGGAAATAGGGAAAGGAACGAAAATATCAAATTAGACTGAAAATTCTTGTCTTGTATTCTTTAGATAAACACTCGATAGACTTCCTGTTATGTTCATTAGATTTGAAACGATTATCTGTAATCGGAAAAGCTGGAGTTAAACTCTCTACTCACTTGGTATTGATTCAGCACACGCATTCTCCACTGAGTTGTTGTTAGCTAAATTCACAATTCTTAAAAGAGAAATATCCTATTTTCTTTTTTAATGGTGATGCAATACTCAGAGATGTGTTATCGCGAAATATGTATTTTTTTCGAGGATCAACCTTTAAAAGTCGGCTTGTTTTCTCTCTCTCCCCTGTTACAACTGTAACGGCATTTACGCCTATATATTTTGGGCGGTACTTTTCTCACTTTTGCAAATGGATTTTTCGTGGCAATAACGCCTAGGTTATTTGGATGACAAATCTTTTGAATTCTTCGATCAATCCTCTTAGAATTAGAGAGCTTTTTTTTTATCCCCCCTGCGCCTATCCTGTTAAAAAATCCCTGATTATTTTGGAAAGACAGTTTTTTTTTATGATGAGGACACGTTGTTATATGTAATTTTTATTAGATGAAGTGTAAACATGGCCGTTGCTTGCAATACGCACCAAGGAGGAATTAAGATCAGAATCTGCATAACTCATGCAATCTCATCGATGATAACCCGCCGGTTCGCTCTTATCATCTCTCGATGTTGCTGAATCACATCGTCTGTGGTGGAATCTGACGGGCGTCCTGCTCCTCCGTGCGTCACGACAGCGCTGGCGCTTCAAAGAATCTCGATCTACCCATACACATTTCTACGCTGTAGAGCACTATCGACGTATTGCTTTAAAAGTCTCCGATGCATTTCAAACCCGGACACACCATCCAACCAGAGAAATCGGATCACTGCTCTTTTTACCTCCTCCGTGCTCACTGCGAGGCACGGTGGAGTAATCGATAGCGGCTCAGATTGAGGAATCGGAGAGACCAGTTAGAATTCCAGTTCAAAAAATTTACTTGCTAATACCTTTAAGAAAGGTATGGATCCTGTTCTTCACCCCGCGCCCATCTATTGGTAAATAGCATGACAGACCCGGTTCTATAGCCTTGGATGGCCACTGGTCTAGCGCAGAAAGAAATCTACTGCGGGAAAAAATCTACCTCTTCAGTCATGTTTCGAAAGATACATGATCACCTAAACGTGTATCCCGCATGGCACATAACTGACTGATGTTTCAAATTTTTTGATATGTCGTCAAATTGAATCCTCTACTTCCCCCACATATGGGTAAATAGCAGGACAGACCGGGTTCTATAGACTTGGATAGCCACTGGTCTACCACAGAAATAAATGGCAAGCTCAGTTATGTATCGAAAGATACATGATCGCTTAAGTGTGTAACACACATATCACATAACTGATTGACTGTGCTCACTGCTAGCCCATTGTAAATGCAGCAAGAAAACTTGCAGGATGAAGCTCAAACTCCGATGACCTTTATACTAACTATAAGCTGGTATGAGCAGAAATCAGTGTGACAAGCCGAAGAATATGTTTTTTTGCGAAAGTTCGAATAATTTTTGATTTCCCTCGTATATTACATTTTCAAAAGATGAAACATTGGCAGCTATTATTACATTTTTACTATCATTTCTCTATTTTGATGTTAGTTATATTGTTTATCTTACTAATGTTAGTGACCGTGTTTTTGAATACCTAGAATCTTAGTTTTAATTTTCTAGATGCAACCGTAAGTTCTATCCTAACAGTTTCTTCACTCGCACTTCCAGCTTACGCAACTCTCTTCCGGCTTCTTGCTTTCAATTCGCCTTTAATCCTCAGAAAAACTAAATATAGAATCAATCATCAACTTCTATCTCCTTGATCCTGTTATTTTATTGTTCTCTCTCTTTAATAAGGTTTTTCCTAACGTTTTTCAAACTAAGCAACCCCTTGCAGCTTAGTGGATTTATCGTCTTGTATGTAGTTAAATGATCTCTATAAAAGACAGGATGTGTGTGTGTGTATGTATGCGTAACGAATGCACGGCCGCAATTTTCGACGGATTTGCTCCAAAATTTACATGCACATGTTTCAAGTTAGCGGGAAGACCAAGACCGACTTTGTATTTCCCAACTTTCATCGATAGGGGAAATAATCGATTTTTTCATGCTTCTACGGAAATTTTCATGTAGTTTGCGGCCATTTTGTACTGGCCAGAGTTAGAGCCTATAGCTGCCTGCTACGAATAGACAGGAAGATTCTATTGGCCAGCGTGAGAGCTAAAAGTTGACTGACACGAATGTTAACTAGCATGCTAGCATGCAAAAAAATTCGATAGCTGCATTCGTCACAAGTAGGAAAAATTTAAATCTGCATGACACTTTACTCCAGTTGGCTCATTCGCTTGCTTAAACTCAAGGTTGATTCTGATTCCTCAGAACTGGGTTGGGTGTGAAAAAGTATTTGTTGGTAACATTCTTTTTTCATTCGGTTTTTCCAGTTACGAGTCCTTTTTTAAAGCTGATCGTTTTGTGTTCATTTTATTTAGTTCTTTTTTCGTAACAGATTCAATGTTTAATATAGAGCTTAGAAAAATACACCGTGTGAGGCAAGAAGTAAGGCATGTAGCAACATTATCACGGCAATGGGCATTTCTTTAAAGGCAAGGAAGTGCAAAAATATTTCAAGTCAAGTGATAGCGATTGCTGTATTAGTCGTACAATTTTTGAATCAAGCACGGGCAACGCCGGGCCATGCTGCTAGACTTATCTAATAGAATAATAGAACAGCATTTTCTTACTGGTTAAAGAAATCGTGATAAGTGGATCAAATATTTACAAAAATATTTTTTTATTATTCAAAATATCGCCCACAAGTAGCTGTTTCTATTTTCCGGACTTAAAAATACTTATATCAGCAAAATTTCAGATTTTTTCATATCACAAAAACTGATTTTTTCCGCAAGAATCCATTGGCCGGTGTTTTACTTGCTTGCTAACTTCTCTCTTAGGTTTCTTAAAATGATATCACGCACCGCTTTTGCACTTAATCTCTCTGTCTTTTTTACAAATAATTTCATGGTAATTGCTCCGATGAGCTGCTTTCGCTGGTTCCAAGATTTCGCGAATTCAAGCGTCCTACGAGGCTGGCATCCCGCTCTCACCCTTTCACTGTTGAAACTGTTAAATGTAGCCGCCTCTTCTACTCCAATAGCTTCACATCTCGCACCTCACGCCTGTGGAACTCCCTTCTCTATTCCTGTTTCCCTGAGAGCTTTAATCTCCAACTATTGAAATGTAATGTCAATCGACATCTCCACTTGCCTTTATATATCCACTATCCTTCTCATCCTCTCCTATATCATTCCTATCTGTTCTCGCTCCAAATCCTCTGTAACCCCTTGCGTGCAAGTGGTATCCCGCTTTGCTAGGGGTGAAATGCTTAAAAAATCAAACAAAAAAAATTACTCGTGATGGTTTCTTCAAATACTCGAAACTCTTTTTGTCCAAATGCCTAAGATAGGATTCATAAATACGTGATATAAGCTTTTCAATAGTAAAACTATCGTCAGACTCTAATTCATTCCAGGCTGAGTGCGATTACATCTTAATTCGTGCAAATAAATAAACTGTATAGAATTATAATGTTCAATAAATGAAATATAGATTCCAACTTGTGTCAAAAGAATAAAGTACAAATTTCCCTGAATATACAGTTGATAAACATTTTTAAATAAGTCAGGTTAGATCAACAGTTGAATACGCCCTGTTTCAATCTGAAGCTCTAAGCATGTCTTTTCCAGAAACACAGAAGAATTTCCATATTATATGTAAGACAGTTCCTTTTGCTTCTGCTTACACTCTTCTTTGCTGTGTAGATATATGTGATATGTTTTCTCTTAATTCGCGCTAATAAGTTTTACAGAATTGTAATGTTCTAAATATATACATATATATATATATATATATATATATATATAGATAGAGAGAGAGAGAGAGAGAGAGAGAGAGAGACAATACAACATCTCTTATTCTGCTTTCGATAAATATTTACTATCATAACAGTACAAACTTCCCTGAATATATAGCCGTTAAATGTTTTTAAATAACTCAGGTTATGACGGGAGGGTATGTAAATTTGGAATTTCGGATAACGTCGTCATCAATCAATCAAATTACGAAACGTTTTGTTGTCGGGATGTCCAATGACATAATCACTGCACAATTTACTTGTATTTATTTCATATTTGGTTTAGTTTTTTTTTTTTTTTTACTATTGAAACTATTCAGATTGTCGTTCTAAGTTCGTTGTTTAATAGTCTGTATCAGACATGAAGAACTTAGAGAATATTATCACCGAAATAATGTGTAGTCGCGATTCATCTATTTATTACAATTACGTAATCTAACATGCAAATTCTACTTAGATAATGCGTAGCTATTCTTACATTTTTTTCTAACTATATTCGATTATTACTTGCAATTAATTCTGACAAGTTAGTGGTATGCACTGCAGAATTAAATACATGATTTAAATTATTTTGCATACATTTCTAACATTCGTATGTAGAATGTTCACCTTAGACATAATACAAAAAATATTTCTCGAACCCGAAAAAATGAAATCGTTTCTGTTCCAGACTAAGCCGATTGTTTCGTAGAAAAAAAAAATCTTCTGATAACAGCCAGAAATAAATCGATGTTAGGATAGTCAAGATTGCATAGACAAGCAGACTTCGTATTAACACTTTAACACAAGAATGTCATAAAGATTTTCATATTTTTGCTTTGAGATTATTCATATATCACTTCCTTACGCATGTAGTTATTAAACAAACGAGAATGGGTTCAGGTTATATATCCGAGTGTTTGTGCTTAGTGATTTTAGATACAATAAAATGAAGATACGACAGGACTTCAGTTGCTTTCAGTCAATGTTAATATAAGTAAATATAGATATTGGGCGTCAGTTAAAAATGCCATTTATAGGTCGCTAGTTAACAATGGCACAGTTATAGGGCGCCAGTTAAAAATGGCACGGTTGTATGTCGCCAGTTAACAAGGCACAGCTATAGGGCGGAAGTTAACATGGCACACTTATAGGGCCCCAGTGAACATGGCACAATTATAGGGCCCCAGTGAACATGGCACAATTATAGGGGGCCAGGTAACAATAACAAAGTTATAGGGCGCCAGTTAACATGGCACAGTTATTGCAAATAGAGTTCGCTTTTCACTCGTTACTCTAACATTAAATAATGCAATCATCGTCACTGTATATTGTCTCTCATGATCGAACGATTATCAAATCTCGCAAACCATGAGTATTGTAGTGAAGTGAGGTTGTATCCATCTATGTCGCGCCCGCTCGCATCCGAGCATCGAGATCGACATCCTCTCTCCTTATTCTCTTTTTCTCCCCTGGTTGTGGAAATGTCAGTGAATCAAAGAGAGTTTGGCAAGGCCCTTCGCGTGAATTTTATTTTGGTGGACAATTCTGCGCGACGGGGAAAACTATAGACTTGGCCAGAAGCGCCTCCTTTGCGGATCAAAGCGGATTGTGACAGTCGATTTCTGGCAAACCTGGTTGCATCCAGCTGTCGGATGCTTGGTCTCTCAATGTCCACCTCGGTCACGCCATCCTGACTTTCGCTGCCTTATACCGCCTTATAGATCTTTGCCTATTCCGCGTTGGTCGCGTTCAGTCTGGTCATTACTTTTCGACTTTACTGCTACCGGTGGACTTACCGGAGTTGGGACTCTAGACGGCTTCGCTGTTGCGATCAATGAGACAAGTAATCCCCCTAACACGACAAAGAACGATGATATATATTTTACACTGGATGTTGGGGTGAACAGTTCGTTATTAAATGTATCACTCTATTAGTCCTGTCTCTTTCTATTATTGGCCAAGTGAATATACGCCCAATCTCTGATTTAAATACAGTATAAAATGAATGTAAATAAGAGTGTAGGATCTAAATAAATTTTGGCCCAGATATGGAATAAGAAACTGGTGAATCGCTTGTCCGACAATCCACTTACTAAACCATTGCTATCTTTAGGAGATGCAACGTTAAATTGCATGACACATTGATGACGGCTTAATTGATTTCGTGAAATATATATTTTGCCATCTCTATATGAACAAGTATAAAAAAAATTTCCCATATCTTATACAGGACTCGTAACCGATGACTATATTTCGGAAAGGTAGTCATTTTCAAGCCTCGGCCGCACGTCCATGCGTGAATGGTGTTCGGTATAATGATTAGCAGTACGAAAATTGGTGTCGCTGTTTCGCGTTCGTATTCCGATTCGGAGAATGTGCATATAATGTACACCAGTACTTTTAGATGAATAATTATCATTTATTATATCATTGCTGTGTGGAAGAGCGGGTTCATCTTGTTTGTTTGGGGTAGGCGTACCGTTACAGCTATTGTAACCTCTGCGCTCATTCTTCTCTCTTTCTTATTATGTTCAATAATTATAATAGTTACATGCCCGTTCAAACTTTTCGAAATTTCTATGGTTGTATTCCAAAGATACAATACAATATCTTGTTTCTCTTTTGGAGTGATATCTTTCTCAAACTTAATGCAAACTTTAAATGTAATATTAACCGTTTCCTTACAAGGAAACATATGGTATTCATTGATCGAACAGAATTTTTTACTCGAGATACATTTTTAGACCTTAATCCAAGGGAAGGGATTAAAGCTTAGAAATTCTTTTTCTGACGTTTAATGATAATGATATGATTAGGTGTGTCCTTATGCCGAGTCATTCGGTATCCATTGACCGAACAGCCAGTTCCTAAGGTGGTTAAAATTTGTACACTCTTTTACATAAAATTTTTCAGGGTGTCACAGTTATCGCCTTTACCTGTACTGATAACGACTTGACCCCTAACCTTTTATTCTAAGTAGTGTCTGACGTCAGCATTGTGATTATGTCATTATTTTCCCTTCAAGTTACATATGCTATTCATTTTAGCTAGTGTTAAAAGTCTTCAAGTGATGTGGTTTCTGTTATTTGTTAAATTTCTCAGTATGTGATTTTCAAGCAACAGTACTTGAGATTCGAAGGAGAGTTATTACCGCTAAGATCTACAGGCTTCATTCGCGCGAAGTTGTTTTAACCATATGAAAAAGCTGTTGTTCATAGAAAAACGAGTTTGGTGATAGGCATGCCATTCATATGGCGATGATTATATATCTGAAATAAAATATTTTTTTATAAAAGAAAGAAAGAAAACAAAACATATTTGTAAATTTTCTTGATTAATTTTTGGGTTTAAAAAAAAATTCAAGCCCTCTCAATTCAATGAGATGCAAACTCAACCTTCGATATTATTTCTGGTCGATATGTAAACATTTTGACCCACACGTAAGGGACAACAGACTGCTCATAAATTTTAAGAATAATGTTTCCAGTATATTTCCAGTCTTTTGGCTTAGGCTTGTCGATCGGCAGAGATTTGGTTACAAATATGATCAAGACCGAGCTTCATCTCGGGTATACAAAAGTCCACATTGGAATTTTGTATTCCGTTTTCATATTTCCGAATTTAATTTTGTAATTAAATTAAAGATATTAGTTCCACTTCATCCTCAAGCAAATTTTAGAATTTTTAGAAAAAATCGCTTGAGGATAAATTGGAACCAATGTCTTTAATTCAATTACAAAATTAAATTCGGACCTTCCATTTTTGAAACATGGTTAGAACTGTGTAGCGGAAAAAACATATTTTAAATCAATTAATTTATAGTATATATATATATATATATATATATATATATATATATATATATATATATATATATATATATATATATCCGAAGACCTATTCATATTGGTTATTTCACTAAGATAAATCTGAAAAGCGAATACTGTTTTATAAATTTCGATATTTGCGCAACTTCCACCCATCTCTCAGCGAGGAGCTGCGATAAATCAGGCCAACAATTATTGCCTTATAAGCCCTATAAACATGAAATTAATATCCCTAAACGAGTCGAGAACCTGTCATGGGGAACAAGAGTCTCAACCCTGAATTAGTATTTTCATTGGTGCGTTTCAGTGAAGGTTTGTGAATGAGTTGGTATCCTACTACTTTGGTGACCAAGGTTCATTTTCGATATTATTAATAATATTCTCCGTAGGGAACACGGGAACTATCTAACGGACTTTATAAACCATATACTAAAGTTTTATACAACCATAGATATATCAGCAAACGATCGAACCACCATCCTATAAAGCATTTGAATAAATTTGTCTAATTTAGGTTGTCTATTAATGATAATTAGGATAAAGGCAAATATGTAGAAAAAGTAACCATAATATTAACTTGGATTTTTTTGGTATAGAAACAATAATGATGTCAACAATCCAAAACGCAGAAAATGCATTATCATATTGTTTAACCCACACTTCAGCAGCAATGTCAAAACTAATATCGGAAGAATGATTCAGCACTTTAATTATTCCCAAATACTAAAAAAGATTTTCAATAAAAACAACGTGAAAGTTAGGATTGTTTTGTTAAAAACATCGACCAGTATATATCACATCACAACAATGTTATTCTAAATAAACACAACCTAATCCCCCCACCCAAGAATGCAACTACCAAAAAAAAACCTGTCCATCAAGTTGCATATGCATGAACACTGATAGTTTATAAGCTAACAACAAATATGATGACGAGGTCAAGTTTTATGTGAGTTCTGATGAAAACTAATTGACATCACGCTTCTCGCAACACTAAACGAAATTGGCAATATTATATATAGCAACAACACTTCAACCTCTATTTTGTGGAAATAAACAGCGAGAAACTCAACTATCATCTGTGCCTACGTAACGAAAGATAAACACATCAGCGGGAAAAGCGATAAATAAAGCTTATGTTTTTCTGAGACGTTAATGATCCTGAAAAGTACGAAAAACCTCAATCCGTTAAACATATTTATTAATATATCATTAACAGCTCTTTTATTTAGCATTGAACACTGATTTATCTTACACCAAAGAATATATATATATATATATATATATATATATATATATATATATATATATAAAAGTGAACATAGAAGTCAACACTTAGAAGCGACAGTCTGTTTCATGCTATCGTCAGGCCACCCAACCTGGCCTGACGATTGCATATAGCATGAAACAGACTGTCGCTTCTAAGTGTTGACTTCTATGTTCACTTTTATATTTACACACGCTCTATCTCTGATATTGAGAACTTTATTCCATAAATATAGCACACCTTAAGACTATATTTCTTTACATATATATATATATATATATGTCATTGGAAGACAGTACTGTTTCGCTGTTTCCTCAGTGCGACTAGACAACCGAATGCCTCAAGCCCGGATTGAAACCCATGTATATATAAATGAAATAAATCCTAAAGCGAGATTACTCTGAAGACTCGTTTAGGTGAAACCTAGATAGGTTGCTCCTGGCCCTTTAAGATTTATTTCATTTATCCCTGCTCTACTTAGCGTATTGATCACTTTAAATTTTAGCTTTATTACTCGCTTGGGATCTTTCTTTAGACTAAAATCTTAAGGCACTGGACGATTTATTTCGCCCATTCGGATATATCTAGTTCTTTATTTTTTTAAATTTTTTTTTCCTCGGGTACCACTTTGTTTTGATAGACTTACAAGTTTTGCTATCCGAGGTTTTCTACAACCGTGTATTATAAGCTGTATTATATATATATATATATATATATATATATATATATATATATATATATATATATATATATATATATATATTATGAGGTCAGATGAGAGACCGAGGAGTCACAAAGCTGCGTGTGTAAATATAAAAATGAACATGTTTACTTTTATATTTACACACTCTCTATCTCTTCTATTGAGCACTTTATCCCATAAATATAGTACAACTTAAGACTATATTTCTTCATTCACACACACACACACACACACACATACATATATATATATATATATATATATATATATATATATATATATATATATATGTGTGTGTGTGTGTGTGTGTGTAAGGTACATCCACTTGGTCGTGTGAAAGACCACATAGAATGAAGTAAAAAGGCCACAAACTCAATAAAAGTAGAGTTTTGTCATCAGAATGTTAATGTCATTATTAAGAGGAAATACCAAATTATTTATTTATTTTTTTTTTTTTTTAATCATTTGTGGTTAAATATCTTGTTCTTTTTACGTCAGCGGTTGACCAAAGATAATCTTTGTTTTTATATTTTCGTTTGCTCCGCTGAAAAAAAAAACATTGATTTGGAAATTCTTCCATAATTCAAATAATTGTAATCAAACTCTCTGGACATATTCAGAAATGAATCAATTATTTTTCAATTTTTTCGTGGTAAAATTTTTTTATATATATGTTACCACCCACTTATCTAATTTTATATCATTTCGAGAAATTAAATTCTTAAGGGGTAGATTTTTTTATTAGTTAAAAACAGAACTCTTTGGAGAAAGTAAATCATCAATTTTTCTTGTAAAACATTTTTCTTGTAAAACATTTACCGACTACATTGATAATCTGCTCTGAATTGTAAAACAAAAAATGCTATAAAACTATGACATTATTTAATTAGAAAAGCTTTTAATTTTTTAAAATAACTTATATTAAGGACACTATTGTCTGAAGAAATATATTTTTTGGATGAATAATGTATTTGTACAAGGTTGTTTTCATTTTTTATTGTATTATAATAAGGTATTTCAAAAATAGTTTACAATTCTTCATTGCTTTTAAGAATGCAATTTGGTGATATTGTTAAGTGAAAAGTAAAGCTACGAATGAAAATTTGAAAAGGCTATAACAGTCGTTCGTACTTGAATATTTTTAAAATAATTTTAAATATAATTTTTATTAAAAAAGAAGTTCCTACTTTCTGCCTATGGAAATGTATACATGACATAATCCTTAAAAAGGTCACGTGATTTAAGTGTCGTCTGACACACTGCGATTATTTCACTTTTAATTCAGTTCTGTTTTATCATTGATGTCTGCAAATCATCCCTTCAAAATATCAACAACAAAAAAAGAAAAAAAGTTTTACATTTCTTAATCGCTATTTCAGTAAATATTTTTATTTGATGTATTTATTTTAGTTTCGGTCATACTTCAATTCCTTATTCTTTTGTTTAAGTGACTAAACTTAACACCCTAGAGACGAAATGCAAATTTCATAAAGCTTCTTATAAACCTAACTGAAAGTTAATAAAACGTTAAAAAATCGCTGAAAATATGTTAATTTATAAAAATTACTAGTCAGTTAAAAACTAAAAAAAAAAGATGCGTTCACTAAGTTTTTGTAAATATGTCATTTTTGGTCATCTATATGAGCTATGATTACCTTAAAATCTTCTCGATAAAACAATAAAGATCAAAGAAAAGGAGGACTCATCCTAACGAAATGCTTGTATATTATTTTCTTATGCTATAAGTAATATTTATTTCACATTAGATTATTTTAACTTTAAAGTTTCTAATTTTACTCAAATAACGTGTCAAAATATATAATTAAATTTGAAAGAATTTTAAACACGATCAATTAGTTTGTCTACAAATTTCTTAAAATTAAGAAAATGGTTGCTTTTAAAAGGTTTTTTTAAAGAATCGAGCAATTATTTGACATTCCAAGCTATATAATTTCTATCTGAAATAAACCAGGATATTTTACTTACTAGAGATAAGAAATTTAATCATTTAACTTTCAATTAAATCTAGAATGAAATCTTCAAGAATGCTTTTTCATTTGAAAATTTAATTTTAAAACTAAGGTATCGAAAATTCAGTGGAGTTAATATATATATATATATATATATATATATATATATATATATATATATATATATATATATATATATATATATGCACACGCACACACACACACACACACACACACACACACACATATATATATATATATATATATATATATATATATATATATATTTCTCTTCTTCTTTCCTCTCCGTGCCGTTGTGGAAACGGTGAATATTTCTCCGCATTGTCATATAACTCAACAGTCACAGTTATAAACTATCGCAATGTTCGTGCGTCATATGAAAGCGGGGAGCTAATTAAGTTGAAATTATATTGCCTGAAAAAAACAAAGGGAAAAAAAAGTTGAAACAATAAAAAATGAGAGCCCTAAAACATACGTAAATCACGTGGGATTTGAAAATGATTATTTTCCAGACCCCGACCTTATAGTTTATCTGATTATTTAAGAAGAAAAGAAGTAAACAAATTTTATCAAGCAAGAAATCAATTAAAAAAGGCAACATGAATAGCTGATTTCTCGCTACCAAAAGGAATATTGCTTTCATTGCTACGACACACACACACATACATACATACATACATACATACATATATATATATATATATATATATATATATATATATATATATATATATATATATATATATATATATAATTTTTTGCACAAAGTATATATACCAGACGAATGACCAAATTAATACTGCTCAATACTACTTTCATAGAACCAAAATGTAGGGCAAATTAATGTATGAAATGTCAGAAACATTCACCTTCTTACAACCACATGGTACCACTTGCTGATATGGTATCGTCATATAACAATTCATGACTTGCCTCGTGACGAATCCCTCTTGGCAGAAACTGTGGTTTCGTAATGGTCAGTGTTTCTGAGACACACACACATTCAACACGGATCTATATATATATATATATATATATATATATATATATATATATATATATATATATATATATATATGATAGTAATAATATTTTCTTTTTGTAGCAAAGCA
Source organism: Acanthosepion lycidas (assembly GCA_963932145.1). NCBI lineage: Eukaryota > Metazoa > Mollusca > Cephalopoda > Sepiida > Sepiidae > Acanthosepion > Acanthosepion lycidas. Next base: position 42,117,242 of record OZ010590.1, on the reverse strand, counting down.
AAAGTATTGCAGAGAAGGTAAAGCTTATTAGTACTGTTGTGCAGAATGACTGACTAAACTTCTCTACACCTGTTATTGAAACATAGACTCAGCAACAATTAAATTTTTCATTCTGTGCATGTGTTACTGATGATCAAATATACATTACTAGTGTGGTTTGAGTTGGGTAAGTGTTCTTGTCTGGTTTTAATTTGGACCTATTAAGCTTTTTCATTTTTTATTTTAACGGTGTTTAGTGTCGTATAATAGTTACACGTCAGCGAAGTCGTTCGAGATTTTTGTCAAGAGGCGTAATCAGGAAACCCACTGACTTTTTGATGGGCCGATTATCCTTAACTATAACATTCCGCTAAATTCCGCTATAGATACCTTAAGATTTCCTGGTACCAACCCTTGAAAATGAACATAAATAAGGGGTACCTTTTGCTGTAACGTGTTTAATGGTTTAGAAAAATATTTCCCCGTGGATGTACAGAAATTCTTAAAAATTCGGTTTGTCCTCCGTACGACACTTACCCAACTCAAACCACACACTCTCTCTCTCTCTCTCTCTCTCTCTCTCTCTCTATATATATATATATATATATATATATATATATATATATATATATATATACAGTTATGGCCGTGAGCAAGTCAGCGATGGACCAGGAAAGCGAAACCATATTGCTTGTCTGAGAACAGATTATGGGATGTAAGGTGTTTAACTACTTCGGCGCTGATTAAAGCCTCGAAGAATCTGCCGAAGATTAGTAAGAGACTTATAGTACGATACTTAGATGGATCAGAAGGGCTCGCCAGAGTTCTTAAAGACAGGGGCAACAAATGAGGACTTTCAACAGCCTTGAAAGTAAGAGTCAGTGAGGCAATAGTTATATAGTTTGGAGAGGACTTGTGCCATTTCTGGAGTACATCTCTTCAGGACAACGGCTGGTACCCCGTCTCCGCCACTAAACTTATAAGAGTCTAATTTGTAGATAATATTCAAAACTATCGATGGGGTTATGTTTATGTCACTCAAGAGAGCCTCAGTTCTAGGTTGGGGGAAGTTAGGTGTGGGTACTCTGGGTGAGTCGAGCGTTGAATTTGATGAGAGTTACCGATAAAAGCATTCAGCCTTATCAGCTGAGCAATTCGGTACCTCAAATTGATTGAATAGTGGAGGTATTGTCCTTAGTAGCGGGAATTACAACAATCCGCGCTCTGTTGTCCACAGGAATACATAAACTTGAAGAGATAATTTCTTTTGTATCAGAAGATGGAGACAAATGATCCCACATGCAAACAACCATAAGAAATATAATTGAATTTATTGTATGGATATATATCTACTTGGAAGATGGGAAAGCACGCGGAGGTATGATTTTTTTTGCAATTCATCTATTTGAAGGCTGACAAGAATTTGATATACATATGTGTTTGCTCGTTTATTTATCATTTCAAATGATGTTGTTTATTAAAGTGACACATCTTACTGATTTCTATCTCTCTCCGTAGATTTAATCAGTTTCTCAAAACTTTTTTCAAATCTGTTTTTGTCGGCCGGGGATAAAACCTCAATCCGAATACATGTAAAATATCGCATATATATTGAAATACTTCGAAGAAATAAATTGATATAGATTGTTAATAATCTAGGAATCGTTGGACAAACCAGACATGGGATTATCGGATTTTCCGGAACAGCGATGCAGGGAATACAAAAGTGAAACATAATTCCCCTTCATAACCGAATAATATGATAGCAATTCAGCATATCCCTTAGACAAAATTACATGACGGTCTTATGACAATTCTCTTCAGGACAACGGCTGGTATCCCTCCCTGCAACTAAGCTTATGGGAGTCTAATTTGGAAACGATAATCAAAAACCATCGATGGCATTATGTTTATTTCATTCAACAGAGCCTCAGTTCTAGTGGGGGAAATCAGGTGTGGGTACTCCAGATGAGTCGAACGTTGAATTCGATGAGAGTTTCCGTGCATGGATTTCAGCCTTATCAGCTGAGAAAATCGGTACCTCAAATTTGATTTAATAGAGGAGGTATTGTCCTTAATAGCGAGAATTACTACAATTAACGCACCTCTGTCTAATTTTTATTTTTAACGATGTTTAATGTCCCATAATTATTAAACATCGGCTAAGTCATTCCAGATTAAGCGGGTCAGAAGGGTCACCAGATTTCTTAAAAACGGGAACAACAGATGAGGACATCCAACTGGTTCGTGGGTATAACATCGATCCGAATACATATTTTATTCTCAGTACTTACTATACGGAGAATAAAATAAATAGTTTAGCAAAAACAAACACAAAAAATTGTAAATAATAAGTATATAAGAAATATTGTAATTTATTTGTCTTAAAATACATTTATGATTTTTAATAAACTAGAAACTAGAAAATTAGAAAGAAAAAAAAATGAGTACCATACTGTTATGCAAAATCAATCTTATCTGTTAGCTAATGCTGAAACATCTCGTCAGAGATGAAGAAAACACTTGAACCAACAGAAATGTGGCTTTGGAGAAGTATGTTGAGATTATCATTAGTGAAAAATGTGAGCAATTATGAAGTTTTAGAGAAAGTGCAAACAAAAAGGAGATTTATGCATAACATCAGGAAAGGACAGTTGAAATATTATGGTTTAAAATGAAGAAAAAAAGACTTGACAATTTGATACCCCACAGCACAGATTGAAGACAAGAGATACAAAGGAAAACAAAGCTTAACATAACTAGCGAGAACAAATTTTAGGAGAGATAAGAAAAAGATAAAATATATTAAGCGTTTAACGGACAGGAAATTGTGGATAGCCATGGTCTGTAAGGTCATGGAGGCACACAACACATAGAAGAAGAAAGGTTAAAAGCTTATTAATATCTGGAGGGAAATAGTGGCAATTGATTAAGTGCTATAGACATGGAATGTGAAATTGAGGAGCCGGATCTGTTTCCTCGACTTTTCCATATATACCCCTATTTGTCATTCTCGTAGAAATGGATTTAATCTCAGGGTATGTATGTATAGCTGGCCACTTTTATTCGACGTTACCCGTCTACTAGTGCGGTTAATCAACCCTTATTGCAGACGCTTTCTCAGGCGCATTTGTATTTATTCAATACCCACAGAGCCCAACTATGGTTTACACTGCAACTATGTTGAGCACACCTGTAGTTACAGTTTCTGGGAAAGAGCGTGTTATCTATCGTGATCAACAATTTAAACAAAGCCAGCACGCTCAAGCTCTCGGTCACGATGACTGTGACTTCGTGTTAGCAGAGCTATCGACGGCCCCTAAGGTTTCCGTCTACCCAATTTTATTTACAAGGCTTGGATCAACCCGTGGTATGGTTTTCAAGAATTTTCTAAAGGGGCCGTAAGATGGGATCGATCTCTCCAGCCCGATAACATCAGGAAATCTCCTTTCTGACAAATCGATCATAGTGAGATTCGAACCCGGGTCTCATGCTCAGAATGTGAACGCCCTAACCACTCAGCCACATGTAGACTGTGGCATAACGTATCTAAGAAAAGGATTTTCTAAATTCAAAACCATGGAAAAATCCAACAGGAAATGACGTCACCATCTTTTCCAAGGATAGAGATCAATTATTAATTAATACAAAATATATGCGTGAAGTTAGGATTGTCGAATAGGTTTTTAAAAATCAATACATTTCTAAATATTAAATATTCTAAATATTATTTAAACTACTGTTTTCATCTTCAATACAATAGGGACTATTAAAGACATGATGTTTCGACCAAGTCCCCTCTGGTCATCATCAGGTCATCATTTTTGGCTGATATGGGATATTTTTGATGATTGTCCTATTTCATCCTTTAGATACCATTACGTATATATATATATATATATATATATATATATATATAGTTTTGGTTAAGCCACCTAAAGCGATCTTCAGTTGGTATGTTTACTGTGTTATTTTATTCCTATATCTCTTGTAGGTCTATTGATGTGCTCTGTACTCTGCGAGTGCGCCAAATTTCTTGAAAATATTATGGCTTCGGTAACTGTGTATTTCATATTGGCAACAATTACTGGCCTACCAGTAGACGTAAAAAAAAGAATTTTAAGGTTTTATTTCCATCTCGGTCTTTTTCAACTTAACGTGTCATCACACTGTAGCTGGAGAGTTTCAGATAAGTAAATATCTCGAAGGAATTACTCGTTCTTTGCATCGGGCACGGAAATGAAAATGTAAAAAAAGTATTTGAAACCTAACTAAAAGATACAATCTTTGAATACTTGATTCTTATATTTTAGAAAATTAATTCACTCACTGCTTGCAAAAATAACTACTTTTCTATCTTTTTCTTTCTGTTTCTCTCATTCTCTCAAAAACTCGCACCTACAAGTACTATACTTCATATTTTTTTATGTGCTAGGATATCAATGCTCTCCAGAATTTCTTCATTTGGTTCTTATACCGTGTCATTTCAGGTCGTAAGCGATCGTGGTCCTCCACAATTTCCTGTTCTTCTTAATAATTTGTCTATTTTTTTTTTATTTCCCCCAAACCCTGTTCCGGCATCTATATTTTTGCGATATATAGTAAGGAACGCGGGTGTGGCTAATATGATCAACATAAGTCGCATTAAATCGTCATGAATAGAGGAAGAAAGGGAGTAGAATACTTGACATGTTTTGTTAAATGTACGGTAGAATAATTAGTACAACTTAAATGAGTGCTCATAACAGGACAATCATTCGTTTCCATAAGAGAAGTGAAACAAAAGAAATGTGATTTTACAGAATTAAACTTATGATACTATAGAGCGAACATGTGAGCAACAAAGAAGTTTTAGAGAAAATGGAACACAAAAAAGAAACTTCTAGGGCACGGGATGAGATAAGAGCGTTTAGAAAATCTGGTACTCACAGAACAGATCGAAGGCAAGAGGGACAGAGGAGAGCAACTCATAACATACTTAGTGAGCTTGAGTAAATGAATAGCGAAACAAGCTTTGGGAGAAATAATTGAAAAAACACCTTTTTCAGAGCTAAAAATGAAAGTTTGGAGAGCCATGATCGTCTACGGCTTGCGGGGTCGCAGCACAAGAAGAAGAAGAAGAAGAAGAAGAAGTGAATCATCATCCTCATCATCATCATCATCAACGTCATCATCAGTTCTTTGACTACTTCATTCATTCGTCGAATGGGGACTTAGGACTAAAGAAACAGACAATTCCTCCACGATGATTGGTTGACGACTCTTCTCTGGAGTTCCGCCATTGTTATGTCCATCCACTCTTTGCTGTATTCTGACAAATTTTGGCGTCACCGTCCCCGCCTACAACAGTGTCTTGCATGATGGTCTTGCAGCGGCTGTTATGCAAGGTGATGTAACCAAACCATGACATTTTCTGACGCTTAGTAGTATCGAGGATAGTGGCTCGGATTGAGGAATCGGAGATCCGAGTCCGAATTGCAGTCGAATCTATTACATTCATTTACATGCTAATACACTTGGGAAAGGTATGGATCCTCTTCTTCTCCCACCAGCTATGGTTACATAGCAGGAAAGACCAGAGTCTATAGTCTTGGGTGGCAACTGGTCTACCGCAGAAAGAAATGTCAACCTACTGCGACAAACATCTGCCTCGTCAGTCATGTATCGAAATATAAATGATAGCCAATGTATCACCCATGTATCACCCATAGCACTTAACTGAGTGAGTAGTTGCGAGCAGAGATTACTGTAGATCCACGAGACTTTTAACCATGCTCCGTGCATAGTGATTATTTTTGTGTTACCAATAGGTGAGGCGGAGTAACTATCTCAAGCATTTGTTTTCGAAGTACTGGATGTTTTTTTTGCTCCTTCAAGCAAGAGTATCGATATTTAACCCCCGTATAGGAGGATGGATACGACTTAGTGATTTGTTGGGCCTGATGTTTGTACTGTAGTTGATATTGCTCTTCCATATCATTTCCAGTCTGGCCATCGCTCATGTGGATGTGGTAATCCGTATGCAGATTTCTTCGTTGCCGTTACCAACATTTCACATGCTTGCTCTGAAATATATGGACATTGCCGCCTGAATCAATACCATCCAAATATCCCGCCACAATATAGCATTATTTTTTCCCCATGGATTACTGTCTTCGGCATAGTTTTGGAGATTTAGGCATGTCAATCTTCTTTTTTTAGCATTGAATTATGTTGAATGTTATTGTAGTGAAAAAGTCCTTAATAACTTACAGTTAACTTTAGCAGCTATAATGATATATTATACCCAGTATCCATCATAAAAAAAATAACCCAGGATATGGAATCAGGAAATAGTTGACACTAAAATACATTGGTATATGGATCAGTTATAACAGATGTAATATACGAGATATGGAAATTGAACATAGAATCGGCCACGCTAGAGGTAGTTTCGTCCAACACCGTAAATTGCTAACAAACCAAGACAGTAACCTGATAAAACATAGTTTTTATATAACTCCGCGCAGGTCGAAATTTTCATATAGATATTATGCTTGGCGCGAAATCCATTGAGAAATATAAAAGCGGCCTCCTGTTTACAACCGCTTTCTTAGATCAGTGACTAAAATGGACAAGAGAGCAAACCCCGTGTATCTAGGCGAAGAACATCCTTTCTCGAACATAATAGATTGGCGCTACACAATCACGAAACAATAAATTTACTAGATAACATAAAGCTCGTCACTAAAGTATTTTCAACAGTAGGAACAAACAACCCAAAACGGATAGCACATATAAATTGAAAAAGAAAATAATAACAACATCAAAAATAGACATTACACGCTACATCAAATAAAACGTCAGGGTGGGGAAACACCCCCATCAACCATGAAAAGATCGATAACATCTACTGGACTTACGAATCCTATTTTACTATATCAGATTATTTTAGATATAAGACGATCAATGAGATATCAGATGATTAGTGAGGTATTAAATGATTAGAGAGCTATTAGATGATGGGAGAGATAATAGATGATTAGTGAGGTATTAGAAGATCAGAGCGATAATGGACAATTAGAATGGTAACAATGAATTACAAGATGATCAGAGTGATATTTTTAGCTGTGCTAAACAAAAGGGATAATGTTTTGTTTTTTTTCTTCAGTGGTTGATCATGGAACCATTATCCATGCTGAACAGTGTTACAAAATTCAATGTGGATATGTTTTCCTTTTAGCAATGTTCACCATAATAAAAAGAATATAAATTATGACATGAAAAATTTATACCTTTCAGTATTTTTATGTTAAGACACATTGTATTTGTGGAGCAACCTGCAAATGAAACCTGATGTTAAGAATTGGGACTATGTATCGCATAATGAATAGCAAATAGTGTTTTTTTATTTTATTTTTATTTTTAAGGAGTCGTAGAAGAGGTATTTTGCGATAAATCCGCCGGTGTTAATTCTTGCGAATTTTTTTCGGTATTAAATGCATACAAAGAAAAAGAAAACTTACCTATATGGGTGGATTGCATACTTGAAATAAACATCAGTTTGAAATTGAAGAAATTCTAAAAAAATATTTTATGTGCTTAATAATTTTGATGTTTGTAAACCGCAAAGAATATAGCTTAACATATTTCGACAATCAAAAACAAATAAATACTATCAGCGAAAATTTGATATTTGTTGATGACATCACATGGTACATGTATCGTGTAATACGGCGTGAATCAAATATCTAAGAACAATTCTTAAGCGATTCCTAAATAGTAAATTGACGTTTGGAGCAAGGCACGCGCTGCTAATAGCATAATTTTTCTTTACAAAATAACAGTAGACTTATCAAGACAGCTCCTTATCTGATACAGCCAATCAAAACACTTACATTAATAGTATCTTCAGTCACCAATAGTAGCGACACGGAGATATCAAGCTTCTTGAAATTGGTTGAGTAGACTGGGAAAATGCCCATTGATTCTGGAAGAAACCCTAGAAAATATCTAGTTTAATGAACACTAAGGTTATATCCTATGTAACGCCTCTGTTTGAACCGAGAGATGACACATCATGGATTTTTGAGACCTGTCAAAGCCTATAGTGAGTTTCAACTCCACATGATTGAACTCAAGATTAAGGTGGTATGTGTAGCTTTTCTGCAGGTCTCTATTCCTTAGTGCACGGATTATTTGATCATAGCCGTGAATTTCCACGTTTATATAATTCCTCCTAATTCTACATTTGAATCGTGTGTACCACGACGTCCGTAATCTCGTACTGATCACGGAGGCCACGCAGTATGATGTAAGGGTTGATGGCTGTCATCGATAAAATGTTTACCAGGAAAAACTACAGGATCACATCATCCTTGTGTATTCTACAGCAACCACTCTTTTATACAAGTTTCGTTAAAAAATGCTGACAAGGTGGTGTGGTTAATTTTTTTTAGATAATTTTTATTTAGTTTCCTTGTAAAAAACTTTATAAAAAACATAATCACATTACGTTGTCAGTGGTAATAAAACTATGATATATAATAATATATATATATATATATATATATATATATACATACAGGGTATACCAAAAGTACGTTTACAAAGTTTGGGTGGGGGCGGGATCCATATAAACATATCTCCGCAAATACTTCTTTTTTACCTTATCAAGATTAAAGAGAATTTACAGTATTACTGGAACCCGTAAAACTGTTTTTGGATTGTGTCTTAGATTGTACATTTAACAGCATCAACCATAAACTTTAATCTGAATAACTGCGGACATATTTTGATATGGACTTGTGTCCTTGTTTTGGTAAGCAAACCGCCGCCAAAGTTTATAAATGTATTTTTGATATCCCCTGTATGTATATGCAAGTTTCGTTACAAAAGACACGGTGCTATGGTCAAGTGTTTTATTTTGTAATTTTAACTGAATAGAGGATAATATAACGTGTGACATTTCTGTGTAAAACAACCGATATTTTTATGACAAATTAGACGTATTTAATTTATTACCTGGACCTCTAGTTTAAATGCCTAGAATACAAATTATATCAGACATTTAACCAGTTAACTGTCATTCGTGATGCACTCTTAGGTGATCATATCTGTTTACATTCATGACTGGGTTAGACAGAAGCTTTTCCCGCAGTAGACTGCCGTTATTTCTGCCTGTAGACTGGTTGTTAACCAAGGGTAACGAGTCTGTCCTGTTATTCCACCCGTAGATATCCGGAAAAGGTATGGATTTGTACCTTTCCCAAGGGTATTTATTCGTAAGTAAATGCAAAGAATCCGAGAGGGATTCGAACTTGGTTCTCCGATTTCTAGTAAAGAGACGTTATTCATTACACTATACTGCTCATCAACACTGTAAGTATAGAGAGGATTGTAAATATATCAGCGTTGAAATCAGAGATCCGAGTTCAAATTTCTGGTGTTTTTGGTGTTGACTTTCGTATGAATCCTTTCAGAATTAAAAAAAACAAAAACAAATATGGATCCATATATCGTTCACAAAACTGTGGATTAAATAGTAATGTAAAATTAATTCTCTAGCCTTCGATGGTAACCCGTCTAGGGGAAAGAAAACAACTGTAAAACATTGAGCTATATTTCCCAAGAAGTCTTGGCAATTCTCAAACCACTAAGAATATAAAACTGTAAATATTCATGATTATCAACATCCGGATCTCAGATGGCATTTCAAAAATGTAATGTAGAAGCGGATCCCTATGTAGGGAAGGCATAGGATGCCGAAGCGATCATTGTGAGCATTTCCGCAGCTTATGCGCATCGGTAATATGGCTCGCCGTTTGGTCGTATACTGAGTTTCTAATTTATACCTGATTGGCAAAATGTAGTTTTTTTTTTTTAATCCTATTTGTTGTGCTCGTAAATGTCAGCACGGAAGTTTCTTGCATGGAATTTAATTTAAACCTCCTGAAGAATTTTTCTCTAAAATGTTCACGTATTCGAGATGAAATCTCCAGTTTATTTTATCCTGTAACTTTTCCTTTACTTTTTCAATTACCATCACAATTTTTTTTATAAACTCTTTCACTAGTAACATAGTTGCATGGTATATCGTTGCTTCATTTTTCTTGCTTGGTTTTTACTCTTTTACATTTTCTATTTTCGGTTCAGTGCTGAAGTTAAATTCTCTGCCAAATTAATGCCAGCCGTCGTGGTTATGTGGTTTCGGGTCTTCCATTCGAACCATCGAAGTTTCTACGAGGATTTGAGGTTTTTCATTTCACAACCTCTGAAAACATACATTTATATAATTGTATAATTGCCCTGTGTGTATCTATCTTAAATTTATAACATTTATAATGGTACCTTCTTCGACATTCTTTGAGGGATGAGTCTGCATATGATGGCTTTGAGGTCAAATTCCTAGTCAACCCTGAAAGCTCCTAGGCTGAAAGAAATTAATGATTTTAAGTTTTTTTTTTTTTTAATGTCGTTTTTTGACGCTAAAAATACGTCAAAAAATGACATTATTACGTCATTATTTTTGCACCAACCTAATATATTGTTTTTCACAGCAACACACAAACGTCGTGAAATTAAAGATTTTTGTTTTAAATTCAGTTTGAGATCTCGCCATATATGAGGAATCTATGGAATCAATTTTATTTATTCAAAAGTTCAAGGAATTCAGGGATGTTTCATGACATGTGGTTGTAGAAATCTACTTTCGTCTTGAACTGCAATTTCGGCCCAAAACGCTTTTTTTTTTGTTTTTGCTGGAATTGGACTTTTAGACCAAATCAGAGTTGATGTAACGTTTCGAAGTTTCATTAATTAAATTGACGAATTTAAAGTTATTTTTCAAAATTATCATTGTTGATTCCGAAGCTGGACCAGACTTAACTTTCGATATAGTCTGGAGACCCAATTCACCCTACGCAGGAGTTATCTAAAAATTTACGACTTTAACGCTAGTTTTCTATAGAATATATGTTCTGTCAGAAGACTTATGTATATAGCTTTATTAAAATATATTGATAAATGTTTTTTATCTTTGTTTTAAGATAAGGAATCTATTGAAACTTGACTAATGCATGGGATAATAATGTAACACAAAATGTACTTAGAACAAAATGTATTGAAACAAGAAAGTGTACACAATATTTACATATAGTCTTTTGTATATTCCTGGGAAGACCGTTCCTGGAATGTGTGTTGACTGAGTCGCAGTCGGGCAGAGTCTCTGGTTCAATCTCTCCGATTCCTCTCCTCCCGGTACAAACCATATTTATATGGTCGGTACTCCACTATGCAAATTAGGTGGATCCTACCACAACCCCCCTCTCAAGCCTTGGAATCCCTTTTGGATTTCAAACTGGCTTCCTATATGGGTTGATGATTATAGCTATTTCTTTGTAGATCCATTTGCATACTTTTAATATTTTTTTCGTTTTGGATTCACGTCCAATGGGTCCGTGAACTTTCGTTTCCTACCGGATCTTCTCGGTTCAGGAGTATTCTGCGGAGGTTCTACTTGAAACATATCATACATTACATCAATGGGATCTTCCTCCTCATCCGGTATACTCTCTTCATGCTCTAGAACGTAACATTTTTTAAGTTGGTTCTGGTGCCTTTTATGAGTATTCTTCGGCCCTTTAATTATGTAAATCAGGTCACCGATTCTCTTGTCTACTATGCCTCGCTCCCAGAACTCAACGTTGTTTTTGTAGCACTTGAAAAACACCTTCTCTCCGGAAGTGTATCTTTTTCTCGCTGTATACATAGTACTCTTTACTCTATTTTTTCCTGGCAAAAGCTTGTCAAACACTGACTTAACTTTCCTAGCGAAAATTAGTTCAGCTGGTGCCATGTTTGAGTGTGTTCTCTGGTTTGGCGTAATTCTGTATACCTGTAGGAATTGCTGAAGCGCCTTTCCGTTGGAACTCCTGAGGCTTTCTTCAGCGCGCGCTTTAAAGTATCGACAAATCTTTCTGCGAGTCCATTGGACCTCGGATGATACGGCGGCGTCGTTATGTGGTTAATTTGATATAACTCACAAAATTCCTTAAATTCTTCAGAAGTGAATTGTGTACCATTGCCACTCACAATACACTCTGGCACACCGAACCGTGCAAATAGTTCATGCAAAAAAGTTGTTGTGGTATTGGACGTAGGCTTTTTGCAGTGTAGTACTTCCGGACATTTTGTAAAACTATCTACCACTATTAAGTAGTAATAGTCTTCTACTGGAAGACTACCAGCGAAATCAATGTGTAATCTTGTCCACGGATGATCCGTCTTGGGACATGGTTTGTGTACTATAGGTGGTGCCTTAGCTGCTCACGCACACCCTTTGCATCGATGAACCATGTTTCGATATCCACATCCATTCCTTTCCAATATACAAAGCTCTCCCCCCGGTACAAACCATATTTATATGGTCGGTACTCCACTATGCAAATTAGGTGGATCCTACCACAACAGAATCTTACTAAATAGAATAATTACGCGAAGGTTTGTAATGAACGATAGTACTTAGGATAAGAACAACACATATAAAGATTCGCCATTGGCCCGTAGAAGTGGTCAACTGCTAGAAGTAAGTCATGTGAATTCCATAATGAATCTCCAACTGCAGACCAACCTACAGTATTTACTACTGTATTTATATGAATGGGGACATACACATTATTGTCCGTAGGTATGCTAGAACAATCTCGCTCATATATCATTTCAATACTTTGATATTTTATCCAATATAAGATTTTATTACTAAGGTATTTATATCTAACACGAAACTTAACTCTAAATTTAATCCTTTCATTGTTGAACATATATATATATATATATATATATATATATATATATATATATATATATATATATATATATATATATATATATATATACTGAACTTTCTCACTTTCATATAATAAACTTTTTCTCAAAGCTATTAATAAACAATACGCTGGTCGAGCTAAACATTGACCACTGAATTGTCTCTATACAGAAGTTTCAGTTTAAATGCTTTATGTAGATCTCGTTATCATTTATTTAAAGCGTAATACATTTTCCATGGGAGGATATGCGATTTTCTCTGTTCCATATTTCTTCTGCAAGCTGTCTTTTCAATAAATTTTTAACTCAGTTTAATCCTCGGTATGACGATACACTTCATCCAGCAGCAAGACAGGGAGATTGGCTGTTTTGACAAGCGTGGAACAACAACTTAATTCTTGTTGTTCCCAGGTTTGCACTAAACCAGATTGGTAGAACCTATTAGACTCCTAGCTGTGGATTAAATAGTGAATCCCCTAACAAAAACAAACACTATTTAAGAATAAAAGAATTACCAACAATACATATTTATAGTAAAATTACCAACAATATATTTTATCTGCAGATATTTGGGTTCAAAATATATTTAGCTGAAGCCATAATTTTGTGTTCGAGATATTTAGATTTCGGTATTAAATAACCCTTAGAGATTAATATGCAGCTAAACAATATCAAACAAACAACTGACTCAGTTTTCTTATTTTAACAGATTAGAATCAACGAATCGCTACTTTCTCGCCCAACAGTGTCTTGTAGCCTTTGAGATGCTGGTCAAAACTTTTGATATTAAGCGGCTAGATTTACACACAAGAAATCGGTACTTTACAAAACTCATCATAGATCCTTCCGTAAAGATTCGGTCGCTTTTCGTCTAAGTTTTCATGTCGTCGAATAACATCACAGAAACATGCGGCTACTTCCTGTTTGATAATCTTCAAATGCTGAGATGCGACTTGCAACTTTCAACACTAAAACTACATTCACCAAAGTTTCGTCTCTGAAAATCATATCACTCACTGTATACAGTAATATGTATTTTGCGCTATTTTTATAACTGTTATTAAACGAAATGAAAGCCAATCTTTGTCTAGAAAGCACAGTATTGATTTGATTATATATACTGATTACTGTTTAAACAGGCTATCTCTTTAGTTATGTTAAACTTATTAATCTTAAAGATGCGTTTAATGTCCATAGTTTCATGTATTTATCTGAGAAGGTAAGTGGGGTGACAGATCAGTTTGACATTTTCAAGAGAGTTGGTGATAAGATGAAGACGCGGAACGATATGAAAATGTTAATATGAAAAAAAATCAATTAACTAGTAGTGTGTAGTGAAGCTATTATGATAATTTCATATATCTGTGTTTCGTGAGAGAGATAGAGAGACGACATTAATTGAACAGAACTAGTCTTTTGAATATCTCAAGAACTGGTTCCGCGGACTTCGGATAAATTGGAAACCACTCAGAATACGTGAACATATCGACAGGAACAGTTGTACTGTGTAACCACATTCAGCATGTAATTTCTTAAAAGGGTTCATAATTTTATAGGTCAAGATCAGGCATTTTGACATCAATCACTTTCTCACCGATGTGATGTGGCTTCACGTTGTTTTTTTTTTTTTTTTTTTTTTCCATAAATATTTTCATGACATTTATTTTAATGACCACCTTTTCTTGGTACTGCATGAATTGAACCGTACTACTTGATTGATTATTAGCTTCCATTATTGGTGAAATAGCTAGATGTAGCCGTAATTTCACTAATAATTTCCTTTTCTCGCACTTCTCGCTTGCGGAACTTTCTGCCATTTTTTTTCTTCTCTGCCACTTACAATCGACAAAAATTAATTGCAACGTCAATCACCATTTTCTGTCTTCCTGAATATCTATCCATTTATTATCCTCACGAATGCATGCTCATTGTCTATCACTCCATTGTTGCAATATCGCCTTTCTTGGGGTGAAATGATTAACACAAAATACCTGCCCAGACATCACGTAAAATACAGAATATTTTGGCAAATCGTCACATACAAATATATCAGCTCGCCGCGAAATATTCGGTTGTCTTCCAGTGGCATCTAAATTTAAATCCAGTATTAAAACGAAGATAGTCCACGTCAATGACAGAATTAAGTAGGCGATGAGAAAACTGGAGTGGGTCCTGAGATAGGAGACCGAATATTTTCCAATAGTGTTTTGCGTTTTCCGTCGTCTTTGGTTTCAATGCTTGAAATGTCAACGCTATATCACGAGACCGCCATCAACGTTGGCTAATTTTCGTTTTATATCACTTTATTTTATGAGGAATTGTCGTCATAGCATTGTTTCTAGAAGGAAGCGTGAGGTAGAGAGCGAGTGAGTTAGAGAGAGAGAGAGAAAGAAAGAAAGAAAGAAAGAGTTAGAAATTGCAACGCGCTGGCTTGATTTAATGCATAAACTGGAGGCCGCGAGGCAAATTGACTATTATAATTTTTGTGGTTAATTTAGTGTATTTGCACTTTTTTTGTTCTTGTTTCCAAACCTAAACCAAGGCATCTCAGTTCGGGTCATCAGAGTTCTGACCAAGAGTTTTCGATTCTGAGCCAGCCTGTTCATTTTGTAACAAATGGAAGACATGCTGGGCTAAATGCACGAAGTTCCGATTAATTAAAATTATATAACAGTAAAAATAAAATAGATCCTTTCGGAACATATATAGAGAAATGTATGCAACTGACACAAGTAGACCGTAAGTAAGAATTACAATTACATCGCCGTCTGTTGTTTGCGAGATCATTTGGTTAAATATAGTTTAACGACGAGATTCCAATGATTAGTCAATAATGTAAAAAGAGAAATCTCATATGGCAACTAGTGAAATTTAAGGCACAACTGATGTAAAAGCCTGAGTGATTAGTTTCTTAATGGACACTAAGTAGGAGTTTCAAGAAATGTTCAAGCACTTCTCAAACGTACCGCAGACTGGTTCGTTTCTCTAGTCTGATAACATAAAAATGTCCCCTCTTTCAGAAATTAACCATGATGAGATTTGAAGCAGTGCCTCGTTGCCGGAAGCTTCCAAATTATAGTATATATATATACACTATTTACATTATTCGGACTCTTGTCCTCATATTTTTCACCATATTTATTACAACGTTTCGGCCGTTGTACGCTCCGGCCTTCTTCAGGTGGTTGGAATGTCGAACTGAACCCTTTATTTCCGTCGCTGGAGTAGACTGTTCTAGTTCCACGTGCCATGTTTAATGGATGTCAGTTATTAGTTATCTCCTGTTAATTTCCCTCTCCAAGTTCTCCACCGCCTTCACCAGGTATTGAACTCACACTCTTTGGGTCCTGACACTGGATCTAACTAACGCCTTTATCCACAGTACTATGTGTCCTTGAGGAAATATAGACAGTATATATCTATGTAGAGAATCTGTAGAAAATATTGACAGTGTGTTCTATAAAATAAGACTGTTTAATGGGTTAAACTAATATTATTGATTTTCGTCAGTGTTTTTTTCGTAAAGATTATGGTAGATAATATTTCTTTTTTATTACTTGAAAATTTTCTTTGCGTAAAGCAGCATTTCCTTAATATACAAATTAGCCATCTGTAATATTCTCTCAAACGTTTCTTGACTGTAATCATATTTGAAAGTACCATTCTGAAATCTAATAGAGATAACTCTCATGTTCCTTTTTTTATCATGCAACGTCGGATTCATTTGTTGCTCCGTGTGAAATGGGTTTCTTTGTTCGATCGGTTCGTTGAAGTAGAAGAAAAATACGTTTTAACACGGTAAATATATCTCGCTAGCAGGAACATTATTTGATATTCCCTAAGCGTTAGTCAATAAAGCACAAAGACGAATGAGTAGAAATATAGGTAAGAAAATTGTATTAAGCGATGCCTCTAAGTATGGAAGACCAGCCAATATATGAAGTACCGTATTTGACGGCATATAACCCCCCCAAATTTCCGTTGGGCAAATCAAGAAAAATTAGCAATTATAAAATTAGTGAAATTATTAGTAAATGGCACAGCCTAGGCTATATTTATGAGGTATTATTTTGGTAAACAAGCCCTGATTACACATAAATGAAAAATAATAGAAAAAAAAAAAAGAACTCGTGACTATAAAAACTTTATTATATCCAAAGGTAAGAAAACAAAATAAAAATCAAGCAGTTATTACACTTGGGCAAAATAGTATAGTTACCATTAAAATTTTATTATGTCTATATTTCTGAGATGAATTATTATGTACACTATTTACGTTATTCGGACTATTGTCCTCATCTTTGTCGCCATGATTATTATAAGGTTTCGGCCATTGTACGCTCCTGCCTTCTTTAGGTGGTTGGAATGTCGAAATGAACCCTTTATTTCGCTCACTGGGGTAGACGGTTCTACTGCTACGTGACATATTTAATGGTTAACAGTTATCCAATCTGCCATATGTCCTTGACGACGCATGGCAGAGTGGATAAAGTCGTTGGTTAGATCCAGTGACAGGACCCAAAAGAGTGTGAGTTCAATACCTGGTAAAGGCAGTCGAGAATTTGTAGAAATGAATTATCAAAAGATCACTGACAAATGACATCCATTAAACATGGCATGTGGGACTAGAACAGTCTACTCCAGTGAGCGAGATAAAAGGTTCAGTTCAACATTCGAACCACCTAAAGAAGGCCGGAGCGTACAGCGTACAAGGTTGTAATAAATATGGCGACAAAGATGAGAACAATAGTCCTAATTATGAAAATTGTATTCATATTCAAATCCATAAAATTTATCCTCTTCGTTATCAAAACTCTGATATTCATTTTCAATACTACTATCATTTCCGTTCCATTGAGAACATTGCTAATGCCACACTTTTAAAAAGATTTAGCAACAATTTCTGGTTTAATATTATCCCAAACTTGCTTCCCCCATTCAGAGACTTGTGCAATCTGGGTCTTTTTATTCTTCCTGTAAGTATGAAGTTGTGAGTAGGTATTGCCATCCACGTCTTCCACTGCTCGTTCATGTCTAAGTCTAAGCTAATAGGAATTACCAGGTAACTAATTTCGGCCGACAATCGCGAATTTTAAACAAACATATTTCATATAAGTCGCAAGGGAATTTTAAAATATATTTTTAGTAAAAAGAAATGCGCCTTATATGCCGTCAAATACGGTACTTGTTTTTCTTTTGTTTTTAGTTGTTGTTTTTTTTTTGCTTCAGATTGAAACCAACCCAGAATCACAAAGGAAAGAATATATTCTGAAATTCACCAAAAGCTGACGAAGTATTTAACATTTACTTAGTTTAACATCGCACACGAAATAGGCAAATTCGTCGACATTTTCAGGCAGTAGTTGCATCATTTTTGGCAGCATGAGAGGGCCAAGCAACATTGATATCAGCGTACGAAATACCGCGTGTGGACATGGATCTGATACGGAAGACAGCTATTCCGCTAGTACTGGTAACTCAGCTTTTGTTTTAGCCATAGAACGCAAACAGTAGATGCTGCCATCTGTTGTTCCCGCCACATTGAGGCTTAGTCAGGATGATTTTGCGCGATGGAAGAGCGCAGAATGAGATTACTTAGAGCTAGCCTCGTCAGTGCAAAATTTGCTATGGGAAAATAATTAAATATTTTATCATTAGAACTATTCAAATACTAACCAGAAATTACCTATAAAAATTCGAAGCTGTAAGTTTAGTAATTAGGTAATTATCAGAACCCTGTCATAAAAGACAGCATTCTCACCAATTTGTAAGGAAACGGTCTTTAAATATCTAACTAAAAGTTTGGATAAAATGTAGATTTTGTGGAAAATGGAGACTAACGCAGCAATAACGAACGGCTGGGATAAGCTGGGCTAATTTCGTGTATTCGAATCACCTTGATTTCTCCCATATTACGATTATAAGGAGAAAGTTCAACTCAGCTTTGTGGAATAAATTCCACCGTTGATGCTTCTCATCGACGTATTGATATGATTTCTTGAGGAGTGCATTGGAGTAATTTCCTATTGCATTCTCCTTTTTTTATATATTCAGAGGCGACCTTCTTCTAAACTGACTACGGCCCAAGACAAAAATTAAATTTCTTATTTGTGTGGAAATAATAATAATAACTAAATGTGGCATATGGGAACATCAACAATCCCTGTTGTAGTTGGAGCCCTAGGACTGGTTGGAAAAGATTGCAGTAGACTAATTGCAGGGATTCCTGGAAGCCAATGCCTCAAGGAGATACAAAAAATTGTACAAGTACAGCCCACACTTTACAGCCCACACTTTAGGAAGGGCTTTATCTATGTCATTTTTATCTTATTTTATTTTATTTTTATTTTTATTTTTTTTTTGTCAGTGAAAAGTGTCATGATGCCATTTCTAACCTTAGGTCTCTGGGTGGCACCCGGAAAGAAATGTGTAAACGCCAGAAAGCAAAGAAAATAATAATAATAATAATAATAATAATAATAATAATAATAATAATAATAATAATAATTGTTCTCACAAGTACAACCCACACTTTACGAAGGGCTTTATCTCTGAAAAATATATATTAGTTTTTTTGTCAGTGGAGAGTGTCATGGTGTCATTTCTAACCTTAAGTCTCTGGGCAGGAGCCGCAAAGAAATGTGTACACGCCAGAAATCAAAGGAAATGATGACGATGATAATAATAATAATAATAATAATAATAATAATAATAATAATAATAATAATAATAACATTCAAGAAAGGTATAATTACAGAAACACCCTCAATAGATTTAGATTTTGTCACAAAGATTAGGGAATTGGATCATGAAGAAGCTTATAAGTACCAACACACCCAAATGAAAGAAAAAATAAGAAAAGAGTACTACAGGCGTGTACGTCTGATACTAAATACTGAACTAAACTCAAAAAATAGAATATCAGCTATAAACACATTGGCTGTCCCAGTGGTGCATTACAGCTTTAATGTCCTTAACTGGACCATAGCTGAAATTAAGCGAATGGACGCCAAAACGAGAAAGCTTCTCACTTGCTATCGCATGCATCATCCCAAAGCTGATGTTGATCGTCTGTATGTGCCCAGATCCGAAGGAGGCAGAGGATTAGTTCAACTAGAACTGTCCTACAAAACTACAACAATTGGCCTCCAAAAATACTTGGAAACTACAGAAGACTGGATGATGGTATGCGTCAAGGAACATGAACGTAGTAAGCGTCTTTACTCCGTAATGAAAGAAGCCAACAAATTCAAACTGGAGATTCAAATGGGCGTAGAGATGCAACTACAGCACAATACACAGGTTGAAACTGCAAAATACTTGAAAAAGACAGCAAAGACGAATGCAACCGACCAGATACAGAAGCGATGGCAAGATAAACCGCTTCATGGCCAATACTCTGCCCGTATCAACCAAGCTGATGTAGACAAAACACGTACCCATCAGTGGCTACGCAGTGCAGGGTTGAAAGCGGAAACTGAAGGTTTTATCCTTGCTGCGCAGGACCAATGCTTGCTAACTAGGAATTATCAAGCACATATACTAAAATATTGTGTCAGCCCAAAATGCAGATTCTGTGATAAATATCCAGAAACGATTGATCATCTTGTATCAGGTTGCACGATGTTGGCACCCACTGAATATAAAACCCGACATGACAGAGTGGGCCAATATCTGCACTGGAAAATCTGCAACTTCTACGGGAAGGAAACTGAAAGAAACTGGTACCAACACCACCCAGACCCAGTTACGGAGATAGGACCTGTTACAATTCTATGGGACTACACAATTCACACTGACAGAACAATCAAGGCCAACCGACCAGATATTGTTATTAAAGACCACAAACTAAAACGGTGCCTCCTTATTGATATGGCAGTCCCTGCTGACTGCAATGTATCTTTGAAGATATTCAAAAAGCTGTCAAAATACAAGGACCTTGAAATAGAGGTCTCGAAAATGTGGCATATGGGAACATCAACAATCCCTGTTGTAGTTGGAGCCCTAGGACTGGTTGGAAAAGATTGCAGTAGACTAATTGCAGGGATTCCTGGAAGCCCATGCCTCAAGGAGATACAAAAAATTGTTCTGACAAGTACAGCCCACACTTTACGAAGGGCTCTATCTATGTAATTTTTTTTTTTTTTTTTGTCAGTGAAAAGTGTCATGATGCCATTTCTAACCTTAGGTCCCTGGGTGGGACCCGGAAAGAAATGTGTAAACGCCAGAAAGCAAAGAAAATAAAAATAATAATAATAATAATAATAGTAATTGATGTAAGAGAAAATATAGATTTTAAATAAGGAACCTGCCAACTGAGTGACTTGCCCATAGAATTCAAATATTTCTAAAAACAAAATAAAGAACTGTCAAATTATAAGGAACATTAAATCAAAGTAACAAAAATATGGAAACAAGAATTATGTCTGTTCTGCTAGCAGCATTTGGTATAAAGAAGAGTGCCAAAACAATGTGACTAAAATTCCTGGACGCCTCAACATCTCAGATCGATAATAAATTACTTTATTCGGAACCGCATATATCATCCACAAAAAAACTCTCTATGTAGAAACTCTTGTAGAGATACCTTTTTACTCATGGACCCCAGAGGGGACTCGGTAATTAGGTACTTAAAATTAGTCCGTGGTAAGATGATACCATGCACCACCACCAATGCGATAACACCACAACCAATAACAACATCCTCCTCATCATCTGATAGAGGAAATATATATTACGTAACAGTTAAATTTGTCCATTTTGGTGTTGGCACACTTTGGACTATTTCCAGGAATATATCTAACTTGTAACGACGCTTAGAGGATACGTGACAATATTGGAAATGAGTAGGGGACTGCACTGCTTGAAACAGATCGTTTGATGAGAAAAGTGATGTGTCTCTAAGCTGCTGGTAGAAGCTGACATCTGAGCATCATCATACGGCATCAACATTAAACGCCCGGAGAGGATATAAAATAATACGGTGAATAACTTTCGAAAGATTTTATCTATGTAAAATGTAGGTGGACTTAGGTTGCCTGTCTATTTTGTTTACAAATCTTCTTCAGTGGAAAACATCCTGATGCCATTTCTGATCTTAGTGCTATGGTAGGGACCCGGAATGAAATGAATATACAACATAAATTACAGGTAATATATCATAATAGGAGAGACGGGAGCAAGGAAGATGATGACAATGTTTGGAGCATTACATCCTAAAAACGAGGTGCAGCGAATTTACCCTACTGCCAGAATAAAGCAGATGAGGCTTACTTGGACGTGAGAACAGTGTAAAGTTGTATTTGTGGGACGATATAAAACATTTCTGTTCGGGGTAAATTTAGCTGGTGTAGTTAAAACTAGAAGCAGTTTTCGAGAAGAAAAGACCGAGAAGGCAAAAATGCAGTGTCCAATACAGAAATATTGAGGGAAGATTTGAAACGATCCAGACGACATTATTACTAAAAAATATATAGAATACTGTGGAATGTGCTGGACATATAGAATTAATGATCACTTCCCTACAGGCAAACCGGAAGTAGACAGCTGGCGAGCTGTCGATAGCAACGCCAGCTGTCCTCAGGTGGCAGCCACCAGCGGGTCACTGGCAGGCCACTAGTGAGCCGCTAACGGTCCGCCAGTGGTAACATTGCCGAGACGAAGACGCCGGTAGACGGACAGCGAGTAACCAGCGGTAAACACTAGTGACATGCCAATCAGTTGTATGCCACGTAGTTGTATTCCACCCAGTGGCTTGAGTGTAGGGCCACAGTCAAAGATGAACTGGTAATACAGGAGAAAAAATACAATGAATTTATAGCTTTTTTATATATTAGGTTGGTGCAAAAATAATGTCGTTTTCTCATATATGTTAGTGTGTGAGTAAACGACAATATTTTTGCACCAACCTAATACTAATCTTTTCCCAATGCAAAACACAAGAACCAATTAAGGTAGGTGAATAGTGTAAAAGTGGTCATGACGAATGAGTTGGATGACAGTGAAAGGGACGTTGAAAGTATAAAGGATAGGGGTGATATACAGAGATCATGATTTACCGCTGATGAGAAAAAATGAGTTGGTTGGAAGTCAATGTAAAACAAGAATTAAAGCATAATATATCATGTAAATCAGAGAATACACAAAATATTCATAACAGCAAAATTCTTTAAAAACTAGAAATTATAGAATCAATAGAAATTATCCAGGAAACAGTATTACTAAAAGCTGCAATAAAATATCCTGGAGTGCAGCATAATTCCGGATACTTCGTGTTAAGTGACTTACTATGAAAGTTTCTTTTTAATATCGGTGTCAAATTAATACAGGTAGTATTTGATACTTTTTTTGTTTCTAAGATAGTATAAAAAGTTATATCTTCTGTACAATGCTTATTGAAAAATCTCAGAAACCAAGGACAGTTTTCAGATTGCAGAAGGATCAATGGTCGGTTTTAGTTCTAATTTTATTTCCGACAAAAACACATATTTCACTGACAATTTTTCTCGTAATTTTTTTTACAATATTGGTTTTGTGTGTGTTGAATATTCTCTGGTTTATTTGTCTCTTTTTTATTCTTTAAAAAATTGGGCTTCTTATTTACTTGTTGCGAGAATTCTGTGGTTAAGTGAAGCTTTTGAAACCGTCAACTCTGGATTTTCACGGAGTGAAGAAGATAGTCTGTTTTGTTCATTTTAATACTGCTACTATATATATGAATATAAAAAATGGGTGCACTTATTTAAAAAATTTTCGAATTATTTTGAGTTTCGTGGGTTTACACACAGTAATCATTTTGCTAAGGTAAAATTAAATGGAAGCGTTGACTAGATAAACAGAATCACAAACAGAAACGATACAAATTGTTCTGAATTAATCATAGATCTTGGTGCGTCTATATGTGAATATATACATGTCAGCCTAATGCAGTTTGAAGCAGAATATCGCTTGTCGTTAGTTAAAGTTAAAGGAAATGTAAATATCTCTGCAGACGTAGGGCTCAATGAATATCGATCTCATTAGACTTGTAGGGTAGATACAGAAAGAAAGCAGGAAGAACAAAACTAACCATAATCTGTAATAAAACAGCGGGTGGTTAGCATTAACAACGGTCTAATATTCTAGCTACGAATTGGAGACGTCATAATCATATCCAGGCGTTTGACTTTTTTAATCATTACACCTCAAGTAAGACAATAGGCATGCTAAGACGCAATAGAGTGAGTGTTATAGAATATTACAAAAACACTGTCTATCCTCTAAAGAGGAAAATACAAGACCAGGTATTAAGAGGACAGAAGATAACGATTGGCATTTTATTCTAATGTTGGAAGATAAACGTTGATTGGAAAGCAAGAAACCGTAAGTGTCTCTCTATGGATATGCACATATGCTTGTTTGAGACGTGTCATTTTCTGTGTTAACGAATTCTAAAGAAACATGGAATTAGCGAAAGATGTCTTCTTAACTGTAAAGAAAATAAACAATAGCAAAATTTCTTTGAACAGCCAAAAATAATATCTAGAAAGAAATAGCCAAACCGAAAAGTGGATTATTGCAATTATTAGGTTGGTGCAAAAATAATGACGTTTTCTGACGTTAAAAAATACGTCAAAAAACGTCATTATTTTTGCACCAACCTAATATAATATTTTGAAAAATTAGATCCCCACTTAAAAATGGGACCCTCTTGATCACTGTGGGTAAATATCAATAACTGATGACCAAATGATTGTGTTGAGATTGCTGCATCGCCAATGTACATAGCAAAATTTAAAATTTCTATTTTTTGTTAACGGATCTGTGAACGTAGATTCAAACCATTTCAATTCCAAACACAATGCATTTTCATAATCTCAAACACTTACAATGTTAAATCATTTTAATATATTCAGTAAGAGTGAGTAAAACTAAAAAATCTGCATCCTGATGTATGCAAACCTTTTCCATTCAATCGATTTATCCGCCAGAGTACTTCAGCAGATTGGTTCTTGCGCCTTCCCTGTTTTTTGATATGACGAGTTAAGCTATAAGCAATATTTCAGCATTACTATTCTTTTCGATCTTGAGATATTTAGAATTAGTTCTGCTGCTTCACCATTCGGCCCCCTCTATTTTCTGAAAATGGGGGATTAGTCATTATAAAATTACAAATTCTATCTGAACAAGGATACTAGTATTTATACATTTAAAAACGACCGTTCAAATGCGATTTTTATACTTCTTCATCTGTTCATACTATTTTTATGCGGGCAGCTGTCCTCATCTTTGTTGTTATTATGAGGTTCGTCATATGTATATTTTATTCTAATGCGTTTAATATCCTTCTCATGTATCGTATACGTGAGATTACTCGGAAAATACAAACAATATTGTTTTTGTTGCACAATAACAACACAATAATACTTTCCTAAATATTTTTAAAATAATCATACTTTGTTTTTCTATTCTGCAGATACAGAAACATATTCCTATCTCTAAAATACATAACGCAATGCCGGGTGATTTGCAGAAGACGACTCTGTGGCTTGAATGGTACAAGTATTCGTTGCTACGATTTGTCCAAATGCAGATGTTAGAAATGTATTTTGCCCATTCACAGATATAAAATAACTTATAAATACACTATTGACAGTATTCCTACTATTGTCCTCATCTTTGTCGCCATATTTATTACAACGTTTCGGCCGTTGTACGCTCCGGCCTTTTTCAGGTGGTTCAAATGTTGAACTGAACCCTTAAATTTCGCTCTTTGAGGTAGACTGTTCTAGTTCCAACCACCCGAAGAAGGCCGAAGCGTACAACGGCAGAAACGCTGTAATAAATCTGGCGACAAAGATGAGGACAATAGTCCGGATAATGTAAATAGTGTGCATAATGCCTCATCTCATAAATATAGACAGTAACTTATCAATGTCCTTTTATCTTGAATTATAGATAAACTTCCTTAGTTTATCATTGTGTAGCTTACCTTAAATAATTCAAATCCCTAGTCTTCACTCTCTTAATGGCAAAGAGAAATGCTGTTTGGCGCATGGATCCCTAATTACAGGTTATGTTTTATTTTTCCTTTGCTAAAGCGATGGTCAGTTTGTACATATCTCGTACCGCCAAAAGCACACTGGGAGCATTGCATATAATAACAGTATGTGTATGAATCTTAAAAGCTTGCGAATTAATTTTCCAAAACTCAATGCGGATGTCTCTAAAATCACGTGGCATTTTATAAATAAAACTTTTACAAGAATGTCGACGGAATTAACTCTCTGTGTAGATACACAACTCTGGAATTATCACTAAGTAACTAAATTGCTACACACTAATATATTCTGCAGATGACCAAACAAATAGAAAGGAAGAATATGCAGAAAGGAATCAATCACAGAGAAAATCAGAAAGAAAAGCAGATATAGAATTAGTTAAAGGAAAGAAAATATCAAATTAGACTAGAAATTATTCACTAACTGTTATTCGGTAGTTAAATACATGCTAACCTTTCCGCTACAATCAGTAGACTTGAAAGTCTTATTTTAATTGGAGAATCTCGCGTTAACTATCCACTGACGTGGTATTGTCATATTCATATAATCAGCTTCATTCAGCACACATTTCCCACTGAGCTTTTGTCAGCGATATGCACTACTCTGAAAACAGAAATGTCCTTTAAGTGATTCCTTTAAATATGAAGTCACAAAGTCTATACGTAGCTACAATTATTAATGATCTGCCGTTGTGTGTATGCTACTTCTCGTGAGTCATTAACGCTACACTACAATGGCGTCGCCGATATCTACCGAATCGAACGAACAATTATCACTTGAT
Organism: Acanthosepion lycidas; assembly: GCA_963932145.1. Lineage (NCBI taxonomy): Eukaryota > Metazoa > Mollusca > Cephalopoda > Sepiida > Sepiidae > Acanthosepion > Acanthosepion lycidas. Next base: position 42,090,638 of record OZ010590.1, on the reverse strand, counting down.
AATTATGAATATAAATAAGCGTGGTTTAGGATATTAAATCTAAAGCTAGAAAACAAAGAGCTAACGGATTTTAAATTAGTCAAAGAAAAAAAAAAGCAAATAACTGATCTCTTCTTGACAACTGCTATAAAATTATCAGCAATTGCCCATCCAAGACGGTTGGATGAAATGTATTTTGACGATATATGACCGATAAAAGATAACACCCAAGAAAAAAAAATCTAGTGAATGCAGAGAGAAAGTTTATGAATATTTCTCAAAAAGTTAATGAGACAGTTAATACAAGCCGCTAAATATTGTCAATTTGAGAAACTGGATCAGAAAACCAGCAACTGGAAGAGCATATGATCCAAATGAAATGGGTAAACGGCCTTCAAAATGAGGAGTAATTCTAATTCATTTAAAAATGGGAAATTTGTCATTAGAATGGTGTGTTGAATTTGGTCAACAACAGAAATTAATTGGAACATTTAACAGAAGAAAAGATACGGATCTGGTAGAGGAAATAGACACATACGCCATAAAGATAACGACATCAAAGAGAAAAACAATAATGTCCGGCATATCAAAATATGTGAAAATTGTTTCAAAATGAATCATTTTAAACGTATGTACAAATCCAAAAGAAAAACTTAAAGACGGTCCAACGAAATGAAGAGAAAATAACTATGGACGTCTTTCCATTGAAAAAAAAAAAAGAAAAAAAAATATTAAAAATTCGTATCAATAATGTTTTATTGGATATATAGCTAGATGCGTGAAGTGACGTGACGTTGATAATCAGACATTTCTGGATGAAATTAGGAAGTTTTAAGGAAGCCATATCCAATCATTTCGGCAATATATGTGATAAAACATTAAGCTTTTTGATGCCTAAGTGTCAAAAATATGATTAACCTATTACAAATTATTGCACACTGTAAAAATAATTATGGTCCAATATGTAATAATGTGCTGAACATAAATACTAAAATAATTAGTAAACAGAGTCAAGGCAGAAGAAACTTGAATGTCAAAAAACTATGAAGCAAAGTTAAGAATAAAGTAAAATGCCCCCCCCACTTATATTTTGAAGCACGAAAAGTTCCAGTCCATCTACTACCACTAATAGTTGTGGAAAAACTAAAAAAAATATACTGAAACAAGATCTACTTGAACGAGTTTCGCCAGAATGGGGCAAATGGACCACCCGTTATTAAGTTAAAAATAAAAGAATGGGGATCTGCGCATTTGTGGTGAAAATAAAATAAGTATAAATCACGACATATATGAAGACTCCTATCCTATCTCCAATGTAGAATGGGCATTGAAATCCCTTGCGATTAGGAAAACATTCTCTAAAATTGATCTAAAGTCAGTATACCGTCAAATACCTATTGAGGAAGACTTGAAAAGGGTCACAACTATAAACACGTCAATAGGCTTATTAAGATGGAAAAGAATGCTGTATGGAATTAAAACCGCACCTTCGAATTTTCAAAGGGCTAGACATCAAGTTATTTGTAGCGATATAAAAATGCACTATGCTGCCAGAATGACATTTGTGTGGGTCTTATTAACGGCGACGAACCTAAATAGAAAATAAGTATCCTTGAAATAAGTTAAAAATGCCGGATTAACAATTGTCGAAAAAAAAAGTCTGCACAACACTAAAAACATATAATTTGGGGGATATATATTCCTATCAGATATGGTCTGGAGCCCTCGCTGTTCGTCTTATGGTCCTCGAAAAATCCAGCGATCGATATGCAATATAGGTAGCCCTGATGTGGCATCTCGTTTACAGTCGCTTTCTCACAGACGTTCCGTCGACTCCCTCTGTCTTTTCTACAAATATGTTCACGCTAAGTGCTCCGACGAGCTATTTTTACTAGTTCCCTATCTGCATGAATTTAAACGTGCCACTAGGTCGGGATCTCAGTCTCATCCTTTCATTGTCGAATCGGTTAAATGTAGCCGTCTCTTCTACTCCAATATCTTCATGTGTCGCACCTCCTTTCTGTGGAACTCCCTTCCTCTTACTTGCTTCCCAGATAGCTATAATCTCCAAATATTCAAATGCAATGTCAATCGACATCTCCAGATGCCTTGATCTATTCCCCGTCCTTCTCATCCTTTCCTCTATCACGCCTCTTTACTCTTGTTCCCACTCTCTGTAGCCCCTAGCGTGCTAGTAGCATTCCTGTCGTGCTTAGGGTGAAAAGCTTAAACAAATTACATATCCAATTAAGATATATCACAAAACCAATCATTAATTGAAAAATCATTAAAGTTTGAAGTACTTGAGAACAAATAAGAATTCTAATGTTTCTTTTCCTATTATGTATCGTTTGAGAAAATTGTCAAGAGCACAATTGATCTACTGAAATATTGAGAAAGAAGCGTTGCCGATAATATAGCCGACAAATAGAGATCGTCATTTCTTGACTGGAAAGACACTGCTACTACAGTCTTTCCAAACATAAAACTTTAGAATTCATACCTAAACCTAGGAAGAAACTTCCTATGACGTCTTCTAGAATTTTAAGATGGGCCTTAATTCTAATAGAGTTTTAATGTGATGTATAGTACAATACCAGAAGGCAATACCATTCTGTATGTAGATGCTTTGTCGAGATTAGTTTATTAATTCTGATATTGTGAAAGAGGAGGTAATGTTGGATATACTTTCTTACACTTGGTCGAAACTGATATTTTGTCTATAGACAAATTAGCTGAAGATACGAAACGAGTTACCATATTGAATAGTATATTGTTCGAGATAAAAAAAAATACGTGAAATAATTGCGCAAGGAGAGAAAAGGGATTTAAAATTTGTTAAACACAAGTTAGCTGTAGAAAATGGTGTAATTTGTAATGGAGACATAGTGGTTTAATCAGCAACGCAAAATTGCAAAATTATAAAGAGTAAACATGACGATGTACTTTGGGGAATAATGTCTACGCAAAGGAGATTAAGGCTAGAGGCATGGTGGCCAGGCTATTCTAGAGATATAGAAGAAACCTGAAAAGGTGTAAAATGTCCAATGACAGAAGAAAATTTAGACACACAAAAACACATACATGGTCTAAAGAGTCCCAAACTTGGGTCATAGTTCACATCGATCATGCCCATATTAATGGACTAGGGTTATTACTAATACTGGTAGATTCGTATTCAGGCTCGCCAGAATTATTTCAGGTCTCCAACTAAAGAAGTTTGACAGTGAAACCAAAGCTAAGGATCGTATTTACGAGAAATGGAATTCTGAAAACACTATTATCTGTCAAAGCCTTGAGTTCCGTAACTAGAAACTATGCCAACAATTGAACAAAATTGTATGTAACACTTCACTCCGTACTGTTTGTAATCAAACATATTAATAGAAAGGATCGCACTCACAATCAAAGACGCAGTGTACAACGGAAAGAAATAATAGATACATTTTTTCCGAGATTGCTGCTAAGTCATACCATATGTCGGAAAGCCTGTCTGTTCTCATCGGTAGACTAATTAAATCTCCATTGACCATGTCCTTTGATACCAATGAAAAAATATGGTATAAAAATAATAATGAATCTTATCTACTAGAGGTAAGATTCATAATGCAAAGTGGACAGATCAGTATGAGAATAATAAAAAATGCAGGCTAAGTTAGATCGCAACACGATAGCGATGAAGAAATGTATACTGCGCCTGAAGTTAATTAAGGCGAAAGTGTCACGTCAAGAAGATTTAGACAGTGACATCGCGAGTAATATATACACTGAAGATGAACAAGGACAATTATTGAAAGAACATTGCCATGAAAAATGAAAAAGATCAAGATCTCTCATATTTAGACAATCTCTTAAAGTGAGGTGAGAAAATATTGTGGAAACAAAAGCTCCCAGAAGTAGTACCAAGGAAAATAAGGTGATAAAATCTCATCGGTACAGTCAGATGAGGTGATCCACTTGCATATAAAGACACAAAACGTTAAGTAGTTGCAGCTATTACCCCTGAGGTATTGAGTGCATACTACTTCCCTTGAGTCCCTATCACTACACTACAGTTCTAGTTTCTTTCTTTAACAGGTATGCAATACTCTGCATTATGTTACCGAGAAATACGTTGCTTTTTTCCGATGTCCATCAAAAGTAACTATTAAAAGGTGGGTTGATTTCTCTTTCATCTATCCTTTCACAGTTGCAGATATATCAGTGAGTTATGTGCCGTGTGTGATACACACTTAGGGGATCATGCATTTTTGATACATGACTGACGAGGCAGATTTATTTCCCACAGTAGTTTGGAATTACTTTCTGTGGTAGACCAGTTGCTATCCTAGGCTATAGAACCCAGTTTGTCCTGCTATTTACCTATATGTAGGAGTAGAGTATTCAGACATTTCACAAGGGTATTAGGATCTAAATGAATGCAATGGATTCGATTGGAATTCGAACTCGTCTTTCCCAATCCTCAATCCGAGATATATATATATATATATATATATATATATATATATATATATATATATATATATATATATATATAGTCCAATACTGTCCAATATATATATATATTGGACTGTATTTTTCTCACTTTTGCAAGAGGATTAAGTTGAGTGGATTAGTCGTGGCAAGAGTCGCCGAGGTTATATGTATGATAAATCTTTTGGATTCTGCGACCAATCCTCTTAGAACTAGGGAGCTTATCTTTTCTTATCCGGCGTACTTGTCCTGCTAAAAAGCCATGGTTATTTTAGAATGACAGTGCTTTCGTGTGATGAATACAAGTTGTTATATGTTGTTGTATTAGATGATGGACTGCGAATCAAGTTTATTTCCTGTGGACGTAGTTAGGTTTATCCCTACTATGTAGATTAAATAAAGAGTTCCGTTTCAAATTTCCGCATCCTTAAGCGGAAACACAAGCATTTAATAAGGGCCGGAGAGCACAACTGCTGAAACGTGTAAATAATATAAAGATATCATAATTTAAGATATTATTTGACGCATTATTTAACAGACAATAATTGATGGCTATATATATATATATATATATATATATATATATATATATATATATATATATATATATATATATATACACAAACACACACATACAAGGTGTAACAGAAAAAATGTCCAAGTCGTATAACAGCAAAATTGTTCAAATGTTAGATTAAGCTCTGAACCATCTCAGAAATGATTAAATATATATTACAGGAATTTTTACAGGTTTTTATAATACCATTGTCTCTACTTTGGTTGCTAATTATGTAGAATTACTCTCTAATCTTCACAGAAGTATCGTGATGAAATTGATTATAAACGGAAATGACATGTTACTCATTAATTTATTATAACTAAGGACCGGAAGTTCATGAATATTGAAATAAATTCAAATATATATACTCCCCAGTTCATTTTTCAACTTATTCAAGATGATCTTCACCCTCTCTAACTAACTTTTTAACTTTTTATCCTGGAGTCACAAAATCCCTCACACGTTTCATTTACGATTTCATTTTAAAGTCTTTTTTTCACTGCTCTTTGGACTGTCATAGCTGAAAATTCTCTCCCCCTTGCCAAGAGTCATACGCATTGAGTTGGATCTTTTATAATTAATTCTAAGTTGCAATGATGTTCCTTCTTCCTCTTGTGACCTCCTGATCTAGTTTCCATCTCTACTCTTCCCACTTTTTAAAACTTATTCACAGTTCTCTTAACGGTTGTTGAATGGACTTTGAAGATGGAAAACAGAATATGAATGTTGATACCATTTCTGAAGGCGGGAATACTCTTTTTCCGCTGAAAATTGCTCTGTTCGGAAGATAGTGCATCAGACAAAATTATTTTAATCTGTTCGCTTTTTAGTTGAATAGCTCAAAGGCTTTTCATTTATTCTTACAAAAATGGTCTCAAGATGGCTAAACGTCTTCTCTGAAAACGTGAAGGAAAGTAACTCAAAGTTAGTTAAATAGTTTTATAGACATTATACATTGTGTGCAATGGATAATTATGCTGTTACACGTTCTGGATCATGTTGCTGTTAAACTCGATATATATATATATATATATATATATATATATATATATAGAGAGAGAGAGAGAGAGAGAGAGAGAGTGAGAGAGAATATATATATTAACGTTAGTAAGATTCATAGAAATATTTTCAATTTTGTTAAATAGTAAAATTAATGATGAACATTTATTTTTAGATTTATTTCTTCGGCGTATTTTATTATATTTGCAAATTGTAGTTTGGATGAAGTGAGGAAAGAGAGAGGAGGCCCGCTGGAGTAATGGATAGTGGCTCGCATTGAGGAATCGAGGATGTAAGTCGAATCTATTACATTCCCTTACATGGATACCTTGGGAAAGTTATGAATCCTCTTCTTCTCCCCACAGCTATAGGTAAATAGCCGGGCATACTGGGTTCTAGAGCCTTGGATGGCAACTGATCTACAATCTTGGAATGAAAAAAAACCTTCTCCGAAAATAGAAGTCGCGATCTTTTCGCCCGAGAAAGGTTGCGAGAAGGAACAAGATCTAAGAGAAAAACGAGAGACGATCTGATCGTGGGAGAATTTGTTAAATTTCTATTTTTTTTAACCACAGAAATAATAACTTCCGAATTTCTATTTTTATTGAACTTCTGTTTATTAGCTTTTCTGGTTTTCCTTTTGAATTCACTCGATTAATAAAACCATTTTATTTCAATCCTTTATTTTCTATAAAGCACACCCTTTATTAAAACAACTTTTATATCAAAATGAATTAGTTGATTAATGTGTGGAATAAACTAACCGTATCATTTGAAACATTTATTCAATATTGAGACGGCAAAAAAATCTTCGTATCGTATAAATTTCCACAAAATATACGGAAACAAATTTGACTAATCGCAGACATCATTACATAAATCAGTCGAAAGTATAAAAGTCATAATGACTGCATAATCCTCTGTAATAAAATACATTATTAAATAGTTTATATACACATTATTCAATAGCTAATATACACGCAGGCGTAGAGGAACGTTTTTTCCACAGGGTATAGTGTTTGTATTATTCATTGTTCAAAGTTTGGCTGGTTAGGCCACCCTGAGGCCATTGAAAAACATGACCGTCAGACAAAAGAAATCATCAAAAAATTGTATTTTCCTGGTTTAGCTGAACTTTTCCCCATGTCTCAAATCAATTTGTGCTTAGTCTATCAGTGGTTGTTTGTTTCGGCCTGTTTTACATTGCCCGCCAGGGTAACGGTTTATTCGCCTATGTGCGCATGCTCAACCGGTATTTAACTTACAAATATCGCCTCTTTGTTGTGCAAAGTTTATTTTGCGGGAGTTGGGCAATGTCCAACGGAAACGAGGCTATGTATTATGTCCATGCGTCATCTGGTGGGGAGCATGAGGGAGCAAAGAAGGCGCTTGTCTGCCAGGGAGGAAAATTTACTTGATTTATGTATAAAAGGTCTAAAAGTAAGCGACCGTTCAACAAAGACAAAAGGTAAATGCTGAAAAAAAAAAAAAAAGACGATGCTTTTCATTTCTCTCTGTCAAAGTCTGATTCACACAATCTCTTCTCTCCTCTCACGCACTCACGCGCGCAGACACACAAATATATATATATATATATATATATATATATATATATATATATATATATATATATATATATATATGTGTGTGTGTGTGTGTGTGTGTGTGCGTAAGATAGCTGAGGTTGGTAATGAAACGCAATATTCTCAAAAACTACCGCTGTATTATAATTGCATCACCTTTTCATTTCTCATTACACACACACGCAGGGACACACTCACGCACACACACACACACACACACATATATATATATATATATATATATATATATATATTCAAGATAAATATGCTGCCTCTCTCTCTTTCTGTATGTGTGTATATATATATATATATATATATATATATATATATATATATATATATATATATATATATATATATATATATATATACACGCACACGAATAATGAATGTGTGGTTAGGGTATCAGTTGGATTCTTAGAACGAGTAATAGATGAACCGAGTTCGAATACTGTCAAGTTCATTACATCGTTGAATTTCACACAAGTACCCTTGTAAGATTCTATCAGGTTGTCCTCAATCACCAAGCAGATATTCCGGTACATGATTCTTTGGTTACGTGGTATTCGGCAGTAAACCCGTAATTTTAAGTTATCTGTTTTACTTTTTTTAATTTGTTTTCCTTTGTTTTTTTTTCTTCTCTTTCTCACTGTTGAGAGTAGGGACGATAGGCAAATGCAGCAATACCTTCCACGGGGTCCTCTGCCTTCCTCGACCGTGCACCCAACCAGATTTCTTCCTGTCAAATCTCTATCAGAAATCCAGAGTTACCTTAGTCTTCTTCTCGTCTTCTTACTTTCGATGCCCTCGCCCACCAGGAGATGTGTGCAGAGATTTTGGATACTGATGGCATGACCGATGAATTGCAGCTGTCGCTATCATACGGTCGGAATCAATTTACTCTCTCTGTATCTTTTCTTTCAGGTCAAGACTTGTTTTCTTTTTTGGCTTGTCCAGCCTTAAATATGCTACTTTTAAAATATATCAGCAAGTTCTTTCACAAGGTATAAATATATTTAGTCAAAATATTTTCAACCAAGATAGAACACCGATATTTTAATAGTGACGAAAGGTATAAATATATTTTATCTAAATATTTTCAACCAAGATAGAATACCGACATTTTAATAGTGACGAAAGGCATGAATATATTTATTCTAAATATTTTCAACCTAGATAGAACACCGATATTTTAACAGTGACGAAAGGTATAAA
>OZ010590.1:42071830-42076830 GCA_963932145.1 Acanthosepion lycidas | reverse complement strand
GTCCATCTTTCTATTACTTCTACATTTTATTCAATGATTTGCTTGAATTCAGTATTGAAAATGGCCAGTCCATTTCCGAAGATATTATTTCAAATGGTCTTGCCATTTATTTAACCTTTTAGACTCATTATTGGCTTTTAACTTGGATTTATTTATCGATTTTCTGCCACTGATCTCGTTGATAGTTTTCCAAACAAGGGCAGATTGTTTGACAGCAGCACCAGATTTGAGGAGTCGAATTTTCTCCTGTATGGTTTCAACTTGTTCATCTTCATAAAAGTTCTTGAGTTGAGCTAGTCCCTATTTTAAATCTTGTATAGATTTAAGGGTTTTTTTTTCTTAAACGCGAAGCAAGGTGGCAGTGTCACAAGTACGTAAGGCTTTACAGAGAGTGAAACTGAATGAAAAAAATAACTGCGTATTGGGGAATTGAAGAAATGATCAATTTTTAACAGGGTTGAAGTCAACAGAAGATGGCGGTTGGGGCAGCATTTAAATTTTTGAAGATTGTAGTTATCAGGGAAGCAAATAAGGGGAAGTGTGTTCCATAGTCGGTAAGTTCGAGAAATGAAACTGTTGGAGTAGAAGTGGCAGTTACAGTTAACTGTTTCAACATTAAAACGGTGGGGCCTAGATGCCAATCTAGTTGTACGTTTAACTTCATTTAGTCGGGCACCAAATAAAAACAATTATAAAGCAGTTGCCATAAAGGATATTTCTTAAAATGACATAGGAAAGCGACATCACGTCTATAAGAAAGTAACTGATGTCGATATACTAGGTAAGGATGGATTTGAATTTCTCATATCGACTTTTACTTTCACCTTATTCCTCTTGTGATTCAATGCTATTTGATCAGCAAGGAATGTGTTTCTCATATTCTTAAAAGTATGACCTCTGCTGCGGCCTTTTCAGTAGAACTAACAAAATTATTGTAGGTTATATTAGGAGATAGTTACTCGGCATCGGCCTGTAGTGTTTCAAATTTATTCCTAACAACAATGCTACACAGGTCTACGAAATAACAGTCTGATGTTACAAGAGACCACTCACATGGCTGATATGGTAGAGAGAGTGAGAAGTGCGAAAATGAATGAGTGAAGTGATATATAGGCAGGTTCGGGAGTGAGATAGTGTGTCCGTGCGTGATGCAATATAGTTGTGAATTTTGATTTTAGTTTTACTAATATATATATATATATATATATATATATATATATATATATATATATACAGACAGAGACACACAAACACACACACACACACACACATATATATATATATATATATATATATATATATATATATATATATATATATATATATACATACAGACACACACACACACATATATATATATATATATATATATATATATATATATACAGACACACACACACGCACACATATATATATTAGGTTGGTGCAAAAATAATGTCGTTTTCTCACATAGTAACGTATGTGAGAAAACGACATTATTTTTGCACCAACCTAATATGTATATATAGTACGCAGGTGTGAAAAACAACAGATAAAATATGAAAAATGACTAAATATCATCTACAGATATTTAATACCCGGGAGCGAAAATAGAATTCTTATTGATTTTACTTCTTTTTTCAGTATTTTGAAATTTATATCTCTCGTCTATGTAAGTCCTGCACCCATGAAAAAAAAAATATTTTTGATGTCTCATTTCTTACATATTTTATCTTCAGCAGAAACTTTATCTCTTCTTTTTGTCTATCTTATCACCTGAAACCAAATCCTCCGCATGTTCTTTTCTTTCTTTTAATGTTATTTTAAACATTTTGTTTATATAATTTCTTTAGATATTTAAACTTTTGCTGATATATAGTCATCTTTGCCACTTCTCCGCTCTCGGCCTCTTGGGTTTTCATAGATATTACATGGAAATCGGGCAAATCTTGATTAACAGTTTAACTTTAAACAAAACAGACATCCTCACCTGCTCATTTATATCGGCCTTAGTTTTAATACAGTGTAACCCGGATAGTAGAGACCCGGATATAAGAGAAAATCGGATATGGTCCCAAATGAGAGCCATACATACATAAACAAAATAGACCAAACCAGGATATAAGAGAAACCCGGATATAAGATACTTCTTCTCCGGTCCCTACAACTCTGATATATCCGGGTTACACTGTATATTCCGTTCTAATGAAGTTTTATTTAACTATAATTAACCCTCCCTTAGTACTGAAAAGTAGTGAAATAACCAACCAATTATTTTTCAATGTAGTTTACCTATGCCTTTTCTATAAATACTGCCATGGAAATTGCTCTTAGGAACTCTTCCCAATGGTTTTCTAGACTTTATTATTTTAAGGGCAGTACTAGATTGGCGGCAAGCTTTCATCAATTTACTGTTGAAATGGCTTAAGGAAACCGTAACATTTTCTTCTATCACACATCTAAAATGTTAAATACTTTTCCTGGTTCATGCTTCCCAGTCAACTTTGATCTTCAAATCTTTAAATGCAATAACAATCTTTATATAATGTCTTCTTAGTTCTTATTCCTTTGTTGTCCTCTCTCCTCAATAGTAGTTTTTCTCATGGTCACTAACATTTAGTAACCTCTTGCGTCCTAGTGGATTTATTGTCTTGCTTGGGAGTGAAAGAATTCAAAAAAATTACAAATATCACACCCATGATTACAAGGTTTTTGTCATCTACTCATAATATTCTTCTGAATCAACAGCATGTGACCATAATTTATAATAAAATGTAATAGTTGTAGTAGAAATGCCTTCAAAGGCCACGGAAATATTATCGTTCATTACTTAGAATGTAAAACAAAAGTTGCAGAGAGGCCAAGTTGACCATAAACTGATGTCAGCGCCTCATACGGTAAATAAAATGACATCTGTTTTTCATACTTGAACTCTTAAAACCTAAAAGGCTTACAGCCAAATGAAACTGAAACGCTGGTTCCATTATAATCACCAAAGTTAAGCAACATTGAGCGTGGTCAGTATTTAGATGAACCACCGCTTGGAAATAACAGTTGCTGTATGTCTGAATGCGCGGGTGGTGTAATCGACATAGACATGGAATTGTTAAACGAAGAGCCGAGTTCCAATTCAAGTTGGGTTCGTTATATTCATTTGCCCGCAAATACCCTTGAGAAATATATAAATCAATGTCTTCTCCCACCAGCTACTTTTTTTAATTCATCCTCTAAGAAAAATACAAAACAAGCAATCAATAACTTATCAGTCAGTCAGTTATATGCTATACGTGATACACGTTTGTCTGGTCATATCTCTTTCGGTTCATAACTGGCAAGGCAAAAGAAGATTTTCCAGTAGTAAGTTGCCATTTCATTCTGAGGTAGACTGGTTTCTAACCAAGGCTACAGAACACAATCTTTCCTGCTATTCAAGCCATAGCTGAGTGGATGAAGGCATGGATTCATACTATTCGCAAGGTCATTTGCGTGTTGGGGAATCTAACGACCAAATACCCTTGAGAGTGCAGTATATAAAATGAAAATTATGAAATTACAAATGGGGATGTTATTATTAATAGAAGTTCAATAAGTATTATGATTTTCTCTATGCTTAACGTTCGCGCAACGTTAATAATTTTTTTTTTATCTAAAATTGTCCAAGAATGTACAGTTTATTTTTAGCATTTCTAATTCAAATTTCATTCTTCATTTATTTTTGCCCCGCCTTGATTTTGTCATAAAGGACTTCTCGTTTCTTTTCCTTGGATTGTTCTCAAATTGTTTAATAATTGTGTCGACGCAACCCTCACAAAATTCTAAATATTATTCTTTGATTATGCAATGGTATATCAGAGCATCTCCAAAAATTTAGATGACCTAAACTTGGTACCTGATCTGTCTTCTGACTTAGCCCCAGTACCTCATTGACGAAAATCTAGCTGATCGCAAACAATGCCTTGAATACCAAACTTGTGGCGTTCCATCATTAACAAGCGAACCAGAAATGTTCACCTATCGCAATAAACAATTGCAGTCTCAGGAAGGCACCGTGCTTTCAGTATCTATCGGGACTTAATATCAGCATAGGCCTCAAGTGGAAATCGTACATAGTATCAATCACTAAATATACTGGAAAAATGGTCGGTTCCCTGTACGTCCCCTGTTTTACTGCTCTATCGTTATTTCGATGGGAAATGCTAAGAAGAACTACATTTCTTCCTTTCACGTCTAAGACCAGCCATGCGATGCATATTTTAGCGAACTACAATCATTCTCTTCGTATTCCATTGGTGATATGAAAGTTCCACATGAGCAACTTCTTCAAAAGAACCGCTTCTTTATAGAACCGACTCTCCAGAGGATGCTTCCTCAATCTCTACAAATTTAACCTGTTCAAGACTCGGGTTAACCGTTTTCTTCCCTACATATCGTCAGAGGTTGTGCCTTTTAATATGTAACCTTCTAACACAAGTGGATCTAGAGCTTTGTATACGATGATCATTGTAATATATTTCTTATTTATTTTAGATATGTTCTTGTGTTTGAAATATTCCCATAGAATTCACATCTAGTATGACTGAACATATTATTGGCATCAATTTAGTTTTCGGAATTTTCGTCTAGGATACGTAAGTGTTTTGCGACTTCCAATTTATCGTTTTGCATCAAGAATATTGAAAACAATTTTATGTCCTAAATTGTACTGCAGTTGATGACAATTGGGCATTCAAGTATTATCTTACCTCATTTCTTTTCTCTATAAAATAGGTCTAATACTTATTTCAGTTACCTTTCTGACTCTGCCATTTTCCCAAAGTCAGCTGCATGTTATGTTGTCATGGTCATGTGACCAATATAAAAACTAATACAGTTTCTATTCGTCTTAAGATTGTGTGAGAATAAGGGTTAAATCAACCCAACGAGGAAATTTGTCTTCCTGAAACTTGTTCTTTTATTGTCATTTCTTCTCACTAAATTCCTCTCGTTCGCATTCAATCACGGTAAGCTCTTCCGTCTTAGAG
>OZ010590.1:42056830-42069330 GCA_963932145.1 Acanthosepion lycidas | reverse complement strand
ACATGTTTCAATAAATTAATTGAACTTAAATCAACTGTACTTACTATTATATATACATTATATATGTTATATATATTATACCACACACACACACACACACACACACACATATATATATATATATATATATATATATATATATATATATATATAGCATAATGAGAAGCCACGTATGCTTTCTTACTATGTATATATAGAAAAATTTGCTTATTAAAATAATAATAATATTTTTTTAGAAAGTATTCCATGTTTTATGAATATATATATATATATATATATATATATATATATATATATATATTGTTGTGGAATAATGTATAATATATATGAAATATATATAATGTATATAAAATAATCTCATCCTCGTCGGTAAGATGTTGTGACCAAGTAAATAGTTAATGAAATAACAAAACAAATGCTGCAGATATATCATAAATTAAAGAGTAAGTACAACAGAAGTGTATTACACGACTAGGGAGTGTGTGTCTGTTGACCCAGCGTTCAGTGTATTCGACTGTTATGTTTACCAGCGTCCCCACGAGGTAGGATATGGCACAAAGTCGAGTTTAATGTGGGAAAATCCGTAGGATCGGCCAAAAATTCCCCATAGACTCCGCATAAAACGGGGTCGGGTAGCTGTTTCCCGAGACGAGACTCAGCCCTTCGACATAGCTTCATCTGGGAATCCTCTCTGCCCGGAGGCAGAGAGTTTGACCAGCACAGTGCGAACAGAGCTATTCGATTGTTGATATTTACGAACCTCCCACGAGGTAGAATGTGACACAAGACAGAGTTTAATGTGGGGCAATCCGAGCCCGTAGGCTCGTCCAGAAATTCCCCATAGACCCTGTATAAAACGGGGTCTTGTAGCTGTTTCCTGAGACGAGACTCTGCCCTTCGACATAGCCTCGTATATGAATCCTCTTAGCCCGAAGGCTTAGAGTTTGAAACAAAGCCGAACAGAGATATTCGACTGTTCCTCCAAGGCCTTATCTCCTACTAATCTTATAGTAAGCGGAAGCGTCATCCATAGACTATTTAGAGGGAGGACACGACAACACTTACATAAATCTATTGACTATACTTCTATTTGCTTTTCGGATTTCTGACCCTAGCTAGAATTTTGACATGTTCTGATTTGTCAGAGAGATAATGTCTCGATATTATCCGCCTGGCGAAGCGATACTAGAGTACGACACCTTTGAAAAGTACCTGAGAACTATATATATATGGTTGAGACAATGCTTTTTGAAGTTGAATTTAGCAGACTGTTAGGAAGTGGTCATCAGTTGACCTTTCACAAAATCACGAATCATCGGGACACAGGGTTTGAGTCTAATGATCTTGTTCAAACTGTTGAACACTTCACACCCCGAAACTGTAACTGCTCAGTGTAGTAACGGTATTAACCACACGTAGGCTCTGCTGGTGTTGAAAAACAAAAAAAAATGTCTTTGAGAAGACGTTTGCCAAAATGATTACCCAGCAACAGATTTTTGATCTTGGAAACGTGTAGCTGGCTACATGTGTCTGTGTGTCCGTGTGTGTTTTGGCTGAAATAGTTGAGTCTTTGCAAGATAAGTAGTAAGTAATTTCAGTAAGAAAGTATCGATTTCTCTTTTTCCTTGACACTTCGCCATCTGTCATACTAATCTAGTTCGTCTGTGAACAACAGTAGTTTTGATCATTAGTCTAGTGAAATAGAGTCTAAATGTATCACAAATAAAATAAAGAAACTTGAAAAAAATCAGACGAATGAGATAAGACTTCTTCTTTTTGGCCGTCTGTGTCATTCAGTAATAAACAAGCTAAACTAAACTTCTATCTTCTTAAATTATCCATAGAAAGGCGAGAAAATGGTCATTGTTTTGCTTGTAATCTTATCTCAAATTCACTGGCGTGATTCTCGAAAAAAGATTAGCGAGATAGTCTCAAATAAAATGATTCCACCGTGTTCGATCCACAGGGAGTGACCTGTATTATTAGGTTGGAGCAAAAATAATGACGTAATAATGTCGTTTTTTGACGTTAAAAAATACGTCAAAAAACGACATTATTACGTCATTATTTTTCACCAACCTAATACTAGACTTTTTTTTTGCTTAGTAGATAACTCTTCTCCTGAGTGCTTTACATACGAATTAAACGTCATTAAGCTAGTGACAGATAATATTTACGATTTACCGATATTACAGTATTGTTCTCTCTCTATTTATTTGTATAATAAACAGTAGATGATCTGAAGCTATAAAAATAATCCATGCTGCTCCAAAAAATCGCCGCTGTGTTTTTTCTTTGTTGTTCTGTTCTGATTTATTTTTTATGGGCAACGTGTTGTATTTACGATTCACAACGCAAGATGCGCTTCACTTTTTCAATTGAATACATGGCCGGTTCTAAAGTGGTGCAGGTTATAATAAAAAGGCATTAAACTACAAATGGATTTTCAGTTTAGGAAATTTCTCAAAACCAGCTGATGCTGCAAAAAATAGGGTCAGGATTGTGCGGCCACACTTTTGATAATAGCATATGATATTTGATTTATACACTGTTGATAAAGCTAAAGCGTCACCACCATATAAACATGAATGTCCTTGGGGCTAAAGACCTTTTCAGTAAATATATAATAACATCATGATGCTAAATTTGGTCCATATTTTAGAGAGGTCGCTACTATTTACTTTTGAAGTCTTTTTTGAACGGTCAAATATCAGATTACTTGGAAAGAGACGAGTTACTTATTAACAGAGTTTTTTAAACTAATGCATCATAGCCATCTTATGAACATTTCAAGACAAGCACGTACCTGAAAAATGATGCTTATATTTCACTGTCTTTCTATATTTCTGAGATTAGGTATTGTAATTATTTACACTATAAACATTCTTCTAACTTTTGTCATCATTTTTTTTTACCATATTCGTGACATTTCAGCCGTTCGGTGTTTGAAGTTGTCCCAGACTGAGCTGATCTATATTTAAGGTTGATCAGCGATTTGCAGGTTATTTAAATCTAGGAATTATGTTTTAGACTGTAAGATTGTTTTGGAGATAATAATAATAATAATTTACTGATGCAATTTCTACTAATTAATCCATAACTACGGGAAAAGTTGATTCATACATTTCGCAATGGTAAGTGAATATAAAGAACGAGTCTGGAATTCGAACTCAGCTCTCCGATTTACAAATCCGAGCAGCATGCCTTTTCTCCCACCCATACATCCATGCTTACAGCACTGCTATTACAAAACAGACACCAAATTAGTTACTCACTTAGGCTTAACTTTGATGATTGTTCAAGAACCGATGTTTAAACGCGATATGGTCCTAAGCATTTCCTAGTTGTCCCACTCAAGTCAAAGGAAACGGAAATTATTTTTACATGGCTAGGGAAAGAAAAATGGATTCATGCCTCTCTCAAAGGCATTTGTTTAAAGTATGTAGAGTCGCCTTAGATGGAATTTAAACTCAGCTTTCGGATTCTATTTTCTAGACTTTAATGTTTATCTTTTCCAGTATTTTAAATAAATATTATATCTGTTTTAAATGGATATATATTCAAACTTTTTTATTAGCATGAAAAAATCGGGCATGTTTATTTATTTCAGTTAACATTACAACAATCTCTGACATAATAATTACTTTGATTTTAATTGCATTTTCTTAAATGGAATCAAACATTTAACGCAAAATATTTTGTGTGTGGTTTATGGCATGCTCCAACTATCTTAACCTGTCAAAGAGCCCGGTTTAAAAATCTACCTACCCTAATATATATATATATATATATATATATATATATATATATATATATATATATATATATATATATATATATATATATATATATAAAAGCATATATATATATAATTTACATATGTGGATATACTATGATATAAACCGTTATATTATTTTTATTATTATTACTTAATGTGCATATTTATAATTAACTTATATTTCTATCTTTGTAACTTGAAGTAAAGGGTGTTCCAATATTTTGGACCGATTTTAAACTTAATTCACATTTAAAACCGGTCTGACGATTGTGTTGTGAGTAAAACTCAGTGTTGTAACATCGCTGAAGAACATATGTATATTTACTATTAATATATATATATATATATATATATATTCATCTTTGTTTCGTCGAGGTTATGACAATAATATATTTAGTAGACGATATTTAATAGGAAAGTTAAGATATTCTTTCGAAATTTTCTTGGTGGGGTATTTTAATTTGATTTTTAATGCTTCTCTACATTTTGTACGTTATTTATAGCCGAAACATAATTATGGATCGCAATAATATATTTTATTTGCAAGTGAATATTATATCAAGAATATTTTAGTGATAATAATTACGCCTACAGATTTCCCTATTTACTCCATAACTAGGGGAAATGTGGCAGCTTCTTACCTTTGCCAGGCGTATTTGCCTGTAAGTAAAAGTCACGAACCCAAATGAAATTTAACTCTGCTCTCTTAATTCGTATTCCGAGGCGTTTTCCATCAGACCAACAACACATCTAAACTTATAGAACCTTCTTTACCTAAGAGGTTACCCCCTTGGTATTCCTAAGCGGTTACCATCCTGGTATTCGTAAGCGGTTACCAATCTTGTATTCATAAGCGGTTACCACCCTTGTACTCTTAAGCGGTTACAAACTTTGTATTCCTAAGCGGTTACCACCCTGGTATTCCTAAGCGGTTACCAATCTTGTATCCATAAGTGGTTACCACCCTTGTAATGTTGAGTGGTTACCACCCTTGTATTCCTAAGCGGTTACCACCCTGGTATTCCTAAGTGGCTTACACCCTGGTATTCCTAAGCGGTTAACACCCTGGTATTCCTAAGCGGTTACCATCCTGGTATTCGTAAGCGGTTACCAACCTTGCATTCTTAAGCGGCTACCACCCTTGCAAATTTAAGCAGTTACCACCTTTGTATTCCTAAACGGTTACCACCCTTGTATTCCTAAGCGGTTACCACCCTGCTATTCCTAAGCGGTTACCACCCTGGTGTTCCGAAGCGGTCACCACCCTGGTATTCCTAAGCGGTTAACACCCTTGTATTCCTAACAAGTTACCATCCTGGTATTCGTAAGCGGTTACCAACCTTGCATTCTTAAGCGGTTACCACCCTTTTAATTTTAAGCAGTTACCAACTTTGTATTCCTAAGCGGTCACCACCCTGGTATTCCTAAGCGATTACCACTCTGTATTCCTAAGCGGTTATCACCCTGGTATTCCTAAGCGGTTGTCACCCTGGTATTCCTAAGCGGTTGTCACCCTGGTATTCCTAAGCCGTTTTACCTTTGTATTCATAAGCGGTTACCACCCTGCTATTCCTAAGCGGTTACCACCCCGGTATTCCTAAGCGATCAACACCCTGGTATTCCTAAGCGGTTACCACCCTGCTATTCCTAAGCGGCACTGAGCCATGGAAGAAATGAAATGCTTCCTAGTATATTACAACTAGTATTCCCATCCGCATAGTAAGGAAGCAAATATCTCCGATTTATAAGAATTGGATTTTACTCACATTGCTTATACCATTCCTCAAACTTGAAATCGTAGGCAATCATTATTATCCACATCTTCTATTTTTCTTATTATAAGTACACTTCTTTCTTTTTGTCTTCCCATCCATTTAATCACCTCAGTTACTTCATTCGATGTTT
The DNA here is from genome assembly GCA_963932145.1 of Acanthosepion lycidas. Taxonomy (NCBI): domain Eukaryota; kingdom Metazoa; phylum Mollusca; class Cephalopoda; order Sepiida; family Sepiidae; genus Acanthosepion; species Acanthosepion lycidas. The sequence goes on along the minus strand of OZ010590.1, from coordinate 42,063,647 downwards.
GCATTTGCTTTTCTTTCATTCAAAATAACTTCTGATCATTCAATTTTATCGAACCTTTTGCGTCATCATGAAAACTTCTATCGTACCTTTCTGATTCTTCGCAACAGTTTCCTTATTCTCCTTAAAGTTTCATCGTTACGCACTTTTTCTGCCCATAGTATTTGCAGCATTCATCGTTAAAGCGATACTTTTTCGCTTCAATTCTCTTCGTCGGATGCGTGTTGATTGTCCAGTATTCACTATCATATAGGAGATTATTTAATACATAAAGTGACATTACGTACGACTCTTCCTATAAAATTTTATTACTCTATAACGTAATATTTCGCTTTTGTTATTCTAATGAACCTTCTTATTCCTGTCTCACATAAAATTTCAAAGATAATTAAATTTCTCCAATAGCTTCATTTTGACGTAGGTCTATTTTCATAGCCAAAAATCCTGGCTTCATACAGATAATTATTAATGTTTCAGTGTGCTGTTTACCACTAAAGTATCCAATACAAATTCTTTCTTCCTATGTACCGTGTCTTTTTAGGACGTAGATCATTGCTCTCCACCTCCCTATATCCCTTACAGCTCTCGACAAGTAACTTTAATCTGTCACCTCCCCCAGACCACGTTTAGTCATCCATTTTGCTTAAAACCGCTAGGTATGTCATGCATTGTTTTCCCTTGTCTCTCTTTCCCTCTATTCGACCCGTGAGTATCAGATTCTTCAGTTCCTCTTTCCTCATTATGTGTTCCAGGAATTTCAACTGCTTCTTCCTGATGTTATGTATAAGCCTCCTCCTTGTTTACCTTCTCGCTAAGACCTCATCGTTTCTCATTTTCTGAGCCTACCATCATCACATTGTCGTACGTGTAACTTATGTCGTTAAGATAATAAATCCTGATAGGACTTCTATTTATCTTAAAGAACTTCTTGTTGTACAAGTCAAATAAATCCGATATGACCACACACGTCATCCTACTCCGCTTTCTATATCCGTGCATTCAATAAATAGCTTTTCTATTGGTCTCATGCCTTTTTCCAAAACAGGTTACTCATTACAGGAATGCTTCTTACGCCTCCGTAATGATGCTTTACTAATATCTTCACGTCGGTTTTCGTGACTTAATCTATCGAATGTTCTGTGTAATATACGATAGATAAGTATAAGACTTTCTGCATTTGTTCTGCTCTCTGCTAGCATTCTGATTATAAATAAATCATTTCTTGTCCCGGTATCTTGAAGATAGCCACATTTTCTTTTTTTGGCTCTAATATTGCTATGAGCATGTTTCATTAGATTCTTAATTAGTTTTGCACCTGCTTCCTTTAATAACACAATAAAGATAAATCTTCTGATACCGTCTGTTATTTCGTTTCTGCCAAATATCTTATTTATAATTTGGTAAGTTTATCAATCCAGGTTCTCTTATCTTTTCGTATAGATGAATGCTATTTGATATAAAACGCAGTTCGAAGTTTCTTAGATTTTACAACTAAATTTCAGTTAGCAAATATAATTATAGAGATTTGATAGCTCTTCATAAATGAAGCCATTAATACTAAAGATTATCACTATCATAAATATTTATTTAAAACGATTGGATTCCTGTAGGCTTTCAAATTGCTCATATTCTTCGTTGGAAACTCTAAGAGGTGAGATGGACAAAATAACTAAAATATCAAAAAATTAATTAATATCATGATGTCACTAATCTAGTTTCTTAAGAGACAGTTTTTATAGACGAGAAAATGGAACAGGTAAGTCAGTTTTCTGTCTTTCCACAAATGTAGAATCTGTTAATAAGAAATGTACTGGTCTCAATAACATTTCGAATCATATTTCTCCGCAGAACTCACTATTCCAGAGAAATTAGAATTTGCACAGGTTTTATTTTATGTCTGTCAGCAAAATTAAATAAAAACAGTGATAAGGATTCATGAAAATTACAAAATTTTACAAGATAATAAAGAATCACTTGATATTGAGGTTCTATTTCCTCGAATGCAAAAACAAGTACCTCAGTTGTATGAAAGAAATTTGGAATAAGAATCTCATCCCCAAAAACCTGTCTATATCACGACTTAATACAATCTAGAAACAAAAATCTAGTTTTGAAGACGCACACAGCTATGGAAGTATCCCAATTAGATCCATGAAGATAAAAATACCAACGTATATCGTATGAGATAGGCTTTAACCTTTCTATGAAAGTTAAAGCTCTCATCAAGAAAATCCAGGAGATTGCATATCTATCGAATAGAAAATGTGTACTCGCTAAGCTGACCTCACAAAAGATTTAAACTTTTCATCCATTAGAAAATCTCTTCCAGGATACAACCTCACTGAATGTCTTGGTCTGTTTGAGGAAATTTAGCGGTCCATAAAATAAGACATATCTGGTGATGGTCAAAGTCTATATGAGGACGGATGTGAGGATACCGACGTTGATCTTTTAGGCAACCCACACAGCATCTCAAACGAATCTACTTATATGAAATAGAATTCGTATTTTCCCACCCTAGGCTCCTATACTGGTGTTGAGCTAAATTATACTGATGACATAAATATTCACATTTGTGATGAGAATGATTTTTAACAGGATATCAATGCCCGTTTCCAAGTAGGAATTAGGATATTTCCAAAGCAGAGATTATGGCCTAAAACTTGAATGAAAGGAGTGAGTTTGCATATCATCAACCCAATATTAACATTCAGGATCTGGAACAATCAACGAATTTAAGCAACATCGACCCTAGTCACTACCTAGAGAGGTGACCTCTTTCAAAAACATTTCTAGGCGTGGTGCAACGGATAACGGTTCGGAATGAGAAATCTGAGAGCAGTGTTCGAATACCAGTTAGGTTCATTATATTCACTTACGCGCAAATACCATTTGGGTCTCGAAAGTATCATGAGTGCTCAAGCATGTCACATCAGCCCCTAGTAACACGCATGGAACTAGAGCGGTACAATAATAACCCTTTTCGCCTCATGAATCTGTGGAAGGTCCTTAATAGGCGCAGAAGAAGAAAGACTTCAGATAATTCGTGTATCAATGAGTTATAACAAATTTAGTAAACGAGATAAGATAATTGAATATGGAATAGTGGTTCAGGGCGTATTTTTTTAACACGGCAAGATGATACAAAACCACGTCTTTAGCATAAGCAATCGGGTCATGCTCTAAAATAGTCTCCAGGGATAAAGATTTTCATTTCGGTTATCTGCTGCTTCAGAAATGAACAAACTGACGTCTGTATACATTCGTTTTCACAGATCAATGATAAAAATAGCATTAAGTCAATAAACACAAAGTTGGCTTTAGAAGGGACAGTTATTTCTTGAATCCCGTGTACTTTCATTCAGTTAGTTATCTGCCATGTGTGATACACGCTTAGGCAGTCATGTATCTTTCGATATATAACTGACGAGGCAGATTTTTTCGGCAGTTGGTTCTTTCTCCGGTAGAGCAGTTGCCATGAAAGGCTATAGAACCCGCTCTGTCCTGCTATTTACCCAAACCTGGAGGAAGAAAATGATCACGTATTACAAATGGATTCGACATTAATTCGAACTCGGTTCTCCGCCTCTTTAATCCGAGCCGCTATCCATTATTCCACCGTTCTTCCGTACTTACGTTACATTTAGGAAATATAATGATAATAATTTGAGGACTCTTTCTCATCGCACTTATTAATATTAACATAATTAAATTAGTAATTTATAATAAATTACTAGTAGACTTCACTGGAAACATTAAAAGAAACGCGAATAATATAACTACAATCTAAAAAAATAACTAAAACTATTACAAATATGAGCAAACCATAATTTCACGAACCTAGCCCGTAAGAAAGTAAACAAATAGATCTTATAGACGCGGAAATGGAGCCGCTAAGTGAGTTCTCACTCTTTACTTCAAATGTAGAAACTGTCAATAAGAAATGTCAATTTCTCAATAACACTTCAAGCCAAATGCCAACCCTGACCAGAATAATCTAAAAATACCAGAAGAAATTGAATTTGCACAGCTATAAACATACAAAGTCTGTCGGCAAACATAAACAATGAAGGACCTAGTATTTAGAAAGTCAAGAGAGATATAAAAACAATTAATCAGTAATAAAGCATCCCTTGACCTTTAGGCCGAACCTTTGAATGTAGCATGGGCTGTAGCTGAAGTAAAAAAAAGTCCCTAAATCTGAATGAATTTTTGTTTCAAGGTTTGAATGGTATGAATAATTTCTGCTACTGATCAAATCGCATATTTTCCCCTGCTTTATTATCTTTTGATTTTAATCGACAATTATCATATTTTTATATTCTTTCAAATTTATGCATGAGAACTTCTGTTTGATTATTTTTTTCAGCCATATTAGTTTTTTTTTATTTGCACTCATTGCCCTTCCATTGACCTTTCCACCTCAACTGTTTGTGCTTAGTTTAGTTGCTGCATTATCAGTTCAGAAGATCGATTTTATTTTCACTTACAATGAATTGAATTACTGCATTGAAATTTACAAATATATTCCCATTTTTATTTTTATTTTTTTTTCAGTTACGGAGTTTTTCAAGAGTGTCGCATTATTTATCCCAGTGTTTTCACATTTGCAGGAATTTTTATCGCAGTAATTTCAGTTCATGGTGTTTTATACAGTTCGTACTGTACGCTCTTCTGAAAACACGCGTTCATATATATATATATATATATATATATATATATATATATATATATATATATATATATATCGTTAAAATGAGGACAAATCAAGCATAATTCCACTGTACGTCACATTTAATTTAAAAAGAAGGCTCAGTACATAGTAAATCTAAATATTATTTATTTCTTGATATGGAAACATGTTAAAAATCGATACATAATGGCAATTATGTTTCAACACCATAAATTTGTCTCCTCGGACGATGTTAAACAACTGGCGAGTGAAAGATTAATTTAACTTCAAAAGCAAAATATTTTTAAAAATAGGTTTGCGTGCTTTGCCGTAATGAACTAATCGAATGTGAGCGACGCTTAATTCAAATTCACCAGAATTTTTTTAATATAGGTCATGAAACGACGTTGTCTGCATACAAAACCAAGACAATTTCCGTCTGGGAAGCTTGTTACATTATTTCCTAATATTTATCGAAGTCTGACGTTTAATTAAAAGCGAAAGACATGAGGAGATAATTTAACATAACGTTAGCTAGTTATATGCTCGTTCAGCTTCTTGCATACAATCTTCAAGTTGATAAATAAAAGATACCTTGAAGAAACTGATAAATAACTTAGCCGTTCAATAAAAAAAAACACAAAAATATATAGATTTACTTGGACAATTTAATATGCAGCCGTTATATCATTTTCAGATAATTTTCAGAGGCATTTAGATTCTATTAAAGATCTTAATAGATCTAACAGAATCTTTAAATCTGACAAAACTAAAGATTATAATGCTTTAATTTAAAAAAAATAACCAAAAATTATAAGAAGTTGAATATTAGCACTATTAATTTACTTGATAGAATTAATACTGCCTGTAAAAATATAATTGATAAACTAAAAATTAGCAATAAGTTTAGTAAGATCTGAACCAAATTATCGTATATCCAAATTAAAGATCATAAAGAAGACTTTGAGATCAAAGTACCCACGAAGATTATCAAACCTACCAAACTAGAAATCGGAAAGATAAGCAAAGTTATCTTGGATAGAATCAACAAACAAATTAAACGACGCCTTGGAATTTTAAAATGCAGTCGTACCGCTGATGTCATTAATTGGCTCGAAGGAATTAACAATAAAAAGAAGTTGTTCTTTTATTAAATTTAATATCGTGGATTCTATTCCTCCATTCCAAAGTATCGTTTTACGTTAGCTTTGGGATTTGCCAAAGAATAGACTACCATTTACAGTAAAGACATAAATATAATAGTGAATTGCAACAGATCTGTTCTCATTAACAACAATGAACAGTGGATTAAAAACTCTAATGATCACTTTGATACCTCTATGGGGTCATTAGATTATGCAGTCTTTTGTCCTGGTGGTTTTTTTTTGCCCTATATCTTAGCGCATATGAGGATGTTAATGTCAACAGTATAGGGTTATACAGAAATGATGGTCTTATGGTAGTACGAAATTCTAATAAAATCCAGGTTGACACATTAAGGCAATGATTCATAGGGAATTAAAAATCTTAAACCTTAAGTTTAAGGTAACTACTAATGCTAAACGAGTTGACTTTTTTATGTATTCCAATCTTAAGTATTCTTGTTAATGATGTATTTCTAACTTATATGAAAAAAAATGCGATCATAATATATATTCACCCCAATTCTAACTCCCCTACATCTGTTATCAAACATATACCTCGCCTATATAACGTAGGATTAGCAATAACTGATCTGACAAAGATGTGTTTGATAAATACAGCGGGGTTTATAATATACTGATTAAAAAATGGGGATTACAAGTAAGTTGAAGTCAAGTATAAAAATATTATAATATTGATCAAAAGAAAAGGAAGAGGAATAGAAAAATCATTTGATACACACCCATTTAACCAGTAAGTCAGTTTTAAGTTATGCTAGAAGTTCCTACATGTAATTGATAACCATTTCCCTAAAAGTAACACTCTTAGTAAATTATTTAGCAGAAAAACACTAAAACTAAGTTATAGTTGCACAGATAATCTTCAATAGATTACGAAGAAGCATAATAATATAATATTAAACCACTTTAAAAATTTGGATAAAAATATACATCCCAAGATAAATAATGTTCATAATATTAACCAATGTAATTGCAAGCATTGTAA
>OZ010590.1:41934330-42051830 GCA_963932145.1 Acanthosepion lycidas | reverse complement strand
TAATAGGTCTTTATAATTTTTTTCACACTTCTCTCAAGTTCATCCCATGTCTAATTAGTGCATCACTTTAAATTTTTGACCTCTAGTGTATATGAATGTAAAGAGGAAACACTATTTTTTGTGAGAGCTTTCGTTCTCCGGGGGACTATATCAACGTAATGTAGGATTTATTTTGTTGCACGTGATTATATAGAAAAGCGAAGAGTCATGAAAATATGTACCTTCAGTAAGGTGTCCCCCTGGTTCTTTTTTGTTTTGGAACCGTTCTCGCTCATGCACACGCAACGAAAATGTCCATAATGCATGTACAAATCAAACAGTTTATATTTCAAATATATTAAAGAAAAAATAGAAAGAAAAAACAGAAAGAAATATACAACTACATTTATTTAAGTATGGACAGATAATGCAGTTTCTGCCAGTCGGCTGTATGGTAGGTTAGGGAACAAAATGACCCAAACAAAAAATTTAACCTTTACATAGAAGGAAATATATGCGGACAATGCATATAGGGCAAAGGCCAAGCTTGTAATATTACTTCTTCATTTTTTATATAAGGCAACCCTGCTAATAAGCTTCTTTTGCGGATAAAAAGAAACTTAGGCTTCGATAACCTTTTGAAAAAACAAAAAAAGAAAGAGAAAAATTCCGTTGTCAATTACGAATACATTTATTATAATATGGAAATAGGCATGGTATCTTTAGCTTTCAAAAAATATATGGCTATCAGTAATTTCTGTGCTGATTCGGCAAGATCACAATAAAATAAATCACAATGAGGGTCAGATTTAGTAGAAATACCACGCGAGACGAAGATTATTTCTCAACTGGTAGCTACAGCCGACACATCAGTACATATTTCACTAGCAATGTTTTCCAATATTTACATTTATAACATGGATCATAATCTAAAACAAATCTAAAATAGATTAAACACCTTATCAACAGCTTTCGAGATAGTTTTCAGAATTATAACGGGCTATGCTCATTAATATTTACTATAAATTCTAAATATGGCTGCACGTTACGTGGTTAAAACAGATTCTCTTGTTTTTAGTGATAAATACGGTAGCCACTATCAAATTTTAAGAGAGTAATGTCAAATAAAAATACTATTCTTAGCTTTGCTTGCGTATAATCATTGTTTATTAACTTCTATACATCATCAATTAATATCGGTCGAATCGAGGTTATATGTTTTCAGGTCTTTCTTCGAACGTTCAATCTTCTTCCATTGTTGTGAGAGGTTCTGTCTTCATCCTTGATAGGCCACGAGTTAAATAACTTCTTTTCATCCCGTTGTCTTATGTATGTATTTGCTAAGTTCATTTGAATCCATTTCCTAATTTGTAATGGTAGCCCCAACATTATAACAAGTCTCTACTCAACACTCGGTGGCTGGGGCCTTACCTTTTAAGGCGAACTTCCTCTGTATATTGATGTTCTGAGGCGACATGGAGGTACAAAAATTACTTCAGTAATCACTGAGGTGAAACTAGTACCTATTGCGTTCATCATAGATCAATTCTTTTTAGATAAAACATTTCTTATGGCATAAAATTTGATTCAGTCCTCTGGTATTTTCTGGCGTAACTAATTTACTACAAAACGAAAGGAACTGCGTATTAAGAAAATTGTGAGATACTCACGAAAGATCCAAGGGAGACTACTCAGTGATAATAATGTAGTAATTTTATTTAATATATATATATATATATATATATATATATATATATATATATATATATATATATATATTTATAAGTATAGTTATTTCTTAAACTTATATGCGAAGAACGTATTTTATAATGCTGTACAAATTTTATTTTTTTATCGTAAGCAATGATATAGTGGACATATATCTGATCCTCTTCAGACAAAGACTTCTAATAACTTCTATCCAACAATTTCTGCTATTCATAATCAACACAGTTTTCATATCTAGTTTCAACTTCGTCTTCCAGTGTATAAGTGAAAATTTCATCACGCTACGCCACAGATTTTACTTGCATAATCTAGCATTTGTCTCCAACACACTTCAGCACATAAATTGTTTCTTTCCAGCTTGGAATCTGCTGTAGTACACATTGAAATCTGTATATATGAAATTCAGCCAATCGGCGTTGGGCGAATTGGTTACCGAGTATGGGAGGGCTCAACGACATTTCCTTATATGGGAAATGAGTCCTAGGCTAGATCTGAAGAGACGCCACAGCCAACGGATAGTGTGTTAGGAAGGTTTAGGGGATGACAGCTCTGGATTTTTTGGTGGGTGGGGTCCCTTTGCCTCTTTTATTTGCCTTCTGATGTTTCCAAAGGGTTTTATTTTCTTTGTTCTTCACTTGTTTTTTCATTCTGCAGCTTCCGTCTCCCAACTGACTCAATCGATTTCTGTCCTCCACAAGATGTTTTTCAGCTGGTTCTTCAATGGATGACGTGGGACGAAGTTCGAAGATGAATTGAGAAGAATAAAAGTCTTTGTGAACGATGGTCCATACTGTGAATTGTTTGAGGTGATTCATGGATCACCACTCCATAACACACATGCTTCAGTTGGCACCACTCACGTCTGTAATCCTGGACATGACAGGCACATTCATGATGAGAGCTTGCGTCAGGTTGCCGACTCGTTCCCGTATATAGGACATGGACTTGCCCCCCCCCCATCTTCTGGGCGGTGGATCTTACTTATATTGGTTTTCTTACAGTATCTTGACAGCCATAGGAGACCCGACCAGAAGGAGCTACCTACTGCACTGCATTTAGTTCTCTTGAGACGCGCAAGATCCACCACCACGAGATATATCTTTTTATCAAGCAGGGGTTTTTATGACGTTCATAATCATCGATAAACCAAATCAACAAGATTGATTTTTATATCTGATTAAATGATGGAAAGATGTCCTTTCTTTTTCAAAACGTATTTCGATTCTGTGCGTGCATGTTTCAATAGCACGTTGGGCAGTTTCCTCGGACATTTTGCGGCATTTATATTTAAAACTTTCTTGGGTGCCTTTCATGAACAACTGATTTCAAATGGCCTCAAAAAAAAAAGAAAATATTCTTACAAATTAAACATTTAAAACATAATTAATCAATACCTACGATGTACGACTTTTGCCTCACCGTTTTTATCGGCTGTAATTCTGTGTTTATGTATCAAAGATGAATATAACTTGACACATGTTCATTGCAATAATGAGAGCATTCTTACAGAGTTCTTCAGAAAGTCGAAGGAGGACGATTAGAGCAACCAGTTCCATAAGACAGAAAGAAAGACGATAGTCAATAAATTCTATTTGCCGCGCCAATATCAGTTATCAGAACATAATATTTACACATTTCAATTCGTGCAAAACTTAATATATCCATGACTGAATATTGTATGAGTAATATGATTTTACGTTAAAAATTGTTGACATTTTACAGGAGTCCATGTGAAGAAGTCTACGATTAAATATTAGATCTATTTTATACATAAATAGACACACACACACACACACACACGCACACACACATAGACACACGGACACACACACACACACACACACACACACATATATATATATATATATATATATATATATATATATATATATATATATATATATATATATATATATATATATATAATCCAAAGAAGTATCTGTAATGTTAACATCTTGGCTTCAGTCATTTTTCCAACGCTGTAACTTCTTTTATTAATATTACTATGGCACTTGTTCTAATGAGCTTTCCGCTTCCGTGCCTTGACTTTAAGAAATTAAACACAGTACTTGATTGGCAGCTAGGTCTCATCATTTTAAGATTGAAATGGCTGGATTCATTCACTGTTAAGAGTTTCTTCGTTCGCATCTCTCACTTGTGAAATTCTCTTCTGGCTTCTAGCTTTCCAGTTATGTTTGATGTTCAAACATTTAAATGCAATGTCAATCGTTTCCTTCTTTCTCCCTAATTGTTTTTCTTTTATTGTTAATTTTCCTTAATAATTTTTTCTTATATTCTTTCACACTCAGTTACCCTTTATGTCTTATTGTCTTTATTGCCTTACTTGGGGCAAAATTATTTTAAAAACGTTCCTATAATTTTTTTTTTTATAAAAATCACATTAATTTTATTCATGACATGGCCGGATTATTCATGAAATTACTAGTTAAAGTATCAGCTGTTAAAATGTGTATACTTTTTTGGGACAACATGTATATATATATATATATATTGCTGGTAATTATACTAAAGAAAAATATTTTTTTATATCCTTTTAGTTTTGAAGTAATTGCCATTTTTCTATAAAATATATTGTTGGTCATTTTATTATAAAAATGTACTGTAGATTTCTGTTTGGAGGTTCACTATGAGCCCATATCTGGGACACTAAAAAGTGCTACCACCCCGTGTCAGGGTAAACCTGAGAATAGCAATTACGAGGTGGTTCCACGTTCCTCAAAACTTCCAATCTCCCAATCATTGACATGGCTGCAAGATGTAGTTTATCATCATACCCAGAACACATCTTAGTATTACGAAAGCTAATCATATGTTTGTCATTGAACTCAATAAACTAATTCGTGAATGAAATAATTCTTATTTTTCACTTCTTTCTTGATACAGAAACAAAATACACGACTTGTTCCAAATCCAACAAAATAACTATATAACAGAATGTCTAATGTGAGTGCCTTCATGGTTTTGATGATGATATTATTCAGTAAACACTATGGGAAAGGAAAATCACGCCCATCAATCATCTTTTGAAAAAAATTCCCAAAGTTCTTTTAAGAACATAATGTTAATAACAAAATACCATTCGCTAACGCTTAGAACTCAATTCCAAATCATTTAACACCTCCTAGTTTAAAAAACCTCAAATAAGAATCACTGCCTTCTAAACTGTTGTAGCATACCTACGGATGATAATCGTTATGTCCCCATTCACATAAATACAGTAGTAAATACTGTATGTTGGTCTGCTATTGAAGATTCTCTGCCTCCCCAGACGAGGCTATGTCGAAGGGTAGAATCTCGTCTCGGGAAACAGCTACAGTTTTTTTTTTTATTCGGTCTACGGAGAATTATTGGTCGAGCCTACGGACTCGGATACCCTACATTAAATTCGATCTTGTGCCACATCTGACCGCGTGGTGCCGATGGTAGATATGCTGCAGTTGGAGATTCGTCTAGGCAGAGAGTTTGACCAGCATACCTGGAGACCAATACAACATAAACTATAATAGAGAATGCCCACAAAGTTATAAAATAGCAATGATAACGAAGAACTTCATAAATAGAGCACATCGTTTCTATCCGGAAACTATTCTTAGTGAACTTCAAAAAGAATGATTTTCGCAATTATAGAATTTCGAACCAATTTAAATGATTCCTACCGAACCTAAAAGACACCAATGCTGAAAGTATAGTCTAATAAAATATTAATAATTTTCACTGTATTCAAATACACAAAAAATTATAAACAGGATATATTCGCCATGTTAAACATCATTAAACAATACTTTTCACCTGCTGACCCTAGCAAATCTGTAAAACTTACAATATACCATAGCAAATTAAAAACTGCCAGGCTTATAATTATTAATAACAAGACGTCTATCAAATCTAAATTTGGTTCTGATGTATTGTCACGGATTCAGTTACGTTTTTTATATAGTTTTTGTTCATTTTTGTAGATATTCATTGAGATTCAATTTTTAAAAATATTATTTTATTCTCCTTCTCCAAAGACAATGAATTGTACATATAGGGACTAGTTAGGATTTTCATAGAGACAATGAGGTATTATGGTGGATGTAGCAAGAAAGATTAGTAAGAATGTGTTGTTTCGGTGTTCGGAATATTGTGGTATGTTTGGGTCAGTGTTTGTGGCTCGATAATTTTACCGTTTAGACATATGAAGACCGTCCTTTTCTTCATTCCTCTTTTTGGCCTGGTGCCATATTTTCTGTATTGAAGCAGAAATAAATATCGCTCTTCGCTATGCGTTTAAGAGCAGTGCTAGACAGGCGTCGAGGTTTCATCAATTGAATTGATTAGATATAACCGTAAATTCTATGCTAGCTTTTTCTTTTCTCGCACATCTCGGTTCCATGCTTTTCAGCCAACTTTAATCTTGTAGAATTAAATGCAATGTAAATCGCCATCTACTCTCCTCCTGATTACTCTTTTTGTTCTCGCTCCTAAGTAATCTCTCTGTTTCTAATTCTTCCCAGGCCAAATAATAATACCTTGTGTCTTAGTGGCTTTACTGCTTTAGTTGAGGTGAACCCGATAAAAAAAAGAAACAACTAAAAACAAACAATATAGTGTGGCAGTTTAATTAATCATTGCATTCCGTCTCTCATCATAAACTAATGGTCTTGATTAGACTTCACATCATACTTATTATAAAACCCAGTTTGTGAGTGTGTGTCTGTTCGTTTATATATTGGATCGGATTTTCTACATTTTTCAACCGATTTCAACAAAACTTCACAGGACTACGTAAAATTACCTTTCGGTGGTTCTGACAGCGCCAAAAATTGGAAAAACACAATTATTTTTGCACGAAATCAGTTTGAAAACACGATTAAGAGGCATCACGAGAATGAAAGGGGGACAACTCATATCGAGTTATACTTATTATAAAACCCAGGTTGTTTTTTTTTTGTGTGTGTGTGTTCATTTATTTATGGGATCGGATTTCCTACATTTTTCAACCGATTTAAAAAAAAACTTCACCTTTTTTTTTTGGCAGGTAGTGTTTCTTATTGTCTCGCACACTTTTTTCTTTATTTTTACATACAGAATGCTTTAAAAATTCCATTTACAAGACAATTGTTTATAATAAAATTCTATTCAATCGGTAGACTCATAACGATTGAAAACAATGTTTTTGTTTGAGTTTAGGTTTCACCAATTCGTAAAAAAACCCATAAAACAAACAAACAAACAAACAAACAAAAAACTAATTAAGACATGCGTGTCCCTCAACCTTAAACAATAATCGTTGTCAATTTTATTTTTCAGTCTTTAGGATGGTCGATACTTGAACTATCACTTACTGTTACATCCCCGGGCAACGCCGGGCTCTACTGCTAGTTTGATATAAAAAGCATATAGATATTCAGAAAGAGCTGACAGCCCCCATTAGAAAAAAAATCTGGTTGATAATATCATCATTCTATACCGTTGTAATTGCAAACAAAAATTATCGACATCCTTTATATTAAACAATTTTACTTTATTTAACAATGGTGAGAGTGTTTTGGCAGTCTTTCGGGATGATAGAGCTACATGGAATCACGAGAAAATCATCTCGCACAGCCTGAGATACCAAACCAAATACACTTCAGAAGACCAAGAGTAACAAAGAACACATTCAAAATGGTTAATATATAGTCCGAAAGTGTTTGGAAAAATAATCGTTATGGTCACTTATTGCATTCAATTAGAAAGCTATAAGAACATTAGATGAAGTTAATAAAATATATGAATTTCTTTGATTATCAAATTCAAAGATAATGTACAAACAGTTTGCTGATCATATATATATATATATATATATATATATATATATATATATATATATATAGGCAGATAGATAATTATTTTACTTCTTTTGTTCAACTTGCGATAGATATTAAAAAAACTGCAAAAGATAGATAAATAGATCGATAAGTGACGAACAGATATATTCAGATAGATAATGAACATAATAAAATAGATAGATAATGAAGAGATGGAATAGATAGATAGATAGATAGATAAAGAGAGAGAAATATTTACATAGAAAGGCAGATAGATAATGAGCTGAGTAAATTTGATAGATATATAGATAGATATATAGATAGATAGATAGATATGAACACACTGAAACAGATAGATAGATAGATAGATAGATAGATAGATAGATAGATAAAGAGAGAGAAATAGTTACATAGAAAGGCAGATTCTTAATGAGCTGGGTGAATTTGATAGATAGATAGATAGATATGAACAGACTGAAATAGATAGATAGATAGATAGATAGATAGATAAAGAGAGAGAAATATTTATATAGAAAGCCAGATAGCTAATCAGCTGAGTGAATTTGATAGATAGATAGATAGATAGATAGATAGATAGATAGATAGATAGATGAAGAGAGAAAAATATTTACATAGAAAGCCAGATAGTTAATCACCTGAGTGAATTTGATAGATATATAGATAGATAGATAGATAAAGAGAGAGATATATTTACATAGAAAGGTAGATAATACGCTGTGTGAATTTGATATATATATATATATATATATATATATATATATATATATATATATATATAGATAGATAGATAGATAGATAGATAGATAGATAGATATGAATAGACTGACATAGACAGATATGAACAGAGTAAGATAGATAGATAAATAGGTAGATAGATAGATGTGAAGAGAGTGATAGATAGATATATAGATAGATATATAGATAGATAGATAGATGTGAAGAGGTGATAGATAGATAGATAGATAGATAGATAGATAGATAGATAGATAGCTATACAGTTCCAAATGACGGTATGCTTGAGCTAATCTCACAAATTGAATCACAACCTAATATATCACACATCCAGCAACAAAATGGCAGTTCTCTTCTTGCAAGTAATTTGGAATGGGCTATCTCTTCATTAACTCTACCAAGAATGTCGATTTTCGAACATGCTAATCGCATCGAAGAAATTAAATGGACGCTCATGGTAGTGATTCGTCTGTCTATTTCGCCAGCTACTGTTTACGACCCGTGGATTGCGAAATTCACTTGAAATACCTCCTTCAACCGAAGCCGCTCTAATCCTGGGCAAAACCCTCCAAATTCGACGTGCCTTTAGAGCACTTGTTCGAGGTTTACAGAGGAGAATCGTCTTGATCTCGACTCTGCAGCACGCACCAAGCAAAGCAATCGTTTTCTTTGATCTACATTAATTGCCATTTTCGTTTATAAAGATGCTCTAAGGCTGGTTCAAATCAAGTTAAGGTTATTTATTATTGATGGAATAAAGTTGGCCAATCCCCAAATTTGGGTGCGGTAATGATGTAGCTATTATTTAATTCAGCACGCAGGATTCAGTTTTATCCTAATTCGAACACGGACTACTTCATATGAAATAAACAGATATTCATGTTCGCAGTAACTTAGGTACAATGTTGTTTATATATTAGACAGTAAAGAACAGTTTGTTATCGAAGGTTTTCGAGATTGGTGGGATAGACGCTGATCTTCTATAAGTGGCTTCTTGACTTTAAAGAAGCTTCATTATAGAATGGCTCTCGAACTGGATAGAAAATTCGAATATAGGTCGAGTAGATAATACAATGTTAGCAGAATGTCGTATAGCTTATGCTTACAGCAGGATCTTAATCTTTTGAATGAACTATAAATTAGTGGGGGCGAAGGAGTTCCTTGGACACACACACGCACAAACAAACACACACATACACTGTACTTTATATATAAGATAATATAAGATAATTCTAGATAGAAGATATACTTGTGTGTACATAGGCAATGAAAAAGAAAATCCCTAAACATTGCTTTTAGGAAATGTGGGTTTGTGTATCTGTTTGCGTTGATGAGTGTCTGGTTTGTGTGTGTGTGTGTGTGTGTAACGCCCAGCAGCGCTGGTTTTGAGGTTTAGCAACAGCGGGGAAAGAAATTGCCCGGTATCTCCCGCATTCTATATAGAGAAGAGAAAGAGAGAGGTTATACACGTTCTGATATTGTCTTGAATAAAATGCCCCCGAGCAGAAATCTATGCGTACGAGGTAGGTAACCCCGCAGTTTTATTTGCAGACCCTTAAAAGTGAATTATTCTTTTTTTGTTCGATCAGCTTCGAATCCGTCGGCTTTCGGCAGTTACCTTGAAGATTTTGAGAATGAAGAATTGCGATTTTATTTTTTTCGTTCAGCACTGATTTAGATACATTCCAAAGATTACATTTCTTAGTGATTCAGGAAGTACCGACGACTTAGAAGTTTCAAACAATAATTGCATATCGTAACATTCAACTTTATTTGATTCTTTGTATTAGGTAGATGCAAAAATAATGACGTAATAATGTCGTTTGTTGACGTAATTTTTAACGTCAAAAACGACATTATTACGTCATTATTTTTGCACCAACCTAATAGAAACAGGGCAGATAAGAAAATTGCTGTTATTTTTTTCTTGATATTATCTTGTCTTGAGAAAATTCAGAAAAAATCTACCAAATGGAATTAGTCCTGTTCTGCATATGTGAAGCACAGAACATGTGATTTCAACGTCCGTTCATTATATGTGGTGCTAATGATTTTAAAAGACTGGTAAAACTAAAGACGCTTATGAAAACAGACCGCAGGACATCTGAGGAAACGCCTAAATTAATATTTTGTTCATCAAATATGATACCCTGTTTTCAGATTTATAACTACAGCAATGCAAATGAAATATGATATTTAGCGTGATGTGTAGCACAGAGCGTAGTGTAAATAATTTATCATTTGAAAGTTTTTATTATGTGAGAAACTATTTTTTAAGAATTCCACCCCAAAAAGGCAGGAAAACATTACCACGCAAGGGGTTACAGAGTGTTGGAGCGAGAGCAAATAGGAGTGATAACGGAAACGATGAAGAGAATGTTACGGGATAGATCAGGGTATCTGGAGACGTCGATTGACATTACATTTGAATAGTTGGGGATTTTAGCTATCAGGGAAACAGGAAAAGGGGAGAGAGTTTCACAGGCGAAAAGTATGAGACATGAATCTATTGGAGTAGAAGAGACGGCTATATTTAACAGTTTCGACAGTGAAAGGGTGAGAGCGAGATGCCAGCCTAGTTGACGCTTAAATTCATGAAGTCGGGGAGCTAGCGAAAGCAGCTGATTAGAGCAGTTACCGTGAAAGTATTTGTAAAAAAGACAGAGTGAGCAACGGCACGTCTGTGAGAGAGCGACTGCAGATGAGATGCCAGATAAGGGCCAATTACATTCCATTCCGTCTTTGAATTTTATCAAGGACCTTGAGGCAAACAGAAGGGGCTCCAGACCATATATGACAGAATAATCCATGCAAGAGCGAATGGTTGATTTGTAGATTTGAAAGATTGACTCCGGCGAGAAACATTACCCGGTGCGGCACAGGGAGCTGACTTTTCATTTCTGAAGCTATTGACTCAATGTATATATCAGCGCATTCTTTTTTACCAATAATCTGAGTTGACTTGTAATAATTATAAATCTTAAAACAAGCATGGACGTTTGGATAGTACACACAAAAATGTCGTGGACAGTCAAAGGGTTAATAAAGAAGTATTTTTGAACTGAAATTCATTTGCAATACTTGTTCAAGCATAAATCTATTAAGATAATGCGAGTAAACGTATCAAAAATAAAAGATTTCTGTTCATGAATTTGCTTTTATTTATATAATTATCGACCATTGGCATTTCTAGATTTCAGGCATTTAATTTAATTTAATTTTTTTTTCTCGCATTTGTGAGGAAATACTGAAGGGTCGGTGGTGTAATGGATACCGGTTCGGACTGAGAAACTGGAAAGCTTCGAATTCCAGTCGAATTCATTACATTCACTTACGTGCTAATACACTTGGGAAAGGTATGAATCCTCTTCTTCCCCAGCTATGGTTAAATAGCAGGAAAGACCGGGTCCTATATCCTTGCATAGCAACTGGTCTACCGTAGAAAGAAATGGAAACCTACTGCGGGAAAAAATCTGGCTCGTCAGTCATGTATCGAAAGATACACGATCGCCCAAGCGTGTACCACGCATGCCACATAAGTGATAATACTGCTGTGTCGCACAATCAGATAGACATGATAGATTCTTTTACGCCTATGAATGTGTTGTATTTTTACTAAAATCAACTTCTGAATATTTCTCCCTTAGGAGAGCCGAGGTGGAATTCCAGTCGAAACCATTATATTCACTTTTCTGCTAATACTCTTGGGAAAACTATGAATCCTCTTTTTCTCCACCCACCTTACCAGCTATCGGTAAATAGCAGGTCAATCCGAGTTCTATAGTCTTAGATAGCAACTGGTCTACCGCAGAAAGAAATTCCAACTTACTGCGGGAAAAAAAATCTGCTTCGTCAGTCATGTATCGAAAGTTATATGATCGCCTAAGCGTGTATCACGCAAGGCACGTAACTGGCTGAGGAAATACAGGTAACTGGAGGTAACATTTGCTTCTACAGAAAGGTGACCCATGCATCCACCTTTGTTCTGTTTTAATATAACTTGAAAAACGATTCACTATAATTGAACTGTTGTTTACAAGGCCATTGGTCCTCGAATAAAACAGTTGACTGAATGGAATTGAAAAACGCATGGACAGTGTTGATAACTAGGCTTGCGAAAACTGAATTCAAAGAAAACCTAAGAATAACAACAAATAATTTAGCCTTTAACACACTGCATTATTCACATTTTCCATTCCGCTACATTGTTTTCCTCTACGGCACTATTGAATTTCAATCATAACCTTTTTCTGTTTCCATAGCAGGATATGACAACACAACTGCAAAATTCGAACACACTATCATTCATTTACCTGAGTCTCTTGCAGGGGCAGGATAAAATATTTACTTTCCGTTTTAAAATGATTTTGCTAGAGATCGTTAACAATCTGTTTTTGTTGTTTTCAAGGCTTAATGTTGTCTGATAGGCCAAGCTTGAAAAAGACAATTTAAGCTTACGGCTATCAAATACTATCGAGTCTAAAAAATTATTCATTCTTTTAAACTGGAAATACATAGCGATGGATAGCGATGTCAGCAATGAGGATGTGTCAAGAAGTGTCAAGAAAAAATGGAAACAGAATACACATTTCGCAGTTAAAAATTCCGGGACGCATAAAGACGGAAGTGGAGAATGTAACGCTCTCAGAATGTAGAGAAGGCAATTCAGGCAGAGGGAACAGCAATTAACCTACCAAACGAGTTTGTGTCAATGGATATCAAAACTGTGACGGCGGCGTATATCAAAGCGAAAAAATCATTACTCTTTAAGGATAGGAAATTGTGGCGACCAATGATCCCGTTGTGACACATGACATTAGAATACTGTCCCTGAAAATCCTTCATTTTTAAAGTAGGTGTTAAAGCATTCCCTGGTGTCTAATTTTAGTAAATTATTGGTGAGTTGTTTTATATTTTAAGCTATCTTTGTTACCATGTGTAGAAAGGAACAAATGATCTGCTTTAATAAAACAAATTATGGTAAGAAACTCGAAAGCCACATTTCAGGAAAGGAACTTTCCCATGACTGAAGAAACTCTATACTTCTAATGCTATTACAGAGCTATTGTCTATTATTACTTCGAATAATTCAAGTAGAGTGCAACTCTGGGCAATAGTTTCTGCTAAGCCTTTAATTTCCCTCTTGACTCATTGTTCTTGTACATTCCAAGAATAATTGTTAAAGCCAATAAGTATGTTTGAATGGCCCCTTGAAGAACTTCCGAGGTAGGTAGGTAGTTCTACAGACAATATTACCTATTAAGCGTTAATGTATATGGAATCGAATTTATGCCAAAAGGGAAGTATTGTTTGTTTCATTTGTTTTTTTTTTTTACCTTTTGCAGTTTCTCTCTGAAAAAGAAAAAAAAGAGACTGATAGAAAGAAATTTCGGTTTTTAACGAGGCGCGTCGAGAATTAACGGGGCATTTATAGAAACAGAAAAAAGTACAAGTGGAAAACACTGAGAAATTACAAGTAAATAATATTCAAAAGACAATCATATTTTTTTATTTACTAAAAAGAAAAATAGGTTGTTTGCCATTACAAAGAGGATAGATGAAGTAATTGTTTGCGGTTCGGATTGAGAAATCGGAGAGTCGAGTTCGAATTCTAGTCTAGTTCATTACATTCATTTACGTGAAAAGGAGAGGTATGATTTCTTCTCTTCTCCCCTGATTATGAGTAAAATAGCCTTCCTATAGAATGAAAAAAAACGAATTCAAGGCGGATCGCACAAACCCATGTGTGCAGATGCAGTTGGGGACTGCTTATAAATCTAAATTCCCCTTGAAACTCGAAACTCGCATTCTTACTAACACGTCCTAGATACTTACCTGGCACTGGGGTCCGTCCCTGTACTGGTGGTGTCACATTTACGACTAGCTTGGACCAGATATGACAAGCCAAGACCAGCTATGACCAGCTTGGACAGGCTATGACCAGCTAACACCAGTTTGGACCAGCGGCCTCAGCGAAAACACTCGGGTACCCACATTAAAAACTGACCTTGTGTTACAACCTGACTCAGTGGAAAGGTGGGGGCAAATAAATCTCCTTATTAACACACTTAAGATGCGGCGTTAAATGGAGTCCGAGACTCAATAGGGAACGAGGGGGACTAACTATGCAGAATGGAAGGGCACTTCGATGTGGCGTAATGGCTAGAAGATTTCTTGCTACTTCAGTTACGTTTGTCAGGTCATCACTTGGTGCAACAGATTTTCGGCCTGGTACCACATCGCAAACGACGCTTGGAAAGTCATTTAAGGCACCTAGACGTGGTTGGCAAGTTTGTCTTTAGAAATCAGTTATGGCTGAGAAGTGACTTCGATCTTCACTGTCTGCTTCATACAGTCGATCTTGTGAAGCAGATGTAAGAAGACAATCAATAATACAGCAAATTAAAAAAAAAGTATTTGCCGATAGACGCGGGGAATCTTTTTTAGAGTATCCGTACGGAAGTTTTAAAATCAAACAAAATTAAATTCATTCAAGCATAAGATCAGCATGTTGAATGTATATACAAATGCGAGTGTGTATATTTGTTTATTTAAAAAGATACGCGTATATATACATATATACATATATATATATATATATATATATATATATATATATATATATATATATGTGTGTGTGTGTGTGTGTGTGCATATGTATTTACACATACACACACACACACATATATATATATATATATATATATATGTATGTATATGTGTAAATACTATGCATGCGTATATATGTGCACGTGTGTGTGTGGAAATATATATATATATGTTTATATATTTGTGAGCATGTATATATATATATTATATATATATCTGTGTATATATGTGTGTGTATATGTATATACATTTGCTTATATACGTAGATATATCTGTGTGTGCGTATATATATATATATATATATATATATATATATATATATATATATATATATATATATATATATATATATATATGCGTATTTATGTGTATCTGCATGCCTGTATATATGAGAGGGGTAACAGCAAAATTCTATAAATCTTGTAAAAGCAAAATTGTCTAAATAGCATAAAAGAAAATAAATATAAATATTGTCTAAATAGCATAAAAGAAAAATTATCCATTTCTTAGATTAAGATTATAAACATTGTATCTTAGAAATGATTAAAGATATCTTACTGGAATTCTCCAAGTTTTTTATAACACTAGTGCGTGACATGTTCATCATTGTTTAACCATAGCTAAGGATCAGAAATTCAGGAATGAATGATATAAAATTCATATATATATATATATATATATATATATATATATATATATATATATATATATATATATATATATATATATATATACATAGGTAGCTACACTCGTCTCAGAAAACCTTCGGTTTCTTGATTTGCTAATGATCAAATCAATATCGATGGAAAAAAAGTTTTTAAAAAAGAAAGAGCTAGGAACATGAACATCTGTCGAAAATAATCGTACGACATACAGGTCCAAACCCGAAGAAAAAAAAAACGATACGAGTAAACAAGTTACTAAAATAAGCTTATATAAGCTTTCCCTGACGATCCGCATAGGTGAAACCTTGGTATGTTTGTCTGGCTATCTAGGTTTGACTATATATATATATATATATATATATATATATATATATATATATATATATATATATATATGATTTCATGATCATTTACTAACTTATTCCTGATGATCTTCAACCTCCCTAACCATATAATTGTCTGTCGTGGAGTAACAAGTTGCCTGACACGTTTCAGGTACGATTTTATTTTCAAGTCCTTTTTCACTGGACTGTCGTAGCTGAAACATCTCACATGCCAAACGTCTGATAGACTGAGTTGGATCTTTTTTAACTGATCAGTTTAGCTCTAAGTTGAAATGATGATCCCTTTTTCTGTTGTGACGTCATGATCCAGTTTTCCTGTCTATTCTTCCTTCTTTTTTAAATTTTATTCACCATTCTCTTGATGGTTCTTGAATGGACATTGAAGATGGAAGTTAGAGTATGAACGTTGGTAATATTACCCAAAGCCTGAATGAGATATTAAACATTTTGTGGTATGGAAGATTATGTTTTAACATGATTTGGTCGTTTTTGCTGTTACACTCGCTATGGAAAATATTAAAAAAAAAAAAACTAGAACTTGCAAACCCTTACATGATCCAAGTTCATATTATTAAGTTTCCTAACGATATAGATATGTAAAACCAAAGAAATGAATTAACGGTGTTATGCCGGCATTCCGTACCTTTTACCTTAAAGTTTAAAAATATTTTCATAAATAATTATGAATTACAATTGTATAGCCAATACTTTATTATTATATAATGGTCCATCCGATACTTATTTCAAATTTCAACTTTAATATTTCAATTTTTATCGTTTATTCAGTATAATTATGAACGTATATAGATGTTTCCACATTTTATCTATTGGCCCCTTTACGAAGCTTCTTGATTATATAAAATGTTCTTTAAAAAATATTCTAAAAAAGCATCTGTTTCTAATAACGTTATGTCTGCTTCAACAAATCGACAAATCATACTTGGATTAATCCATAATGCATTTGACGTTACAACCTCCCCTCGTATCGTTGAATAATATGTTTAAGCGTCAGTTCTCTGGACAAAAATATAACCTCCCTATGACTTTGTTTTTATATTTTAACGTAGATCTGATGTTTAATTGGTTAATCTAGACATACCCATAAGTATATTTTTTAATTCTGAATTTATTCCCCCACTTTAACATCTGAAAAGAGGTAATGATTTGGTCATAAATTTTCCTAATAAATCATTTTTATCACACATTATCTAGCATCAGTTGAGGAAGTAAAATCTTAGTACTGAATCATGAAACTTTTTGTGCATCGATGTAAAATATCTTTATTGAAATTTATTATAATGAAAATATTATAATATATATATATATATATATATATATATATATATATATATATATATATATATATATATCACATATGCTTTAATTAGTGATTAGTGTGTTCGTGCATCTTTAAAATTTAGTTAGCGATGGGATTTCAAAATTTTATATCATTAACTTTACGAATTTACTTTTTCTATAAATGATTCATTGTAATATAAATTAAACTGCACCATATATTTCATTTAAAACAACTGATCCGACGTGCAATGTTTTAAGGATACCAACAGAGACATTACTGAAATTATTGAACAATAGGTTGGTGCTAAAATAATGACGTAATAATGTCGTTTTTTGACGTATTTTTAACCTCAAAAAACTACATTATTACGTCATTAGTTTTGCACCAACCTAATATTTAGCTCATGCCCCGTTGTCTGATAGACTCCTACAAAAAACATTATTAAACTGCCATATTAATAATAAAAACGCACTCACTTAAATTTTCAAAACAATTTAACCTTAGCGTTGCGACTGCACATTGCACAAGTTTGTATCCATTATCAATAACACATTAAAAAAAAGAACATATTTCGATTCGCATTATATTCTTCGTCTCGGATACTACTTGCATTTTACCAAAACAAATAATATGCATGCCTGATAATGACTGAACGAACATCAAAAGTACTTACGTATTTAAGGACGGCCTAATACAGTGTATAATTTAAAAAAACAAAAAAACAAAACAAAGATCATAGCAATCATCAAATGACTCGAGGGTTAATGTATCTTTAAAATTTAGGTAACGAAGGGTTTTCACCGTTTTATATCATTAACTTTACTAAATTACTTTTTGTATGAATGCTTCGTTGTAATACATATATATATATATATATATATATATATATATATATATATATATATATATATATATGTATATATATATATATGATATTCTAAACTCAAACCTTTTATGCGGGCACCGTTATTGGTGCAAAACACGGTAGCGGAAAAGGCTGATGTTCATAAGATTTTAAATGTTAAATAGTTCTGCACTTTCGATTTCATGAACTGTGTATGGTGTACTATTTTAATATAACCGTTTCCAAGACAAGATATACTTTCTTCTTGTAAAACAGTTTTATATATATATATATATATATATATATATATATATATATATATATATATACAAATATAGATAACTAGACTCGTTTCGAAAAACCCTCGAATTTTTTTATTTGCCAATAATCAAATCAATCTCGAGGGAAAAAAAAAGTTTTAAAAAAAGACAGAGCTACAAACATGAACTTCTGCCGAAAAAAATCGCACAGATGCAGGTCTGAAGCCCAAACAAAAAAACCCAGTACAAGTAAACAACTAACAAAAGAGCTCAATACAACCGTAGAGCAGACCTAGATACACTGAGTGAGCCAGACAAACCTACCTAGGTTTCACCTAAACGGATCGTCAGGGAAGACCGGTCTTCCCTGACGATCCGTTTAGGTGAAACCTAGGTAGGTAAATATATATATATATATATATATATATATATATATATATATATATATATATATATATATATATGTATGTGTGTGGGGGGTGTTTTAGTGAACTCAGCAATTTTCAATCTGCTTGTCTGAATCAACTTCAAGAAGCGAGAGAAAGATCTAAAAGATCAGCCAATCTAACAGTGATCTCTTCTCTCAATTCTCACACTTGCTCCATATGTGGCCTCCTTTGTAAATCTTCACTGCCACTTAAGATTATCGCACAAAATTTCATAACTGAATCAATAAGCTGTCAGATCCTCATACGTCGAAACCGACGGGAGAGTCTATTACATATATATATATATATATATATATATATATATATATATATATATATATATATATATATGAATAATCTTAATATGCCAGAACAATTTTAGGAATAATAAAGCCAAAGTGGGATTTTATTTCGATGATGTGTTTCATCATTTACTTACTTGGAGGACTTTGTTTAGCAGCACATCAATCTATATACCAATATCTAAGTATATATATATATATATATATATATATATATATATATATATATATATATATATATATATATATATATGTATGTATATATATATATATATATATATATATATGCATGTAGATATGTATGTAAATATTACTTTTGTATGCGGAATTATGATACTGTGTCTCGAAATAGTTTGCTTATTTTTATAATTTTAAATATGTTAACAATTTTCACTCTTTTTTATGGACAAATTTATCTTTCACACTCTATAATTATGCATAGATTTTCGGAAAGATTTCGCCGTGGCTCATGCTAAAATGTCTAAGAACTATTACTTATTCCATGGAAGTCTTCTTTGTCTGTAGCATTTCCAGTGTTCTCTGCATAAAAATCTTTTCATAGACACGGTTTTAACGGAAATGTATCAAGGTTTTCCTCAATTTCCTATCATTCGTAGATCTTAAAGATTTTTAAATTCTTCAACCATCCCTTCCACATATTGTTCTGCCGTCCATTCACAGATACTCCTTCTCTTATGTCTTTCACCTTCGATTTGTCTTGTGAGTGTCAAGTTTTGCAAGCCGATCTTCCTAATTACATACCCTAGAATTGTCAGTTGTATCTTTATCATTTTATGTGTTCGTTTTTTTTTCATTTATCATTAAAGAAAAAACTTGCTTAAACGCTCCGTCCATTGTTTTCAGGTTTGTCTATTCTAGAAAAAAACATTTCTATATCCTCAATTATTCTCTTCATCTCTGAGGTCATTTTACAGCTTTCACTCTCATATATTATGTAGCAGTTCAATATTCTTCTTTGCTTCTAACGAAAATTCCCTGTCTCTTTCTACTTTGTTTAGTTTTTTGAAGGTATCTTTGTTACGGTTTTTTGGGTATATGTGTATAACTAGTGAGCCAATCCAAATGACTTAACTTCTTTTATAGTCTACCAATAGAAGGTTAACCAATCAGAAGCCGCAGAACATGGTATCCGTCGTGTATAAAGGCGGACATTTTTGTTTACCCTATTCGAAGGACCAGTGCCAATTTGTCAGGCGAAGATGACAGAAGGAAGTACTACGCTCTGCTACTTTGCCACGATATCCACTGCGAACCTGAACTACGCTTTCCTACTGTCTCCGAAATATTCACTGCCAACCTCTGGATCATTATACTCAAAAACGACCGTCAAATGTGTCTAACAATCTTTCCCTGTGTCAGATTCGCCAAGTATTTTAATTTCATATTTTTCAACCTGTGTTAAAACATTTCATAGATAATATTACTACAAAATTGGGGATATAAACCGTCATATATGTGATTAGTATCAATGAAAATTTTTGAAAGTCAATCATTATTATTTAGTTATAGTTATTAGTATCATTAACAACAACAACAACAATGATAATAATAATTGCTTACATAGATAAAGATTATCATATGTTTAAATTTCTGTGAAGAATATTAATTTACCTCAGTAAAAGATTTGGTAAAGGATATTATCAAATAGTATATTAGGAAAAATTAAAATATTAATACGACTAACACCACCACCACTAGTACTACTAGTAGTAGTACTACTACTTCTACTGCTACTACTACTACTACTACTACTACTACTACTACTACTACTAATAATAATAATAATAACAATAAAGACTTGGCTGTGATGCATGTGGCTGATAGAACCTGATCAAACTGCGTGCCATGTTGAATCTTCTGGACTTTGCATCACCATTCTAACCTGCTCCACACCCGCTCAATAATAATAATAATAATAATAATAATAATAATAATAATAATAATAATAATGGGAAGAAGAAGAAGAAGAAGAAATGAAGTCTATAATGAAGAAGAATTGATGGTTTTGTAAAGGTAGGGTTGTTGAGAAAATGCGTATATGATAGCTATTTGAAGGCAGCTAAGGTTGTCTGGAGACGAACAGAGTGGAAATGTAATGGTCCCATCGTTGATGTTGGTTTCCAAGACATTCACTGCTATAACTAATAGTTTCGGATGATAAATTACTTGTGTGCTCCCAAAATAGTTGTTTTATGACAATCGATAACCGCTAAACTATTACCGGATTTTCTTTTACTCTTTCATTCTTTTCTTTTTTTTTTTTTGCTTTCTTTTCCTTTTCCTTTACTTTCCACTTCCTTTTACTTTTCTTTACTTTTCTTTTCCTTTGCTTTACGTATTTTCCCTTTCCTTTTCTTTTCCTTTGCTTTTCTTTTTTCATTCCTTCCTTCCTTCCTAACTTTTGTCCAATATATTGTTTTCTATTCTGCTACGTATGTTTTCTGGTTATTTTGCTTTCATTTATCACAGCACATTCTTTTAAGTATATTAAGATATTCGTTCTATTTCTTTATCTCTTCTTTCTTTCTTTGCACCTTTTTCTATTTTCTTTCCTTTACGTTTTTTTCTTGGAACGCTTATATCTTTCTTCCTTCCATTTTTCTTTCTTTCTTACTTTTTCCAACTTTTATTTGCTTTTTTTTTATTTTCTTTCTTTCCATTATCATTTCTGTTTCTTTCTTTCTTTCTTTCTTTCTGTATCACTTTCATTCTTTCTTTCTTTCGGTGCAGATTTCTTACTTTTTTTCTTTTGATCATTTCTTTTTTTTTTTTTTTCTTTATTTCTCCGTTTCGTTTTTTTTTTCTTTCTTTTCGGAGAATTCTTCCTTTGTTTCTTTTTCTGTCGTTTTTTTCTTGTTCCATTCAATTGTTTTTCCTCTTTTTTTCCCTTTTTTGTTCAGTTTTTCTTTGCACATTTATTCTTCTTTCTTACTTTTCTTTCTCCCTTCATCTCTTTTCTCTTTATTCTTTTTCTTTCCCCCGTTTTCTCTAATTCTTCTTTTCCTGTTTCTCGCTTTCCTTCGTCTCAACACTTATTTTTTTATTCCCCCCATCATATCTTTTCCTATTTTTTTGTACATCTTTTATTATTTCCTTCTTTTTTTTTAAAAGTATATTTGTCTTTGTAAAAAATAATGTTTCCTTCAATAATTAGTTTTATTATTCTTTATATTGTAAGAATCTGAAAACTTTCCCAGCGGCATAGACATGCATTAATACATTTTTTTTATATTCTCGAGAGTCCGTTTCACAATGTAACGGTTCTCGGAAAGGAAATTACTGAGAGGAACTGTCTTCTTAGAAATTGAAAATGAATTGGATGAGGATGAGTTGAACCTCTGTACGTTATTTGATCACTACTAGCTGTAAATGTCTGAAACGGTTGGTTGAAGGAATGAATGTAGTTCTTCTGAAGATTTGTCATGAAAATAGTAATAAAAGAGCGAAAAGTCAGCGACGTTTCTTTTTCGGGAATCGGGCTGGTCGAATATAATTCATTACCCAGAAACGATTTCGAACTTTTTGAACTCTACCTACAGCCATGTCAACCCAAGTAACTGTTTTACATCCAATAAAGGGATTGCGTAATAATTTTCTTCTATTGAACTTTGGAAGAAGGATCTATAACTAATGCATCAGCCCAACTGTTACATATGGACCTGAAACATAGATATTAAATAAGAAATTGATTCGTTCACTAAGACTAATGGAAGTTGCACAGAAAAGGATCATATGAAATCTAACCTCGAAAGCCTAAAAATCAGCATAATATACGGAAGGGAAAGCAGATGTTAGAGACTTGAAGCCATTGGCAATGGCAATGAAAAAATCATATTAGAAGAATATCGAAGAGCAATCACCGCTGAAATGGAAGGATCCCAAGAGGGGATAATCGAAATTCTGTCTTGTTTGATGATACTCATACAGCAGGATATATATATATATATATATATATATATATATATATATATATATATATATATATATAAAATTATAAAATTATTAAAACTATAAAATTACTGAGGAGAAAAGAAGAAATATATATGTTATTCAATTTATTTTTTCATTGAAGTTGTAAACTTAATAGCGAATAAATGTTAAATTTTGATTTTGTAATTAGCAGTTTTAAATTTTAATATTAATTTTTATCATATAATTTAGTAATTATTCGTTGGAACAAATTCTTTTTTAATACTAAACATCTGAATAGATATTATAACATGACTTCGTTATCGAGCTTTTTGAATTTTCCTGTACTTGTGTTTTGATTGGTCCATCTAGCCTTTGTAACAACGTTTTCCCCTTGCGTAGGATTATTAATTAATTTGAAACTATTAAAACCATTTATTTTACATTCAACGTCATCACTTGATAAGACACCGAGGGTGTTGAAACAAAATGGCTATTTTTGTAGTGATTTTATAACATATTTATGTTATAATTTTTTTTTTTAAATAAATAATTATATCTGCTCTACTTTGTATTGAGCACTATTTTAAGAATAGTAATTGTTGGCTATTGGAATTCATTCCATATACACCAATCATATACTTGGGTATATATATATATATATATATATATATATATATATATATATATATATATATATATATATATAAAATGCAGGATGTGTGTGTAACGAATGGACGGCCGTAATTTTCGAGAGATTTGCACCAAAATTTACATGCACATGCTCCAAGTTAGCGGGAATTCCAAGACCGATTTTGCATTTCCCAACTCCCATCGATAGTGGAAATAATCGATTTTTCATGCTTCTACAGCAGTTTTCATGTAGTTTGCGGCCATTTTCTACTGGCCAGAGTGAGAGCCTATAGCTGGCTGCCACGAATAGGCAGGAAGATTCTATTGGCCAGCGTGAGAGCCAACAGCTGACTGATATGAATGTTAACTAGCATGCTAGCATGCAAAATGTCGATAGCTGCTTTCGTCACAAGTAGGAAAAATGTAAATCTGCATGGTACTTTACTCCAATTGGCTAATTCGCTTCCTTAAACTCAACGTTGATTCTGACACCGCAGAACTGGGTTGGGTGTGAAAAAGTATTTGATGTTAACATTCTTTTTTCATTTGGTTTTTCCAGTTACGAGTCCTTTTTTAAAGCTGATCGTTTTGTGTTCATTTTCTTTAGTTCTTTTTCCGTAACAGATTTCATGTTTAGTATAGAGCCTAGAAAAAATCCGCAGTGTGAGATAGGCAATAAGTAAGGCATGTAGCAACATCAGCACGGCAAAGGGCACTCCTTTAAAGGCAAGGAAGGGCAAAAATATTTTAATCAAGTGATAGTGATTGCTGTACGAGTCGTAAGATTTTGAAATCAAGCACGGGCAACGCCGGGCCATGCTGCTAGTATATATATATATATATATATATATATATATATATATATATATTGGGCTGTTCATCTTTCTTTCAACCATACATCCTTCTGGCTAGTATTTTCTTTTACTTCCCTTTACTTCTCTATATACAAGTTCCAGCACTCGTCTTTCCGTTTCTGTCATCAATGCTCTATGAACTCAGTATCTTATATCATTAAGATTTCCCCTCCAATTATAAATCCTGGTAGGACTTCTAATTCTCATGAATCACTTCCTTGTAAATCTCTCTATATATAATTCCCAAAACCTGTATAATTCCCTGTACGTATGTGTGTGCGTGTGATCGGATGTTGTTTATTCGTTTCCACAATTTTCATCCAATTTCGCTGAACTTTTTTTTTGTTTGACAGATAATTCTTCTGTGCCAGTTTTGAGTCCCAATTGGTTGTAAAAAACATTACAACCTTAAAGGTGAAAAATCGAAAACACTGATTTTTTACACTTTGCGCAAAAATCAAGAACAAAATTTAATGTCTGTAAAAAGGCAGCGTACAATCAATTTAAAGATTTAAAATTTAGCGCAAAAAATTATTAGAATTATATATATATATATATATATATATATATATATATATATATGTGTGTGTGTGTGTGTGTGTGTGTGAAAAGTGTGTGTGTGTATATATATATATATATATATATATGTGTGTGTGTGTGTGTATATATGTGTGTGTTTATGTGTGTGTGTGTATATATATATATATGTGTGTGTGTGTATTATTATTTATATATTATATGCGCGGTACTTATTAGAAAACACTTAATATCAGAGATAGAGCTAACATCTACATAAATCCAAAATTTAAAGAATAAGAATCAGTTATTCTGACGATCGCAAAACCGTGAAACCCAGGGTCACAAACTGATATCAATCCAACCAAATACACGCACGCACGCACACACACACACACACACACACACACACACACACACACACACATATATATATATATATATATATATATATATATATATATATATATATATATATATATATATATAGTATAAATAAAAAATATCGTATATTATTATTATGACGGTCCATTGAAGAGGTTCTTTCCTTGCAAGATTGAGAATGCAATTGACCATCCATTCAAATTGTTAACCCCTATTTGGGGATGTGTCTCTGTTTGCCCTAATTGTTATTACTAACATTGGGGTGGGATAACTTTAAACTTTACCTACTTCAATTGACCTGTAAAAATGCCCAGTAATGAAACACCCGGTCGAAAACGGATTGTACTGCTAGTGATCGCTATTTCCTGGTCCGTCCTCTGTACTATTCGGATCACTATATCTACTTTATTCTCTATTACTACACGGACCGCTATTCTCTACTCTATTCACAATACTATTAGGTTTGTGCAAAAATAATGTCGTTCTCTCACAAATGTTACTATGTGAGAAAACGACATTATTTTTGCACCAAACTAATATGTCTCTAGTCTCTTCGCTGGCTACTGTTCAAGCGAGTATTACCGAGCAAGTACTATTATTGCGAGTGATACTCGAAGGCGTCTGACACCAGTATTATTTAACGGCGTTATTATAGCTGTAGCTGCGATTACAAAGTCTCTACTACAACGCGCATTACGAAAGTGACAACTGGTATTCGTTGACATCAGAAGATTGTCCAACGAGTGTGCGTTTAGTAACAGAAATAACTCGACAATAAATATAACTTATTTATGGATTCCGGATGAGGAAGAAGACCGAACAACAGACGGTAGCAAGAAAATAAATAAATGATTAATAAATTGTATTATGCGATAACTGCTGATACCTTTAGCAGATTATTCACGATTTGAGATGATCGGAATAAACATCTGACGGTTATTTTTTTTTTATTCATTTAAGATGACTGATTATTTTTCAGCTATAAAACCCGTCATGTTTCGGCATGTTTATCATTGTGCAAATAACTCGCAGCTTAAAATAATTGCGCAACACTCTTTCGTCGTTTACAATTTGATTCTCTTTCCGCCTTAGAAAATATTTCTCTGATCTTACCAATATTCCTTTTAACATCAGTGTATAACTAAGCATTATTTGAAATAAGCTTACATTAAATAACATAATTATACAGCAGTTGTAAATTATGTCCCGTAATAATATCATTTTGCTATTCCCTTTCTTTCTCACTAGTACGCCATTTTAAATTATAGTCATATATAATACCATTTTTATTCAGTTTCCAAACGTTTATTTTTCTGAAAATATTTTGCGGCTGACGTGAAATATGTCACATTACTGCTTATAAAATTATTTCCACTGACAAAATGTCAAAATGTGTCAAAAAGATTTCTTAAATGTTCTTTACAAATATGTATCTTGCAATTTTAAGTCTTTTTCCTTTCAACTTAAGTAACATGCGATGCAAAACTAAAAAAAAAAGTAACATGGTTTCGGATTTACATGGGAAATACATGAAACCAAAGATTCAATTTTTAATTTTATCGCAAATCCCTACATATATGTGCGTGCAAATTTCTCTCTCTCTCTCTCTATCATTCTATCTGTCTCTCTGTCTAGCTAGCTATCTTCATTTAAGTTTATGTAATGATACATACGTTTATTTTTAATTCTCTCGTTAGATTTCTATTTGAAATTCTCGGTTGTGGAGTTGTAATTATTTACATTATTTACAGTCAGACAATCTATATATCTATCTGAATCTGTTTATAGCTATCTAAATTAAAACTATTCATATCCATTTCAGCCTAACATAATTACAATCGAAGATAAGGCAATTGGGCATAAAATGGGCTATAGTATAGCTATAGGTAATTTCGCAAAACATCACATGTTCTTTATATAACGAAACACGTTCAGAAATATACATACTTTCGACTGTAGACAACCGTTGCTAGATCGATGCAAAGAAATGTCTTCAAGTTTATTAAACCATTACATCTAATCATGGACCATCTTTTTTCAAACTCTATTGGTTGACGTGAAAGATTGCCATACATGGAATAGTCTTAAACAACAACAAAAAAAAAGACACATGAGTTAATGATTTTCAACAGCAACAAAAAGTACAACGGACAGCACGTTAACTTTAAGGGAAAATTATGAGTATATCAAAATAGTGACGACCTCACCAACAAAAAAGCAGTGTCAACTGAACTCTATAGACTTGGGTGGCAGGTACTCAAGAAGAAAGAGAATTCTAAATCGGAATGTAACGGAAAACTACACCACTATATTTTCCTCGATATTTTGGTAACATGGATAATTTACATAATCCTTGGATTAATTCAGGGTTTTATGAAATTCTTCTTTTGGAAACGGTTCCATTCCTTATAGATTTATTTTCTGTTCAGGGATACCAAAGAATTTCCTTAGTAACAGTTAAGATATATAAGGGAATTGGTAACTTTCATTATCTAGTGTTAGTTTTAAAAGAGAGTAACATCATGGCCCGGCGTTGCCCGTGCTTGATTTGAAAATCGTACGATTCATACAGCAATCGCTATCACTTGACTTAAAATATTTTCCCCTTCCTTGCCTTTAAAGGAGTGCCCTTTGCCGTACTGAAGTTGCTACTGCGAAATTATTCTAAGCTCTATACTAAACATTAAATCTGTTACGAAAAAAGAACTAAAGAAAATGAACACAAAACGATCAGCTTTAAAAAAAGGACTCGTATCTGGAAAAAACAAATGAAAAAAGAATGTTAACATCAAATAATTTTTCATACCCAACCCAGTTCTGCGGAATCAGAATCAACGTTGAGTTTAAGCAAGCGAATAAGCCAATTGGAGTAAAGTGTCATGCAGATTTACATTTTTCCCAATTGTGATGAATGCAGATATCGATTTTTTTTTGCATGCTAGTTAACATTCGTGTCAGTCATCTGTTGGCTCTTACGCTGGCCAATAGAATCTTCCTGCCTATTCGTGGCAGCCAGATGTTTGCTATCACGCTCGCCAGTAGAAAAAGGCCGCAAACTACATGAAAACCGTCGTAGAAGCATGAAAAAATCAATTATTTACACTATCGATGAGAGTTGGGAAATACAAAGTCGGTCTTGCCCGCCCCCTAACTTGGAGCATGTGCATGTAAATTTCAGTGCAAATCCGTCGAAAATTGCGGCGGTGCATTCGTTACACTCACACACACAGACACAGACACACACAAACACACACGCACATCCTGCCTTTTATAGATAGAGATGGCAAAGAATGATTTAAAACTTTTCTAACGCATTCTACACATAAGTTAAACGTTGTTGAGAACTTCGTCGCGGTGTAAAGGTTTTATAACTCGCTCTTAGCGGCTGTAATATCATGCCTCGCTTTGGCTACTCGCCGTGACATTATTAGACTGACTCCAATGGAGTGATATTCATTTTTGTATAAATCCAAGAAAATGTAGTACAAGGCTAAATGTGAGGATGGGGAAGTCTGGTCATCATCTGTTTTATCTTGAACTTAGCTAACCACAATCACTGACTCAAACAAACTATACAATATTTCCTGCATTAAAATATCACATTGTTACTTACCATTCTTACTACAATCACCATAATACCTCCGAGTCTCTATGAAATCCTGATTAGTCCCTATATATACAATCTGTCTGTTGGTGATGAGGAATGGAATTAGAACATTTAAAAACTAAATTCCCAATGTATATTTACAATATGCATAATAGTATATATACAAGAAACTAAACAAAATGCTGTTAGTAATAAAAAAAAAGACAAAATCCTTAATTGTAGCAGACTTATCAGTTATCTGGACTTGGATGATTGACAAACGAAACATTCGACCAACTACACACATACACAACTAAACATTAATTCAGACACGACAGAAATTACGGAAGAATACGCAAGAAAAACAAATGTCCCATAACCACGAAAGATCTGACATTTCTGGTCACCTAATGGAGGAGGAGATGGGGCAATTAAACTAAAGAAAGTGGGGACAAAAATAAAAGGGATCAATGAGCATACATCCATTAGCTAAGATAACTTTAGGCATACCCAAACCACCTTCAGAAAGGTGAAGGCAACAGATGTTCCGACATACCATGGCTCCTCACAAGATGGAGAATAAGACCCTAACTTAATGCATTAGTATAGCATACGGGAATGGAAGCACGGAGAGTCGGCAAAGTAGAATTGGGAAGAGAATCAAAACACATACTTCCGCCTTAGCCTTCTTCCGGGACCAGAGACGAATTGCGCTCTCGTCCTTCTCCCGCACCTCAGTCTAGCAAGAAATCGTCAAGTACCTTGACCGGCCCGGCCGTCCAGTGTAAAGGCCAGGAAAGAGAGACCTCCTTCCATGCGCCTAGCCGCAGGTTATCGTGGTTGATATTGGCCCCTGTCCCCGTCACTTTGCCGACTTCGTGAATCTCGACACTTCTCAACACAAAAATAAAAGATCGTCATCAGCATAGGCGGAGTACCTGGCCGAGGTGGTAGCCCCAGGTAAGAAGATTCCGCATAAGACCTGATTCACCTGTAACTTGCAAAGGAAGTTTTAGAACTTAAAACAAAGGCAAAAGACGACAAAATTGACGAATGGAGTGTGACAACATGAAAAACTCTGATTTTACCGGGAGACGCATTCAAGCGCGAAAATCCGGCCCCAAACCGGCAGCCGAAGGCTAAGGATCCATCAAACGATGGTCGACCTTATCAAATGCCTTAGATTGATCTAAATTGTTCAGCGCTGCTTCACTGTCGTCATGCTCGATGATCAAGCGAACCAAATTAAGGCAGTCCGGAATAATCTTACCCTGCACAGAATAAGTCTGCTCAGAAACAATCAAACTGGACAGGAAGCCTGCAAAGAACTGGCTAAGATCTTGTCGTAAATCCTCGATATTGTATTTAACATTGAGAATTGCCGAAAGTTACCTACCCCATTCACATCATTCTTGGTTTTTACGTACTAACTTTCTCACATCCCCGATAAAGCGTTAAGGAATAGACCCTTACTTCATCCAGTTGTTTTAAATTATTTCTACCAAGGGAACAAAAACGGGCGCCTGCCTCAAGTACAGTTAATAATGAGTACCATCTAATCACGTACATTTGTCCCCGTTTTTATTTCCAGATGTCAGACTCTGTAACGGGACCCTTTCAGCCGATTCAGGTGACTCAAGGCAGATAAAGTTGGCCAAATAGGCATCGAACAGAGCAGGGTTCAGACTAGTCTCTTGGTAAACATATCCTGAAAGTAGTCACGGAAACTTAACATATGCCCTCGTTTGTAGCCAAAAACTGCTTATCCGACAATGTAGCGTAAGTGATATGCCTATTGGATGAAATTCTAAATTCCTCGGCACGCAGTTAAGCGGCCATATTCTCTTAACTAAAAGTCGTCGAGGTAGCTACATCGCATCACCGAAGACAACTAGGGCATATTTGTCCAAGTTAACACTACCTTCCGGGAGTGCTCATTACGATACTTATCGACAAGATGGGTTCATATCCGGGTGTTAGTACGCGTTCGTATCCCTTTACGATCTATATCGTGGTTAAGGAAGGCATTCTAATTGCCCTCTAAAACAACCTCTTGAGCCTACATCAAAACATGCTGATACCTCCCAGACAATACGAAAAAAAAACTCCCAGACTGAATGTATTCACGGTCTCGAGTTGAAAACCGGGTCTCCTGTATAAGATATTCACCCATACCGAGACACTGAAGATACCGAGCGAAACGAACCCTGCTCCATCCCACATGACCAAATCATCCAAGTCTCCAAGCTCAAACTTCGGCTATTTAATATTAGCCAACCAGTCCGAGTAGATTTGGGGATCTGCTTAAACATGGCCGGGGTGAAGACACCAACGGCTTGTCACACTGACTCATATACAATCTCACTCTTGATAGAGCTATCAAAAGACAGGCCACTAATGTCAAAGGGTAATGATGACTTTAGGGTTCTATAATGTACGGGGTTAACAAAAAGGAGAGTCCCCCTGAACAAAATTGATTCAGCTTTTTGACATTGTCTTCATAAAAAAAAGCCCCAGCGACGAGAACGTGGAGAATGCATCAATTGCTTCTTGTAAGATCTCCCATATTTTATTTTGAGATCCCTATCCAGATCTTACTAAGGCCAAAATCCTTCTTGCTTTTAGGATTTCTTCTTTTTTTATTTTGGTGGGGAGGTCTTCAACATCTTTTCTATTGATTTATTTCAAGTTTAGCTGAGTTCTTAAATCTTTAATTTTCATTGAATGTGTAATTGTTTTATCTGCCTGCTCAGGAGTCAATCGACACACGTCTTTTCCCTTATGGCAGGGGATGGAGTTTTTTTCTGTGATGGCGACGTTTTTCTCGGCTGATGGGCTGCGTTGTCTCTAATGTTTCTCAATTTTCTTGGGTGAGTTTATAGCTATAGATGAAGGAAACCGATTGGGAGTGGATACAGGAGTGGTTATGGTTTTCTTTGGAGATTTGGTAGTGTGGACCATTTTCCGTGCGGTCATTTTGCTTGGGGTGGGAGTTAATGATTTAGCTACTGGGTGAGTGGAGCCATAGTCTGTTATTTGAGTGATGGAGAGGGCGTTGCCAAAGAAGAAGGTCCATTTTTTTCACAGGTGTTTCTGGTTCTCTTTTAGCCCTGAGAGATTACTTTAGTTGGTCCAATTTCTCAAAGCTGGACTGGTATCAGAGTCTTTTTTGTTGGACGTTTTTTGTATGTGCGACCGGAGCATCATCTTTGGAAAAGGAAGAAGGAGTGAATCTGTGTGTGCCTTTTGTCATAATGAGGAGAGAGATGTCACAGTCTGAATCATCCCGTTGGTTTTTACAATGATTTGTCATTGCACTTGTCCTTCGAAACCGAACAAGCGCAGGGCAAATGCTTTTCGGGGAATGGGTGCCGTAAAATGAACCCACCCTGTGATTTTACCATACCGCTACTTGTCGCTGTCATGTTCATTACAGGCAAGAGAAATAACGCACTCGGCCAAAGGGGGATTTTGTCGGCAGAGGTCAGAGTCCTAGAGACCTTTCTTTCAGACCAGGAAGAGAAGAACTGACCAGTCTCTCCACACTTCCAGCAAGTTGTTTTACCGGCATTTTCTGACTTTCTACATCTAGACAGTTGGGGATGGAAGTGAGGGCTTTACGGTCGATCATAATTTTTAAGCTCCGCCCGTTCTGAGGAATCACTGCTTATTTGCTCAATTGGAGTCAGATGAGAGGACATATGACACGAGGAAAACCCCAAAAAATGATATCTATCCACCACCTGCCCTCATATACTGTTCTTATGATGAGGTAATTTGTGAGATGTTCAGCCTGGAATCGAAGGCAACAGGATACCCCACAATGAAATATTCTATAACTCTTATGAATCTTTGGGGTTTCACCTCGAGGTATATCAGGGAGTTGATGACGGTGCCTTTTGTGGAGCAATTTTTTTTCGCGAACGCTTGTCGGCCGCAAAGATTGGCATAATTTTTTTTTCAAAATTATATAATTCCTGAAGGTCGACCAAGTGACCTTATTCTTTGATAAGATGCGTCATGTTGTTTTTCACTTTGGTGGGGATTTCAGCACTCCCCGGCTACTTCATTTTCGCCTTTTCTAACGCATTTGTTGTTGCTGAAGTCAGTTAGTAACACCTTTTGATGTTTTTGTCTCCATAATTTTTATTGAATCTCTTTGGTCGTTAACACTTTTTAATGGCTACGTTCTCATTGAAGACAGTTTTTTTTCTATTTATTGGAAGGGTCTTTCTTTCTTAACCGAACAGTTCTTTTTAACTGACCGACGTTTATCGACCATTTTTGCTTACTTTAACAATTTTTTCTTTTATTTTTAAACAAAAAGCAGGGAATTTCCTTCATAATATAATAAATATAGTTTGACGTGGCAAATATAAAAGAATAAATTTACTGAAACAGCGCAATTAACTAAAAGTGTCCCCTTTTGTTAATTAAAACTAACAAAATAAACCAATTATGGAATATATAATACAAAAGAAAAAAAAAATTTAAAACCAGACACGTGTAAAACGAAATTTAATAAAATTCTATTTTTCACCAATTAAACAAAATGGCTAACGGAGTATGAAAAGAAAAGGAAGAAATGGCTTGCGGCTGAACGAGGAAGAGTAAAAATTAACATTATGTCACATAAAAGTAAAACGTAGAATAAAATATACGGCAAAAATTACGGGCTAGATGCGACACAAGGTCAAGTTTTATCTGGAGAACACGAGCGTTTCCATTCAGGCACTGGTCAGACTTTATCCAGCCCCCTTCAAATCTCGCTCGGGTACTGCACTGGCTTGTTAATCCTAGTCGACTCTCTATTGAAGATAGAGCCCCGACTGAGTCGCCATCTTTGCAAAGACATAAGTCAGTAGCAGGAGAGACAGCGAACTACCTGACTTCAACTTTTCTTTTTTTCTCAGCCGAGTATCTATCCGAAGACAGATCCTCCCTCCCTGCGATGACAGCTGTTTTGTCACCCTGCGCCCGAAGACAGAGGTCATGTTTGTTACCAGCCTAGGACAGATTTCAACGGGGTTCTCTTGACTGACGTTGGGTTTTTTATTTATTTATTTTTTGCCTAGCTTATTTGTGTTGCCCTGAGAATGAGAGAGGTGAAATTGCCGTTTCTCTACAGTTGAGAATCCGGATTTGTTCTACTATAATGGAAATTATAAGAGTTTCGAGATCCCAGTGTATTCTGCTCTTACGCCCAGCAAACGTTAAACCGATTCAATGTGTAAATTTGAAGATTTGAGGAAAATTGAATATCTTAAATAAATAATTATTTCTAATATAAATTGAGTCTTGAAGGAAACGCACCCACGCATAATATATATATATATATATATATATATATATATATATATATATATATATATATATATATGGCTAAGTGTAAAATGTTTTCTTGTGATTCGTTTCGTCTTCATCACAATAAATTTGATATCTTGTTGCGACTACACCTGTGTACAAACAAGGGGTGCAAGGAATTTAATTTTTAATTCCCAGCATCCTGTGTCACAAGAAAAGATTTGCCAATTTTTCAAATATTTTTCCCTAATATTGTTTTTCTTATATAAAAATATATATCATTATCATATATATATATATATATATATATATATATATATATATATATATATATATATATATATGGGTAATTTAATGAAAATAAATTGGTATATTACACGTTTCTTCAGATTAATGTTTTTTTATCGATGCAATCATCTATTGTGAAAGGACAGAAGATACTGAGACGCTTAATGTTAAATTTACTTTATTTTCCGTTAGATGGATCTAGACGCACAGCGTAGACGTCCGCAATGATCTTTGAATCTTTTTTGTTTATTGCTAATGATTTTAAATATACCATATTGCAATTTTCTGAAACATACTCAGCATAAATATACCGTGGAAGATTTAGGAATTACTGAACATTCTCTACATGTTCATCATAATAAATCTCCTTTAATTAAAACTGTATTTTTAAAGTTGAACGAATACTATTAGTGATTTTCGAAGGATTGCTTAGATGTGGCAAGAACGAAAGTGTGAGACAACCTGTGAGAATCGAACTCCCTACTCAGACGATCTAGCGAACCAAGTTGCTAACCGTTTGTTGTGGAGTAAGAGTTAAGTTTTTCATGACATCCTCCCACATTATGTCCAATTAGTTCCAGC
Source organism: Acanthosepion lycidas (assembly GCA_963932145.1). Taxonomy (NCBI): domain Eukaryota; kingdom Metazoa; phylum Mollusca; class Cephalopoda; order Sepiida; family Sepiidae; genus Acanthosepion; species Acanthosepion lycidas. Next base: position 42,016,728 of record OZ010590.1, on the reverse strand, counting down.
TGTCTTTTCCTGATTCTAAGTAAAAAAAAAAGTCTTTCTGTTGCTATTTTCTTTAAGATTTCAATATTACTTACTCTCACCGTCTGTGGAATTTTCAGTATCCTTATGTATAAGCAAAAAGTCTGCTCCCTCCAGTTTTCTGCTTATCCCTGGGGAGTGTCCAGCATTCACTGCCTTATAAGAGGATGGATAACCCATATCAATCTAGCACCTTTTTCTTTAATTCTCACGAATTTTTACTCTTTCTCATTGCGTATCTTTGGAAAGGAATTTTTCAAATGCGTGTTCGAATCTCGGCCTCATATTTTCCATCCATGGTTGAAACTTTTCCAAGTTATTTAGAATTCTGCACCGGTTTGATGTTTATATATCCAATTTGTAACTTGCATCTTGGAATTTTCCTCTTGCTTATCACCTTACTTTCTGTCTTATGTCGATAATTATACCAGATATAAAAATAGGCCAACAAATAATAGATTTCGCAATAATGTGCGTGGGATGAGGCACTGGTTATCGAATATTCATACAAAGTAGAAGCAATCTCCCAACTGATCGTGCATTGATCTTCAAGATGGAGGATTATTCAGCCAACACTTTGATGTTTTCAGTTCTCTTCTGCCGACATTGTTCTCTGCAAATTACATTGTATAGTCGTTCCGGTACGTTTGTATTGGCGCCTATAATTCTGGGTTTGGGTGTGCCTCGTTGACTCTCTCTGGGAAAGTAACACACTAGCTTTGAATGTGCCGATTCTTTATTATTGTTAAGTAAGGATGATAATGTCAAATAACGATGCATTTTGGACAAAGATGGAAAAATGACATGGTGTTGAAGAGATCATAATATTTTAAAGAAATTTACATACATTTTTATTCCTTTTTGTCATCTGTGAAGAAGTTCTAATGATGTTCTTCTATATGAACAAAGTATGGACATATTTGATATATATCTCAGATTTAGCATCGTGTATAAAACGCATTTATATACATTGAAGGCATTGAAAAATGAAAGTTTCAAATATATTTTGCTTTCATTTAGCCACGATAGAGAATTTTTGAGGCCCGCTATCAGCATAGCTGAGGCTAGACACTCGATTAACAAACTTCGCTTCCCTGGGCTCGCATCTTCTACTGAATTGAAGTGGAGCGATTAACATTGAATCAGTAGAGGCACGTACTACAAGAAAAGTGCAAGAAATCTTTTTTTTTTTCTTCAGAATCTAACCAACACATTAACAAATCTACTATTAGCACATGCATTGGATACTGTTGCTCTATCCCTTCTAGTTCTCCTGCGGTACGTTTTGAAAATCCAAAGAAGGATCTCTAATGTAATTGATCTTGACCAGGAACGTCAAGTTCACACAAACGTGACGTGGCTGCCCTCTGTCTTTTCTACAAATATTTTGATGGAAAATGCTCTGATCAGCTATTTTCACTCCTGTTCCTACTACTTAAATTTAGACGTGCTACTAGATTGGCATCTAGGTCACGCCCTTTTACTGTTGAAATAGATATATGCAACCACCGCTTCTACTCCAAAGGCTTTTTCTCGTACTCCTCACGTGTGGCACTGCCTTCGTTTACTTTTCTCATTGACCACGAAAATCTTCGAAAATTTAAATGCAACATCAATAACTATGTTCTGTCTTCTTGAATCTTGTTCATCTTATGTCCTTTTCTCAACTCCCCCCCCCCCGTTTGTTGTCTTCTCTTTCACTCCACGTAACTCTCTGCGTACAACTGGAAGGCTCCGGTAAATTAAGGAAAAATATTTCAAAATGAACGGGAAAAAAGAAAAAAGCTATTTTTTCTATAGTCTGAAGGTTAATGATAAAAAAAACCCCAAAAGAATGAAAACTAGGATGTTTGTATTCTTTTCTCTCCCCTCATCGAGTTCAAATGCCGGAGAGAGCTTATTTATTTTTTCAACTTAATTTTAAGCGATGGTATTTTCTTAAGTGTACACTCGACACCGCGCAGAAGAATAGATGACATTTTGACGACATCAAGCGCAAACGGGAAAAGAAAATTAGAGCATTATAAGAACAAAGTGGGTAATGGTGGGGGCAGCAACCACAATCGAGTCTCTAGCCAAATTTCGGTAAGTTGAAGGGACTTGGATCTTACGAGTCACCCGTTTCTAACTGAAAGAAAGACATGAAATTGTGGTTATATTTGTTGTTCGTCTGTTAAGATGCAATGAAATTTATTAAAACAAAGGAACTGTCTCTTTATATATATATATTTATATATATATATATTACTTTAATTGCTTGGTCACGATGACTTGTGACTTCGTGTTAGAACAGCCCTCACGTGTTAGTTATTTCCAATTTATGTCGGAAAAATATTTTTTCAATCATCATTTTATATATATATATATATATATATATATATATATATATATATATATATATATATATACGTACGTACGTCTTTCTTCTCCACACAGTCCGCCATTCTTTTACACTTAATCCCATGTTTTTGATCACCTGTGTTTGTTTATTTTTTCTAAATAATCTAGTGATCTTTGTGTTTTTTAAATACAAGGCGTTAAGTGGTCAGTTGATAAAAATCGCCCAATAAGACCATAAAGTCGAAACCATGGTCGCGTACTCAACTATACTCCTGATTTTTAAAGTTAATGGCACTTTTAATACTGCTATTTCCTGGTCGGTTTAAACTCTGCTCATTGAACTCAAAATTAGCTACTCCTGCACCAGTAACACGCAGAACATTATTAGTACACACAGCAGAAAAATATTAAAAGCATCCCAAGACGGCAAAACAGCAAGGGTAAAGCCATTTTTAAATGTTAATTGGGAAAACGTAGTATTCCAGGCTACAATTTCCCTGAGAGGAAAAACCAAGTACATAAATACATACATCGGAATATCCGCGGGGATTGGAAACAAAGGCTATACAACCAACCGAATTCCTTATCAAATATTAACCAGAGAAACCAAACAGCTCTATCCAAGCATTATTGGAAAATTAAGGATAACATCCACACCCCAATAATCAAATGGCTAATCATTTATCGGTCCAGAACGCCCAACAACTTCCGGGAAAGATTCGATCTTTTTATACAGGAGAAAATCGCAATAATCAAGTACACAAATGGCAACCAATTATTAAACCAACGAAAGGCGCTTATCTTCAAGCGTATGCATAAAGACAAACTTAAAATCCGCATGAATTTGGGGAGGATGACACGGAAAGTTGTGGTTCGTTGATAAGCATAGATCACATATATGTGTACATTCATATGTGGATATTTAAAATTAGACACGTATGTGTATGTGCGTATGTGCGTACAGGATAGTAAATGTTACACGAACTGGTCACTTATTGCGAGCTTCAACACACATGGTGAGCCCTAAGACTGTCTTGCCGATGTAAATCCTAGCCATATTTCCAAACTAACGCATAGCATTTCAATAATCCATAACTTTTACACGTCTTCCTTAAGTTTAGTATTTGTTTTTGTATGTCTTTTTGCCTCTTAATTTTTTAATTTATTTGCTGTATTCACCTATAGTATCTGACAATATTATTGTGATTTCTAATTATCAATAGTACTAGGGACTGCTTCATAATCAACCCACTGTATAAATCCATTTACATAGTTCCAAAAATTAGCAGTCAGGCTGTTAAAGCTAACAAAACCCCGCCTTTTCCTTCCGATCCTTTTCCCCAAAAACCTTTCACTTCTTTTATACCTCCCTCTTGCGTTCCCTTCAACTCATTGTCTCCACTGACTATCAGACATCAGCCTAAAATGCATGTGCTTAATTAATACTATATTAAAACCGAATTTTATTTAGGAAAAGATCACTTTAATAAAATTAATTTGAGTCGACTTCCATAAAAACAGTATCGGGCAATTTAACATACAACCAAATATTAAGATCTAAAAGTATAGATTAAATTCTTGGTTGAGGAAACCGACTACTCTTAACAACTATTCTCTTAGCCCTACCTTTACGCATTTCTCCATTTGCGGAGGACGTTTCTTTCTGAAGAGATGGACATCTCGGTGTTCACAAAATAAAGATTATAAACGAAATGGATAATTAACGTCTCCCTCTACTTATTATCATTATAATGCTCAGTAGTCTACAGTGAGCTCTCCCTGGATTTATATCTTTCTCGGAATTATTCCATCCAGTCACAAACTGGTAAGAGGTGTATATATATATATATATATATATATATATATATATATATATATAGTGAGTGTGTATGTGTGTGTGTGCCCGCGCGTGAGTGTGTGTGCTTGTGTTTGTGTGTGTGTGTGCTTGTGTTTGTGTGTGAAGACAAGATTACTTTCTTTTTATAAAAAGTTTTATTATATATATATATATATATATATATATATATATATATATATATATATATATATATATATATATATATTCTTATACTCAAGGAGAAATAACCATGATATTGACATTCGACACATACGCATATACACACATGCATACACACACACACGCGGGTACATACACACGCACACACACAAATAGTAAAAAAACAACGAAGCGCCAATAACTAGCGTATGAATTAATTTTTAACTAAATCATTTGATAGAACCTGCTGACGAGTTAGCCAAAAGATTACAAAACGTTTTATCTCCGAAACTGCGGAAGGAGGCGTTTAATATTAAAAACAAGTAAAGTCTTAACTCTTTCCTTCTTGCCTCCAAGTTTTCATAATGTGATAATAATGTCTGAAATTCAAGACGAAGAATTGTCATTATTAACAATAGCATTTCCATCTGTCATTATTTTTCGTCCATAGATTTAGTTCAGGAGGCTCTCAAGAATGGTCAGTCTTGTAAGAAATTCTAAAACCAAATAATGGCATTATATTTAGTGAATTATTGAAACTAGGATTTTTCATTTTTTTTCTATTTATTTATCACATCATTTCGGACACTGCTCACTTGCCGTACTGTCGGAAATTCTTAGATAAACTCTTGTCATTAGTCAATGAATTATTCAAACCAATATTTCTCTCTTCTATTTTATGACCACTATGTTACTGTCGGTGTGTTTCTGTGGCTTACTGAGAATTGCTTTCAATTCTGAAATGAACCATTGTTATTATTCCATTAATTATTCAAGAGATTATCCGCAGAATGTGTAGATAGAGGAATATACAAAGATAAAATGGCGCGAAAAGATACATGGGGAGAAATAGAAAGAAGAATCATAGAGAAAGAAGAAAAAGATGGATAAAGACAGTGTGTGAGTAGTCATGTAGGTAAAGTTAGGGATAAGAGCAATCGATAACCACAGGGAGGGAAAGAGAGACAAATGGAAAAAAGAGGGGCTAACGTTAGCTATAAAAGAAATAATGTGTGGAATGAAGCGAAATCATATATATATATATATATATATATATATATATATATATATAATAAACTCTAATACATAGATGTGAATAAACTAATACATTGATAGATAGATAGAGAGATAGGGAGAGAGATAGAGAGATGCAAATAAACTCTAGTAGGTAGGTAGTTAGTTAGATCGATAGATAGATAGATAGATAGATAGATAGATAGATAGATAGATAGATAGTTAGGTAAATAGATAGATAGATAGAATAATCATAATGATGATGTCTGTTCAAATACTTGAACGAGAACAGCACAACACCAATTTCTGACTGTTTATCCATATTTTCGATTCTAATATACATATAAATTGGAAAAGTACAATACGAAATTAAACAATGAGACCTTGTCAGTTAAATGTCATTGAAATTAAAAAGACTGACCTTGTCGGTTAAATGTCGGACAGACACACACGCAGACACACAGACACACATATATATATATTATTGAATTTACCAAAATGTTCTGGTAGTTTATTAAATACAATTATGTAATTAAATTATTAAATTTTCTAATAACCGAACGAAATTTAGGCGCAACACAATGTTTCTTTTCTTACGGATATGATTATTTATATAAAAAAAAAACTTTTAAAAGACATTTCTAATGTTCAAACATATACACACTCCCGCACAAAATGCGTACATTCACACACATACATACATATATGCATACACTGACATATATATATATATATATATATATATATATATATATATATATATATATATATATATATACACACACCTCTGTGCATATGTATATATATATATATATATATATATATAAACACACACACACAAATATAATATATATATATATATGTGTGTGTGTCTGTATCAAAATATATATATATATACATGTATGTATATTTGTATATATATATATATATATATGTGTGTTTGTGTGTGTGTGTATGTGTGTGTGTCTGTGTAGGTGTTGGATAATTGAATAATAGAGGAGTAAATTCGTTACATATAATTTTATCAGGTTGATTTTATTTATTGTAGAAATATTTCAATTCATACACAAAGTGTGCTGTTTGCGTTAACGTTCCGTCTGATTTTTTTTCTATTTTAAAACCGACAACAAATTTGTCCTGTCCTGGATGATGTTAACTGTAATATATAAGGCCGCTCTATTATATAAGGCCGCTCTATTATTAGGTTTGTGCAAAAATAATGACGTAATAATGTCGTTTTTGACGTTAAAAATACGTCAAAAAACGACATTATTGCGTCATTATTTTTGCACCAACCTATTATATAAGGCCGCTCTATTAAAAAGTAAAAATGTCGCGAAAATAGATGAAAAATATATCTCATATTTAGCAAACAAAGGTAAATATTAAAAAAAAAAAAACCTTCTAATCACCAAAACCTAACTGTAATAGAATATAATGTTTTCCTAAAATCTTCTATTTCCAAAGGAGTGTATCTCCTTGCCAAATTGTCTTTATTCAAAATATAAACATTGAATAACAAAAATACACCAATACACATACAAACAAATGTTCTTACGCGTGAAAATTGCTAAGTTGTGTTTCTGAGAATGTCAAGTGGAAGGTAATTGGTTCACTTCGCGCAATGTACCCAACGTGACATCTATCACAACAAAATCATATGCTTTAGATCGAGGATGTTGGTTTCTGTGCCTTAGAATATTGCATGGATGATGCCTTAGCCCATATCCACCAACAGGGCTGACATATCGGTGCAACTCGACACCAATCGTGGAACATCTATTTTTGTAGATGGTTTCTCTGATCTCATATGTCAAAATACATCTTGCTATGATGCTACGTTTAGATCAGTGTTAGATGACGCCCAAATTAAACTTTATACTTTGACCCTTTCATACCTTGACACTAAGGATATAGCAATTTTGCTATGGTGTGAGGCGAAGTTCGATCATGGGAGAAAAATAAATCTTTTGCTTATTGTTGTGGAGTTATTTCGCAGTGGAGGCTTGTATTTGAACTAAATCGCTTCTAAAATAGGTTCGACGTAAAAAACGCTAGGAATCTGATATAATAGGTATTACGCAGAGTAATCTTGTTGTGGTAGCCGAATACTTTGATATTCGACTAACTGTCGACTACTGTCCATCGACTGGTATTTAGTCGCTCCCACCACGAGGGCATCATGTATCACAAGGCTGGTTTAACGTGGGATCAGCCAAAAATATACCCTTTGAACCCGTCTAAACGGGTTCAGGGTCGGTTTACCTCCCCGAACGAGATTCCGCCATTCGGCGGAGCCCCGCTCGGGCTCCTCCCCATCCGAAGGCAGAGAGTTCAACCGTTCAGCCGGTCGTCCGACATCGACTAGTATTTAGTCACCCCCCACAAGGGAATCATGTGGCACAAGGCCGGTTTAACGTGGGATCTCCGAGCCCGTGGGATCTCCGAGCCCGTGGGATCTCCGAGCTCGTGGGATCGGCCAAAAAAATGCCCTTTGAACAGGTATAAACGGGTTCTGGGCCAGGTTTACCTCCCCGAAAGAGAATCCGCCTTTCGGCGTAGCCTCTTTCGGGTTCCTCCCCTCCCGAAAGCAGAGAGTTCAACCGTTCAGCGGGTCGTCCGACATCGACTAGTATTTAGTCAGCCCCCACGAGGGTATCATGTGGCACAAGGCCAGTTTAACGTGGGATCTCCGAGCCCGTGGGCTCGGCCAAAAATATACCCTTTGAACCCGTATAAACGGGTTCAGGGTCGGTTTACCTCCCCGAACGAGATTCCACCCTTCGGCGTAGCCTCGTTCGGGTTCCTCCCCGCCCGAAGGTAGAGAGTTCAACCGTTCAGTCGGTCGTCCGACATCGACTAGTATTTAGTCACCCCCACGAGGGTATCATGTGGCACAAGGCCGGTTTAATGTGGGATCTCCGAGCCCGTGGGCTCGGCCAAAAATATACCCTTTGAACCCGTATAAACGGGTCCAGGGTCCGCTTACCTCCCCGAAAGAGAATCTGCCCATCGGCGTAGCCTCTTTCGGGTTCCTCCCCGCCCGAAGGCAGAGAGTTCAACCGTTCAGTCGGTCGTCCGACATCGACTAGTATTTAGTCACCCTCCACAAGGGTATCATGTGGCAAAAGGCCGGTTTAACGTGGGATATCCGAGGCCGTGGGATCGGCCAAAAATATGCCCTTTGAACCCGTATAAACGAGTTCAGGGTCAGGTTTACCTCCCCGAAAGAGAATCCGCCCTTCGGCGTAGCCTCTTTCGGGTTCCTCCCCGCCCGAAGGCAGAGAGTTCAACCGTTCAGTCGGTCGTCCGACATCGACTAGTATTTAGTCATCCCCCCACGAGGGTATCATGTGGCACAAGGCCGGTTTAATGTGGGATCTCCGAGCCCGTGGGCTCGGCCAAAAATATGCCCTTTGAACCCGTATAAACGGGTTCAGGATCAGGTTTACCTCCCCGAAAGAGAATCCGCCCTTCGGCGTAGCCTCTTTCGGGTTCCTCCCCGCCCGATGGCAGAGAGTTCAACCGTTCAGTCGGTCGTCCGACATCGACTAGTATTTAGTCACCCGCCCACAAGGGTATCATGTGGCACAAGGCCGGTTTAACGTGGGACCTCCGAGCCCGTGGGCTCGGCCAAAAATATACCCTATGAACCCGTATAAACGGGTTCAGGGTCAGGTTTACCTCCCCGAACGAGACTACACCCTTCGGCGTAGCCTCGTTCGGGTTCCTCCCCGCCCGAAGGCAGAGAGTTCAACCGTTCAGCCGGTCGTCCGACATCGACTAGTATTTAGTCACCCTCCACAAGGGTATCATGTGGCACAAGGCCGGTTTAACGTGGTATATCCGAGCCCGTGGGATCGGCCAAAAATATGCCCTTTGAACCCGTATAAACGAGTTCAGGGTCAGGTTTACCTCCCCGAAAGAGAATCCGCCCTTCGGCGTAGCCTCTTTCGGGTTCCTCCCCGCCCGAAGGCAGAGAGTTCAACCGTTCAGCCGGTCGTCCGACATCGACTAATATTTAGTCACCCCCCCACGAGGGTATCATGTGGCACAAGGCCGGTTTAACGTGGGATCTCCGAGCCCGTGGGCTCGGCCAAAAATATACCCTTTGAACCCGTATAAACGGGTTCAGGGTCGGTTTACCTCCCCGAACGAGATTCCGCCCTTCGGCGTAGTCTCGTTCGGGTTCCTCCCCGCCCGAAGGCAGAGAGTTCAACCGTTCAGCCGGTCGTTCGACATCGACTAGTATTTAGTCACCCTCCACAAGGGTATCATGTGGCACAAGGCCGGTTTAACGTGGGATATCCGAGCCCGTGGGCTCGGCCAAAAATATGCCCTTTGAACCCGTATAAACGAGTTCAGGGTCAGGTTTACCTCCCCGAAAGAGAATCCGCCCTTCGGCGTAGCCTCTTTCGGGTTCCTCCCCGCCCGAAGGCAGAGAGTTCAACCGTTCAGTCGGTCGTCCGACATCGACTGACCTTCGTTTCTCTTACTTCTCTTACTTATATTAGGTGGGGGATTCTATTAACTATAGAATAGGTGTGTTTCACCATAACAGTTATGGAAGGCTAGCTGAATAAATTTTGCTTTCCGGATGCGTTCATATTAGATATGACTGCAAATCGAACCGAACTCCCATTCTAATAAAAAAACCAAAAAAAAAAAAAAAAAACCCAAAAAAACATTCCAATGAAAAAGAAATATTTGCTCAGTAGACGCTGTAGCATCACGTGGTACCAGTTACAGATTCACGAGCACACTTTACTCATTTTAATGCCTTTTTGAACGTGTGGGATAAATTCTGGCGAACAATGAGCAATGCAAAGGTAATATCCCGGCAGACATTATTCAACAATCTTTACTGACTGATAGGCCGACATTACATTTTCTAAATCCGTCTTCAGTTGGCATTAGTCCCTTTTTGGATACAGCATCAGTCTGTACGAAAACAATTGTCGTTCAGGAGTATGATTTCTCACAACGAGTTCCTGTTCTCTTCTACACCATTCCGTCTCTCTTTTTTCCCTCTCCTCTATCTGTCCCTGTCTCTATCTCCGTCTCCTCTCTCATCTTCTTATAGGCTGTTACTTTCTCGGATTTATTCTTCGTTCAGGAATTCTTAACAACAGTTTTTCTCTTTCGCAGATTATTTTTTTTCTCTCCAGGTTTCATTAACTTTTTTCTCAAATTATATTTATCACTCTCTGTGACTTTTATAGGGAGGCTCGTTGAAGTAATGGATAGCGGCTCGGATTGAAGAATCGGAGAGACGAGCTCGAATTACAGTCGAATCCATTATATTCACTTACGGACTAATACCCTTGTGAAAGGTATGAAACCTTTTCTTCCCTCCTCAGCTATGGGTAAATAGCAGGTCAGAACGAGTTCTATAGTCTTGGATAGAAACTGGCCTACCGCATAAAGAAATGGCAAACTACTGCGGGGAAAAATCTGCCTCGTCAGTCATGTATCGAAAGATACATGATCTCCTAAGCGTGTATCACACATGACACATAATTGACTGATCTCTTTTTTATCTTTCCATTTTCTTTTCTTTCCGACTTTATTTTCTCTCCAATCACACGTTCTATGTCATCACTCTTTCTATCTCTATCTCAATAACATTTCATATTTTTCTATGACCAGTAAAATACGGTGTTTTAATACCATAGAGGAATGCAATATATTGAGATGGGATTTCTTAAGCCTAGAAAAAAGTTTAGTGACTTGTCGGCGTCATTGATATAGGTCAGTTTTTTAAATTAATAATAGATTAACGTAAGCGTTATCATTTACTTGATCAAATTTATTCAGCAGATCAATTTTGGGATAACTAGATCGAGGATCAGCATGAATGAATCTGTAGAAATCCCGACCAATAGACATTCGTGCTGCTGATTTTACCGAAAAAAAAGAACTACCAATACAGACTGGAAGGGGCAATCTTAAAACAAAAAAATAAGGATATTAAACCTATTGATTATGCATCGAATTTCATTTTCGTATAATTCAACATTCGTTTGGAGATGGAATCAATCACATCCGAATTCTGTTTATCTCGACATTAAGGAGGCGATGGATCCTGTAGTTGTACGTGATAATCGGAGGAAAAAAATGTAACAGCTTTTCAATCCTCAAAAATATGAAGAAGTGGTCAGGACTGAATTCAAATGTCTTTGCGCAGCCTTGAGTATGAAAAAATGTTTTCCATTCTACAACGCATTTCCCACAGAAAATATTGCTATCTCCCGCTATTTTGTATCCATTTCCATGGGAGATGTTTTAGCCAAGTACATTTCATGATTCTACCCCTCTAGACTTTCAAATTTGGACTCACCATTCTACATACACTGAGTTCACTCACCCACCTTCCCTTAATATACTGTTGATAAAGGATAAGTGCGACTCAGAGAGATTCTGCCTCTGAACTCTGGAAAAAGCATCGTGGAACAGACTCACGATGCTTCCCCGATGGCTAAAATTTTAAATTCTTCAAGTTCAGATTGAAACGTCATCTATCGTTTATACCTCATGATATACACCTAACCTCAATGTACTCTCTGCAAACAATCTACCCCAATACTAAGTATGATTGAGAGAGATATGAAATTAAACCCTCCCTAAACTCTAGCATGTCTCTTTAACTACCCCTTTTACACGTTGTTAAATTACAAAAACTTACACTACCCATCAATTTTAATTTCATTTTTCGTTTCATTTCATTTTTTGAAGTGCTATCTGATGATCCGGCAACCTTTAAATGGGCTCTGGTGAAATAAATTATTATCGTGGTAACATAAAGTGGTCTGTATTTATTTAATATATATATATGTGTGTGTGTGTGTGTACAAATACCCAGGCGGATAGAATCCAGGTAGAAATCCAGGGCAGAGTATGAATATAATATAAAAGGCTTAAACGGTAATATTCCATGGTTATAAATTTATATATATATATATATATGCGTAGTATTTATTAAAAAAGTACTCAATATCAGTGATAAAGCTAACCTATTTAGTTGTGTGGATATGAGTTTGTGACCAGGGGTTTCAGCCTTTGCGAAGGTTGTCTGAAGATCGCAGAAGGCTCACAAACCCATGTCCATACAACAGAATATATATATATATATATATATATATATATATATATATACATTTTATGAAAAACTAGATAATCCGTATGCGCAAACGTAAGGAGGATATATATAGAGAGAGCATCCACAGGAACGCACGCTATGAAAATATGAAAAATGATACTTTTACCAGTGGAAAGTGTATATATTAGTTTGGTGCAAAATAATGACATAATAATGTCGTTTTTTGACGTTAAAAAATACTTCAAAAAACGACATTATTACATTATTATTGCACCAACCTAATAAAAAAGATAAATCGAAAGATATAGACAATTGCTCTGGAGTCGGGAAGATAACTCCATTCAGCTAAGTAGCAAATCATTTACATTGTTAATTCTTACTCTTTCTCTCTCTCTTTCTCTCTTCCCCCTCCCTCTCTCTCTCTCTCTCTATATATATATATATATATATATATATATATATATATATATATATATATAAGCAACTATATGGATATAGATCCGACAGTATGAAGAAAAATATACGGAAAAAACAAAAATCCTTATATGCAATTATGCTGTTTTAATGTTAATATAATGTCAACGTCGGACGTTTCGGTCTAATAAACCATCTTCAGGACATATTCATAAAATATAATTAACATTATCAATTCAACATGGCAAAGGCGATGGAGATAAGAACATTTTTGGATAAATCTTGTTCTTATGTCCATCGTCTTTGTCATGTTGAATTGATAATGTTAATTATATTTCATGAATATGTCCGACGTTGACATTATATTAACATTAAAACAGCATAATTGCATATAAGGATTTTTGTTTGTTTTTTTTCGGTATATTTTTCTTCATATATATATATATATATATATATATATATATATATATATATATATGCATGCAAGCATGTGTATGTGCTTGCTGGTTGAAATTTTTTTAATGCAGCTTGTGGTGGCATCTCAAAATTTGTTTTGCCAATCAATCGCAGATGACCTGATGACATCGATGTTGTCCAGGGGAAGGGCAGCGGCCGATGCTCCTTCGCTCGAGTGATGTCAAAGAAGCTGCCAGCATGACCTTGGATGCAAACGGCGAAGCGTCTTTGAATTCCGATTTTATCCACAAGGTCTTCTCCCGAGGCTCGTTATCCTTACTGCGTATGGCTTCAAGGCAAACGGACGTTTCAAATAAGACTTGTCCTTTTAGGAGAACTTCTGTCCCAGGTTAACGCGGTTCAACTGCCCGATTTCATGTTTACGTATCTCAATGCATTTATTGATAATACATTATATATATATATATATATATATATATATATATATATATATATATATATATATATATATATATATATATATATATATACGTTAAGAGTTATGATGTATACATGTTAAAATTGTTTTTCTTATTGTTTACAGAAAAATAGAGTGTATGCTTATATGTGGTGTGTATGCATATACATCTTGAATATATATATATATATATATATATATATATATATATATATATATACACAAGTATAGGTTTGGTGTCGACGGAATAAAATTCCTATAACCAAAATACAATTCTTAAAAGAGTGCTCGTCACACAGTAGAGCAAATATTATTTATTCAATAGTTATAACATAAACTGTTATAAAATTGCTACAAAAACAGCTATTTTGTTTCAACACTTCTAACAGTAACACTTGAGAAGATACCATAAGTGTTGAACAATAAAAAATATTAAAAAATTAAAAATTTCAGATACACTGGGTTTTGATTTTCTTTTTTCAGTTAGATACCTCAACTAGTTTTTGCCAACATGGCCATCATCAGTAGATAAAAAAAATCTGCTTGTTAGTAGAAGTGAACTACAGAAATGAATGTCTTGATGGAGAAAATGAACTGTTGTCTGTAGTTTTCATTTGCTTTTTTTTTTAACATGAATTTGGTCAGTCTTTGTTTTGGTCAAACGGTCTCTTTTAAGTTGTCATTTGAGAAAATAGCTGGATGGATTCATGCTGCTCTCAATTCCCTTAGTCATTTAGACAGATTTATTGGTTCCTGGAAAGAAGATGTGTCTGTTAAGTGTGTGTGTGTGTGGTATTTGATTCTTAGGGAGTGAGTGAGTATGATGTGTGTAAGTGTGTACATTTGTATGCATTTGTGTATAAATGTGATGCCACAACAAGCATACCTGCATTGTGTGGGTGAGAAATGTGGGTAGGTCCTGATTTGTGGGGTTATATATTAATTTTATCTATATTGTTAAATTTGTGATTAAGCACGTCTGGAGAGATCGTTTTTAGGCACCGAATACACTTATTTTCATGGTGCTCTAAAATCTTTCTAATGTTATCTGCTCGGAACTTTTCTATTTTCTCAATTATAGTGAATTTGGCATGGATTTAAAATCGTGCTTATGTAGGCGGAAATAGAATCGGGTTCTCGCAATCACTGTGTGTTTATCTAAAGATAAATACGCTTAAATTCACCTTGAATACACTGGCATGCGTCAATGGCTTAGTGGTAGAATCCGCGACTGATTCCAATTCAGTCCGGTTTCGAACCTAGTTAGAGGCAACCGGGCGTCAAGTTACACCGATAAGCTGTGAAGCAGCGAAACAGTCTGTCTGTGGATGACAGTGTATATATATATATATATATATATATATATGAATTGTGAAGTATTCAATTGAAAAACAGTTCTAACAGACGCATGTTAACGTTGATTAATAGAGTGCTTGATAAATCTAAACTAAATCGAGTGTAAATCCTAGTTACTTTAGTATGTGTTTGTGTATAAAATTCTGTGTGTAAATGAAAATATAAGTAAATCGATATCATTGCAATCTATCTTTAAAAAAACAAACTTTTTTTATCAGCGCTTTTCGTCGTTTGATGAATTTAAATAAACTAAATGTAATGATTGTATCTTTTAACTTTCATTTATACACAGACGTGACATCAAGAAAAAATCGTTAGATTTTCAAATTTTAAATCTAAAATATTTGCAAGGCTGACTGTGTTAGTTAAGAAAAATTATAGAGGTCGCTAACGGATGTAAATATATTGCCTAATAAAAGGTACTGAGTAATTTTTTGTTATGTTCAATTAGCTTTTCATTAGAAACAACTGTCAACCACATAGAATATCTACAATGACTTCCTCCCACCAAAAACTATACATCGGCATCTCGCGATTTAAAGATTTCCAACGGGACTATTACGATTCCACTTTCGACCAGGAAACAAACGATAATAGTTTTATCAAGCCTAAGACGTAAAATTGATCGGGAGAATATTTGTTCTACACATTTCAAATGGCTTAAACTAGGTACGGCATCTGGATCCGTTACATAAACTTTTGGAGCAGTGAGTGTTTCTCGAAGTTTGGTGGAAAAAAAAAACTCCTCTTTCAGTTCCGCTATATCCAACACAATTTGTACAAACAACGTAGA
The DNA here is from genome assembly GCA_963932145.1 of Acanthosepion lycidas. Classification (NCBI taxonomy): domain Eukaryota; kingdom Metazoa; phylum Mollusca; class Cephalopoda; order Sepiida; family Sepiidae; genus Acanthosepion; species Acanthosepion lycidas. The sequence goes on along the minus strand of OZ010590.1, from coordinate 42,000,824 downwards.
CAAAGAAATTTGACAAAAACAAGCATGTTAAAAACAAACATATTTTATGGCAACTGGACAAACGAGGAAATGAATTTACAAAGAGCAATAATGTCCATAAATTTCACCACGTATAGATGTGTGTTTGTTGGACGTAGTCCTAAATAATAGAGAGAAAGGGAGAGATAAACTGGTACTTATATACATGTGTATGTGTGTGTGTGTGTGTATGTGAGAAACATGATATGTATAAGTCTATCAGTCGATTAGACTTTCAGTTCAACAGATGCGTGGATTATGGAGCCCGGTGTATCATTGTTCGGTTCAGTGTCTCGGTTACTGTCTCTTGTCCCCAACTGTTATATTTACCGTCCCCACCACGTGGGTCGTATGTGGCACAAGGCCGAGTTTATCGTGGGTTCTTGGAACCCGTAGGCTCGGCCAAAAATATTCCCTTCGAATCCGTATAAACGGGTTCAATGCCTGTCTACCTCCTCGAGCGAAACTTTGCCGTTCGGCGAAGTCACGCCCGGGTTCCTCTCTGCTTAAGCAGAGATTTTGACAGTAATGAACGGTGTATATTACTGTTCCTTGTGTATATCACTTGTCCCCAACTGTATTTTGAACTCAAATTCTTGTGTTTATATGTTATCTGCTTAAATCAAAAATGGCTCGCAGTTAATATATTTTAAGTTCGCGCGATTTTATTACTGGTCAAATAAAATTCAAGCGTGAGACGTAGGAGAAAACAACACACGTGATCTGATTTAGCCAATGAAATTAGTAGAAATTACTTATTTATTTTAGAACTTAACTATCTTTGTTTCTGTGACAATTTTTCAACCGATAGCTCTAGATCCGAATTTTCTAGAATATTCTTATGTATGTTGTTTGCTGATTGGTTTAAAAATATATGGGTGTGAATTCTATGTGAGCGAGATTTGGATTCTTTTTTTTCTAGAATATTCTATTTTGTTTGCTGATTGGTTTAATATATATATGAGTGTGAATTCTATGTGAGCGAGATTTGGGTCCTTTTTTCTAGAATATTCTATCTACGTAGTATCAGTTAATTTAACTAAAAAAAAAAAAAGTGTGGATCCTATAAACTCTCCAGCTATGAAATATTTAGAAAGGCTCTCGTCCTCTTACAGTTATCACATTATTTCTAACAATCAGGTCCCTGAATATCGTTCTTAATGGCCAATTATCCAGAATGGATGCGTTAGAAAGTTATCCCCCTTTCTACTCCATTTTAATAAACTAATTACTAATAATATACACCGATCATTTTGAGTATCTATGTGGATATTACACTCAATTTATTGGCGAACATCCAATATATATAGAAGATCTGAACCTATCAGCTAATTTATCCTCTGACCCACGTGTCTATATTGGAAAAGTAATTGCTTGTACGATTCAATACGGCCAAAACGAAATTTTTGTTGCTGGACCGATAAAAATGTCGCCCCCGCAAACTATTTTTGAAGAGAAGCTTGAGTTCTGTCGGAAAAAAAGGGGCTAACATTGTATGGAAGGGTTTGTTCAAGTACTCCCTGTCTAGAGGGAGTAGAAAACTGTAGATATAAGATTACTCCTCATGTTGTAAGATGTTTGGTCAGCACTTCCTTATCCTTCAACCATATTGGGCCAGTCGTCCTGTTACTCGCCAGCTGCTGACCCTAACTCTGCGAGTAAAAGGGTTGTAAAGGTCAAGGTCGTTTTTCTAAGGACCGACATTTTTACCTATCAGGATGGATGGGCCATTTCTCAAAGAGGCTCCGTGACTTTAACGTATATTAGGACTCACTCTCTTTCAAGACCTCAAGTGCAATTCCAGTATTTGATCTATTGCTAAAGGTGCCGGGGAAAATAGTAAGTCGAGTGTACTGCCGCACCCCGTTATACTGTGTCAAAGAGCAGATGATTCCAAAACTGGAGAATTGTTGCCATATCTGTGTTGGAGCAGCCCGGTTCTCATTTTTTTTCTTTCTTGATAGAGTTGAAAAGCGTCTACGCGAAATGGTAGGTGATTCAATTTTTTCCACCGACAACAGCTTTCACACAGACGACATGTCGCGAATCTCTCACTAATCTCTCCCTATTTACATTGCATGTGTTCTGAGAAGATACATCCTTTAGTCCAACCATACTGATCTTTGCAGCTAAGGCCCGCCATATCCTGTGTACAAGATTGAATTATATCCACACCCATAGTAATAAATTATTCCCATTCGGAACGATTCTTACAAAACTTTCTACAAAAAACTCCAGCAAGAATGTTTTCCCAAACACTTTAATCTTGACCTTTTCAAGTATAGGGTTAACCTTTGTCTTTCCTGCATAATCTTTTGAATATCATTTTCTGCCTTTTCACACAGCAGCGATCTACCATGAATGTCTCTTGGGCCATGTTTTGGTTAATATGACATAAAAAGATGATGATACATTGAAAGTACAATAATCTCTGCATCCTCCGTCATTAATATACAACCGGCTGTTACCGTTTGTAATATATTCCTACTAATTTAATAGTGGCTCTATATGGGATACATATTCCATCATGTGCCATGCGTGGTACACACTTAGGCGATCATGTATCTTTCGATACATGACTAACGAGGCAGAATTTTCCCGCAGTAGGTTGCCATTTTTTTCTGGGTTAGACCAGTTGCCATCCAAGGCAATAGAACTCGGTCTGTCCTGCTATTTACCCATAGCTGGGGGAAAAGAAGAGGATTCTCAAGTAAGTGTATGCAATAAATTTGACTGGAGTTCGAACTCTGCTCTCCGATTCGTCAATCCGAGCCACTATCCATTATTATACCGTCGATAGAGAAACTAAAATAAGAAAACAGAATAAAAGTTTTAAAGTTATATATCAGCATAGTAATTCATCGAGTATAGAAGAATCCTCGGCAGAATTTTGAAAATACCGAGCGTCCGTTTCGTCCTACTATAGTACTCATCGGCACTGCGAGTACGCTATCATGCTTCAAACCCGGACCGTTTCAATACAACAAAAGCGTCATACCAACTGTACCAACTGGCTTCGGTGACGAGAAAGAAACTGAACAGACGTCATATAGCGCCGGTATTCAGAAAACTCCGTGGTGATACTAATTTAAGTATTTATAACCCAACGGATTATGCCCCAAGAGCCACGTCTTTCCTTTCCCCCGAACCGCTCTATTGCAGAGCATTAGCAGGGTCAAGCAAAGATATAAAAGTACTAGAATTTTGGGTATTTAGGCAAATCATTAGAGTAATTCATCGTGTCTGGAAGAATCCTCAACAGACTGCAGAAAGCATTGGACGACCCTTTTGTCCTATTTTGGGACTTATCAGCAGTTGTCTTGAGAGAGTATTCTTTTAGAGTCGATGAATTATAATATTAATTATTTGCTTAAATCCCCTAATATATATATATATATATATATATATATATATATATATATATATATATATATATATATATATATATATATATATATATATATTGAGAGAGAGAGAGGGAGATAGAACGAGAGAGAGAGAGAAAGAGAGAGATTTATATCTTGTGTTAGGTCCATTTAAACCAGTCTGTAGATGTAGTGTAAACACAAATAAATTTAACTTTTTAGATGGAAAATTCAAATTTAATGTTTTTCTTTGAGATTTTTCTAATTAATTATATCGGTCTGTATGATTTGTTATTTTTCTCATACATTGAGCTCTCTACTAGGAGTTTTACCTGGATATTCCCATTTTAGAAACTCCTTAGGATTATCAACATAAAGAAATGGATTATATATATATATATATATATATATATATATATATATGTGTGTGTGTGTGTGTGTGTGTGTGTGTGTGTATATCAAATGAAGCATTTCTATACAACTGGCGAGGACATTAAGAAGATAATCTGCTTCTGTTTAAACATTTTATTGAAATCAGAAACAAATCTCAGGCGTCATTGATACCAAGAAAGAACTAAAACATTCCAGAACAGAACTGCTTACGGTATCTTATTGGGAAAGTCAACTAATATTACCATTACCTTGCAGATGTTTTCCTGATCATTACTCTGACAGGTCTTTCCCGCTAGCTTAATTAGATTCTCTCCGAAAGAGCAAATAAATAAAGACAGTCTGTACACGTTGATATGTTTCTTTTTAAAAGAATTATTTAATATATTTATTAGACTTTAATATTTTTAATAATGTTTGAATTCACTTAAAGGTTTTAAGATTAAATGAGCTAAAAATTAAATTTAGTCGGGGAATGTCGGGGAAAGGAAGAAAGAGAGTAAGATTAAATTGAAAAGGACGTCGTTATTTTTGTTGAAATGTTTTTCCAGAGTTTTCCAAGCTGATATGTTGTCCGGCTATCTTTGCAATCGATCTGTTTCACGTAGTTTTATAACTTGATTATTGGTGTGAAAAATTTGCTTTGATATATTGATGTACTTCGTAATTAGTTTATGCAAATGAGCCTGAAGCTGAAATTAAAAAAAAAATCTAAAATGTTATCCCGATAAAATGAAGTTACTAAAATCTTTTTTTTTTCTTTTCTTTGCCATCTTTTCCGTTTTTCTTGATGTCGAATCTATGTATGCCATCGTGCTTGTGATGCTTTATTTTCACATTGGCCAAAGTATTTTCTGAACTTGTCTCTTTTTTAAATGTTTAATTCTTCCGGATTTTAATCGGGAAATGAAGCAAAGTAAATTTATCTTGATTTTTGTGCTGTAAACTTTTTATTATTTATTTATCTAAGACTTTCCGAAGTTTTATTTGGGAAAGACGAACTTTTATTCTATAGCGAGTGCAGGATCGATGCATCTCATTAACAGGATATACAGGTTGCAACCTAATATACTTAAACTATAATTAATTCCTGTCTGAATTCCTAAGATGATTCGTTAGATTATTTAGACTGCTTACTTACGGATATATTGGTGCTATCATACATTTTCAGCCATTGTACCTGCCAGCCTTCATCATGGGAATTTTTATACGGGTAAACTGCATAACATTGGTAGAAAAATGAACTATTAAATCTAATTGTTAGTGAGTTATTTCGACATGTTCCTCAGATCAGTTGAATGTGTCTACTAATATATAGACCAAGTCAAACAGTCTTTTATAATGAAACAAGGAAGTCTTTTCATTATTTAAAGTTCAGGCAAATAGCGCTAAGTCTTGAATGCAGGAAAAATAAATTTGAAAAAAAAACAACATGTTAAAAACAAACAACTTATATTTTATGGCACGTGAACAAACGAGGAAATGAATTTACAAAGAGCAATAATGTCTATAAATTTCATCACGTATAGATGTGTGTATGTTGAATGTAGTCCTAAATAATAGAGAGAAAGGGAGAGATAAACTGGTACTTATATACATGTGTATGTGTGTGTGTATGTGAAAAACATGATATGTATAAGTCTATCAGTCGATTAGACTTTCAGTTCAACAGATGCGTGAATTATCGTGCCCGGTGTATCATTGATTAAAGTAAATGCAAATGGCGCTAAGTCTTGAATGCAGGAAGAATAAGTCTAAAACCAGCGATTTTAATGAGGTAAATATTTTGTCTTGTAGCATGACGATGGTGTTAATTAGCAACTGAAAAGAAATGAAGACATACTGCTCCAACTTACTTGCTGTTTAAAATATATATTTAAAAAGCAACAGAACAATTAAAGAATAAAAAATGTCGTTAGAGACCTGTACGTTTAAATAAGTGGGTATGCGTTTGCTCTTCTATGCTTTATAATAGGACTGTACTACACATCACATTTTATTATGCAAAAATATGTACGTATATATAATTATTTAATTAATTTTAACAATAGAATTTTAATATAACTAAGTCTATCTATCAACCTATATATACATATATCAGGATCCATAATCCTGATATTTTTGGATTGCCAAATTGCATTACTGCGACTGTTTTTGGCTACTTTTCGACGTGATTTTTGTGACAAATTTAATAACTTGGGAATAAATTTGGTAATAATCGAAATTAAGTCCAAAATCTAGCGAAAGTCACACATGAAATGAAAATAAAGTTTTGTATGGAAAGTAAGGACCAACGTACATCAAATTGTCTTTAAATGAAGTGGCGGCAGAAAAATTATCGTTGAATTTTTAAAAGTTGAGCTTAAATGTTAATGCATTATTTAAATGCAGAAGTCAGTTATGAGTTCTTCTGTAGGTTATTGTTGATTGTTGCATCTACTCCTCCCTACTTACTGTGATGAAAGTGCAATATATATATATATATATATATATATATATATATATATATATATATATATATATAGAGAGAGAGAGAGAGAGAGAGAGAGAGAGAGAGAAAATAAAAAAATAACAACAATGATAATATAGTAAGAACCAATTAATTGAATAGCTGCTCATTTTCTCTGAAGTTTTCTATAGAAGAACTTTGAATTTGAATAATAATTTGCGTTAAATCTAGAATCAATTTATATTAACATAAAACGAAAAAGTTAAAAGTAAAAAAAAAAAATAATAATGTAGATGCTTATAAAAAATAAGGAATTGTATAGATAATTTTAAATAATGTTATATAAAATAAACTGACCTTTTTTAGTTGAAAAACACATAATAAAAGATAGAATGAACATTATGGAAATCAGTTAAGAGTAATTTTGATGTATATTTGTCTCATGAAATTCAATAATATATTCAAATATTATCATGTATATTATTACAGAGATATAATAGTAATTTGGTACAAGTTTGTTTTAGATATTTAGTAAATTTATTTGTCCATTTTTTATCAATCTACAATGAGTTTCCTTGAGATATATATACACACACACACACACACACACACACACACACACATATATATATATATATATATATATATATATATATAGGTACTAATTTGAATTCACACATTTTTGAAAATACAGTTAGTTTAATATTACTGGGTTTCGCGAGATATGTTTTTGTTTGGCTGCATTATAACTGTAGGTGTGTGTGTGTGTGCGTGTGTGTGTGTATCAATCGCTGACTACTGTATCACATCTCTTCAGTGCGACTATACAATCGAATGCCTCACATCCTTAATTCCATGATTTTGGTTTCTTTCATTTTAATACAGATTGCTTCATGTTAACATTGTCAACTCTGAGAGATTTGCTATTGAGACAGAGTAAACGGTAGTGTCATCTGCATAAAGAATTACTTGTTATTTGATGACATTTTTGCAGATCACTAATTTCGTATGACCCAGTATAAAGCGTTGTGGGTGGGGGACACTTATGTTCGTGTGAAATGATTTTAAAAGCGAGCCGGTTCTAGAGATTATTAGTGATTCTGCAATAGTGTGCTGAATAATAGCAAATCCTCAGTCCCTCGTCTATTTAAATCAGTATATATATATATATATATATATATCTATATATATATATATATATATCCCTCAATCCCTCGTCTATTTAAATCAGAATATATATATATAGTTATATCAGTATATATATATATATATATATATATATATATATATATATATATATATATATATATATGTGTGTGTGTGCGCGCGTGTGTGTGTGCGTGTGTGTGTGTGCGTGTGTCAGTATGTATTAATGAAAAACAAACACTTAAAATACCGTAGGTGATAATTTATTTCATTGACGTCGATTTAAATGGCCTCAAATCTTCAGATCTGTAAACCAAATATAAATGGAAAAAATCACTCCCGGTTTAAAACTTATGAATAGATTTACTTTAAATATAGATTGAATGAAATGCTTCATCCACCGCAAGAAATGTTGGTTCCTTTTGTCGCGCCAAGAAGTTTTTCTCACCCGTGTTCATCCTTCAAGTCTATGAATCAACCGTTCGCCCTTGCATGGAATACTGCTGCCATATATGGTCCGGTGCCTTCGCTGTTCGCTTTGAGATCCTCGACAAGCTCCAGAGACGGATATGCAATGTGATTGATCCTGATCTGGCATCTAGTCTACAGTCGCTCTCTCACAGATCTGTCGTCGCCTTCCTCTGTCTTTTCTACAACTACTTTCACGGAAATTGCTCCGACGAGTTACTTTCGCTCGTTCCCACACTGCATGAATTTAAGTGTGCTACTAGACTGGTATCTCGGTCCCACCCTTTCACTGTCGATACGGTTAAATATAGCCGTCTCTTCTACTCCATGTCTCGCACTTCCTGTCTGTGGAATTTCGTTCCTATTACTTGTTTCCCTGATAGCTATAACATCTAACTATTCAAATGTAATATCAATAGACATCTCCAGATATGCTGACCTATTACCTTGCCTTCTCTTCATCTTTTCCTCCATAACGCCTCTTTACTCTCACTCACAATCTATAACACCTTGCGTACTAGTGGCATCTCGCTTTGCTTGGGGTAAAATGCTTAAAGAAGAAAAGGAAGATGTAAATTTATTGTGTAAGAGATGGTGTATATATAGAGAGGAGTAGAAGAGAGAATAGACAGTGAGACCAAAAGCGTTCGTCTCACTTGTATGAACTTACATTAAGACCCGTGGTGACCAAATTTAACATATAAATAGTGGATTAAATTGTTCCATAAAATGGCAGTTGAGGATAAAATTAAGGAAACTGGAGCGTAAATCAAAGTACTGGGGTAGCAATGACAGTTGACATATGATGTATATGTTATTATTACTGTTTCTAGATATATATTAGCAATAAGAGTTGAAAAATGATGTATATGTTTGTATTACTGTTTCTAGAAATATATTAGTTTAAGCATTTTCCTCTCTTGCGTTTTGATTTCTGGCTCTAACAAAGCCACGACAGATAGAGAGGTCATTGTCGAATGATATGGCTACGTTTGAAGGTAAGTCTTCTTCTATGACTTCAGTCCATGGACAACCATGGCTCTCAACAATTCTGTATACTGTTTAGCTCTTAGTAACTTCCTCTTTTTTTCTTCATCCCTAATAGTCCCTGTTCTTCCATCCGTTTATATAACATTGTTTGTTTGGTTACTCGGTGTTTCCCCTGTCTTTTTTGTCTTCAGCATATCTTGTAGGTGTCAAATTTTCCAAGCCCCGTTCCCTTATTTTACCCCATAAAAAACTCAGATATCTCTGTCTGATCAAAGTATAAGCGTTCTTCTCGTGTCAATTTTCATATAAATTTACTCGTTGTTCATATACGTTGATTATATATTCTCAGCATCCTTCTGTAGAACCATATTTCTGATACCTCGAGTTTCTTCTATATAAAGGTGTTTCATTAAGACGGATTATATATAAAGGTGTTTCATTAAGACGTATCCAATAAGTCGTTTAATAAATCAGTGTTATTGGTGAGAATTTATCTATTCTCTATTGGATCACGTTATATACGTCATGGCAATTATGTGTGAAAAATAATATCACCCAAATGTCTGCCGAATCTGAAACAAAAACAAATCATTCCACGCGTATACTTAAATCCGATTAAAATCGTTCCAAGTTATTAGAACACACTTTTTATGTGGAGATTTTGCAACATTCAAGAGGACACACACACACACACACACACACACACACACACACACATATATATATATATATATATATATATATATATATATATATATATATAATTTTATCACTATTTACTCTATTTCTATCAAAGTTTCTCTGTTTCTAAATATTTTAAATGGCACCCGTTTCTATTCCAATATGCCTTCGCAAAGGTGTCACATTTTCCATCGTCTGACAAAACATTAGGTTAGTGCAAAAATAACGTCGTTTTCTCACATAGTAACATATGTGAGAAAACGACATTATTTTTGCACCAACCTAATACATAACAGATATTTAAATTTCATTTATTGCTTGATTTCTGTGCCTCCAATTCAGAGTACAAATTGTTGAAATTTTCTTTCTGCTGTCACTGGTAAATTCTGTTTTCATACAATTTAAACCTACCGTATATGCTAGTGTACAAGGTGACTGGGCGTATCAGACACCCATAAAAGTTTCAAGTTTGAATGTAGGAATTGGGCTATATTCGTCCTACAAGTCGACACCCACTCACCAAATGTCATTTTGAAATGAATTGTATAGAATTTATTTATTTCGGTAAGCATATACTTTCTTCTCATTCAAATTCTAATGAAAAAACGACTGGAGTGGGGTTGTATTATCAGTTTACTATCACATTATAACCGGCAGGCTATTACGGTAACCTGTATGAATTTGCACTGCTAAGCAGCCACTCGCTCCACTGTTCTCGATAACCTGTATGAATTTGCACTGCTAAGCAGCCACTCGCTCCACTGTTCTCGAATGCGATCTTTAAAAGGCTTGTTGAGAAACACAACCAAATTTTTTTGGTTTGTTTTTCCAAATCGCTCAAAGGAAGCATGGAAACTTGCAGATGATAATGTTGAACCAATGGAATATTTTAAAAATATATGGATAAATGTCAAGTTTAAGAGAGAAAATTAGCATATTCCATATCTCAGAATAAATTATTAATTTTTAATTTAATAAACTAATAAAATTAAATATTTAATTTTAAACCGATATAATTATAAATTTATATTTTAATAAACGAATAATTTAATCTCTATCTATAAAAGGCCTAATGTGTGTGTGTGTGCGCGTGCGCACGCGTGTGTGTGTGCGTGCGCACGCGTGTGTGTGTGCGCGCGCGTGTAACGAATACACGGTCGTAATTTTCGACGGATTTGCACTAAAATTTTCATGCACATACTCCAAGTAAGTGGAAGGCCAAGACCAACTCTGCATTTCCCAACTACCATCGATAGTGGAAATAATCGATTTTTTCATGCTTCTACGGCAGTTTACATGTAGTTTGCTGCCATTTTCTACCGGCCAGAATGAGAGACCCGTGGTGAGGAATAATATCGATTTTTGAAAATGTAACATTATATCTATCTCTTTAGGTCACAAATAGGCAGGAAGATTCTATTGGCCAGCGTGAGAGGCAACAGTTGACTGACACGAATATTAACTAGCATGCTAGCATGCAAAAAAAATCGATAGCTGCATTGTCACAAGTGTGAAAAATTTAAAACTGCATGACACTTTACTCCAATTGTCTCATTCTCTTGCTTAAACTCAACGTTGATTCTGATTCCGCAGAACTGCGTTGGGTGTAAAAAAAGTATTTGTTATTAACATTCTTTTTTCATTCGGTTTTTCCAGTTACGAGTCCTTTTTTTTTAAAGCTGATCTTTTTGTGTTCATTTTGTTTAAATCTGTTACGAAAAATCGTAACAGATTTAATGTTTAGTATAGAGCTTAGAAAAAATTCGCAGTGTGAGATAGGCAAGAAGTAAGGCATGTAACAACATCAATACGGCAAAGGGCACTCATTTAAAAGCAAGGAAGGGCAAAAATATTTTAAGTCAAGTGATAGCGATTGCTGTATGAGTCGTACAATTTTTGAATCAAGCACAGGCAACGCCGGGCCATTCTGCTGGTCTAACATATGGGAGTTCTTTTAATAATTTTTAACCTATGAAAAGCGCCACTCAAGTTAGAAGTAACTGAAGGATTATTTCATATAAGAGGTAAAACGCCCAGTGTATGAGATTATGTGGGAAATTTAACCCTGGACGTGAAGTGGTTAAGATTATAATGGTGAGGAGCCGGCATCTCCTAATTATTCCCCCAGGGCATTATAAAATCTGATATATGTTAAACATCCTAATATATTTATATATTATCTGTCGTGAACTGACATCTCGGTTTCAGCTACTTTCGTACTGCCGTAGGATCATTGTATTTCTGCATAAATATTTTATAGTAATTCTTCTGATGAGCGTTCGTCTTTGGTACCTAGACTTCACAACTTTAAGAGTTGTACTAGATTAACAGTTAGGTCCCATCATTTAGAGTTGAGATGTCTAACGTGGGTTTCTACGCAAATAGTTTCTTCACAGCTTTCGCTTGTGAATCTCTCTTCAGGCCTCTGGGATCTTCAATAATTTAAATGCAATGTCGCCTTAATTCCTGTTCATTTATTTATCTCTGTCTTTAATAATGTTAGTCTTTTGTTTCAATCCTTTAACACAAAGCAAAGCCACTAAGACTCACGCGGATACTGAGTGTGAGATAATACGAGGAAAAGAAAATATTTTAATTACAAAGCCATAAGATGATTAATATTAGGTTGGTGCAAAAATAATGTCGTTTTCTCATATAGTGACATATGTGAGAAAATGTCATTATTTCTACCTAATATTTAAGCAGAAAAAGACCAAATCAGTTATCACTATTGTCTATGACAATACAAATAGGCCGTAAAGTGTCAAAGACTAAAGCATATCGTGATCGCTAGGATGCTTATCGGAAGTAAATACAGGGACACCTATCTATGCGCAACGTAGAACAGCAAATACCCCAAGGCAGCCTCTTAAACTCTACCAAAATATTTTTTCTTCTTGCGACCAGTCGGCTGCAGCAAAAAGAAAAGTGTAGAATCCGTACCCTCATGACGAAAGACCGCAAATAATGATCAGTATTTTTATTAAAGATCTAGTAAAGTCGAGGCTTTTGTAGAGTTTGAAGAGTATTTTTATTATATTGTTATTTTCTCTTCTGTTGTCTGGCACTATCATCAGTCCATTATCCATAGACAGGCCGTGGTTGTCTGTGTGTCATATTTTGCTGATTTTATATAGAATAAAAAAAACACATTAATTCTGAAAACTCAGCACCATCAAACGAACATTGTGGTACATTGAAGTCGCCCTTTTTTTTTAATCCAAGTTTAGCTATTGAGGAATAATATCGATTTTTGAAAATGTAACATTATATCTATCTCTTTAGGTCTTATATTTACAAAGCCCTTAGCGAAATCCAAAGCCTCAAGCAATCTTTGTTAGATATTGATAAAAAAATAAATATGTCTTATTTTATAAAACTGAAAACAGAAAAGTAAATGACAATATAAGATGCTGTTCAACCTCTTCAAAAGCCTCGACTTTGAAATAGAGGTCGATATGAATAAGAAGGTTGTCCAATATTTAGATGTAGAATTAAATCTACAAACTGGCAGTGTCTTTTCCTATACAAAAAACCCAGCACAAAATTAAATTACATGAATGCTGGATCTAACCATCTTGCGAGTATAATAATACATATACTTAAAAGAATAGCATACATGTTATGCAATAATTACTTTTGTAAAATAATTTTCGAAGAAAAAAAAAAGAAAGAGTATAAAAAGACTTTAAAAGCATCAAACTAAACTGGAATTTAAACCTTAAACAGAACAACAAATGAAAAATAATTCAAGGAAAAGAAAAATATTATTTGGTTTAACCCCCCCCACACAAACACACTTTTAATTTAGAGGTCAAATGTAAAATAATCAAAATATGTTTTTCAAATTGTTTGATAAACACTTCTCCAAAAATTCACAATGACGAGATCTTTAATGAAAATACAGTTAAATCAAGCTACACTGCACTAGTTATTTGGAAACTATATCAAAAAGACTAAATTCAAAGGAATTTCAAGGATAACGTGCAGCAAGATATCGCAAACAGTGAAAAATGTAAATGTAGAGATAAAAGTTATTTGCCAAATAGATGGAGTTTGCAAAACGGAAAGAGTAATTTAAAAAACCGAAATAAAATATACAAATGGCCAGTGAAAAATATATATGGGGTGTACGGAAGGCAACTTCAAGAAGATATGGTATAATTAAAAGTCATTATTCAATCTAGAAAGCCTTACTAATTCTACCTGACTAACAAGCCATAGTTAAAAGAAAAAATAACAACGATTCGGCTGTAAATTGGAACTTTTTTTTTCTTTAAAAAAAAGCCAAAACTTGCAAAAATCTTAGTGATAATTGCAAACTGCGCCAGGAAGAAAAGTTAGCAATAAACTTTCCAGACTAAAAAAAAATATAAGACTGAATGAAAGATCGGAAAAAATGACACGTAGCTTATACACTAAAAAATACTTTTTTAATTTATATGAACACGGATAATAGTATGTACATTTTATTTTCTCCCCCTCTAATAAAATTTCAATAATCTCTCTTTTGTCTTCACGCTGACCGTTTATATATAAAGAATGAAGCGTTTGGAAATTATTTGAACTATATTACCTTGAGATCATGAAAATATTAAAGCAAGGTAGCGTGATTGGCGGATCTAATGTTTTTTAAATTTAAAAGCTCTGTTCTGCACCTTATTTTTTTAAATTTCTTTATACGTGTATTGAGAAATTTTTAATACAAGAGTTTTTTGATCTAATTATACTCTGAACAATAACTGATATATATATATATATATATATATATATATATATATATATATATATATATATATATATATGTGTGTGTGTGTGTGTGTGTGTGTGTGTGTCTGTGTATGTGTGTGTGTGTGAACAAATATAATTTTAAGGTGTGCTATATTTATGGGATAAATTCCTCGATAGATAATATAGAGCGTATGTAAAAATAAGCATAAAAGTGAACACTGAAGTCGACACTCAGAGGCGACAGGTTGTTTCATGCTAGACGCAATCGTCAGCCCTGAAAATTGCGTCCAGTATGAAACACCCTTTCGCCTCTGAGTTTCGACTTCAGTGTTCACAGTTATCTCTCTGTCTCTCTCTCTCTCTCTCTCTATATATATATATATATATATATATATATATATATATATATATATGTGTGGAGAGAGAGAGAGAGATGTATCTTAGTATTTCTCAAATGCAGTCCTTTCAAAAATAATTTACCCAAACATTCACCATACTTTCATTATACTGATGATGCTCTTCTTATATATCCTCGCAATACTGATTTACCTGACCTAATTGATCAATTCAAAAAAGTCGAACACACAGTGGAATATACTAAGGAATTGGAAGAACACAATACCTTACCTTTTCTAGATATCAAATACACAGCGTTATCAGCAGTTTAAAACTTAGTATCCAATAGAAATCAACCAACGAAAACGACCTAATATTCTTCTATTTTCGTCGTTACGACAAAATGAAATACAGCATAATCATCGAATCCTTCTTAAGAGCACTTGCAATATGCAACCCAGAAAGATTTTCAATCTTCTCCAGTACCATAATTATTTTATATTCAATGCGAAACAAAAGTCCCATAAAATATTCAAAAACAAATAAACGTCTCCTGCTGAAAAACCAAAGAATAAAAAAAAAAAAAAATAGATATAATCCTACTTTTATATGCCGTACTAAGGGAATAAATGCTTAACACCAGGTGGATAACAGGTGAAAGGTATTTGGTACACAACTAATAAAATATGAAATACAGTACAGTTATACAAACAAGTCACTCAGGTAGTGAGTGCCACTAATTGGAAGGTCGGACGTGCTTGCATCTTCTCGCTCTCACTCTTTTGACTTTATAGGTACTTATTACCTATAGTGTAATAATTCAATCACAACTACAGTGGAAAAGAATCTATCTAAACTCGACATAAAATTTGTTACGACATCATACAAAATAATGAAAGATTTAGTCAATACTAAACAAAACAATAAGCTAAAACCTGAAATATAAATTTACTCTATTGACTGTAATAATTGTAAAAAAAAAGTACATCTGGGAAAGCTCAATTAATCTAAATAGAAGATTTATGTCAAAACAAAAGGCATAATTTGCAAAAAAAAAAAAAAATACCTCAAATTTTTTGGTTACGGACCATAACGAGAATGGCCACAATTTTGAAATAAAAAAATACCACTCTATTAAAAGGAGAAAAATCATTCCCAACAACATAAATGCCTAGTGAGTAACTTGATTGCAGGGTCATGCAGAGTAAATCAGCGCACTGGTTATACAACATTTCACTGGCAGATCCTCTTTTCCCACAATGTGGAAAATCTACTGAAAAAAGAAAAAAAAAACACTCTAAATTAATTTAAATGTAAATAATGAGTACATTCTAAAATTCCAATAGCCTCTTGTTCGTGCACATATGTAGCTGTACATCATAAAAAATTTAGTCCGATAAAGTCGTAATGGACGAAATGCGTTACAAGTAAACATTCGCCAATTTGTCAAACAATTTCCCAATATATTTCTTGATATTATATATATATATATATATATATATATATATATATATATATATATATAAATTTCTGATTAAGCTCAAGTAAAACCGAAACGTTACATATATAAAGATTTCATTTGTTTCTAATCGTTTCATTCTTTTTAATCCTAATACATATTTGTTCCAAATTCACACACACACACATACGCGAACATATATATATATATATATATATATATATATATATATATATATATATATATATATATATATATATATATATATGTGAAAGGCTCGAACACTAATATTCCATGGTTATAATTTAATTACATTGGAATCGTAATCACGATCCTATTCGTCAGATCTACAAATACAAAATATATATTCTTACTCCGTCCGGGACATTGAGTTCTACATGGATCTTGCGAATTTATACATACATACATACATATATATATATATATATATATATATATATATATATATATATATATATATATATATATATATATATAATGTTGAATGTACATACGTCGTATCACAAGAAAGAATTAGTTCTAAAATACTCTAACAGAATTCACTCTCACAGATCGTTATTACTACACAAAACGAGACGTAAAATATCACTTACATGTAAGGAAAGCAATGACAATGGGAAAACCTAAATGTATGCAGAAAATGTACGAAATAAGGAATAAGAGATATGGAAACTTTAACTGCACTTCTAAGTTATCTTTAATATTGTTCAAGAACTGACACCAGAGATCTTTATCAAGACCTTATATAGAGAGAAACAAAATGGTTAAAAGAAGCTCATATCTTTGGGAAATATTACGAAAGTAACACATTTCTTCCCTTTCCTCTTCGAGTAAACATGTCTGATCTGTGTTGTGTTACTATATATGCATTAGATGTCGTATCTCCTTAAGGAGTTTTGGTGGAAAAGAAACCACGTCAAGTCCTGACAAGAAAACCTGCCCGAGAGCTAGCTTACCACTTGTAACATAAATATCTACGTTAGTTCAGGTTTTGACAATGCACGAAATGACTAAGATAAGGAGCAGTCATCATCAGACCGGAGGCTTTTAGTGCCGATAGGATGTAGTTTATTTGGAGAATTTGGGAAACGTCAATTGGCTGTAAGACGTGCGAAAGTTACTAGATAGTTCGATCGATAGTGGGGTGAAAAGAGATTATTGTGTGCTTGATAAAATCGATAATATTGTATGAACTTATATCTTATGAAATAAAATTTATCTTCTTTAAAATGAAAAGTGAAGAGTTATTTCATTTCCTCTGACATTGTATTCAACATTAAAATATATTTTAGGTGATGGATGTCAAAACATCAACTTTAAATAAAATCGTAATTCATGGTGTCGCTTGGCTTCTTAATTTATAATCCAAAGTACATCAAATTTCTTTCAAAGTCTTCGAAGTTTACGTATTATATTATTAAGTAAATTTTACATAAGTCATATGAGAATTCGTATTAAAAGAACATCATATAAAATAGAGAAACCCGTGTGTAAATTAAACAACAGCTTAGTTCCCTTTATTTCACCATGCGGTCAGTTTTTAGACCCACTGGAGTGACATGGTGTAATCGATTCCTATTTTTCCTCAGATTAGGTCATTTGCAGTAATATTGGTCAGTCAGTCGACTGGCTGATCGGTTGAACTCTCAGCCTTCGGGCGGGGAGGAACCTGAAAGAGGCTACGCCGAAGGGTTGATTCTCTTTCGGGCAGGTCAACCGACCCTGAACCCGTTTATACGGGTTCAATGGGCATATTTTTGGCCGAGCCCACGGGCTCGGAGATCCCACGTTAAAAAGGCCTTGTGCTACATAATGCCCTCGTGGGGGATGACTGAATATCGTGGTGTGCAGTAATATAAATCTAATTTCGGGTTTTATGAGGAAATTTGTTTAGATTTAAAAGATATTGCGTCATCCGTGATCGCATCAGATTTTCACTATTGACTCGACTGTTGATTAATTGTCCTACGTTCATTGACTGTGATGGACTTAACTCCGAAGAAGCGTACGAAAATTCTAACGCTGCAAGAACAAACTGCAAAGCCTTACCAGTTAGCAAATCAAAGTGCTAGCGACTGGCTCAAAAATTCTCCTGATTTAAATCAAGTCGAGAATGTGTGGTCAATCTTCAAGGAACGAATTAGTAGAATGAACATACGAAGTACTAACATGTTCACTGAGCCATGTTTCATTGGAAAATACGAATAAAGTAAATAAAAACGAAATTATTCGTTTTGTTTCAATTAATTTGCACAAAAAGTGTAAATCTAACCTTCAAATACACATTCGTATTTCAAGTAATTATTCCAGGGCTAAACACGAATTTATCGTTCAATTATGTATTCGTCATTTATGTACGTATTTTTCGTTCAAATAATTATTCGTTGTTCAAATAAATATTCGTTTTTCAAATATGTATTCGTCATTTAATATGTATTCTTAAATTTTTGAAAAATGAATGCGTATTTGAGCGAAGAATATGCATTTTGAACGACAAATTCTCATTTGAATTTGCGTATTTGAATGTCGAATACTTATTTAAAAACACGAATCCGTATTTGAACAATGAATATATATCTGGACGAGTAAAGCGTATTATTGAACGATGAATGCATCTTTAAAGAAAAAATGCGTATTTAAACTACGAATAATTATTTGATGCAGGAATACTTAATTGAACGACTTTTGTAAAAACTAAATCATATCCTTTCTGGATCGGTGCATTGAAAAGATCGTTTTTTTAGCATCTTGCAAATGGAACGTATATATGAATTTATTAACGAAATTTTTATTAACATATAATTTATAACCAATGCTATTTTAATGTTTTCAATAATATAAGATTTTATAATGTGCATAAATAAGCTAAGTACCGCGAATTTATCAAGATTTTACACGTACATAAAATGTACGAATATTGCAAAAAAGGACAAAACGGATAGAATCAATTCTGTCAGTTTGAGTCGCTTAACAAAATAGAACGTTGATTTTTGTTTCGAGAGCCGAATGTAAAGATATATATTCGTTCATATTAACTCTTTCATGAGACGTTATATTATGAACTTACGGTTACACTTGGTGCCGAGGAAAGCAAATCATGCTAGGCATTATCTGACGAGCAACACCTGGATTTGACAGCAGACTGGAGTAAACGACATAATCCTGACCATCACGCAGGGCTGACCACGTCTCTCGCCTCGGAGACAATAGGAGGAGGATTTGAACGACAGAGTAGGCACCAAGATAGTGTAACTAGACGGCGGTCAAAGGCAAGAGGACGCGACTTTCAGAAGCGAAATCTCGCCCCCATACGGCCCAGTATGGCCAGAGATAGAAAGTGACTGAGGGCGGGGGGGTCATCCAAGAGGAATGAGAAAACAATGTGTGTGAATTTGGATTGTTGCTATTTACTTTCTTTAAACGGCAAAGACAACCCTTTACATCTCTAGTATGGTGCGATATATTTAATTACTGTTTAGTTTCTAAGCATGACATAAGATCTTTGTCATTTACAACCGTATATTAGGAATGAGATATAGTATTCAGTCAAAAAATTGTCGGACGGGATAACAAAAAATAAGATCTATAAGAAGTGTCTCACAATAAAACCATATTTGATTTCCAAAAATGGGTCCGCTAAGAGCTCGGCTTGAACTTAGACGATCAGAGCACGTAGGTGGTCATGACTCTCTTCATCTTCCTGTAGATCTTAGTAAGTTTTGCCTTTTTTAATATTTCTTATTATTGTTATAATCATTGCTCAAATGTTTGATACATGGTATCCTCAGCATCTTTCTGTAGAACCACATTTATGTTGCTTCAAGTCTCTTCTTCATCTTTGAGGAGATTGTCCAGAACTCATTGTCATATACGAGAACAGATATCACGAAACAGTTTAGCACTTCATGTTTCGTTTCTAACAAAGTTTTTCTGTCTCTTAATACTCTGCTTAGATTTAGGGATGTATCTTTGGCCATCCAAATACGTCTTCAGATTTTAGCGATGTACTTTCTGGTGTACAGTTGATGAATATTTTTGATATCGCTTAAGATGTTCACAAACAGTAAACTAGGTGCTTGCTCGTTGAATCATTAATGACGAAACGTGTGGCCTGTACAGGTTAAAGAAATGTGAGAATTTTTTAAATTCCTGTTCTGGGAAGGTGTTTTGGCAGTGAAAAAAGACATTTAACTGAGCCCAACCCGGCGTAGTATCCTGGATATAAAATGAAAGAAATGCCCTGAATACTTTCTCTCATTTTTTCACAGAGAACAGCAGTATTTCCTACAGCAAATACCATAGGTGACTCGGGAATATTTGAATGAATTAAAAAAAAAACAGAAGAAAAGGTGGAGTCATAGCTTCCCCAAGAGTATATGCGCGTAACTGAATATAACGAACTCGACTGAAATTCGATCTCGTCTCTCCGATTTCCAATTCCAAGCCGTTATTCATTACACTACAAGTACCCGAAATTTACAAACTGTCACCCATCAAGGTACTAAAAAGTCTCGGCGCTTCTTAACTTCGGTGATCGTATGAGAACGTGTGTTTTAACGTGATGTAACCACAAGCCAGACATTCGGAAAGCCGACTTTGATATTGGCATTTATGAGATATTTTTCCGACAGTGTTTCTCCGCTAATTTCCTTCTCAGTATATCTTGGATATTGTTCAGTTAAGCTTTGTAAATATCATGAATTACTTTGCGACAGATAAGAGGGTAAAATGATGGGTTAAATCAAATAAATACAGAAATATTAAATTACTTAACAAATAATGGAGAGTAAAAAAAAAATAGCGAATATGGAAACATTTTACATGAAATAAAACTTCAGACATATGAATGTTTTATATTCAACAATTTAAAAAAAAAACAGGAAAGGAAAAGACGCCCATTGTAGTAATGGATAAAGTCTCAGAATGATGAATTGGAGAAAGGAGTTCGAATTCCAGTCGAGTTCATTGTATTCACTTAGAAACTAATTTTTATATTTGTAAAATACTTATTACCAGCAATATATTTTTGAAAAAATTATTTCCAATTATAAATTTTGAAAAAAAAAAAATATTACCAACGATATATTTTCGAAGAAAAAATATTAGCGGAAATAGATTTTTAGAAAAAAAAAAAAATTAGCAGAAATAGATTTCTTGAAGGAAAAAATATTACTAGAAATAGATTTTTGAAGGAAAAAATATTACTAGCAATACATTTCTGAGAAAAAAATGTTACCAGTGATATGTTTTCGAAGAAAAATATTACCAGAAATAGATTTTTTAAACGAAAAAAAATATTACAAGATATTGTTTTTTAAGGAAAAAAATACTACCAGAAATATTTTTTTAAGGAAAAAATATTACTAGCAATACATTATTGAAAAAAAAAATTCAAATATTACCAGCAATAAAAGATTTGTTGGCATTAAGTAACACATTGAGGTTGATATGTCGTCAAACAAAACAAACCAAACCATACCAAAGTAATCGAATATTTGTAGATATGTTATGAATCTACATCTTCCTCCTAGCTATGGGTAAACGGCAGGAGAGACGCACCCTACAACCTACGTGATTGAAAAATTTGAATTCAAACCACCTGCTGCCTTGTAAGATATGTCTCTTTAATAAATGGCTATAAGAATTTCAAAAACAAATCGCATGGCTGTTCGAAAAAAGCAACTGGCCTCACTTACGAGACAGAAAGTAATGGACTCCTCGGACTTAATACAGTGGTTCTAAAAAACAAAACGCTGTGACGAGGCATAGATGCCGTGCATCTTTCACCCATGTGTTTATCACCCCAGGCAGTTTAGACGAATAAAAGTTAAACTTAGCTAAGGTATTGTCCTTAAAAGCTTTTGTGATGTCGGCGAACACATGATGCTAATTTTATAATGCCAACGAATACTGGTTGTCACTTTCGTATTACTCGTTGTAGTAGATAAAACTATAGTACACCGTTAAACAATGCTGGTGCCAGACGTCATCGAATAACAGTCGCACTAATGGTACTTGATCGGATTGGTTTGGTATTGTTTGTTTTGTTTTACGGCATATCAAACTCAATGGGTTATGTAATGCAGACAAAATTTTTATTGCTGGTAATATTTTGTTTTATCCAAAATCTATTTGTGGTAATATTTTTCCTTCAAAAATATATCGCTGGTAATAATATATATATATATTTTTTTTAAATGTATTGCCGGTAATAGTTTTTTTCTTCAAAAATTTATTGCAAGTAATAATTTTTTACAAAGTATTTCTGATATTAAAACCTATTTTTACACTTTCATAGTGTTTTTACCCTAGTTTCACGGTTAAATATTTGCCCATAGCTGTTACCCTAACAGGTATTACTACTCTGGTTCAGGGTGGACCTGGGAACACCAGCAATTAAGAGGTGGTACCACGCTCCTCAAAACATCTTTGCTGCTGGACGTAATTTATCGTCTTACCCAGGACGCGGATATAGTTTATCGTCATACTCAGGACGCGGTACTTGCTCGATAATACTCGCTCAAATAGTAATCTGTATAGTAAAATAGTATAGAAAATAGCGATCCGTATAGTCATAGAGGAAAGAGTAAAAATGGTGGTCTGTACAGTAATAGATGATAGAGGAGGAATAGCGATCCGAATAGTAAGAGAGGATAGGCTAGAAATGCAGAATAATTAGACACACGCTACCTCCCATATAGGCGTTTCCTGTATGTTCACATGGTCTACTTAATTCAAAAATGGGATCGCCTGTGTTTGCTCACTAGCGATCTATGTTCAAACTCAAGTGTCAGCAGCGACACTTTATTCCTATATAACAAAAGCAATAATAAAAAACTTTCAAACGTATAGAATTACATAAAGGATACTGAAAGATATTACATTTTCGTCCGTAAAAAAGTTATAATCGAAGGTTGGGAATGTCTCCGTTGATCATTGTGAAACTGTATCGATCTATCAAAGCCAATCACATTAAATTTTGAATAAGATATAATTACGATAAAGAAATCGATCAAATAGACGCTTGATATCCGTCGATACAATGCCGACAGAATCAAGATAGGGAAAATGTGTTCAAGTCAAAACAATGTCTAAAGAATTAAGGAATAAAGATAGATTATGTGTCAGCTGCTTTAGAACTGATCGCAATGGAAACAAAACGAATCTTAATAGAAAAGACGATATTTTGATACAAAAATTTGGACTGGTTAATTAGCAATAAGCAGATGAACATTCAAGAATTTATTCAAAGAAGTGTCGTTTTTATCTTTTTTTTTTCATCAGATAGTTTTATTATGGAATTATTCGCTAATTACCTCGATCCTGATAGTCTGCAACTTAGAGATAAGATGAATTTCACCATCATTTTCATTGTTGTCTCAGGCAATAAAAATACCTTCACACAGACCGAAAACAAACTTTTTTCTCTTATACACAATTAACGCATATCATTAAAAATTAAGTAGAGTTACAGTTAACACGTGACGTCGAATTACGTTATTTCAATATCAGTTTCCGAGATGAAACCTTATCAGTATTTAAGAAATTATTATAACGAGAATTCTTATTGTTTTAGGAGCATTACATTTTTTATGATAAGTTCTCCTATATTTCTAATATTAACTAAAATTCTGCAATGATTTATCTTAGACTGACAATTAAAAATTTTAACCTAGCATTTTATACTTTCTTCATATAAAGAATAGATTTCGGCGTGTTCTTTACCCGGCTTTCATAACGTTGTCGAAAATTGCGATATCAAGAATAGTAAGTTTTCATTGAATTCTTCAGATTATTATTCTCTTCGTTGTTGTTTACATGCCATCTTTTCGATAGAATTTTCCTACTAGTAATTGTTGTTTGTCCAAGAAATATCCGAAATAACATACAAGAATCCCTCGATTAGTGCAGCTAATTTGTACATAGGACAATGCAAAAACGAATTTGGATTACTACAGTTAAACTAAGGAATGTGTTGCTGCGCTAATCGAGTATTATGTATGCATTCATCGAATTCCGTCCTCGGATTGACAATAAACTCCATCCGATACCCTGGGTAAGACGATAAACTACATCCAACAGCAAGGCCTCTGATTAGGAGGTTTTGAGGAGCGTGAAAACCACCTCTCAATTTCTGGTGTTCCCAGATCCACACTGACCCGGGGTGTTAGCGTCGGTTAGGGTCCGAGCTATGGGCAAATAGTTAACCCCCAGACTGGGATCAAAGGAATATGAAAGTGTAAACATAGGTTTTAATAGCAGGAATACTTTTTTAAAAAATCATTACCAACAATAAATTTTTGAAGAAAAAAAATTAGTAACAATACATTAGCAGCAATATATTTTTGAAAAAAATATTACAAGCTATACATTTTCGAAGAAAAAATATTAGCAGAAGTAGATTTTTGAAGGAAAAATATTACTAGCAATATATTTTTGAAAAAATATTACCAGCTATACATTTTGTTTTTTAAATATTACCAGTGATATATTTTCGAAGAAAAAATATTACCAGAAATAGATATTTTAAACGAAAAATATTACCAGATATTGTTTTTGAAGGAAAAAATGTTACTAGCAATATATTTTTGAAAGAGAAAAATATTAATACCAATAAAAGTTTTGTCAGCCTTAAATAACACATCGAAGTTGATATGCCGTAAACCAAACCAAACCAAACTTATCGAATATTTGTAAAAAATAGTTTTGCACAGTAATCGAAAACGCATTAGTCGAGGGATGCCTGTATGTTGATTGTCTTAATATTTTCTCTAGGATGTCTCCAATCAAGTAGATAAAGCGATTTTTTTGCAGAAGTAAATGTAGATAAAACAAAGATAAAGGACATATACAAATGTTATATTGGGTTGGTTCAAAAATAATGACGTAATAATGTCGTTTTTTAAAGTATTTTAAATGTCAAAAAACGTCATTATTACGTCATTATTTTTGCACCAACCTAATACATTTATTTAAAATGTACATAAACAAAAGCGTTATAAAAAATTATCGAAATGAAACTTCGATATATTTATTTGACGATCCAAATCTCAAATATTTTGAATATATCGTTATGTATTGATAAATGTTAAATGGTGATTCCAGGAAAAAGATAATATATAAAGTTTTCTCCTATTTTAGGTATTATTATGTCCACGATAGAGTAACCCATTAATACACGAGCGAAGAGAATATATCTAAAAAAAAAACAAAAAAAAACACTAATTTAAAATTAATTTATTGTTCGCAAAGAAACTTTGTATAAATATATATTGTAGAATCAGATTCCTACATTTTTTTAAAATCTTAAATTTTGTGCAAGTTAAACACATGATGTTAAATACAACTGATGTATTTTGATTGGTTGTAAAATATTAATTAGGTGTCGTCAACTACGTCCGAGGGCACTGGCCCAAATTTTGACCTCTAGTTGACGCCATAAAATGTAAACATGTTCACGAGCCTCACCACGTGACCAAGATAACTAATAAAAACGAAATTTCAACGCGACTTGGTCAGTGGGCACTTAAAATATTGAACCAATTCACTTGACTTCATTGGAAATCAACACAGCAAAGGAGACGAACTTTATCTTCAATACAACAACAAACCTTGTCAACCATTTCCAGGCTTAACACTCACTCCCACAAAATATTCTATTCCACAAGAAGAATATCTGGTTAATGAGCGATAACTCTATATAACAATCAGTGAGTCAAGAACAATACTTTTTTCTATTTAATACAAAAACAAAAAACAACTGTTTAATATTCCTATAAAAACAAATATAGCTAACTACACCTTCTCATTTTCACACATACAGTACAGTAACTCAAATTCTTTCAGTAACACACACACCAAAGAACTCTATTGTGTTTATCAACTTTTGCACTATATATTATGTATTTGTTGTGTTTATAAAAAAATATTTATTGTTGAACAAATTCATAATTTCTTCTACTGGATTATTTCTTTTGTTGTCTTTGTTACATTTGATATTGTAAAAATTGTAGAGGGTAAGTTTTTATTTCTATTTATAACCAATATAAATTGGCTGACACACTATAATATACATTTGTCACTTACATAGCAAATATAACACATGTATACAAAAAGCAGTTTGAAATAGACTTCCCTCTTTGAAAGAAAAAACAAACAAAAAAAAAACATCGTTTGGTCTTAACCACATGGCTACGAAGAGGTTCATATCCAAGCATGGTTATTATTTTAGAACACACCTGAACGAGTAAAGTGGACGTTAAAGGAATATAGAAACTTGTTTGATTCTGAAGGTTGTCGAGTGGTCAAAACACGTTGAATCAAACATGGCTTCCGTAGGATTCATAATTCTCTTTAATAATATTTCTCTCTGTCTCTGTCTCTCTCTCTCTGTCTCTCTCTCTCAATATATATATATATATATATATATATATATATATATATATATATATATATATATATATATATATATATATATATATTTCAGAAATAAAAAATTATGGGATCATATTAAACATATGATACAACAATATCCACGTTTAAAATGTAAGGTACCTTTCGAACGACACATTTTCAAACACAATCGTCGGTAATCTAAAACGGAGTACTAACAAGAATTTTTTTTATTAATACCGTAATAAAACAGGATGGTAAGGGTGGGGGAAATGTCTTGGAGTCTGTTATCATCAACATATGTAGGCCGGCCCTTTGCGTACAACGGGAGATGAAGTTTAAGTTGGCCTTATTCGGGGAAACGGTTACATGATTTGAGGTAAAACAATTCCCCTCCCCTTACCATCCTGTTTTATTACGGTATTAATAAAAAAATTTCATGTTAGTACTCCGTTTTAGATTACCGACGATTGTGTTTGAAAATGTGTCGGTCGAAAGGTACCTTACATTTTAAACGTGGATATTATTGTATCTTATGTTTAATATGATCCCATATTTTTTATTTCTCAAATGTTTGATTAGATTTGGCAGTACTAGAAATCTGTTTAATATATATATATATATATATATATATATATATATATATATATATATATATATATATATATATATATATATATATTAGATTGGAAGAATTTTAGAATTGTCCTAGTAATTCTCTCATAGCTGAAATCATACCTCTTCCAAGGGTATTGGCCGTAAGTGATAATAACGAACTCGACTTAAATTGGAACTCGGCTCTCCAATTTGCCGTTCTTCATACAGCACATGGTATTCGCGAATAGTCACCTATCTAGGTACTGACTAGGCTCGATGTTGCTTAACGAACAGGAGTACGAATAATTTCCTACCACGCTTATACCAGCTTATAACTAGCCTCAAACCTCGCGGAGTAAATCATGTTTCTAGAACAAAACGCCACACAGACTCGGCATGCAAAACAATGTCTGGCCTTGAGGTTTGGATAACTGGTGCTGCGGGCAGGCGAGCTATGAATTTATTACTAAGCATTTTATGAGTCACTCGGTTCACGTGAAATTGTTCAGAAAGAGATAAACCCCGAGGAAACTATCAGTGATGTTAAATGATCAAAGCGCTATCGAGTGAACGTCCTTGCTTTAATTTCACTCGAATGAGAATTCGTTTTCGCCCATTTAAGAATTAGAAAATTACATCAACGAAAAATTTTCTCTTGGATCTCTCTCTCTCACTCTCTCTCTCGCTCGCTTTCTCACTCTCTTTCTCTCTCAACCACAGACACATTTTCTTTCTCCTATTCTTCTTTTCTCTTTCCCTTTCTTTCTCTCTCTCTATTTTGCTCTCTCTTTGTATTTTATGCAACATTTTTTTGAGATATACATCAAAAACCTGACGGGTATCACATACAAACGTGGCGAAATTATAAAAATATTCTAAACCAGAAACGACAGTTTCGTCTAAACGGATGAATCTTAACAAACCTGGTTTATTTCATATATATATATATATATATATATATATATATATATATATGTGTAAGCAAATATATGGATATAGATCTGACAGTATGAAGAAAAATATACGGAAAAAACAAACAAAAATCCTTATATGAACGGAACGCTGATCGCATAAAACTTTCAGTTATCTGTTTGGATAAGTCTTGTTCTTGTGTTCATCGTCTTTGTCATGTTAAATTTGATAATGTTAATTATATTTTATATTTTATTAATATGTCCTGAAGATGGTTTATTGACCGAAACATCCGACGTCGACATATTAACATTAAAACAGCATTATTGCATATAAGGATTTTTGTTTGTTTTTTCCGTATATTTTTTTCATATATATATATATATATATATATATATATATATATATATACAACTACGAATTTAACGGGAAAAAATGACGAAAAGCGTTTTCTCGTTGATAAAAAAACGATGACATTTGTTGAACGGATGTAAAAATTCGTTGAATAATGCATTCCTACCCTACCTAGACTTAACCTATTTTTCGAACGTAGCTCATAATTGATACAGTAATAGTTAATATAAATGAACACGCTACTACCCCTGTCTAAATGATTGGATTTCTCTTTATCCTTGGAAACAAAAAATATGAAATGTATGTGTGTTTAAATCTCAGTATATTTAAAAATATGTTATTCTAAAATTCCCTTGAAAATGAAACAGAACTAATGTTTTAATTTGATTATATAATTTAATTTGAAGTTTTAGCTACGTTTTTTTAAAACATGGTATTTCCTGTGTAGCGAAGAAACCATATTTTAAATCATTTAATTTATAATATTACATATACATATATATATATATATATATATATATATATATATATATGTATATATATATATATATATATATATATATATATATATACTTTCTCATTATATATATACATATATAGGGTCAAATTCCGACGTTCGTAACATTGAATTTAAAAGAGACCACGATACAAAAGAATACCAATACTCTTATATATATATATATATATATATATATATATATATATATATGTATATATATCTTTCCTATTCTTCGACAATATTCGTGATGTGGTTTCCTTTTGTCTTATCTGCATATATGATAATTGTCCTGACGAACTATTTGCACTGATTCCCCAACTCCATGAATTTAAACATGCTACTAGGTTGGCATCTGGGTCCCACCATTTCACTGTCGAAACAGTTGAATGAAACCGCCACTTCTTCCCTCGCACTTCTCGATAGTGGAACTCCGTTCCTCTTCCTTGCTTCCCTGATAACTATAATCTTCAAATATTCAAATGCAAAATCAATCGACATGTTCTGATGCCTTTTTCTTGACCCCCGTCCTCCATTGTATCCTTTCATCATTTACTCTTACTTTCACTCTCCGTAACCCCTTGCGTGATAGTGGTACTCCCACCTGCCTTGGGTTTAAATGCTTAATATATATATATATATATATATATATATATATATATATATATATATATATATATATATATATATATATATAGTGATATTCTCTCTAGTATTTTTACTTTATTTCACGGTTTTGTATGACTAAATTTCCCTATATGCTGCAACTGAAAAGTTGGAATACTTGCAGGTCTTGATAATGATCTCCTCTGTATTAAGCGTAAGACGGTAGCAATTTCTCCGTTAGTGAGCCTGCTTCGGAATACTGTCCTGATTTTTTTTATGAACTGCACATCTTTTGAATCTTCTCTGATAGCCATTGTTTTAGGCAAGACATACCGTTGCATATTTCTGTTCCTCAACTCTCCCTTTTCTAACTACAAAAGAGTTTATGTTCGCATTATTCTAAAAGGTATATTAGATGTTGATCATTTCGTTATTGGTAAGTTTCTGGGCCGCCATTTATAATTTTTCCAATGTGTTATGGTTATCCGAAGATCCATTTCGTTAAAGGGTATAGTTGGTTTAATTTAATTTAAAGTATTGTCCGTAAATGGTTGCCCTTTGATATACGAATATATTGAGTGCATTGCTTGTGCAAGATATCATTACCTCGGGCAAGGATAGATAATTATTTTTCTTCTGATTTTGAACGAATTTTGATTTTTTATATTGGATTTTCATCCCTTGAATATTGATATTTTTGTATTGATCAGTGAGTATCTTTTCTTATGCTTTTCTTCCTAATTTCTGCCTCCGGTACAATATATTGACGCCTAAACTTCTGAAAAATGAAAGGAAATTTTTCATGAATATGAAACACAACATAGCATACGCCACAAATTGAAAGAAAGAAAAAAAGTTTTCCCCATTTTGTTCTAAATCTATGACCAGTTTTGCATTATACATAGTCTGTCAATTGAACATCCAACTTAGAATCAATTCACTGGCTTCTATATGAATCATATCCATACGCGAAAATGAAAAAGTATAAGCAGGCAAGTAAGAATATATATTTATCAGAAAGCAGTGGGATTTCTCATTTACAGACCCTCCGCTGTATATCAACTTTACATTGTACATTCTTTTTTTCTACTGATAAGAAAACTTAAAAAAATAATTTCCTTTCGGCAGCCGATGGGCGCAATGGTTGAACTTGTTGTACTTGGGCTGAAATCCCGCGTCCCATATATGACAGCATATTTTGCGTTTAAGTTACTCATCCTATATATTGTAAATACTCATTGGGGATACTTTTTAGAATTATTGTTTATTCCCCTCGTCCAACAGACATTGAATTGTATATATGGGGATTAGTTAGTTTCGTTCAGAGAGACGATGAAGTATTATGGTGCTTGTAGTTTGAAAGGTACGTATGAAAGTGTTGTTTTGGTGTAAGGAATATTATTCGTACATTTGGGTCAGTGTTTGCGACTAGCTAAGTTATAATTAAGACAGAAGAAGACCATCCTCTCCCCATTCCTCTATTTCGGCCTTGTGCCATATTTCTGTGCAATTACAGAATAAATATCGTTACTCGTCCTATATATGCCGACATATTTTGCTTTCAAATTCCCCATCGTTTATGTGCCTCCATATTTTGTATTCAAATTACTTCCCTAAATTCTCTATAAGTTCGTTTTATTTTTCTATGTATACCATTAATACTATATCTGTATAACTAATGTTATTAAGAATGAGACCGCCTGAAATGAATATTGGTAGGACTTTTAATCATCTCAGAATCGACTCATTGCATAGGTTATATAACTCCGTTGTGAATACACCCCTTTCATTTTTTTTGTTATTTTCTAAATACACTTTCTATCCCCGTGCAGGCGCTTTGCTGGCTGTATAGAGTCTGGATTATTCTAATATCCTTCCCAAATTTATAAAACTTACCTTGTAGTTTCAAGCGCTTTTGAATAGTCTATATACATAGTTATACATTCTTTTGCATTTGTATTGCTTTGTCTGATATAATTATGAGCAGAAACATCACATTTCTTGTTCAAGTGTCTTTACCGAACCCACACTAGTCTAGTAGTTTTTTATTGAGTTGTGACACTATTTAGCGGTCGCGTGAAAATTAAAAGCGAGAAATAATTAAGGCGAGAAGAAGCTGAAACAATTAAGGCGAGAAGAAACTATCACGAAAAGACATACTGAGCGATGTTATTTTTTTAACTAAGAAAATTGGTAAAGGTTTTATTTTCATTTGCGAAAAAAAAAAGTATTTTTTTTTACCGCGGAAGCTAGGGAATTCGTAAGAACACGGATCTGTCGGAATTAATTTATGTTATGACGCACCGAAAGACGATAGCAATATTCCCATGGCAATAATGAAAATTTTAAATTGATCAAGTGTCCTACGAAACAGAAGCTGGGAGATAATTGTAATCAGGTCACGTACTGATCGAGAAAAACATCAGCTGGGCCACCCAATGAAAAGGGAAGAATAAACCATTAAATATCTTTCAGAGATATCATTTGGTTTTGGGAAAAAACATCTGTTTTATGTTCAGACTTAGCCATGATAAGAGTTTGTTGCCTGGACAGATTCTGGTGACGGAAGTAAGTAGTCATTGAGGAGACAAAGAGATTCACTTGATCAACCCCGATGATTATTTGACGAAAATCTCTCTGACAAATTTCAGACGACATTCGGTTAAGATAGAGATTAGGGACCACACTACGTTTCGTGGGAGGTCTGCTCGGGGAAGAGAAAGAAAAAAAAGTGAGATATTTTTTTTTTCCTTTGAGCGATAATTGTAAATACCCGAGCTGCCTAGCGTCATTGGCTGAGTGGTGGCGTGAGCGGTGGGCGAAGAAAGGGAGGCCTGTTGACGCCTTTGAGGGGATTAGTGTGAGATACCAATGTGAGAGAGAAGGGATGACTGTTGACGCCTCTGAAGGGATAGGTGCGAGATACCACTACGAAAAAGAAGGGAAACCTGTTGACGCCCTCTGATGGGATTTGTGTGAGATACCAATATGAAAAAGGAAGAATTTGGGAGGACGAATCCCCTAAGAAACCCACTGGAGCAGAAAGTAATGTACTTCCAAAAATGGAAAGTAATAAATTTTCCTGTCCGAAAACAAAGAAAATCCTTATTGTGGATTTAGAATTATCGAGGAACTCAAACCCCGACAAGCCCACACCCGGTTTTGGTCGGTGTCCATATAAACAGAGTCGCAGTTAGTTATTTAGTTAGTTGCAGTTGGCGTTGGAGAGAGAGACGCAGAGTTGAGCTGCGAGCTCTGAGCCCAGCCCCGCAGGAAGCTGACTGAAGATCCACGCATCCCAACTTCGACTTCTAACCAAGAACAATTTATTCTTGAAGAACGACTTGGACTCACACCACCAAAAAAAGTTTTGCGAATATCGCCTGAAGACACCAAAAACCAGTTATCGAAAAACAACTTCAGATATTAAGACTCGCCTAACAAACATAAAGTGTCACGAATCCATAGAAGCGGGTTGGGAGAAAGACGCAGTCCTTTATTCAGAAACCAGATATAAAAATATTTGTTATTCTTTTTTTAACACATTTGAACTTTTTGAGTTCTTACTTTATTTTCTTTTACATATACTCGTGCGGTGTTACCTTTGCTCGGACTCTGCTTGCATTACGGCTCGGCGACTGATTGATTTCGTCTACCTAAGATTAAATCACAACGTGGGTAAGTTAGACTAAAAGTCAAAGCAGTTACTTCGGTAACCAGACGTTGGAGGCGAGCTGGCAACGACAAAGCTGATACCGAATCTAACCAGATTCCCATCCGAATCAGCCAAGGGTTAGAACGTCACATTTGGTGCCGTGACAGCAGGATCAAGTCACATTTGGTGCCGCGACCAATACCAAGTCACATTGGTCGTCACTGGATAGCACGGAGGCAGAGACAGACCGCCGGGGGTGAAGTCACAGAGTAAATCTCCTGTCTGCTCTATTAACCTGAAACGAGACGATATCTTTTGTTATATGCCTCATTAGTCTGAGAGAGTTCACATTCTTTTGCACCTGGCTTTTTAAGAAGTGTTATGAAAATGTCAAAAGAGATAAAAAAAAAAAAATCATACAGAAGTATGAATATCTGGGAAGTGGTTTAACAAACGATGATATGTTTGACAAAGAAATCCGAAGGCGGAGTGAAATGAATATGATTCTTTCGAAAATTTAGGCAAAGTATTACGAATCAGTAAAAACACGTTAAAAACGAGGGAAAAAATGCTGAAATCTTATGTAATATCATTACTTGTGTACGGCAGCTTGAAAATCTTCTCGCATGTAAATAGAAAACAGAATTTTGGTTTTCCAGAAAAATGATGTGAATGTTTTGGGCGTATTTTTTAACCAACGAAGGATATTTAGGTTGAAGCGAAAACAAAGCAGAAAAGTATCTGTCTATATTTCTGAGATGAGGTAATAGGTTGGTGAAAAAATAATGACGTAATAATGTCGTTTTTTTACGTTAAAAATACGTCGAAAAACGACAACATTACGTCATTATTTTTGCACCAACCTAATACATCATTTACATTATTCGGACTATTGTCCTCATCTTTGTCGCCATATTTATTACAACGTTTCGGCCGTTGTACGCTCCAGCCTTCTTCAGTATGTGTCTGTATTTCTGAGATGAGGTATTATGTACATCATTTACATTATTGGGACTATTTTTCTCATCTTTGTCGCCATATTTATTATCAAAGTTTCGGCCGTTGTGTGCTCCGTCCGTCTCCAGGTATTTGGAATGTCAAACTGAACCCTTTATTTCGATCACTGGGGTAGACTGTTCTAGTTCCACGTGCCATGTTTAATGGATAATTCCCCTCTGAAAGTTCTCCACTGCCTTAACCGGGTATAACATGGATAAAAGTGTTGGTTAGATGCAGTGACATGACCCCAAAAGTGTGAGTTCAATAACCGGTTAAGGCAGTGGAGAACTTTCAGAGGGAAAATTAACAGGAGACAACTGATAACTGACGTCCATTAAACATGGCACGTGGAACTAGAACAGTCTACCCCAATGAGCGAAATAAAGGGTTCCGCTCGACATTCCAACCACCTGAAGAAGGCCGGAGCGTACAACGGCCGAAACGTTGTAATAAATATGGCGACAATGATGGTGACAATAGTCCGAATAATGTAAATATAGCAGAAAAGGATATTGAAAATCAGAAGGAAACAGTTGAAGTATTTAGGACAAATAATGACGAAGGACAGCTTGGAGAAGATGGCACTGACAGAAAACATCGAAAACAAAATAAGTGGGGTACATTTCTAGAAACTTACCGAAATGACTTGCGTATATGGTTAACGGAAGAGGAAGTGTGGGAATAGGACAAATACAAGTTACGATGGATTCATTTTTGTGTGAAATACGCAAAAATGAAAATAACACTGACATCTAATTTTAACAGATATATTTAAAAAAATTACACCTGAAATACTAAAGAGTAAATTTATTCAATGCAATCGCCATTGGCCTCAACCACGGTCCTCAGAAGACTACGGAATCTCCTACATTTCTTCTAAGCGGTTTCCTTGACTAAGGTGGTGGATTCTGTTATGACACTTGTCTTCAGTTCATCATTTGGTGTTACAAGGGCTTTGTCGGTCTCTCGCTCAACTGCACACCACATATCAAGGACGTTGCAGTCTGAAGTGTTAGCTGTCCAGATGTAAGGGGTGATGTGGTTGCACAAACTTTCTGACAGTCAGAGTTCTGTTGTCTCACATAGGGTCTTCCAGTAGCCACCCTCTTGATCCAGGTCCGCACAACCTCCTCAAGGCAATTGATGTAGGTCTCCGTGTTGAGTCTATGGCCATCACCAACAAATTCGGGAGTTCTTTTCTTATCAGAACTATCAGAGTGTGTCTTCCAAGTTTTCGTACCTTCGTAATCTTCATAAGACTCACCCAACTCTTTCCGAATCCCCTGCACTGTCGTCAGATTGACACCCAAACACATTAAAATGTTCGCTTCAGGCGCGAATGCCAAACAGTACAGCATGCCATTTCCAAATTTCTGGGGGAGTAAATTACGTCATGGCGCTCTATTTTCTTAGAGATGGTGCCCAACTGATCTTGCGACAAAATAGTCGACAAAATCAATACAAACAACGCACATGCAGGTAATTAAAAATATAAAATGGCGACCATTTACCTATCGTACCCTGTACAAAACTTATGCCCGACAAAAGATAGGAAAACCATAATCACCCATGGTCTACTAGGACGCGTCTCATAGAAAAAGATTAACGTATTTCGAAATATATAATTTCTTGTTCGCTTAAGAAGGTTGATCATTTTATCATCCTTTGTTTATCTAAGCATATCATATAATTTGTCCGTATATATGTTTTCTCATTAACATATTTCTCTGGCGTCTAAAACATATACATATCATACTGAAGACAACGCTAAAAATTGACACTGCTTCTTAGAGATTTAATATTGCCTATCTAAAACAACAGGCAAATCGTTTTCATAACCAGTTACATCAAGATAAATTAAGGGTACATTTTGGTAACCGTTGCGTCTGGGAATATATAGAACAATCAATAGGTACAGTCAGTATTTATATTATCAAATTATGTAACCGTTTATAGATATAATTGACTCTCAAACGTTTGCAAAGATAATGCGGCTACATAGTCACACGTGCTTGTCGCTTAATTCTATTTTGTAGTAAAGCATCGAGAAGTGACATGTCACATGGCGCCACTATATTTAAACGAGTATGTTGGCACCTGTAAATGCGTTGTGCTGTTATAACCTGATTATGATTTCTAATTTGAGAAATATTTACATTGAATGCACTGTTTCCCTTTTCAGTTTATCTCATTAAGCATAACAAGCAAACAATATATATATATATATATATATATATATATATATATATATATATATATATATATATTATTTATCTGGAGGTGCAGAAAAGATCCTGGCCAGTTCAAGAGATTTGGCCACACATTTAGTCATTTGTTAGATTGATGGAAATGGTCCAACCGGAGTACTTTTTAGACTCCTCATATTGAAAACAACATTAGTGATATATATATATATCATTTTGGTTGTAGTACTCTCCGGCCTTCTTCAGGTGGTTTGAAATGTCGAACTAAAACCTTTATTTCGCTCGCTGGGGTAGATTGCTCTAGTTCCACGTGCTATATCTAATGGATGTCAGTTACCAGTTATCTCCTGTTAATTCCCCTCTACAAGTTCTCCGCCGCCGCCGCCGCCGCCGCCTTAACCAGGTATTGAACTCACAGTCACTGGATCTAACTAACGCCTTTACCTACTTTCTTCTTTATTTTTATTCTTTATCTTTAGTTAGATCCAATGACTAGACCCAAAGTGTTGCAAGTTCAATATGTGGTTAAGGCGGCGGAGAACTTGGAGAAGGGAATTAACAGGAGATAGTTGATAACTGACATCCATTAAACATGGCACGTGGAATTAGAACAATCTATCCCAGCGAACGAAATAAAGGGTTCAGTTTGACATTCCAACCACTTGAAGAAAGCCGGAGCGTACAGCGGCCAAAACGTGATAAATATGGCAACAAAGATGAGGATGATAGTCCGAACAATGTACATATTGTACATAATACCGCATCTCAGAAATATCGACAGATACTGATTGATCATGTCATGGTAAATGTGCGGTATATATGTGTTATACTCCGATTGTTTGTACCACGGTGATAATCCAATGTAGAACCAATAAAGAAGAACTCGAATACGGATATGGAATAACACAGATATATTACAAACAGGAATATATACAGAAAAGTAGAAAGTGTTAGTACGAACAATCAGGTTTAGAAGTAATTGTCTGAACACGACTCTGTTTCAGACTGCCTCTGACTCGACTGACTGACTAGCTCGCTCTCACTGACAGACTCCTGACGGACTTCACTCCAGACTTCAGACTGAACAGTATTTAGTCACCCCCACCCACGAGGGCATCATGTGGCACAAGGCTGGTTTAACGTGGGATCTCCGAGCCATTGGGCTCGGCTAAAAGTATGCCCTTTGAACCCGTATAAAGGGGTTCAGGGTCGGTTTACTTTCGCGAAAGAGACTCCGCCCTTCGGCGTAGCCTCGTTCGGGTTCCTCCCCGCCCGAAAGCAAAGAGTTCAACCAATCAGCCGGTCAGCCGATCGCCCGACTTCAGACTGAACAGTATTTAGCCCCCCCCCCCATCATGCGGCACAAGGCCGTTTTAACGCAGGATCTCCGAGCCCGAGGTCTCGGCCAAAAATATGCCTTTTGAACCCGTATAAACGGGTTCAGGGTCGGTTTACCTCCCCGAAAGAGACTCCGACCTTCGGCGGTGTCTCGTTCGTGTTCCTCCCCCCGCCCGAAGGGAGGAGTTCAACCGATCTGTCGGTCAGCCGGTCGCCCGACTTCAGGCTGAACTCCCCGCTTCCTCTTGAGGCGCAGTATTTATTACGTATGGAATAGTCCATTATGTTATTATGTGTAAGGTCACATAACAATATGGGAATTGGCGTGGCGTCTAATTGATCACTATTTCTGCACTATACTATTTCTCTATACTGATCACTATACAGATTATTATTTGGATGACTGGTCGCTGGTTACTATCCGAGCGAGTATTATCGATCTAGTACTATTAGAGCGGGTGTTATTCCAAGGCGTCTGACAATAGTATCGTTCTAAGGCGTTACTATTGTTGTATCTGCGATTACAAAGTCTCTACTACAATGAGCATTACGAAAGTAACAACGAGTATTCGTTGACATTACAGAAGTGTCAACGAGTGTTCGTTGACATTTCAAACATTACTAAAGAAGAATATCTTAAAACAACACAAATCAAATGCAAAAAGTTTATATTAACTTGAATTTGTATTGCATGAAGCATTGACGACCATTCAGAAAAAGTTTAGATGTTATCGGCCGGGAAAGTCGAATTAAAATTCCAGTAGAAACCGTTAGATTCAATTTTTCACAAATAACCTATAGGGTACGAGCAGCGCAAGCTGGTCGCTTTAGCCTTGGTTGGCAACCATTCTAGAAGAATGACAACTGAATGGACTAAAATCTCTCAGGTTTGAGGTGATAGGAATGTCCCTAGGCTTCACAGAGTTATCGTATCGTTAGAAAAACGAAAATAAACGTATATTTCGTTAGTATTTTATAGTCTTAATGTTACTTGATCTATTTCATCTATTCAAAGCACACGGCATAAATTATGTTGTTAGGTTGGTGCAAAAATAATGACGTAATAATGTGGTTTTTTGACATTAAAAATACGTCAAAAAACGACATTATTACGTCATTATTTTTGCACCAACCGAATAAATGGCCATGTGTTAGGTCAACACTTAAAGAGAGCGGAATTCGAAACCGAAGCCATGAGACTGAGACTCGTCAAGTTTATATTCTTTATTTCTTATTTACTTATTACTGATTTTGTGAATAGTTACTTATGAAAAACAACTTAAAATGATATCCTCTTTCCATCAAAATAGTTACAATATACTCAATAAAAGAGTCACTTGGTTAAAACTGTTGGTTTAAGCAAGTGTCTCTTTCTGGGTTTTTTTTTTCCGTGCATGACAAATTTGTTTAACTGTTATATTTTCGTTAATTCGAATAACCTATGGAAACCTACTCCAAACCTTTAGTGAAATGTGTACTTACCAAAATTGTAGCTTTATAGTTTATTCCAAAATCACGAAATTTAATTATTGTTATGCGAATAAATATATGAAATAACTTAACAACAGCTGACGATTGCGTGGAATCATAAAACTGACAATTGTGGTCGTTCTCTATGCGCCAGAAATTCAATATAATATATATATATATATATATATATATATATATATATATATATATATATATATATATATATATATATATATGCATGTAGAGAGAGAGAGAGATTGAGTGTGAGAGAGAAAATAAAATTTTTATAAAAGCTAATTTATATTTATTTATATGTATATACATAATACGTTTAAGAAATATTAAAATGAAAATTGAGTTACTTCAAGTGTTTTTTTCCGAAAAATGTTTTACATTTTTTTTTTACTTTTTTCTACTTTAACCCGCTTCGCTTTTAGCTTTTCAAAACTTTGTAACTATTTATAGTTACACGTGTCGAGGGTTGTGTTTTGAACAAATGAAAGAATCAAGGGTTGTAACTGGCTCAGTATGTTGCTGTGGTAACTATTTGAAACTGTTTGTATTTCTACGTGTTGACCCTTATGTTTTCAACAAATAAAAAAAATCAAGGGCGTAAATGGCTTAATATGTCGCTTATATGCGTGTGTGTATGTGTTTGTGTGTTATTGATATATATATATATATATGTGTGTATATATATTATTGAAATACGCACATATCCTATTCTCATTGTGTTAATATAGATCTCTGTTTTTTAGTCATGGTGTACAGCTGTTTTATTTCCTCGTTTGTACTTTAAAGAAAGAACGATAACTCATCATTTTTATTTTATTTATTTTTCGCAATTTACCTATTTTTGTCAAGCGGAGTTACTTCCATTTTTTATTTTAATCTCGTTTCATTGAATATGTCTGTTTTAATGGCGATAATTAGTTTAGATATACGAAAAATTAGAAGACATCTGTTTAATCTGACGCCAGGATGACACGGATCCATAAATAATTAAACAAAATTTAATTAAATTAAAATTAAAAAATAGCTTAGTAAGAAAACTTAATTGTGAAGTCAACAAAATTCTAAACCTGAAAAAAGACCAATTATTCCTTGGAGACCAATTATTCCAATTCCGATTCTCCATTGCAGTCTATCAATTCGGCAAAATCATTAATCAGCATAAAAGTATTGAATTATTGTTACTGTAACTACACCGTTTGATCTATTCTACAGTCTTTCTTAGGCATTGAATAAATACAGTCATGACGGAAGACCAACCTCATTAAATAGGTAATAATCGTAAGCCAGAGAATTAATCGACCGACATGACAAATGCCTAGTAAATTTCATTGTCCGATAAGTCCCTGAAAGAAATTGACGTCTAGATTTTCATACAGATTCAACAACGTGAGGAATACCGTAGAAGACATCGATTGGAACAGAAATGTGTTAAAAAAAAAGTCGAAAAACTGGAAGAATTTGAAAAAAAAAAAAAAAAATGAGAGTAAAAGATCGAAAGATCGAATGGAGAATCGGTTTAAAGTCGGATGTAAGGATTAAAGATGCTTCCTTGCGATATAAGTTTGCATTTCTTTTATTTCGAGTACTTGAAATGGGTTTGCAGTGTATGCCCACGGGAAAGAAAAGTGCTTAATAGCATATAAAATGTTTGAACTTTACTAAATTACGAATTACATTTCTGCCGCACAGTGAGCGACCATTAACCTCTGTCTCCTATATTCATGCAATCTTGTCAGTTGTCAAATACAGAAAAAACAGAAAAGGTCACTTACTTCAAACGACGGTTTTAAGCAAGATGGACGGCTTCCTATTTTTGAAATCGTTATCATTACTAGATCTTGAATCCCGTAGGTTCTTCAGATTGGCAACCTAAATTCGCAAAATATCGAGCGGGAAACATTAATGTAGAAGAATAATATGACATAGCAAGAATACTGTTCTTTGGTTTATACAAGTAGATTATCCGTTATTGTGGTCTTCTTTTCATATCGGGTGCATAATGATTTATTTTCATTGATTAATTTTTTTCAGTTCATATCGACATTCTTCTGGGTTATTTAAAGCAGAAACATGTTTTGAATTGTAAGAATAACTGATTTTGTTTGCGAGATAATTGTTTAATATTTTTTTTTCAGAATAATTTTATTTCCAATTACAAGTTCTATTATTTAAGGGATGAATTGATAACTTTCCGAACGATATTTGCGCATAACTGAATGTAACTACTCCGATTAGAATGAGATCCTGGTTCTCTGGCTTCTAATCTCGATGCAGAATTCTATCTGGAAAATTAGAATCTGAGTGCAAGACAAAGCATAAATGATAGTGTTTTTCTGGATCGAGCAGGGGCGAGTAAAAATAATTTGTCAGGCCACGTTAAAAACACCTGTTTCTGGTTATGATCTCCATTCGAATAATTTTACTTTAAACGTTATGTGATTAATAGGATTATTAATGTAAAATAGAACTGATAACAACAGCGTGAATTGAAATTACATGCCTGACTGCATGGTAGTTCAGTTCACCATTTTCGAAAAAGAGTCGAAGTAAAAACCTTACATAATATTCCATGCTTAGAGATTAGATATCTGCTAAGGGACGTAACTAGTGATCAATTTGGAATTATCTCCCATTATTTTTTTTTTTTTTTGTTATTTAAGTGTTGACCGTAACAAGTCTGTTCAAAAGAAATCATATCCCAGATCAATAAGAGAAAGTTCAAAAAATTATGAATACCTGATAAGAACCACATATGTTCCACTGCCAACCTATAAGATATTACCATCAGTAAAAGAAGCAACCGAAGAAAAGAAAAAAAAAAACGCACTGTTAATGTCACTGAATGGACTGTAAGAATATTCAAAGAGAAAATTGTGAAAGCAACTTGTAACCTAATCAGATGAAAGACGGTCCCATATAGACATGGGACTGATGATGAAATATTCACAATCTGGAATAGATAAATTTAACTGTACATGGATTATAATATTGTCGAATGATAATGTATAAGAATAAAAATAAGATTACTGAAATCTTCTAGGACAGATCAAAAAGATACCAACCCTCACATCCAAAAAATAATTTGTAACTTATCTAGAGGTTGAAATGTGCGTCGGCTTGAGATATAAGTAGTGGGCACTTATCAAAAATAACATTATGAAAGAAAGAAAAAAAAATCTTTAAAAAATACGCAAAAACCAAACAAATATTTTTAGGGATATGAATCCCCATCTTTTTCTTCCAACTGTAAGAAAAATAGTAGAGAAGTTCTCAAGCCTTGGGTGGTAACTCGTATCTAGATTTCACACCGGAGAGGCTAACGGGAATAAATTCTGTTATCTCTTCCAGGAATATAAGCAAATGCCGAGTTAATAAAATTTAAAATGTATAGGAGAATCTTGATCTGAGGTGACATAATATGATAAAATCTTATCTTTCATTTTTATTAGTTGAAGCTTTGTCAAAATTTATTAATATTTGGCTAGTATTTCTTTCATCTTCCTATTTATTGGAACTACTCGCACCCTCAATCTACGTCTATTTATAAATAATTTTAATTTGGTAGATGTAATCTTTCGTTAGCAGTAACATCTTGCAGTCCAAACGGTGAGACAACTTTTAAGAATTAAATTATTAGGCAATAATGATGCGTGTTCATGACTGACCTGCCAAAAGCACATTTATATTTTTCTGTGTCACAGAAAAGAATAAATAAATCCCTCGATCCACAAACCTAATGGCGTAAGTAGTAGATAAACTAAACTTTCTGGCATTAGATTGTAGCAAGTCTGGCAGAATTCAGATATGGGGAAAACTTGATTTTGTTGATTAGTTTTTTAAAGCTAGAAAATATTCTTAGAATGTAAGTATTTTTGAGCGGATAGATAATGATAGTTTGATTAACAATTCCGAGCCATTATTCATCGTGCCACCTGCTCAACAATCTTACGGCACTTGGTATCTACAAGCGGTTACCCATCTAGATACTAACCAGACTCATCTTTGGCGATCGTACAGGAAACGTTGTCTCAACATGATGTCGCCGTAGGTAACGGGAAAAAAAAAACCCCAAAAAAACTCTCCATTCACAGATAATAAGGAAAAAAGATTTTATTAATAGTCATAATTATGTACGGTTTTTTATCTTAACTCTTACATGTCATCAATTAATAGGTCCTGTTACAGATTACCAATTTATATAGGGATTCATTCTTTCGTGTCGTAATTACCAAAGGTTAATAATGTAACATAGGTAAGATTAATGAATAGATTAATCACACGAAGGTTAGTAAGCGTCGATAATAATTAGGACAAGAACAACAAATATAAGATTCGCCAGCGGGGCGTTGATGTAGTAGTCAACTGCTAGAAGCGAGTCAAGTAAATTCCACAATGAATCTCCTACAGGATATCTACAAACCGCCCCACACGATCAGATATGACACATCGCCTAATTTACTGTGGGTTATCCGAGCCAGGGGCTTAGCCAAAATATTCCCGTAGACCCCGTATAAAATGGTGTCGGGTAGCTGGTTCCTGAGACGAATTTTAAAATAAGGATGTAAATTAACATAATTGACCAAGATATTTAGATTTTCGTTCGGTTTTCTGCTGCCGTTGACCAAGAAAAATTATAAATTTTACTACAGAACGTTTTTTTTTAATTCTCAGTAAATAACTTCTCCATTTGCTTATTTAACTTCTCCAAGAAATTATTACAACCAAGCTATAAGAATTGTACCATGAGTTGTATAGAAACGTTTCCGCTAAATATTTCATGATGTCTTCCTTAAATTCTTATATGGGAACCTATTGGTATTAAAAAAATACAATCGATTGCTTGTTGAGTTTGTTAAGTGTCAGAATAAGTAATCTGTATCAGTTTTCAACGGTTTAAAAATATACTTGCATCAACTTAGAGATGATTTCTCTAACTTACCATACGTTCTCTGGAGTGTCATATTGTTGTAATGTATCCACTTTTTATAGCTTTCACCATTTCTTTAAGTGCCAGATATTAAAAGCGATCCAGCACGCACTGTTATTACTGAACTTACATAGAATCTGAATAGTAATTTACTAACATAATCAATCAAGT
The DNA here is from genome assembly GCA_963932145.1 of Acanthosepion lycidas. Classification (NCBI taxonomy): domain Eukaryota; kingdom Metazoa; phylum Mollusca; class Cephalopoda; order Sepiida; family Sepiidae; genus Acanthosepion; species Acanthosepion lycidas. The sequence continues at coordinate 41,956,634 of OZ010590.1, read as the reverse complement.
TCAAATGGTTTTCACCTCTTGATTAACCTTTTACTATGTTGCCTATCACCTGTGTTGTATAACGTTGATTATTCCTAAATATTGTATAGATGTGATCATTATCACTGTCAACTGTTTTGCTCGATCCTGAAGCAACATTCAGGAAGAAATCTCCCAAGCGCGATTAGCTGCATAACCTTCTCCATGAACTCTCATAAAATTTCAGTTTTACTTTTGTTGTGACCAAGTAAATGGTTAAGGAATAACCAAACAACAGGTTGCAGTTAAATCGCGTATTGAATAGTAAATACAACAGAATGGTGTTACACAACTTAGGAGTGTGTGTCGGTTGACCAGCGTTCGGTCTATATCACTCTCCTACTAATTTTATAATAAGTGGAAGAGTCCACAATAGACTAATTCGAGGGAGGACATCACAACAACTTTTAAATTAAGTACATCCACATAGTTTTCAGTTAAAGAACAGATAGTTTATTATCTTTGACTTTTTCATCTAGTCTACGAAAACTATTCTTAATTCAAAACAGTTGACAAGATTTTGAGAAACCACATAAAACCTTTTTTCAAAGAATTCCTAGCAATTTTTTAAATATAATGTTTTTAAAAGTGGTTGCATGTATTTTGGATAAAGATAGAATTTAGAAAATATTGCCACAAGATGACGAAAATCCTTTTTTTTTTTTTTTTAGTTAATTGAAGTTGTAACTCTCTTAACTATTCAGTAAAGAATACGTCTTTGTCTGTCATTTTGTACAACATTACCAGCGTCTACTCCAGGATGAGCCTTTCGGACAAGTCGTCGTCAACATTTATATCACCATCGTAGAGAAATGTAAGCAACAATCGAAATCTTTAAAGTGGAAATCAATGAAACTTGCTGAATTCAAAGTATATCTCTTCCTTCTTCACTCAAACAAATAAAAGTAAAAAAAAAAAAAAGTTTATTTCTGAAGACAAAAAAGTGCCATGTCTTGTCGAGAAAAATTAATTATGTGATTGAATGGACCATTCTTTAAACAAACCATTTGCAAATCAATTCATTCTTTTTATAACTCCTCGGAACAGAATTCGGAATAATGCAACAGTAAAGTTTGCGATTTGCAAGTAATATTGATTCAAGTTCATCGTTATTGACAACCACTTTATTATAGGTATTTTAATTTTATCTTTAGCATAATTTTCATTAATAAACTTTTGCTGTGGCACCCAGTCAGAATCTAGAAGATGTTGACACAAAAATATTTACAGTAGCACCGAATATCAAATAGCATCAGTACATCACTAATGTAAACCTCTATGGAGATCTGAGAAAAATCACAACTAAGAAGAGAAATTATTCACAAAGTTACACTGTAGGATCCTTCTCATAGAAAATAGAGTTGTGGACGCCCATTCATAGAAAAACTATGGAACATAGTGAATAATTAAGTATATTTGTGATGGATATCTGACCGAAGTCAACATAGAAACTAGTTTACATAAATTTAAAAAAAAACACAAAAAAACAAAACAAAACACGTGCGATCTTCAGAGTTTTACTATAGGAATCACTGTAATGGATTCTCACTATTTTTTATCGGTAAGAAACCAAATGATACATACAACAAAAATATTTAGATCAAAACAGACTATCAAAATCTGAACGGCATCTATGGAAATCTATGATAATCTGCATAAAAACATAACCACTATTGCAGAAAGAAGGCTACGATTCTCAGGACACTGTTGGCGCAGCAAGCAAGGATTTATCCACGAAGTTATATTGTAGGATGTTTCACATGACGAAAGGAATTGTGGTCGATGAAAGCACATGGTTTCACCAGGTACAAAAATGACATCACTGGCCTGCTTGTTTCCCTTCTGGAAATATTACAAGTAAGTCCCTCTTTCTATTTGTCCCTTTTCACACTGCTAGTTGTATCCATATGTTATGATTTCTCCGTATGAGCCAAATTAGTGACAAGTATATTTCGGTATAAAAATTGATGGAGTAGATCCGTGATGGGGATCTAGTCGAAGCTGCCGATGAGTTGATATGCAATTAGATAACTTTCATTATAAACTATCAAAGGTTATAATGCATTTATATACATATTAAGTAATATATTATTTCGCGATCACGAGTCACATAACAGTATGTCTTTGAGGCACGACTTGCACTGGGAAAGACAAAATTCGGCAAACTGGTTCGAATTCAGAATTCCATTTCATAGATTAACAAATAAGGCCTTGTCTGCTTTGGTATTTACCAATAAATATCTGAGAAGTTTCGTTTGGTTTCCTTTGGTTTGTTTCACGGCAGACTATAGCTCAATGGGTTATGCAATGGCCGACAAGACTTTTACAAGAGATTCGTATGAATAGAATATGTATTCTTTGTAAGAAAGCAGTTTCTAGATCAGGTCTCCTTGGAGTATTTTTGTTAAGAGATTTTTTTGTCCAGAAACTGGTTTCATTGACTGTATTCTTTTCAGGTACTCAGTTTGTAGAGAAATTCTCATTCGCTTTATATATTTTAGTAGAGGCCCAATGTTTTAAGAAAATATATTATGTCCAGTATGGTGTTTAACTATTTGCCCATAGCAGGGACCTCCACAGGTGCTACCACCACGGGTCACAATAGAACTGGGAACAACAGCAATTAAGAGCTGGTTTCTCGCTCCTCAAGACCACTTGATCAGAGATCTTGCTGTCAGATACACAGGACGGCTCATTGGTAGGTAGGGTCTTACCCCTCTGCAGAGGTGCAGTTCGAGTATTCTGAAGCCCTTGCCGACACTGTGGGCTGGGGACAGAAGCGATGAAGTTGTTCCAATCGTATTATCGTGAAAGTGGATGTAAAAAACTCGACTGGAATACTAACCCTACTTCATCGATTACTCATACCAAGCCTCTATCTGTTACAAACCGCGCATCCATAAATTTGCTATATATGAAATTATCAAAATGATCACAGTTTCACCGTTCACAATTACCTTGGAAATGATGTGACTCTATCTTCTCCCCCGAACTATGTATCAAATAGTAGAGCTTATGTACGGAAAATTCGTTGCCACTGGCCAAAATATATCACACGCTAAAATAAAATATATATATTATTCTTACAATAGAAAAGTGTCTTTTGGCTTTCGGAGTCCACGTGTCTAATAATCCATTTAGTGGGTATCTGGCATGATATGACATGGGCAAGATATCCTGACAAAGGTCAAGCCTCTCCAGGCTGTTTTGATGTATATTATTCAACATAGCCTTACAAAGATAAAACCTCTCCACGCTGATTTGACGTATATTATTCAATATAGCCTGACAGAGCTCAACCCTCTCAAGTTTGGTTTGAAGTATATTATTCAATATAGCCTGACAATGCTCACCCATCTCCCTGCTGGTTTGATGTATATTATTCAAGATAGCCGACAAAACTCAACCTTTACCATTTTGGTTTGATGTATATTATTCTAGAGATCCTTACAATGCTCAACTCTCTCCAGGCTGGTTTGATGTATATTATTCAAGATTGCCTGGCAAAGCTCAAATTTTTGCAGGCTGGTTTGACTTCAGAGTTTTGTTTAACCTAAATTATGTTCGGGTAGTGCAGATAGATTCATAATTTTTATACGGGTATTTGAGAGTAAGTGTATGTTACAGACACGAACGCAGTTCGAACACGGTCCCTGATTTGCCATCATTTGCATCCCCGCGCAGCCATAAACATGTTATTTACGAAATCCTAAAAGTTCTTACAGTTTAAGTTTTATATAATCAAAGAATGTTTCGATACATGACTAGAATTGTTTTCTCGTGGTAACAACGTCTGTCTGCGCGACCAGATGTGGGGTGTTAAGAGAGTATTATATAGAATAAAATATATTTGATATAATATAATATAATTATTGTTACAAAAAGAAAAACTTTAGTCGATGCTGAAATCAACTAGAGTTCCAATCTATACAAAACGATTCTGCGATTATTACACAAATCGACAGACATCTGAAAAAAGCCGTCGGGCACACCGGCTGTAAACTAATGAGAATAACTCTGGAAATGAAGACATATAAATAATGCAAAATAAAATGGAAGAATGCTAAAATCCAATATATCTTATTTCAGTTTATATTTATTTACAAACTTTTACGAATGCAGAATACGATTAACTCATTTTGCGAAATGATAAATTCACTTGGGCCGAATTATTGCCGCTGAATGACTTCTGTTCGTAGAATGACGAACGTTAGTTGCTATATAGCACACCCAGAAGCAAGACCTGTCTATCTACGCCAGGTGCTATTTATGTAGTAGAGAAACAAGCAATGGATGTCTATGACAGTTAAAAGTGCAGAAGAAACCACATGGTCTCACCAGGTAAATAAAGGTCACCACCAGGACACCACCAGGTAAATAAAGGACACCACCAGCCCGCTCGTTTTACCTTCGGAAAAAAAAGCAAGTAAGACTTTTTCTGTTTTCATCCTTTTCAGATTGCATGTTGCATGCATGAGTTATAATTTCTTTGTGTTGGACAAATTAGTGACAATAAGTATATATAGGTATAAAACATATCTTTGAGAAAAAAGCATGTTCGTGATTCCTTTCTTTTAGCTATGCTGTTCCGTCCTAATAAGGTGTTAGAATATCACGGCTATCCCAATGTCGATAACAGAGAAATGGAAGTAAAAATATTGCTTCTTTTCTACGATCTCCATTAAGATTACAAGATGTTTTTGTTTATGGAAAACATTTAGTTCAATCTCAATGCGTTCATCGATTTTCTGTGTTAAAAAAGAATTTGTCCGCCAAATGTTAACACAAAATATCTTACTGTCTGAACATTTTGATTACACGTCTATACACGCGCGTGAGATTTCTATCTGTGTGTCTCTCATCCTCTCTCTATCTCGCCTTTATTCACTCAAAAGCTCATTATCTATGTCTTTCATTCTATCCCAGTCTCTCCTTCTCTTTCGTTCTTATTCCCTGGCTCATTCACTCTCTTTCTTCTCTGGTTTTCTCTCTCTCTTTCATTTTCACTCACATTCTATTTTACTCTCTCATTCTGTCTGTCTCTCCTTCTCTCTCACATTCTCTAACATTCCCTTTCCTCTCATTTGCTGTTATTCTGTCTCTCGTTCTCTCTTATTCTCTCTATCTCTCACATTACCCCTCTCCCTCTGTGACACACACCGCCAGAAGTAAACAAGCTGCCTGCGTTATTTAAGACATTAGTTTTGTATTTAAAATTTTCCTCAATGTCCTCTTTTGGTTTTCTTCCGTGAACTGAAGTTTTTAGTCTTACGATTATTGATTGCTTTCTTTTTATTTTCCAAAGAGTAATTTCAATTTCTGAAAGAAATATGTTAGTCTCAATTTTGGCAGTAATTGCTAAATCAAATTTTTACTCTGAACGCAAAAGAAAATTTGTCAGCGTCCGCAAATGAAAGGCGAAAAAGAGCGAAAATAAATTTAAAGTTGATAAATAATGAGACAACAGTGGAAAGAAATAAAATGATTTTAAATTAAATGCACCGCAGTCAATCTTAAAAGCATCGGCTTTATAGTTTAATATTTTTTCCTTCATATATGTTGACTCTTTTCAATCAGTCAAGAGTTATTTATCTGTAAAACGTTAGTTTTATTGGTCCGATAATGACGCCCACGTTGCAGTATGTTACACGCAAAGCCATTGGTTAAAAGTGAGCCATTTAATTTACCAATGAAATGTGAATACGTCTAATTGCAATAAATTCCGAAAGTACTTGCGGCAAGAGGCTAATTATAGTGTGGACGCTTGGAGACTTCTATAGATTTCTTCTTTTATTAGATAATATCATCGAACAGAATTAAACGCAATTAAACTTGGTTTATCTTTTCAAAATATTGCTTTATTAAATCACTAAAGTCCATAAGTTTATGTGCTTTTTTTAAATAATATCAACAAATATGTATTTTTAAATATGCATATTAAAGGCACATAAAATAAGAGACATGGAATAAATAATTATTCCATGATTACTGACTATTGACAAACCCTTTTCCTGATTCTAAAATTATTTCTATTGCAAAATCATTCGTAATGGATTTAAAGTATTAGGTTGGTGCAAAAATAATGTCGTTTTCTCACATAGTAACATACGTGAGAAAACGACATTATTTTTGCACCAAACTAATAACAAACATTTACATTTTCTGCTTTAATTTCTGTGTTGATGAGTTATTATTTGTTACATTATTTATATGCGAAATGCGTTCTCGTCTTTCTTGCTCTTATTACAAAGTTTCGGCCATTATTCCCTCTAGCCTTCATCAGGGATATTTCAACCCGGGTAACTACAAGGAATTCCGAAATGAACCCCTTATTTAATCTATGGATGCAGATAGTTCCTGTTCCACTGTCCATATCTAGGGATAACTTACGTAGTCATTATTTTTTATATATAGATAAGATATTGCTCACTCTCTTTCCACTGAATCCAATTACACAATTCCCAGCCTGGGGATTGAAATCACAATTAATAAATCATGAATGAAGGTTTTGATCCACTAGGCTATTGTGTGTGGAGAAAGTTGAGCCTTAAACCTAAGCTGCTGCTTGACTGCACTGACTGAAGCTTTTTGTCGTTCTAACAACAGCCACGATCAGGGCTATAGTCCTCATATAAATAGTGAATATAACCTCTTATTTAGGAGTAAATAATGGTGAATTTCACCATAAATGAAGATAAAGCTGGCGATAACAGAAAACGTAGTTCTTCATAAGGATGCTGAGAACAGCAGGGATGGGACGCATAAACATCGAAAAAGTCTTAATGAAAAAGGAAACAAAAAGGGAACTTATGATCAGAATGAGAAAGCGATAGCTGAAAATACTTGGATGCATAATTAAGTAGGAGGGCGGGAACAATTTGGCAATCACAGAACGTATTCAGAGTAAAAAAAAACTGAGGAAAGGGTGGGTGTCTACCTAACAAGCTTTTCTGAACAAGCGGAAATGGTTTAGGAGCATTAGCAAGGTGACACGCGTTGATAAAAGTTAGAAGGTATAGGAGTTTATGAATAGCCATAATTGCCTCAGTCCTTATAAAACATCTGAGAGAAAAAATAGAAAAGGAAACGTAAAATTCTATTTTAGATCAATAAAAAACGGATATGATGATACAAGAAGTATACTTATAAAAAAAAATAATAATAATGGCGGCGAAATTTGAAAGGACTGATAAACTGTTTAGAATGTTACGCCTGTCGTATTTTGAAATTACACCTTTTCGATAATAAATTTTGCTACCTACATTCTTTCATTAATTTTTTCTACTTGGTTTTTCATATACCTTTCCTATCGCTCTGATATAAATTGGCACAATTGCAAGAATGAGATAAAGAAAGAAGTTGACAAATCATACAGTAAGAAAAAGTAATATATATATCATCAGACTACAATGGTAGACTGTAAACTTCATAGGCTGACTGCGAAGGACTCATGCTAGACCTGGGAAATCTTGCATGCATTAATTTCAAAACTTCTTATAAATAAATGTATTGATTCTTTCCAGATACCAAGATAGTCTGTAAACTTCATAGGCTGACTGCGAAGGACTCATGCTAGACCTGGGAAATCTTGCATGCATTAATTTCAAAACTTCTTATTAATAAATGTATTGATTCTTTCCAGATACCAAGATAGTCTGTAAACTTCATAGGCTGACTGCGAAGGACTCGTGCTAGACCTGGGAAATCTTGTATGCATTAATTTCAAAACTTCTTATTAATAACTGTATTGTTCCTTTCCAGGTACACGCACACAGTGTGAAAGTGAAAGCGATCGAAATATAAAAAGGGACACTTAGGACTGCACCGTGCGGCGACAATCTATTTCATGTTTGAATACAATCTCCTGACATAAAGACTGAAGATTTTCCTCAAACATTTAACAGTATTGGCCTTAGTCTCCACTTTTATATTTCTATCTCTCTCACTTTCTCACTGTGTGTGTGTATGTGTGTGAGGGCCATTATTTCAGTAAATTTTACTTTATTCCATAGATAAATGTACAATATACGAAAAGCACGTATAATAAGTGACACAGCAAATTGAACACATTCGCTGACAAAATATGCGTGCCAAATTATTATTGAGATAACTTTTTTCTAATATTTCAAAAACACTCCAATCAATCCACACAAAATTGTCACAGCATGTTGGCAACACATACCTGCTCAATCACTGAAATTTTCGTACTGATTTGCCCAATGTAAACAAACTGGCGCCCCATTTGTTATCAGCACGGAGATTTGAGAGTGCCAAATTATTAGAAAAGTGTAACAATTTAGTGAAAAGATGGGTCGTAAAAGCAGTTTAAATGATGCTGAAAAGAAAAATATCACCTCAGAACTCTCAAAAGGTAAATCTACCCTAGAAATTTCTAAAATGATAGGGAGGTGTCATAAAAAAAAAAGTTCTCCGCTGACCCTACACAAGTACGCAAAAGGGCAGATAAAGGCAAGCCGAAGGTTATTTTACGTCGTCTCATGTCACGACTTCAACGAGAAGCCACGAAGAACCCTGGACTTACCAGTCAAGAGCTTTTCAGTCGTATTGGGGATCCTACTGTGTCGAAAAGTACTCGGTTTCGGTATCTGAGGGAAATGGTAACAAGAGTCAAACCTGTATCGAAGCCTCCGTTGACAAGAAATCACATTCAAAATCGATTGAAATGGGCCGAGGACAATATGAAGATTGACTTCTCTAAAGTTTTGTTCACAGACGAAACTCGAGAACACTTGATGGGCCAGATAAATGGTGCAAAGGCTGGGTAATGAACGGACAGAATCGCCATCAGCGTTTGAGACGCCAAGAAGGCGGCAGAGGCATAATGATCTGGGATGGTATTATTGGAAAAACATTAGTGGCCCCATGGAGAGTACCAGATGGCGTCAAAATGACTGCTGATGCATACATAGCGTTTATGAAGGAGCATCGTGAAGCGTGGATGAAAAGGCAAAGAGTTGCCTTCAAAAGGGCCATTATTTTTATGCAAGATAATGCTCCCTCACATGCTGCCCACAAGACTACTGAATATTTGAAACAGTTAGGCTTCGATGGACCTCAAAAAATGAAGAGACCAGCAAATTCTCCGGATTTGAACCCAATCGAAAACCTTTGGAGCATTATAAATCGAAGACGACAATTCAGGAGCAACGCTGAGTTGTGGGAAGCAATTCTTGACATATCTCGCGTCATTACAGCAGATGACATCCGACAATTAACAAATTCTATGGATCGTAGACTTCTTCAAGTAATTTCAAAACTGGGAAAGCACATTCCCTATTAATTTGTTTAAAACTGTGCCTTTTTTGTATCTGATATTATTTGTTTGATTATCTTATTATTAGGTTCTTTTGATCATAAACATTCACGTACAACATTAATACATATTTTGTTTGCTCAATTCTGGGAATTTTACTAAACCTTTCTAATAATTTGGCACTCCCAAATCACAGTGCTGATAAATATGGCGCCAGTTTGTTTACATTGCGCAGATCAATTCACTGATTGCACAGGTCAGTATTGTCAACGTTGTGTGAAAATTTTGTGTGAATTGATTGGAGGGTTTTTGAAATATTAGAAAAAAGTTATCTCGATAATAATTTGGCACGCAGTGTATACTGTAAACAAATAGAGCGATAAAAACGCTTTTATTAAAAAGTAACTTATAGCGAAAAAGTTGTTTGTACTAAAATTATATATCAACGCCAACTTGTACTCTCTAAATACAACAAGGAGAAAAAAACCCTGCTCAACTAGTATATCGGGGTTCTTTGAATAAGAGCAACAGTTGACGACACAATATGCGCGTAGTGACTAAAAAATATACAACGGCGGGAAAATAAATGTACGTATATATAAATAGATAATATAAAAATGCATGTATTGAGATCGAATTGAGCTATTGTCAGTACAATGTAAATATATCACAAATGATTTTATTATTGGAATGTTATGACAAATAGGAAGGAGAGTGTTGTCAGTAGCCAGGAATGAATGCAAGAATTATTCATAGAAGGAGCTTATCATATCTATAATGAAAATACATTGCTAATATTTTTACTATAAAAATGCATTGAAAATCCTGCACAGAGTGATTGTCTACAGTCTATTAGTAATACAAGAATTACTGTCAGAGTGGGACGATTATATGTACAAAGGTGATGGCACTAACTTACACAGCGGAGTAATGAACGTAATTTTGAGAACTTTACATGAGCGACGGGGATGCTGATCTGAATAATTCATGAAATATTAACAACACTTTATCTTACGACAATTCTCAGCTGACATGTTTATACGTGACCCGACCATGAGGACACAAACATTGATCTTTCTACTTACAATTTCAAAACGTGACCCACGAATCGTGGGAATATATCGGCGGAAATCAGAATGTCAGAAAAACAAGAGTTGTCAATTAGGAATTTTGTATTCCCTAGACTGGAGGTTAAAGATGACCAAAAATATCAGAGAACTGTTTCTTGAGGTATACCACCCCCCGGGGTGGGTACCGCATACAACAAAAACCTGCTGAAACATTTGATAGTTAAGCTTTTGAAATAGAAACAACTAATTTGAATATATTTCGAAATGTTTTAAACCTCAAAGTAGCCTATAGGATTTTTGTTGATTTTTGTGTTTTCTTTTAACTGCATTTCGGTTTTGTAGCGTTGATTATTAACATGATTTGATAATTCGGCTTTATATGTGTAACAAAAATAAAATGATAACATTTTATTCTTAGGACTTGTTTCTTAATCAAGATTATAGAATCCAACTGAATTTAGGTTTTTCAAAAATTATCATTTTAAATAATTCTAAAAATATTGATCACAAAGTTTCATGAACTGACAAAAGTAAAACTAAGAACACGTAAGATTAGGAAATTGAAAAAAAAATGATTAATTGCAAATCATAAATGAAGACGTAAAAACCCAGATTATTACCGGGTTTCTGAAAATGTATAATTCCCTGGCGTCTGACACCCAAGGAAAATGAGCTACAACTGCGCCATAACCCGTGCTACACAGCCTTTTGAAGTCGGAAGAATAGTGGAAGGGAGAAAAAGAAACAAGTTTCTGATGAGGAATTACGAGCATTTTGGATGTAATAAAACACCGCATGAGAAAATCGCATTGTTAAAAATAAAAATATCTAATTTATTAGGACGTTTATTTACATCAGTTTCCTGATCTTTCCTACCAAGAAAATATCAGGTAAACAAAGGTTTATGCATAATTCGATCTTAATTAATAAGAGTATGCCAATAAAGACTATGGGAATTTGTGACTCTCCACGGATACCTTTTAATTGGTTGATTCGTTTTTTTACGTCACATCAACCCATATATTGTCTTTATTAGCTGTGAAGTATTAGTAATTGCTGTGAATGATAGTGGTTTGATTTTCTCTTGACTTTGTCTGTGGAATCAGTGATTTTCTTCTCCTAGACTGGCTACCACGCAAGGCTAGAGCGTCTAGTCAATCCTATCATGCCTAGCGGGGATAAAAATACGCATTCATTCCAATTTTCTTAAAAGTGGAAGTAACAGACTAACGTTGAATTGAGCTCGTTAATTCCGTTTTCTTTGCTGATAACCGCTAACCTACCTTAACAAGTCTGCTTTAAAGAGTATTGGAAATAAAAAAAAATGAAATTTGTTTGTTATTTTTATGCATAATTCGATCTTACTTAATAAGAGTATACCAATATAAAGACGGTGGAAGACATTTTGTTTATACGGCTCCAGCCTTTGTAGAAAGGGCAGAGCAAAGTGAATCCTTCCATCTTAGATGTGTTATCGGAATCAAACATAGAAACGGGTCAGACGTTCCTTGTTTGTAAAGTGCAAATGTTTTGTTATTTTTTTCCTTTTATCTTATTATTTATCAGTATATACGGGAAACAAAAATAAAATGAAAGCATTTTATGCTTGGGACTTGTTTCTTCATCAAGTTTATAGAATTGAGCTGAATTTAGGTTTTTCGAAAATTCTCATTTTATATAATTCTAAATAATAATATTGATCACAAAGTTTCATGTACTGACAAAAGTAAAACTAAGAACACGTAAGATTAGGAAATTGAAAAAAAATGTTTATTTGCAAATCATAATTGAAGATTATTATCCAGCTTCTGAAAATATATAATTCCCGGGTTTCTTCCTCCCACGCTAAATGAGCTACAAATGCTCCATACTGCATGCTATACAAGCCTTTCTAATGAGAGTAGTAGAAGTGAGCAAAAGAAACAAGTTTCTGACGAGGAATTACGAGTATTTTTGGAAGTAAAATAAAACCGTATGTGACAAACGCAGGGTTAAAAGTAAAAAAAATATTAAATTTATGCAGATTTGACTTTTATTTACACCAGTTTCCTGATCTTTCCTACTGAGGAAATATCATGTAAACAAAGGTTTATGCATAATTCAATCATATTTAATAAGAGTTTGCCAATTAATACTATGGAAATTTGTGACGCTCCACAGATAACTTTTAATTGGTTGATTCGTTTTTTACGTCACATCAACCCATACATTGTCTTTATTAGCTGTCAAGTGTTATTAATTGCTGGGAATGATAGTGGTGGGATTTCCCCTTGATTTTGTCTGTGGAATCAGAGATTTTCTCTTCCTAGAATAGCTACCACGCAAGGCTAGAGTGTCAAGTCAAATCCTATTATGCCCAACAGGTATACAAATAAGGATTCATTCCAATTTTAGCAAAACGTCGAAGTAACAGACTAGCGTTGAATTCAGCTCGTTAATTCCGTTTTCTTTGCTGATATCCGCTAACCTATTTCAACAAATCTGCTTTAAAGAGTATTGGAAATAAAAATAAATGAAATTTGTTGTTAGTTTCCTCCATAGATTTCCCTGAACAGTGAAGAACCACGATTTCTTTTATCTTCCGAAATTAGTCAAACTAACAAATCATATTGTGTAACCTGCAGATCAATTACAATTGAGTAGTGAATTCAATTCTAATTAGGTACTCCACATTTTTAGCTATGTACCACCTCTAAGTTAAGCACAGAAAATCATTTGGGGAATTCAACGTGGTGCAATGGTTAGCAAGCTCGTCTCGTCATATCAATTACGATTGTTTAGTTCTGTTCTCAATGGGTTAAATGAGGGGCTAATTCGGTTTTATTTTGAACGTTGACTTCATTTTTTAATTTTTGTATTAATAGGCCCGATTGGCATAAGAATCAACAATTTTCCCCAGTCTCATTTTATAGATTTATTGATTAGTTATTTATAAACGGTTTATAAGCGTCCTGGGTATGACGGTAAACTACATCCGCGTTCTGGGTATGACGGTAAACTGCATCCAACAGCAAGGTCTCAGATAATGTTTTCAGAAAAATAATGTTGCCAGCTCTAAGTTTTTGAAACAATAATGTTGCCAGCTCTAAGTTTTTTTGTAAAAAAGTAATGTTGCCAGCTATACGTTTTTTTGTAAAGAAGTAATGTTGCCAGCTATACGTTTTTTTGTAAAAAAGTGATGCTGCCAGCTATACGTTTTTTTGTAAAAAAGTAATGTTGCCAGCTATACGTTTTTTTGTAAAAAAGTAATGTTGCCAGCTATGCTTTTTTTTTGTAAAAAAAAGTAATGTTGCCAGCTATGCGTTTTTTTGTAAAAAAGTAATGTTGCCAGCTACACGTTTTTTTGTAAAAAGTAAGGTTGCCAGCTATACGTTTTTTTGTAAAAAAAATAATGTTGCCAGCTATACGTTTTTTTGTAAAAAAAATAATGTTGCCAGCTATACGTTTTTTTGTAAAAAAAATAATGTTGCCAGCTATACGTTTTTTTGTAAAAAAAGTAATGTTGCCAGCTATACGTTTTTTGTAAAGGAATAATGTTGCCAGCTATACGTTTTTTTGTAAAAAATTAATGTTGCCAGCTATACGTTTTTTGTAAAGGAATAATGTTGCCAGCTATACGTTTTTTTGTAAAGGAATAATGTTGCCAGCTATACGTTTTTTCGTAAAGGAATAATGTTGCCAGCTATACGTTTTTTCGTAAAGGAATAATGTTGCCAGCTATACGTTTTTTTCCTAAAGGAATAATGTTGCCAGCTATACGTTTTTTTGTAAAGGAATAATGTTGCCAGCTATACGGTTTTTTTTTTTTTTAAACAATAATGGTGGCAGCTATACATTTTTTATTCCATACAAAATAGGCATTTAAAATTCATATAAACTGGATTTGGCATTAAATAACCCACAGAGGTTGATATGCCATAAAACCCAAACAAACAAACAAACAAACGGTTTATAAGTTTAATTCAAAGTCGAACATTTTTTTTTTTTATCATTATAAGTATGAACCTTTTGGGGCGAGTGAATATGACATTTAGATTAACGGTAGTTTTTCACATTAAAGGCCTACTGTTTAATCCATACCTGCTTATAAAGCACACTTCCGGTATCTAGTTTTCTAGTTAACTTTGACCTTCAAAAATGTAAATGCAATATCACTCGTTATCTTCTGTTTTCTTAATCCTTGTTCTCTTATCGTTCTTTAATGGTCTTTTATTTTTCTCATATTGTTTGAAAATCAGAAACTGCTTACATATTAATGATTTATTGCCCTAATAAGTTGAAAGGATTTAGAAAGAACAGAGCGTAACGCGCTTGTCTAAAATTTTAGAATCAGAGTTCGTAATCAAGTACGAGATCAAACAAAGACTGAGACTTTCAAAGGTGTGACTACAATCTAATCTCCAATTACTAAATTACCATATGACTATATTTCTCCGATATACAGGAGCCTGAAGTCTCGGGTAGAGTGGAAATTTCACTTTTATGTCTTCCGCTATTTTTCTCTTTCTATCAATACGTCTAAGCGAAAAGAATATTATGAGTTCTAATACTTAAATTAGTATAACAGTATGTCTCCTTGAAACGTAGAAGTCAGATGTGACTGTGTTTCGATTACTTTTACTCTTTATATATTTCTAACTTTCATTTCTTGATTGCTTTTTTCCCTTGTTCTTTTTTTTAATTTTGTTGTTAAGTTTAATATTGTAGTCTATAATTAAGTACATGTTCACACTAAATTTATGATTTTTATTTTCTGAATAAATAAATACAAAAAGGTACAAGAATATCAATGACGTTTGTTGGAATTCAAAGTTCTGTCTGTAGCCTAGCTAGTTACAATCACTGCCCCATTCGTTCGTATATTGTACCACTCACAAAAATCACGCATTTACGCGTCTCAGACATTTGTTTAATTTCATTTTCAGCATTCATTTACCGAGCAGCCATTGCAACTCGGGTTCCTGAGGAAACATTCGAACTTTATTGTTATTTCACGCTCAAGTCATCAAATTATGATCAAAGTGTAATATCTATACCCCCTCATCTTAAGGGCAATCTCTGTTTTTTTTTTTGTTCTAAGGAAATATCCCGCATTTAATAACTGAGAAGCCATTGCTGTGATCGACTGAAATTTATATTATCTTTCTATTAACAATATTTTCAAGAAATTTAAGATTTCTCTAGTCTATTAATTGTTATCGGACTTTCCAGTATTGGTTGTGGTTTCGGTCCTAAGATTTTGTTTGATGTAGAGTTGAACGTCAACAGTTTGATGATGTCATTATTTTTCCGTGCGATCTGTAAATTGTGGTCATTTTATATTTTTAATTTCGCGCAGGCGCGCTGTTTGCTTTTTATTTTGTCGACTTATAGTAGGATAGTAGGATCAGTTGGGCACCGTCTGTGAGTAAAAGAGAATCATGACACAAATCACTCCATAAGAAGTTTGGAAACTGCATGCTGTAATGCTTGGACTTCTCGCTAGAATCTCCAATGTAAACATTTCAAAGTCTTTGGCTTATAAGTCTGAGAATATTGAGGAGGATTCTGTAAAATTTAGATGAGTCTAATAGTGAATAAGAAGGTGTTTGAAGTGATCACTGGTGATGGTGACGTTATGCCTCCATTCATCTTCCCTAGCGGTCTCAGAATAAACAGAGAGGACTACATCAAGTGACATGTGGAGATGGTAATGCCCTCTATCAAGAGAGGGGCTTCGGGAATACCTTATCTCTAGTACCACGCCTCTGCACTCTGCCACACAAGCAGGAGAACCCAATCATGGCTATCAGACAATTTTTGCATGCACACCACACCTTATATTTGGACAGATGACAGAGACCTTGATTATTATGTGTGGTGCGCAGTTAATAGAGAGACCAACAAAATTCACTATAACACCAAAGATGAACTGAAGGCAAAGATTATGGCAGCATTCACCAACCTAAACATGGAAGCCGTCCAGAAGGGTTGAAGAGATTCCGAAGCTGTCTGGAGGCCGTGGTTGAAATCTACTGTTTACGTTTTTAAGATATTTCTGAGTAATTTTGGCGAATATGTCTGTTATTAGTTTGGTGCAAAAATGATGTCGTTTTCTCACATAGTAACATATGTGAGAAAACGACATTATTTTTGCACCAAACTAATAACACGTTTGGTCAGCCTTATTTTAATTTTTGTATAATTTAGACGACAATTTATCCATCGCACGTGGGCTCTCTATCTTAGTTTATGCAACTATTAAAGTCCTCACTTTATTCCGCTTCTGTTATTCGGTACAGGATGTTTTTTTTTGTGATACTGCCGCGACATTCCACAGAAGCATCGTCCACGATAAAACCTGTTTGCTTCATTCGCACGCTGCCATATTTGAATACTGACAAAGCAGTTTATTTTTTAACCAGTCTTGCCTCGATCTGACATGGCTATTTAAGAAGATTACTTCAGTTTTCATGTTAATGTCTTGATTTTGTAGTAATGTGTGGTGTTGGGAAAAACGACCTCTAACCCAGACGAGCTTGTTCAATTTCCTTATCACATATATTCAATTGGTTTTCACTGACCCATACATATTTGAAGTGTTTAGGATTTATAATATATAAATTTATATATTAAATATTTATAATAATAAGTTTATAAATTCCACATCCTGAGATTTAAGAATAGATTAAGAGTAGAAATCACAATACCCGATCATCGTTTCTGTTTTTGAAAAGTTTATCTTGAGTTCTACATCTTGGAACACTTGGTACAGATGGTTTTTTTTTGTTGTTTTTTTTTGCTCAGGGTCATTCTTATATAAATTAAGATCGTCGATATGATGACATTTTTTGCAAGATGAGCCCAATTTCCTCGCAGCTGCAGCCAGAATGAAGAATTTAGTTGAGAGTAAAGCGATTTTTAGTTGTTATAAAATAACAGGCTATGTTTTAGCTAAAACTGAGTCTGTGGCGGTAACTAAATTATCTTTAAGAAATTTAAAGGAGATGCCTTTTCAGCAAATGCACAGAATCATGAAGATAGCAAGAGAGACTGCTAAAAATTCTGAAACAACGAAGAATGATCGTGACCTATATCAACATCATGCAACAGGACGTCATTATTCAACTTCAGGTAAGCAAGAAATGCTCTCCCTGATGGTATGCACCTAGATGAGGTCTGCATAAGAATCAATTGACCCAAGTAGACATTGTTATGAGTGATGACCAACTTGAGACATAACGCAATAGAGATCCCCTCGATCAAGAACACATGAGTGGGGAAAAAAGGGTGGAAAAGAGAAAGAGGACGATTAAAATATCAAAAAAAAATATATTGAAGTAATCGATCTGCCAGGGACATCGAACCCCTTCAGCAGATGAAGTAATATTTTAATATTAGGCAAATCAACAAAAGTATTCGTCCGCTAATCAGAAAAGTAGTCTGTGAACAGATATTACATGTTGGAGTTTCTTATTGTGTTTATCTCTGACAACCACTAAATTATAAATATGTGACTAGTTAGGTTTTCTTCTGCAGTATTATGGTATCCATATGACATGATATGGTATTGCAGTCACCATCACCAGTGATCACTTCAAACTCCTTCTTATTCACTATTAGACTCATCTAACTTTTACAGAATCCTCCTCAATATTCTCAGACTTATAAGACAAAGACTTTGAAATGTTTACATTGGAGATTCTAGCGAGAAGTCCAAGCATTACAGCATGCAGTTTCCAAACTTCTTATGGAGTGATTTGTGTCATGAATCTCTTTTACTCACAGACGGTGCCCAACTGATCTTACTATACTGTGTGGTCGACAAAATAAAAATCAAACAACGCGCCTGCGCGAAATTAAAAATATAAAATGACCACAATTTACAGATCAAACTATTGACGTTCAACTCTACATCAAACAAAATCTTAGGACCGAAACCACAACCAATACTGGAAAGTGCGATAACAATTAGTAGACTAGAGAAATCTTAATTTTCTTGAAAATATTGTTAATAGAAAGATAATATAAATTTCAGTCGATCACAGCAATGGCTTCTCAGTTATTAAATGCGGGATATTTCCTTAGAACAAAAAAAACAAAAAACACAAAAAAAAAAAAAACAAACCCCACAAAAAAAAACAGAGATTGCCCTTAAGATGAGGGGGTATAGATATTACACTTTGATCATAATTTGATGACTTGATCGTGAAAAAACAATAAAATTCGAATGTTTCCTTAGAAACCCGAGTTGCAATGGCTGCTCGGTAAAGGAATGCTGAAAATGAAATGGCCAATATATACTTACCGTTGTACTATTCCCAATAGTTTATAAAATAAATTCATCACTTAATATTACATAGTCGTATAATCGTAGCAGGGCATATTCAACTGAAATATGTTGATAAACAGTGGGGTTGTTTGCTAAGCGTAGCTTATTTGTTCCAATTGATTTCACCTGTTAAAGATTATAGCACGAAGAGGTTTTCAATGATTTCCTATAAGTAGCTTAGATGTGGCACAAGACCGAAAGTAGAAAACACCCAATGAGGATCGAAGTCACTGCTCAGTTGTAATTGATCTAGTGAGACTGGCTTGCTAACCATTACACCACGACGAAGTGCTCAAATGATTTTCTAAGTAGCTTAGATGAGGATGAAGGCCGAAAGAGAGCTCCCAGTGAGAAGCAAACTGATAACTTATTTGTAATGGATTTTGTGAGATAAGTGTGCCTCACGTCGAAGTACCGAAATGATTTTCTACACGCAGCTTAGATGTGGCACAAGGTCGAAAGTGCGGCGCACACAGTGAGAATCGAAGTACACAATCTAATTAACCATCGCACCACGTCGAAGTGTCCAAATGATTTTTGTGCTTAAATTAGATGTGGTAAAAGGTCAAGAATGAGGGGCACCCAATTAGAATTAAACTCACTACTCAATTGTAATTGATCTGCTGGTTACACAATATGATTTATTATTTTGACTTATTTCGGAGAATAAAAGAAATCGTGGTCCTTCATGGTTCAAATAAATCTATTCATAAAAAAAAACCCAAACAAATTTCATTTTTTTTTTATTTCCAATACTCTTTAAAGCAGATTTCTTAAGGTAGGTTAGCGGTTATCAGCAAAGAAAACGGAATTAACGAGCTCAATTTAACGCTAGTCTGTTACTTCCACTTTTAAGAAAATTGGAATGAATCCGTATTTTTATCCCCGCTAGGCATGATAGGATTGACTAGACGCTCTAGCCTTGCGTGGTAGCCAGTCTAGGAGAAGAAAATCACTGATTACACAGACAAAATCAAGTGGAAATCAAACCGCTATCATTCACATCAATAACTAACACTTGACAGTTAATAAAGACAATGTATGGGTTGATGTGAGGTAAAAAAACGAATCAGCCAATTAAAAGTTATCTGTGGAGCGTCAAAAATTCCCATAGTATTAATTGGCAAACTCTTATTAAATATGATTGAATTATGCATAAACCTTTGTTTGCCTGATATTTTTTTGGTAGGAAAGATCAGGAAACTGATGTAAATAAACGTCCTAATAAATTAGATATTTTTATTTTTAACAATGCGATTTTCTCGTGCGGTGTTTTATTACATCCAAAATGCTCGTAATTCTTCATCAGAAACTTGTTTCTTTTTCTCCCTTCCACTATTCTTCCGACTTCAAAAGGCTGTGTAGCACGGGTTATGGCGCAGTTGTAGCTCATTTTCCTTGGGTGTCAGACGCCAGGGAATTATACATTTTCAGAAAAAGGTAATAATCTGGGTTTTTACGTCTTCATTTATGATTTGCAATTAATCATTTTTTTTTCAATTTCCTAATCTTACGTGTTCTTAGTTTTACTTTTGTCAGTTCATGAAACTTTGTGATCAATATTATTATTTAGAATTATATAAAATGAGAATTTTTGAAAAACCTAAATTCAGCTGGATTCTAGAATCTTGATAAAGAACCAAGTCCTAAGAATAAAATGCTATCAATTTATTTTTGTTTCCCGTATATACTGATAAATAATAAGATAAAAGGAAAAAAAACAAAAAAAAGAACATCTGCACTTTACAATCAGGGAACGTCTGACCCGTTTCTATGTTTGATTCCGATAACACATCTAAGATGGAAGGATTCACTTTGCTCTGCCCTTTCTACAAAGGCTGGAGCCGTATAAACAAAGCGTATTTGATACAAAAAAAGAAACGCTTATCTTTTTTTCATAAAAGTTTCTCAAGATCTGTTACTGACAAGTAACTATTATCACTTGCAAGGTAGTTTTAGTCACAACAGAACAGATAGAATTTAGATATTTGTATAAAAACAAATCAAACAATTAAAAGTATCTGTTAAGAGTCACAAAATTCCAAAGTATTAATTGGCATACTATTATTAAATATGATTGAATTATGCGTAAACCTTTGCTTACATGGTATTTCCTTAGTAGGAAAGATCAGGAAGCTGATGTAAATAAACATACGAACAAATTTGATATTTTTACTTTTAGCCCCGCGTTTGTCACATATATCTGATATATATAAAAAAAACAAAACAAAAAAAACGCTTATCTTTTTTCAGAAAAGTTTCCCGGAAGATCTTTTACTGACAAGTAACTATTATCACTTTTTACTCAAAACAGAACAGATAGAATTTGGATATTTATATAAAAAAAATTTTTCTAACAATGTGATTAAAAGCGGAGGAAATTTAACCCTTTGAACGGTTGTATAAAACCAAGCTTTCTGGCGATGTTAGCATTCTTAATGGACACACAAAGTACGTCCAGGAGCATAGACTATAGCAGACCGGTGTCGAACTTAAATATTTGTGTTGGAAGTAGATTCGACAGCTGGAGAATCTACATAGTAAAGATAAAGCAGGAACTTTTGACATCAGCAAATTTGGTAAAGGATTTTTCAGAGACAGATGTATATTATAGGAGAAAGAAATTGGTGCTTATATTTCCTGAGGTAATGTGGCAAGTGTTGGCTTCATTCCAAAGGTATGAATCTTTATCCCATCAAATAATAAATACACTCTTTGTTTAAATATTTAATGACCATGTTTCTCTTATGTCTTGTAAGATTCTGGACTGTTATGTATTGTAAAATGTATACCATTCCGAGTGCATATCTTTCTCAACAATGACAACCAAATTTTTATCTTACTGCTGTTTATATCTTGGCTCCAGAGTCACAGCGTCTTATCATTTGGCTGTTCTAAATAAGGCGATGTCTGAAACAAACGATATATTCCTGGCTATTAAAAAAAGGTTAATTGTCATCACAAGACATACTATGCCGGATAATGACTTTCCAGATAAAAAAAAGTACCTTAACTAATTCATCGTAAATTGAGGGTTTTCTCGTCAAAATCTAACACATTTATATGTAATTGCATTGAATATCGCTACCATATCTTATCTGCTGCTCCTTTGATTTATTTGGAGATTCTTGATACAATCCAGAGAATATAATGTTATCTGTCATCTCGGCTGAAATCATTTCCCCACCGCCGTAAAGTAGAATCATTGTGGTTTTTCTATAGAGATTTCCATAAGTGTTTTGATGAGCTTACATATTTGGTCCCTCGATTTACAAATGTAAGCGGAGTAGTAGATTGTCAGCGAGGTCTAACCGTTTTTACAATCGAAATTGCTAGATGTAAACCAAGTTTATATCAACCATAAGTTCTATGCCAGTAGTTTCTTCTCTCTCGCAATTCTCATTTGCGAAAATCTTTTCTAATCTCTTGCTTTACGATCGACTTTGACCTTCAAAAATTTAAATGCAATGTCAAACGTTATCTTTTGTCTTCGTAATTCCTGTTCGTTTATTGTTCTCTCTCTTTAATAATGCTTTTCCTATTCAGATAACTTTCACACTTAGTAATTTTCTTAAATCGAAAGACACGCATAGTGAGACGCCACCTGAATAAACCTCACTTCAAGATATTA
>OZ010590.1:41911830-41929330 GCA_963932145.1 Acanthosepion lycidas | reverse complement strand
CTAGGAAGTTTACTTTTTTAATTTAGTGCTAACCGTAATTTTTAAGCCCACGTTTTTAAATTCTTTATATAAAACCTTTCTAATTCTATCTATTTTGAAGTTGGTTGAGTTTCTAATAACCATGAAGCCATCGTCTCTGTACAAACCAATGTCAGTTATATTAATATCATGGTGTGCTGTAAGATTATATAATATAAAAAGACCGATGAGATCAGAAGACTCAGCTGAGTCTAGTGATCCCATTGTGATGTCGAAGTGGTCATATAAATTTTTAATCCATTGCTCACCTTTATGTATAAGAACCGATTTTTTTGCATATAGAATAATGTTCTTTTCTTCATCTGTAATATCTGTATAGTGGGTGGCAAAGTCCAACGCATTCAAAAATAGTTCTTTAGATATTGATTGGTAATAATTATCAATATCAAACTGCATTAGTGTACAATTGTGTTTTCCTTTTAAGTGAGTAAACCAGTTTATCACTTCCTTGATATTAATCCAAAGTTTCAGGCTTATTTTTTCTTTAATTTTATTATTAACCCTTTCAAGGACCATTTTACTTATTTTTCCGATTTCCGTTCTTGTAGGATTTATTATCCTTGTAGTGGGATAAGCCTCAAAATCTGGTTTATGGTCCTTCAAGATTATGTAGCATTCTTTTTGATATAGTTGACCTACTCTATCACTGATCATTAGTTTATCAGTGATTTCTCCCCAAGCAAGACGTGAATGCCACTAGTCACATGGGGTTACATGGAGTGAAAATGAAAGCGAAGGGAGATGCAGGCGAATTGATGTTTCATTTAAATTTTCGAAAATTTTAATTATCAGAGAAGAAAGTAAACGAAATGTTTTTCCACAGGCAGAAAGCGCGAGAAAATAAACTGTTTGAGTAGATGTGTCGGCTACATTTTGATATTTCAACATAAATTATTGGGACCAAGATCTAAATCTAATCTAGTAGCACGTATGTATTTGGGACAGCAGAAAAAATCTAGTCAGAATATATATATATATATATATATATATATATATATATATATATATATATGCACATTTTATTGAATTTTATACAATTTCTCATGCGATCTAATAATTATTTTTTCACTAGTTGAAAATAGCCAAACAATTAGATTAATTATTTCTTATAGTTAAAAATAATAATTCACCTTCTAGAACAAAGATAAATAGGGCAAATATTATTTACGAATTTAAATGTCCATTAAGGAATTGTATTCCTAATCAATCAAAATTCGTAAATAATTATATAGGCTACACTACAACATCTTTTGACACGAAGACTAACTCTACATCTTTCTAATCATCGCACAATTAGAGCTCATTTATATATTCATGGAGACCTACCGGAAACTATTCCTAACATACTTGTTGACAACACTAATATAATAGCATCAGCTACATGCAAAATTAGACTAAAAATAATCGAAGTCTTATTAATAAAAAGAAAAAAATTAACACTTAATAATATTAACTTTGAACATGGACACAATATCTTGACATTGTTTTGAAAAATGAATTCATTTTATAAAATATACATACAACAAACTATTTCTTATTTAACACTTAAAATATTTAATTCTTGATAATGGCTAAATGTATAGCCGAAAGTGCTCGTATAAAAAGAACATTTGAACAGTTTTTTTAGATAATTTACCATCTGAAAAGTGAAGAATTATTAGATCGTATGAGAAAGTGTATAAAAAAATAAATAAGAGCACCTTGTCTGTCGTATTCAATGAAATGTGCACGAAAGTAGGATTGCTGCCTAAATACACAAATATATATATATATATATATATATATATATATATATATATATATATATATATATATACACACACACACAGACATATATATATATATATATATATATATACACACACACACACACATATATATATATATATATATATATATATATATATATATATATATATGTGTGTGTGTGTGTGTGTGTGTGTGTGTAATTTTGTAAGAACTCCGTTCTCTAGTTTCGGAAGTGTGTGGTAAAAAGAGAAATAAATAAATAAAAAAACCACAAGAAAACCAAAATTTCGCCAACCATAAAAATAAACGGATAATAAATTTCACCATGCAAACAAAGCCATAGTACAACCAAACAATCCAAAAGCTTTCGTAGTCAGGATGTCATGAAAGAAAGAAACCAATAATGACAATATCTATATTTCACTATCTCTAAAAGAATTTATTTCTAGCATCCAATAAGACAGCTTTCTTAAAAGGATAAAAGGTCGCGAATCAATGAGAAGTGACCTTTTAAAAGTTGTTCTATAGATGTGTATAGAGGAAAAATCAACTAAAATCTGAGTCGATAAATTTTGTCTATTTTCCGATGTTGCGGAAGTCGTAGCATGAACAGCGATGATATACGACCTTTGCAGTTCCAGCAGACGACCTCAAACAGCTGACCCTTCCTTGCTACATTGAAAACTAACATGCCTTCCTTCAGTATGTGCTCAAGCAATGGCTACTACATTTGAAAACAAGATATCCATAACTCCGACAAATTACGTTCTTTTCCTCATTCTTTTCTTTATGTCCCCCGAAAACATACGCTACCATAACTGCACAACGGTACGCCGTGTTTTATTCATTCGACTACGAGAGTGACAGTATAAAAGATTTCTCATCATAACCTTTTTGGAGTTGTTGCATAATGCATTATTAAATAATTGGCCGAACAATCCAGAGACTCATCGATGTGCTGCGTTACTTTGTCTTTTGACTGGTTATTTGTTCTTTTGACATTCCCTGGTCGTTTGTTCTGCTTTCACCATACGCTGCAGTCGTCTTGTTCAGAGCTTGAAATCATTGCTCGTTAGAAAATAGTTGCTGTGTAGTAGGACGTGTTAGAGCAATAGACAGCGCCAATTATTTATCACTGCCGTCGTTTACAAATCTTATGCTACATCATGTGTGATATGGCAAGCCGCTAAGCTACGTGCCAATGAAAGCTTCATAGTAGTGAGTGTTATAACCGCAATTAAACACATTATATTAATTGAACATGTGATATTTTTAATAATTAGTCGTTCTGTATGAAACGCTTATCGGCGTATGCATATAAAAAATATAAACGTAAGTAGTTTTTGAAATAAGGAAAAAAGGAAATGGAAAGATTTCTACGAAAGGTATTTCTATAATTATGATTCTAATTTGAATTTGTGCGGACAATATTCTAAGTATCATGAATTTCTCATATTGTTTTACTGCTTCATCTAGACTAAAGATAGATTACTCGTGAAATTGGCTAATGTCCCATGACCGAAATCAGTGATTCTTAGTTTGAAATCGCAGTAAATGTAAACTGTTTTGTCTGGCATTAGGATGACTGCTTCGAACTTTACTCTCCTAATATTTGCATTCCTTCTTCTTATAAAGACCAGAGAGTGTTTCAATGTTGAATGAGGTGAATAGAAAAAACCGTACTGGCGCGAACAGTCTTTATCTGAAGAGTAGATTTCAAATTCAACAATTTAACCAACATAGAAAACAAAATTTAAGGCAATCCCAAATTAAAATTAAATCCACAATCGCATTCCCAAATTGAAATTAAATCCACAATCGCGTACGTTTGTCACCAAGAAATTTCACAAAGGAAAATATTAACAGCACTTGTCTAATATTGGTAGTGAATTCTAAAGAAACCAATTTTCAACGTAAAGTTTATGAGTTGTTCAATTTCATTACGGGCGTGTGTACATATATTGGGATTGCTTTATCCAGTTGTAATAATGGGGTGGATAACTGTATGAAGACAATTGTAAAGGCTAAGAATAAATGTTACGATTTTTACAGTTATTACTTTCAGGGCACTGGGTTGGGAGATGTTTGTGGTCAAGAGCACACATTCAATTTATCAGTCAAGACCAATACCAGAGGCAAGAATTTTTGATATAATTATCTGGAAAGAAAACTAAACACACATACACACACACATACATACATACATACATACATATATATATATATATATATATATATATATATATATATATATATATATATATATATATATATATATATATATGTAGTTTTCAAGATCAGTCGAATCCTCACGTATATTGCTTGAAATCCGCAACAATATTGTGTATAAACGCATATATATATATATATATATATATATATATATATATATATATATATATATGTATATATATATATGCGTTTATATATACATATATATGCGTTTATATATATATATATATATATATGCGTTTATATATATATATATATATATATATATATATATATGCGTTTATATATATATATATATATATATATATATATATATATATGCGTTTATATATATATATATATATATATATATATATATATATATATATATATATATATATATAAAACATTAGGCAGCATATAATTTACATACAAAGAAATAATCACACAGAGAATCAATCAGAAATATTAATGCGATTAATGGTGACATCCGTCACTAGAAACATAATATATGCATTAAAATACTGTTAATCCATAGAGTGAAGTGATCCTCGTCGAAGCCATTGATGTCTGTAGTTTTCAGTTTATTTGATGTTAAAATGCTAGTACTTACGAATAGTCTTCTATTCATCATCAGGCATGTGTTTTTTTTCCTTATTAAATCAAAAACTTGAAGACGAAATACTTGTTTGTCGACCGAAAGATGTTTTTTGAATGTCTGCTATTAATGACGGTTATGAACAATTTCGAAACGTGTAAAGACGCAACGCTAAGTTTTTCAAAATTTTAAATGAGAATTTTATTTAAATATTGCTTGTGATGTGTTAAATCCACGTATTCTATTTTACAAGTGTATTCAGTTTATATGTCATGAACTAAGCATATAGTTCAATAATGTAGTGTAATGTCTTAGTTGTTTTTTTATAGGAATTTTCCTGTACTGCGAATCAATAGTTTTTTTATAAACATAAAACATTAGGCAGGATATAATTTACATACAAAGAAATAATCACACATAGAATCAATCAGAAATATTAATTTTAACATCAAGTAAACTGAAAACTACAGACGAATATACGTGAGGATTCGACTGATCTTGAAAACTAATAACACATTACAATTGTCTTTTCGCAAAGATGGTCACTGGAAAAGAGAAATGGCAAGTAATAGTAAAAATGACTCTCAGAAAATAAGCAAAATACAGGGTGTTTCAAAAAGAATACGCCAAAATCATTACGCTGTTTTTCAGGTCTATAGCATTGTAGTGGACTCAATCCGTGGTTATTTGATAGAGTAGTTATCAAAGTTTGATTGGGTGTCAGTTTCACCGCTGTCGTTAGTATAACTTCCGGTGCAGCTGAATTGTGGGAAGATCAATCAAAATGGCGACTCCTCTGCAGAAGGCGTTTTCCGTGCTTGAGTTCGCGAAAACAAACGCCATTTTCACGGTGCAGGCAGATTCGAATGACTTCATTTTTCAGCAAGATGGAACAACACCCCATTGGCATCTCGAGGTTAGAGCTTATTTGAATGAAAACATGCCTCAGCGATGGATTGGGAGGAGAGGTGCTAAAGACCTTGCTCTCTGTGCTTGGTCTGCCAGATCCCCGGACATCACTGTGTGTGACTTTTTCTTGTGGGGGTATGTTAAAGACCAAGTTTATGTTCCAGCACTTCCAGCTAGTATCGATGACTTGAAATATCGAATAATAGCTGCAAAATCAACACGGTGGACCGTGACATGCTAAGGCGTGTTTGGGAGGAATTCTCATATCGGCAGGATGTTGTACGCGCTGCCAGTGGTGGCCACATTGAGCAGTTTTATAACAGGAAATGAAACTTGAATGTATATACAACACATGTGTTCATGCCAGAGGTTTGTAATTTTTTTCGTTATTGACACATCACGTGATGATTTTGGCGTATTCTTTTTGAAACACCCTGTATAATGAAATGGCGAAAATATACTAAGAAACAAAAAGAAAAATGTCATGGAAATGCTATATATCAACTCGTTCCGTGTGGCAGAGAAATTTCCTCGTCTATGATGAAATGACTTAAAGTGACCGAAATCTAATCATACCGACTGTTATACACTGAATGATAAGCTGGACTGGCTCGCACGTGTATAAATTTGAGAACGGTACGTGGGACTGGGAGAAAAAGCAAAATCCTGTGTTTACTGGTGCCCTACTTGTTGACCTCTGCCTCCAGGCACCGAGGAACGCAGACGAAGG
This sequence comes from Acanthosepion lycidas, assembly GCA_963932145.1. Lineage (NCBI taxonomy): Eukaryota > Metazoa > Mollusca > Cephalopoda > Sepiida > Sepiidae > Acanthosepion > Acanthosepion lycidas. The sequence continues at coordinate 41,923,094 of OZ010590.1, read as the reverse complement.
CAGTGTCGAAGGGCAGTATCTCGTCTGGGGAGGTAGACAGCTACCTGCCCTCGTGTATAAGGGGTCTACAAGCAATTTTTGCCCGAGCCTGCGGGCTGGGAAGTGACCCTCATTACAAACTGCCTTGTGCCACATCTCACAATGTGGGGTGGTCTTGGGTAAATACCGAGACAGCAAAGGAGGCCGTATTTAGCGCTCGTCTGAGAAAATACAGTCGGAAACTGCAGCTGGACTTCCTTACTCTAAGAAGGACTGAACGAAATAGTCGAATGCTAGGAATGCTATAGGCTAGCAATATGAGAAAAAAAAAAGATAATTACAAAAATGTGATCCTAGCGATCAGAAAGAAACATCTGAAATTTCTGGAAAACATCGTGAGGAAAAAGAGGTCTGGAAAATTCAACACTCATAAGATATATTCAATGTAAGAGAAGCAAGAATATATATATATATATATATATATATATATATATATATATATATATATATATATATATATATATATATATATATATATATATTCATGAATTATTCATACATAAAACAAATACAAAGGTTAATGATTTAAATGGCGAGAAATTCATTTTCGCGAACAAATCAAATAATATACAAAAACCCTGAATCTTTTTATGAACGAAAAGATCCTGTTTTATAAATTTCGGTTGCATTAGGTCTTTTTATTTTACAAGCTTTCGTCTGTTCCTACAGACATCCTCAGATATGAAATAGATTGTGTTCTTGTTTTTACTCTCAGTAATAAATGGACAACAAAAACAGGGTTGTAATCCGAAAAATGCTACAAGAAATGTGTTATTGTTTTGGAAAGTGCAGTCGCAACGCTGAGTTTGAATTTAAATTTTAAGGTTCTGCGTTTATGTACAAATGTAGTGATAAGAGAATTCTTTTTTACTGGTAAATTTTCCGTCAAAGTGGCATGAACTATATTGTTCAATAATTACAGTAATGTCGCACTTATTATCCGAAGGTTGCACTTGGATCAGTTATTTTAATTTCAATAAAGGTGCAATTAATTTACAAATTCATGAATTATTCATACATTTAAATCATTAACCTTTGTATTTGTTTTATGTATGAATAATTCATGAATTTGTAAATTAATTGCACCTTTATTGAAATCTACATATATATATATATATATGTGCGTGTGTGTGAATGTGTGTTAACTTAATTGTTTGGCGGAATAGACAACAAAACATCCATAAGTATGACTGGTAAATAGTTCAAATTCAAAACACGGGAATTTGTGGATATACCTAAGCATCGGCAAACTGAGGATATAAAGAAGGAAACGCGAAGAACCTGAGTGGAAACAGTTGAGGTGCATGCCCGTGGCGTGGGCTGACGTTTCATTGATGATATAAGTCTTACTAATGAATCCAGGTAGGATTTGGATTCATATTTCTCCTTAGGATATATGTATGTAAGTTAATATAACACACGTAAAAGGAATAGGAACTTGTGGCGGGGGCTGACGTTTCATTGACGATTTCTGAAGAAGAAATCTTCTAGGTTTTTACCTCATATACACTAGCACCTCTCAAAAACGTTATACACAGTTACACAACGAATTCGTTGACATAATTGTTGGTTATATTAACTGATTCGTTTGCTACAAATAATAAAGGGTTATTATAGCCAGACTTTTGTTTTAGATTGTAAGAAATGATTGTTTTAAGATAATAAGGATTTACGGATGCAAGTCTTGCTAATTAACCCATAGATGGAGACAAAAATGCTAAAGTTAAGTGTTCGAAAATAGATGACAAAAAATTATAATTTTTAGATTATAAGATGTTGTTTTGGAGATAATTATGGTTTTGTGATATAAGTCTTACTAATGAACGCGGGGGTGAGTTTGGATTCATATCTTTCCTTACGATATATGTATGTAAGTTAATATAACGAACTTAACAGGAATTAGAACTTCTCTCTTCGTTTAACAATTTCGAGTCATTATCCATTACATCACCACCATCATATCTATGCTTACAGCACATGTTATTCACAAGCGGCCACATATTCATGATCGACGTTGCTTAACTTTAGTAATTGTACAGGAACAGGATCTGGCCGTAAGCTATAACCTTTGGCGTGAGACAATATCCAAAGAGATGGCTGTGTGAATATTGTTTCCTGTTGTTATACGGCTTGTAAACCTCTTATCTCGCTGAATGGATAATCGAAGGGAGTTTAAATAAAAGCTCTCTGAATACATTCAATGAATGAATATATCAATGAGTGTTGAATACATCAATGATTGTTGACTTTATCAACATCGGCTTATACGACATATGACAAGAACAACATTGCTTATTCAAAACAAGCCTTGACCTTATACAATGAACCCAATAGAAATTGTTAATCGGCTATGATATTTAAATTCTAGTCATCTTGCTAGTCAGCAAATAAGAGTTCAGACTGAAAGGATTTCCTTAAACACACCTAATATAGGTACCTCCTTAAGATTCCTGAAGGTAGCGATATTGTGTTGTAATTCTAATTACATGCTCTCTCTGTATAAAACATCATTATATTACACTATTTATATGAAACCGAACTAGAATTGAATATGGGAGATGTGTTTCAGGAAAAATAAGGACATTCTCATTTCACGGTGTTGTGTCATGTGTCTTATGCCTATATATTACGATTGTTTTAGTGTTAACAATTACTAATAATGACGCGAATGACTGTGTAAAGACGTTTGTCAAGGCTAACAATGAATGTTACAATTTTTACACCTATTACTTCCAAGCAACATGTTTGGGAAAATATTGCTATCAAGCTCTCATTTATTCAACCTATTCGGTAAAGCACAAACCAGAAACAAGGCATTTTGATCTAGAAATGAGACTGAACGCATATATATATATATATATATATATATATATATATATATATATATATATATATATATATATATATGTGTGTGTGTGTGTGTGTGTGTGTGTGTGTGTGTGTGTGTCTGTATGTGTGTCTGTGCATATATATATATATATATATAAAGAAATATAGTCTTAAGGTGTGCTATATTTATGGAATAAAGTGCTCAATATCAGAGATAGAGCGTGTGTAAATATAAAAGTGAACATAGAAGTCAACACTTAGAGGCGACAGTCTGTTTCATGCTATATGCAATCGACAGGCCACATATGCTGTTATTTTTCTCGGCTATTTATATATATACGGGTTAGTGGTGCATTGTGGGTATTCTATTATGGCGGTTATTTTACCGGAAGTCGTTTCTTTATTTATTTGGGTCAAATTATATGGCTTGTTTTTATTTTTTTCTTTCTTATTTTATTTATTTATTAACGTAGTAAAAATTTGTTTATATCACTTATTTAACAGTTTTGTTTTGGTTTGAGAATATAATTAAAGCTATTTTGTTCAATTTTGGGGTTGATTTTTGTAGTTCATTCTAACTATTATTTTGGCGGGAACAGTTTTTAATTGAATACCTTTATCTGGGATTGGTTTGTTTTCTTATTTACTTGGATGAATTTAGGTCAATTTATTTTACTTGTATATTTTCTCTTTTCGGTTTTCAATTTTTTAGTAACATAGCATTTATTTTTTTTATTTCAATTTTTTTTTGTTATTTTGTTTATTAGTATATTTATTTGTTTTTATTTATTTTTTTCCGTTTTTCATTTTTTAGGTTACGTAGTAATAAATTATTTTCATGTCTGTATTTTGGGATGAGCTCGGATCTTTTATTTAATAATTTATTTTGGTCGGGGAAAGTAATGATAGCTATTTTTTCCTCCAAGCAAAGTTTGCAAGTTTTTGATTGGTTCTCGTAGGCTAATGATTTTTCCTTATCTTCCAAGATATTTTTGGTGTGATATATATATATATATATATATATATATATATATATATATATATATATATATATATAGTTAAATTCCCAGATCAATTAACCAGAAAAAAAAAGGTTTAGACAGAAGCGTCTATCTTTTTTAAATTTGGAATTTTTAATGTAACTATGACAACAAAAATATTTTGATTTCATTTTTGCCTTGAAAAAGTCGGAAGACAAAACGCGTCGGCAAAACCATTTTTTTTTCATTTGTCATTTTATACCATATATATATATATATATATATATATATATATATATATATATATATATATATATATATATATATATATAGTTAGATGATTACGTGTGGAGGCCATTTGTGTGTATAGGAGTGGAAGATAACGGTTAATCCAGCCTTGAACAGGTTAAGATTGCAGTGATTGGTTTTACAGGGAAGTGGTTCGTGGGAAAAAGCTTATCGAGTAGACCTTACTTCCACCGACGGAAAACAAAAGGAACGTGGGTTGTTTGCAACTATATAAGTGGCATAGCGTGTTCTTACTGGGAAGGTACGCTTCGGCAGGACATCGGAATATATATCATCCGAGCACTTTTGGTGCAAGTAGCGGTAGAACAGCAAGAGGCTTGCTAAATCCCACCTATGGGAGAGATGTTCAAGTGTGGAGATTAATTCGTAACCCACAAGAGCTCGCAGAAGCTTTTGAATTCTGCCAAGGCTAGAGAAAGTAAATAAAGAAATCTTTTCAAATAAATGGTAGCATGACACTGTAATTTTTATTTAATAGACATTAGCTTTAATTCACCTCAGTAATCCGTTAATTACCGCCTCTGCCATTGAGTGCAGTGCGACCCCTCGCATTCATCCGGCGATATATCTTCTCAACGTCTTTTTTGGACGATTATTTTTATTTATAGACACGTGATCCACGTTCCCGTGCTTCTATAAACGGATATAGCTGCGATGTCAGTTTTTTCTGCATTTGGCGCGCCAGTTTACACATTGTATATAAATCTGGCTCGTGCACCCGGTTTCTGTAACCCCTTGGTGTGACAATGAGTGCAATGTGTATTCTTTTATCATATTACGTTACTAATCGATACTTAGTGTAAATACATTTGTCAAGTCTAACAATAAATTTAACAATTATTACGGCTATTACTTCCAGGCAAATGGCAGCAAGTATTGGGCGCTCCACACTTTCAGCCTTATGCCACATCTAAGCTATGTTTGGAAAATCATTGGGCTTGTCTCGCAAGAACAATTGTGACTGAGTAGTGAGTTCGATCTTCACTGGGTACTCACTACTTTCGTCTTTTTGCCACATCTAAGGTACGCTTGAAAAATTGCTCTATAAATCTGGATGGTGTACCCGGTTTCAATGAGCGCTGGGTGTGACAACGAGTGCAATGTTTATTCGGTTATCATATTATGTTACTAATTGATACTTAGTCCAAGAAGATCGAAGTACAGTCACTGATTTTTGTTAGTTGTAAGAAAGCGCGTGTATGTCTGGTAAGGTTTAACTACGCTAGTCTAACTAACCATGACTATTGCATTAGTGTTAACCAGTTCTAATAATGACGCGAATAAATGTGTAAAGACGTTTGTCAAGTCTAACAATAAATGTAACAATTTTTAAGGTTATTGCTTCTAGGCTACTGGCAACTAGTGTTCGATCCTACTGGGTGCTCCACACTTTCGGCCTTGTGCCATATCTACGCTATGCTTGGAAAATCATTGGGCCCCTCTTGGCTGTGTAATGGTTAGCAAGCTTGTCTCGTAAGAACAATTGTGACTGAGTAGTTTGTTCGATCCTCACTGGGTACCCCCTACTTTCGTCCTTTCGCCACATCTAAGGTACGCTTGGAAAATCGCTATAAAAATCTGGCTGGCGTACCCGGTTTCTTTGACTGCTTGGTGTGACAGTGAGTGCAATGTTTATTATGTTACCATAATACGTTGCTAATCGATACTTAGTCCAATAAGATCGAGTTACAGTCACTGATTTTTGTTACTTCTAAGAATGTGCTTCGATATCTGGTAATAGTTAATGACGCGAGTCTAACTAACCATTGTTGCTTTAGTGTTAACCAGTTCTAATAATGATGCGAGTAACAGTGTAAAAAACTTTTGTCAAGTCTAACAATAAATGTAACAATTTTTACGGCTATTGCTTGCAGGCAACTGGCAACTACTGTTCGATCCATTCTGGGGGCTCCGCGTAAAAAGTAAAATATTCATTAACCAATTAGTGGTTTAATTTATAATTAACCCACCCAAATCTAAGTCACCTATCTGCATGTTTATTTTTACAGATTTTCCAGATCTAAATCATATATTGCTTCTTACAGTCGACTTTCATAATGGTTAATAAATCGAGCATTAAAAAGAAACTATTAAACAGTGGCTGAAGAGTAGCAAATTGTAATCGGTTCTTCGAGTAGTTAAAGCTGAAAGAATTCTAACAAACAACTCTAAATGAAAAGAAGAAAAGATCTTGAGAAAATTTTCTGATTCTTCAAAATATAAGGCTGGGTTTTTCCATTTTATTCCATTATTCAAACACCCTTTCAAGAGGTCAATTTGGTCCACAAGGTCAATTTAATGGTGGGCTGTTTCTATAGAACAAGAACAAAAATTGTCCAATCCACGCGACCACTGACACGCTGATGTGAAGATTGTCATTCCTCGCTTTTTAATTCAATGATGAAGGTGAGACTTGTAATCTTAGGAGGAAGAAAACAGAATCTACACTTTGATGCTAGCATGAATTCCTCAAACCATGCAATCTAATCTGCTATTGAGATATCCACCGACAATGACAGTATGTACGAAAAGTTTCGGCTTTAAAGTAAGGGGCTTAGATACAGCTCAAGGAAAAATAGGCCAGGTTTATTCCGTCACAAGCATGCAAGCATCGGAATCTACTAACCCACCGTCTGTAGTCTAATGAGAAAGGTGTTGTTGAAGTGTTACACGGTATTATATATTATATTATCTGTTGGAATATTAGATTGCTCCCCCACCCCGCTCCAAAGCTGTTCGAGGGCAGCAACACGACACGGAAGACGAACTACAATTTCCCCCAGTATTAAGACATCTCGACACATTTCCCCGATGTTCTTTTTAACGTGGTGGGCTGATACGCGGGTACACAGAGGCTAAGGGGAAAAATCCACTCCCCGCGGCTTAAATAAAGTTGGCGTCGGTATTTCACAAATTCTACTTCTTTAATACGACGAGGAAGGAGATGCCGCGCCGTTGGGGACCCCTTTGACAAGGGTTCCTTCATAACCTGTAGAGGAAAATAGATAATGCTACATTTGGATCTCTTTATTTATTCCCCCACCCACACGGGCAAAGACGTGGTGTGACACGGGTTCGGTTTTAATGCGGGATGACCATACGCGTACATACGAGACGCGGACAAATAAGTACAAGTCCGTGTGATAACTGTTACGCTGGCGTTGGTTGGTATCTCTTCGATCAGTCATCTCTTAATATTTTTTCGTAAACTGTTCAAAGAAACAAAAAATAAACATGGCGACGGTAATCGACAAAAAACCCGTCTTTAAACAAAATGGAAGGAGCTGCGTTGGGGACGCCCTGAAATAGGTTTATTTTTTTAACTTGAAGAGGAAGACACAGATACTACACTTTTATCTCTTAATTTATTCACTATTTATACATAATATGTCTGAAAGGAGGTCGGATTTAGTGCGTGATGTCTTTAGGTGTACATATGGGCGAAGGCCAAATAAGGCTACCTCCGTATTACGACTGTTACACTGGCGTTGGCTGGAATCGCCTCAAAACTCTTAATTTTTTTCCCCCCGAGAACTGTCTAAATAAATAAATACGGCAGAGAGCTGAAGAACAAGTACTACATTTATTCTTCTTTGCCACTGCGATGGGTTAGGGCACAACGTCAGTTTAAAGAGGGGAGACCAATCTCGTGCATGGGGTTCAATTCTCCAAATTCCCCAGTCCCAGCCAGTAACATCGTGCTGGCATAGATATTCCACAGACCCTCTTTGTTTAGCGTAATGAAGGAGGCCCTGCTTTAGTGTTGTAATAACCAGTACCAAGCATCACTCATTTATTTGTTGCATTCACTCAGAAGAGAGAAAAATGTAGTTTACTCGCCCTCCCACCATGACATGGGATCGCCCTTAAAGTTTGGATTCCAAAGCGCGTGCACTGCCCAAGTCTAAGAATTACCCAGTCCCTAAAGCCAACGTCGCGCTGGCGTCTATATTCCACTGACCCTCCATCTTTGGTGCAATGTGGGAGGTGCTGCCGCAGGATTGGTATTCCAGGGACCAGCAATCGCTCAGTTATTTGTTGTATTCTGTCCTATGACATTAACATAATGGAGAAATAAAATGTCGTTGTCTACCAGAAGACAGTTACTGCACTTTGATCCCATCCTGAATGGCGGATAATCTCATTAATTCCATTAACTCAGACAAGTTAGAAAAGAATTCAAGAAAAACGAAAAAAAATTACATGATGGCGTTACTAAGGAAAAAACATTCCATACATCTACAGCAAATTGTTCGTGTTCCGTCGTAGAAAAGACAAGGAAAACGAGACTAAACATACTTGTCCCTAGATGGTAGCTGACTATTTGATAACACTATTTACATTATTCTTACTATTGTCCTCATCTTTGTTTTATCAAAACGTTTCAGCCTTTGTAGGCTCCGGCCTTCTTCAGTTGTTTGGAATGTTGAACTGAATCCTTTATTTCGCACTCTGGGGTAGATTGTTCTAGTTCCACATGCCATGTCTAATGGATGTCAGTTATCAGTTAACTCCTGTTAATTCACTTCTCCAAGTTCTCAAATCTCTTAACCAGGACACCTGGCACAGTGGATAAAGGCGCTGGTTAGTTCCAGTGACTGGTCCCAAATATCTGTGAGGTAACTGATACTAAAACAAAAATATATTGAAATCGCTACACAATTGCTTTCCTGTTTCGATACTAGGTTGTACCTCTTCAGGCGAATGGTAAGTGACTTGTGATTAAATAATTTTTAAAATATTTCAAAAGAAAAATCTTACCTGTTTCCCGAAAGATAAAGGGCGCGATAAGAAAACACAAGGTCAGAATTAAAAATAGATTTGTGGGGGTGTCTTGATCAACCAATTATGTGTCAGATCTATGATAAATAAAAGATTAAGCTCGTAGGGTTGAGGTAGGGAAGGTATTATTTTCATGACATGATAAACCGAAATTTTGACAAGTCGTCATTGACCCTTTCGGAAAACATGTAAACAATAAATATATTGTGATTATAGACAAATATGACATGTTCAATTTTTCAGACACTGAGGCGATGTGAAGGAGAATAATCAGTTAATTTCAAAAGAAATTTTCTGATCCAGGAAGCTTCTTAAAGGAACCTGTAGATAAAATCAAAAATATGGAACTTCTATATCATATAAATCATACTAACTGGACGGCAATACATGGCAATACTAAATCTGAATAAACGACTTTATCCACTGTGCCATGCGTCTTTATGAACACATGGCACAAGTCGTTGGTTAGATCCAATGAGAGTGTGAGTTCAATACCTGGTTAAGGCAGTGGAGAACTTGGAGAGGTGAAATAACTGGAGTTAACTGATAATTGACATCCATTTGACATGATACTTGGAACTAGAACAATCTACCCCAGCGAAGGAAATAAAGGGTTCAGTTCGACATTCCAACCACCTGAAGAAGACGGGAGCGTACAATCACCGAAACGTTGTAATAAATATGGCGACAAAGATCAGGACAATAGTCCGTATAATATAAATAGTGTATATAATACCTCATCCCAGAAATATAGACAGATGTCAGATTTAGTCTTCTTCGTATTGTTGCTTTATGGCCAGCTTAAAAGACAGGTAGTCTACGGCGTTTAGTTAGCCGTAGATATGTGCTCCTATTCGGGGTTCACAATCCTTCACAGTTTGCTGGCATAGTGGTATTATCAGTTTGCTTGGGGTGACAATTTCGGCGATCATATTTCTCCACAACTTCCTATTATTTGTAACTCTAAACAATGTTTTACTCCTTACTATCCCTTCTAATCCTTGTTCTGCCATCCATTTACATATGTACTTCTGATAGTCTGCATATTTTGCCTTCAGTGGGTGCTATGAGTGTTAAATTCTCCAAGCTCTTTTTCCTCATTATGGGCTTCCAGTTCAAATTCAAGTTACATTGACATTCGAATTCCAGTTCGTTACATTCAATTACTGGCATTCACTTAGTATGAATTCATTTTCTTCCCCAACTATGGGTTAAATTGAAAAATCGCTAAAATTCTCAGAAAATCGGTAATTCAGTACTCATTCAAAAAATTTGATTTATTCGTACATTTCAAAATATGTTTAAGCTTTAAAGAACCCACAAATGTTGATAAACCGTAAAAAATACATTAACAAATAAATCAATATAGATTTCTATTTCAACTGTTGTTTTCTACTTCCCGGTACAAGTCTTTTCTACTTAAAACGTCCTTCTTGCTCATAAGATTTGCATATTTCTATAGAATCATATCTCTTGGGCACGTCGACGGGTGCAATGGTTAACAAGCACCAAAATGTGCACTCTATGCAACCTTGTGCCACATTTAAGCTACGTTTAGTCAATCGCTAAAGCCATATTTCTTATGCTTCAAATTTTCTCGGCCTCTGTCACGCAATTTTTCTGCATTCGCTGTCATATCTGAAGATTGATGCAGGTGTTGGAACCTGACGACTGATTCCAAGCGGGCTAATAGGCATACAAACAGGAGAAGGTGTTAACAAACATTCAGCGTTATCTTGCCAACGTATGCAAAACTATGCTTGCTTCTGATTGGTTCCCTATTCTTTAAAGATGTTGTCTTTCTTCCCAATCTTTCTTTAGTTACAGGCAAGCTATCGTACGCCTCTTTCAAAGTACTTTGCGAATGAATATTGATACCTGTAGATAAATAATTCTCGAGAAATATCGGAAGCCAATATTTAAGCGAAAATTTAGCACAGGGAGGAATAGTTATCGATATGTACTCTGAAGGAAATCCCACGTAACCCCTAAACCATTATTCTTACTCTCGTATTTTTTTTCAAATTTCTGGAAATAGGCACAAAAGATTGTTTCCACGCAGCTGTACGTTCAAAGGCCAATCTAAATTTTGACTTCATTTCTGTTTGATAACGTATCAAGTCACATGGGTCTATTCTAGAGTCGACATAATTAATTTCTCAGTGGGGTAATGCAAACGTTTAAGAAGAAATGAAATACACCCTTGTTTTATTTGTTTTTCTATTTTTGCTTGGCTACTAGCAAATTTAAATTTATCATATTTCAACCATTTTCATAGATATTTCGAATTTTTAAACTCTTTCAACCAAAACAGATACTGTAATG
>OZ010590.1:41839330-41904330 GCA_963932145.1 Acanthosepion lycidas | reverse complement strand
CGCAATGAGTCATTATCCTGGTGTTTAACATAAGCCATGCTGATGGAAGGTGGTTTGAAATGTCGAACTGAACCCTTTATTTTGCTCGCTGGGGTAGATTGCTCTAGTTCCATGTGCCATATCTAATGGATGTTAATTACCAGTTATCTCCTGCTAATTCCCCTCTCCAACTTCTCCGCCGCCTTAACAGGGTATTGAACTCACAGTCACTGGATCTAAATAACTCCTTTATCCACTTTAATCTTTATCTTTAGTTAGATTCAATGACTAGACTCAAAGTGTTGGGAGTTAACAGGAGATAACTGATAACTGACATACATTACACATGGCACGTGGAACAAGAAAAATCTTCCCCAGGGAACGAAATAAAGGGTTCAGTTCGACATTCCAACCAAATGAAGAAGGCCGGAGCGTACAGCGGCCAAAACGTTATGGCAAATATGGCAACAAAAATGAGGATGATAGTACGAACAATCTAAATATTGTACATAATACCTCATCTCAGAAATATCGATAGATACTGATAGATCATGCTGATGGAAGGTAAACATCCACTATGAGATGATAAAAAGAGCACTTTGATTTTTTAGGGGCGTTAAAATTAACGAGCCATTCCTTGCCCCATTTAACAACATTTGTTTAAATCTAGAATCTGTGAATCTGTTTAAAAAAACATATTTTAACTCGAAATTTGGTGCTTTTTTGGCATTTAATTGCAGGAACTGAAATGACGCACCAGTAGTGTGGACAGTGATTTTCTTTTCCCTCAGTACTCAGCTACATTGAAATTGGTATATATATATATATATATATATATATATATATATATATATATATATACGTGTGTGTGTGTATGATTGTGTGTTTTCGTGTGCGCGTCCGCGCGCTAGAGCATATTCAACTACTGATATTGATTTTCGCGAGTAGGCAGGGCGATAAATGTAATATACCGTGAATAAAATTCAAAAGGGGCGTGTAATTCAAATACGAGAAATGCCTAAAAAAGTTTTGAAGTAATGTATGTGTGTATGTCTGTGTGTTTAAAATTCTGATATAAATGTATCTGCAAATAAAATAAAAGAAATTGACAAGAATAAAAGCTTTTATTCTAAGTACAATTCTTTTTTTGAAGAAATGTATGAAGTCAAATCAATACCTTGATAATGTTTCTCGAACAAGCTTTATAAAAAAAAAAAAATAAAAAAAATAGGAAAAGAAACGCACTAGTAAATATATGTTCGTTTTGTCCTTACTTTTATTAATATCTATCTATTTATCTATCTATCTATCCACACACACATATTAAGTTGGTGCAAAAATAATGACGTAGCAATGTCGTTTTTTGACGTTAAAAATACGTCAAAAAACGACATTATTATGTCATTTTTTTTGGCACCAACCTAATATATATATATATATATATATATATATATATATATATATATATATATCAAACAATAGGAATTAAGATTACATTAGGTTAATGATCATTTTCCCCTTGCAAATTGAAAAAAAACAACATTATAATGATTTTTCAAATCAATCAATGGATGATAAATTATTGAAAAGACAAATTTTTAAAAATGCAAGATAAAATATGGACGGGAATCTGACAGAATAATAAGATAAGGTACAACTAGAAAGACGTTTATAAATTTAAGATTTTTTTCTTCAATTTAAGCTTTATCACAAAAGAAATTTTGGAGGAGAAGAAAGTTCTGGTAATTTTCTGTAATGCTTACTTTTCATTGTTTAAGCATTATACACGCATGGACAACAATGCCTACAAGACGAACATACAAACAAATGGATACAGATTTTTATCCGAATTCCTCATAGACAAACTAGAATTAGAATACATGAAGTATACGCAGGAACGCTGCTCATGAGATTTTTTTTTTCTGCTCCATATTTCTTTCTCTTACGAAGTTTAATTATATGTGAGACCTGTCTATATTTCCGAGAAGACGTATTATGTACAGTATTTACATTATTCGGACTATTGTTCTCATCTTTGTTGATATATTTATCACTACGTTTCTGCCGTCTTACGCTCCGGCCTTCTTCAGCTGGTTGAAATGTCGAACTGAACCCTTTATTTCGCTCACTGGGGTAGACTGTTCTAGTTCCACGTGCCATGTCAATTGGATGTCAGTTATCCAAGTTCTCCACTGCCTTAACCAGGTATTGAACTCACACTCTCATTGGATCTAACCAACGACTTGTGCCATGTGTCTTTATGAACACATGGCACAAGTCGTTATCCTGATCTTTGTCGCCATATTTATTACAACGTTTCGGTGATTGTACGCTCCCGTCTTCTTCAGGTGGTTGGAATGTCGAACTGAACCCTTTATTTCCTTCGCTGGGGTAGATTGTTCTAGTTCCAAGTAACATGTCAAATGGATGTCAATTATCAGTTAACTCCAGTTATTTCACCTCTCCAAGTTCTCCACTGCCTTAACCAGGTATTGAACTCACACTCTCATTGGATCTAACCAACGACTTGTGCCATGTGTTCATAAAGACGCATGGCACAGTGGATAAAGTCGTTTATTCAGATTTAGTATTGCCATGTATTGCCGTCCAGTTAGTATGATTTATATGATATAGAAGTTCCATATTTTTGATTTTATCTACAGGTTCCTTTAAGAAGCTTCCTGGATCAGAAAATTTCTTTTGAAATTAACTGATTATTCTCCTTCACATCGCCTCAGTGTCTGAAAAATTGAACATGTCATATTTGTCTATAATCACAATATATTTGTAGCTTACATGTTTTCCGAAAGGGTCAATGACGATGTGTCAAAATTTCGGTTTAGCATGTCATGAAAATAATACCTTCCTTACCTCCACCCTGCGAGCTTAATTTTTTATTTATCATAGATCTGACACATAACTGGTTGATCAAGACACCCTCCACAAGTCTATTTTTAATTCTGACCTTGTGTTTTCTTATCGCGCCTTTCATCTTTCGGGAAACAGGTAAGATTTTGCTTTTGAAATATTTTAAAAATTATTTAATCACAAGTCACTTACCATTCGCCTGAAGAGGAAAACCTAGTATCGAAACAGGAAAGCAATTGTGTAGCGATTTCAACATATTTTTGTTTTAGTATCTAAAATGAAATATTAAGAATATATTGCTCCCACTTTGTATTGAGGACTTTAAAAAAAAGTAAACAGCGGGATTTTACTTAATCTATTCTTTCTCTCATTTGTGTGTGTGTCGATATATATATATATATATATATATATATATATATATATATATAGATAGATAGATAGATAGAAAGATAGATAGATAGATATGGATATATATTTATAAATACATATATATATCTATACATATATATACATATATATACACACACACATATATATATATATATATATATACATATATATATATACACACATATATATAGACATCTGTATGCATATATATAGATATATATATGTCCATATATATACACACACATATATATACTTATATATACATATATATATATATACATATACACATGTATGTATACATATATATATACATGCATATACATATATATATATATATATACATATAAATATATACATATATGCATATATATATATATATGCAGACATATATATATATACATATATACATGTATATATACATACATATATATGCATATATATATATATATGCATATAGATCTATAAATAGACAAATAGATACATAGATAGATAGGTAGATAGATAGATACATAGGTAGTTATTGAGGAAAATAGAAAATTGCAACGATAACGAGTCATCATTCAACCAACATTTGGTCGGAATTAATGCGTATTGCGCAATTCTTGCTTCTATATAAACTGCTTATTTTAGCTTTAAGATAGTGAATAGCTCATAGCTGCATCAATGATATTACTTACACCAACGAGACACATTATTCTTCCTGCATCTCTGAACAGCAGGTTTCAGAATTTTAAATTAGTTGCTTTGGTTTCCTGATAAAACATCTAAAGAATAGAGACTCCACTAAAATTTATAAAATTCACACTGACAACTTCAATCTATAAATTTACTTGCAAAATTTGCTTTGTTTGTTTAACTGCATTACAAAAAACAAATAAAACAACAAATATGGTTCTGAATATATATATATATATATATATATATATATATATATATATATATATATATATATATATATATATATATATATATATATTGCGCGGTGAATCTCATTTGAAGACTTTATTAAAGAGCATCAGCTGACCTGCCATTCATCGAATGAATGTCGACATCTAATAAATTCCTGTAGATATAAAAAAAAAACATCAAACCCTGCTTCGTTACTTCATTGTTTCTCCGTGTGCTTCACCCTGACGACCGACCAAAACAAACACACGTCAAGACGTGTGTACATTAAGCGATCAAATTGGCATGAATAATGCATTTGGATCTGTTAATACGACTGACAATCTTCACGCAGTTGTTCAAAAATACATAGCGAAATATCAAGTCTTTGAGTTGGTCGACATGATGTCAATTATGTCTTCAGCAGTGACATTACCATTCATCAATAACTACTGGCTTTCTTCTTTCTTTTCATTCGTTTAATCGGCTCTCATTTTTGCTCATCCTTCATACTTCCCATTTACATGATTGTGGGTATTTTTTTTTGTTCTTACCTCTCTTTCTTTTCAATGATCTTTGCTTATTTTTCCGCTTGTATCCATTTTTTGGGGGGCCTTTTTTGTGTGAGTATTCATATATTCTTTCTTCCATCCTTTCTTTCTGTCTTCATTTCTTTCTATCTATCCTTTCTTCTTCCTTAATCTCTACGTCTAGTTCTTTTTTTGTTTCCTGTCAACATTTATTAGGTTGGTGCAAAAATAATGTCGTTTTTTCACATAGTAACATATGTGAGAAAACGACATTGTTTTTGCACCAACCTAATACTATGTTTTTTTTTCAGTTTTTTGGGGTATTTTATGCCTTTCTTTCATCCCTATCACTAATTTGTCTATTGTTTTCTCATAATTATAATTCTGTTCTTTCATTCTTCTCTATCTCCAGTCCTTGGCTTTCTCGGAACTATTTTTCTTTCTTTCTTTCTTTCTTTCTTTCTTTCTTTCTTTCTTTCTTTGCATTCTCTTTTCATTCGGTTACTTTTCTTTCCTTAGGATTTTTCTTTCTTACTTCCTTTCTTCTTTCTTCTCTAACACTATTTCTTCCTTTGCATTCTCTCTCTTTCTTTCTTTCTTTCTTTCTCTCTTTCTTTCTTTTGTAACTCTAGTTCTTCCTTTGCTTTCTCTCTGGAATGTTATTCTGTTCATTCTTTCTTTTCTCTCTATCCCTAGCTCTTCCTTTGCTTTCTCTCTCAAATATTATTCTGTTCTCTCTTTCTCTCTTTCTTTCTTTCTTTCTTTCTTTCTTTATCTCTCTCATTTCTCTCTATCGCTGGTTCTTCCCTTGTTTTCTCTCTCATCTCTTATTCTGCAATTTCTGTCTTTCTTTCTTTCAACATTTTTTCTCCTTTGATTTTATCCCAATTCTTTTCTATGATTATTTTTTCTATCCATTTTTTTATTCCCTTCCTTCCTTCCTTCCTTCCTTTTCTTATATATCTCGAGTTTTTTCTTTGTCTATTTTTCTAGTATTGTAATATATATTTCTTTCATTCTTTAATTCAAATCTATTTGTTCTTCGTTTCTCTTTTGTCCACGGAAACATTGAGCATCAAAATGTATATTTAACCGGTTATATCACGTTACACGCTAACAACCCAACTTTCTATTTGTGGATAAAATTTTTATCCTCTCCCAAAGTCAGCTTTTATTTTGCATGAAAGTGCTTACGATGCTAATCTTCGACATTTCACCTGGCATGGTTTTTCTTCAATTATATATATATATATATATATATATATATATATATATATATATATATATATATATATATATATATGTGTTAGCAAATATATGTATAGAGATCCGACAGTATGAAGAAAAATATACGGAAAAAAACAAACAAAAATCCTAAAATGCAATTATGCTTTTTTAATGTTAATATAATGTCAACGTCGGACGTTTCGTTCTAATAGACCATCTTCAGGACATATTCATAAAACATAATTAACATTAGACCATATTCAATTCAACATGAAAAAGGCTATGGACATAAGACCAAGACCAATCCAAAGAGATAACTGAAATCTTTTTCTTTAGATAATGAGAATTACGTTTCGATAGATCATAAAGAAAATCTGCTCTCGAACCGATATCCCCCTTTGTAGGAAAATCACCGATTGATCCGGTTTGCTTTACCAATCAACTATGCGCATCTTTATAGTTCAACAAGGCTCTATTAAACCTTTTACGGAAAGCACATGTTCGCATTCAGATGCTTTTTCTCAAAAAGCCCTTATGTTCTCCTCCGAAGGTTAATTGTGCGTTACTGAAATGTGACGATCCACTGGATAAAAAATTGAGCAATGTGGACGCAAATTAGATTCCTGTTGGAGAGCATATTCTCTTTATTACGATTTCTCGAATACGTACAACGATAGATTTAATACATTGCTTAACGTAAAAATAAATTTGGACGTCCGTTTAAAATATGAGTTTCCATTATAATAACTTTAGAAATATATGTGTGTGTTTGTGTTTATTTATATTTGTGTGTATGAGTGTGTATAGGACATTTAAAATTTCGTGTAAAAAAGAAATTACTGGTAAACCTTTTATAGTATAATCTGTATTTCTCCACATATACTTATCAACATAATTTAAAATGATACCAATCCTTCATACAACCCCAGAAGAACTAAGGCTACGGAGAATTTAACCGTATCAAAGTAGTCATTAATGGATCGATCATGGACATTTTATGACTTGAGAAATATTTATGTTAAGCTTATGAATCAAGGAATTATCAGATGGTAAATTCAGGCCTTGAGCTATGTGTCCTATCGAAATCCTTTTCAACGTTAGCTTTCTTTGTTGAGAGAAATGGGCAGATGTAATATCGTGGTGTGAAAGGATTATTCCCTGATAAAGTTTTCTTTTGCAAGAGTTTTAGATTAATATTCTGGAAAAAACGAATGTAATAAGCTGTCTTTCCTTTCTTTCTATTCTAAAATATAAACTAGAAATATCACTTCAGGCTATCGGAAAATTGTCGCCATAGGATTTCTTCCTGAGCGTCTTGCATTTTCTTTAAGTAGATCCTTTCAACAGTCGGATAATAATCGCTTTGTTTGAGTTTTATCTTCAGCATCAATAAAGATAAAACCGAATTCTATGTGCATTTACAATTCGCTTCAAAAAGGGTTAAGGGTTTTGTTGCCTTTTTTTTTAAATTGAAAGCTGTATCTCAAAAGCACAGGAATTGTTCAAATTTAATTATTCAACTTCTGTTTTTATACGGAGAGTCAAGGATGATCATCACCCTCTGTGGGATGAATTTGAAATAATTGATAAAGAATATCACTGGGAAATACGAACACATAAGGAATCAGTGCATATGCTAAGCTAAAAAAAAAACCCCTCTAAGCATACGAATGAATAGAATAGGGGAACCTGTAACACAGAGATCGAGAGAAAGCTACAATAACAAATGAAATGCAACATCAGCTCTGGTAAAATATGGCTAGTGAAACATTAGTCTTACAAGTCTAAAAAATTAACTATATATATATATATTATAATTGATTTATTTAAAATATGTTATTTTTCCGCTACACAGTTCTAACCATCTTTCAAAAATGCAAGCTAAAAGCTACGAATTTAATTTTGTAATTAAATTAAAGACATTAGTTCCATTTCATCCTCAAGCGAATTTTGGAGTAACTTTTAAAAATTACTGGGTTTTAAAGACACAGCTAAAAAATATCTATAAGAACACTTATCTTACTGTTCTTTCTTATATATATATATATATATATATATATATATATATATATATATATATATATATATATATATATATATATTTGTAACTAAGGAACGGTTACTGAATAGAGTAATTACACGAAGGTTGGTAATGAACGATAATACTTAAGACAAGAACAGTACATATAAGATTAGTCAACTGCTAGAAGTGAGTCAATTGAATTCCTCAATGAATCTTCAACTGCAAGATATCTACCGACCCCCCACGCGGTCAGATGTGGCATGAGTCCGAATTTAATGAGGCGTATCCGAGCCCGTACGCTGTGCCAAAGATTTCCCATAGACCCCGTATAAAACGGGGTCGGGTATCTGTTTCCCGAGACTAGGCTCGGCCCTTCGGCATAGCCTGATCTGGGGATCCTCTCTGTCAGGAGGGAGAGAATTTGACCAGTACCACTGGAAATGAATCTCCAACTGTCGGCCAACATACGGTATTTACTATTGTATCTATGTGAATCAGGACCTACCCATTATCGTCTGTAGGTATGCTACATTATTATATGTATATATATATATATATATATATATATATATATATATATATATATATATATATATATATATATAGTTCTACGGAAGAGAAAGAGATTTTATTTTATTTTAAATTCTCAATTTTTTTCCAGATAATCGATGGAAAATTTAAAAATATATATATTTATCGAGAGAAAAAAATAAACGAGTTAAAACAATTTTCAAACATTTTTTTCTGGCTGGAATACAAATATTAATTAAAAATTAAGGTATTCAAATGTAAATGCACCGTACATTTAATATTTAGTCACTCACTCTTTTGAAGTCACAAGGAAGACTAGTCTCTTTCTATTATTTTTAAGACTTTCTGGAAAAGTGAGTTTCACATTTTGATAATTCTTCTTGGTAAATCTCCCACATTTGCTCGATATTACCTAGATTTCTTGCATGTAGTGCCTTTTCTTTTTAACTTAAAACACATATTTTCAATTGGGTTATGATCAGTGTTTTGAGAAGGCCATTTCAGGAATTGAAATTTACTTCAGACGTCATTCTTTTTTGGATTTATTTTGATGCTTCGAATCATTCTCTTGTTGGAAGACGCAGTCTCGTGCTAACGCTACTTTTCAAAATGAGGCAAGTCACTTTTTTTTTAAATTGCTAGGTATCTTGTAGCGTCTATTGTGGTGTAAACAAGTACTATTTTGCCTGTTACATTTGCAGCAAAGAAAACCCATATGATAATGCTACCGCAGGTATGTTTAATAGTAGACACCAAATACTTCTCTTCAAAAGCCATATTAGGACCTTGCCAGACATAAGTGATCTCAAGTGAAAACAATAAAGAAAGAAAGATGGTCAGGAGAATGGAAAATAGTAGCAGACTTCGATTCTGTACTTGTCTTTCCTATTGTAGCAACAAGCCAACGGCCAGACCCAGTGTTATGGAATGAAAATGACAATAAAGCACTGTTATGGAACTGTCAGTCTCTTGGGAAGACAATTTCGAACAAGCAGAGCTAAGAAAAGTTGAAGAGCTGATAGACAAATATGAAGACTAGGGATGGAAGTTTGAATTCTACCATCTGGCTGTTGGATTCCCCTGGTTTTGTTGGAAAAAAATGTTGCCAATGTGCTCAGAAGACGAGTGGCTACAAACACAAGAAGATTAAAAAAAAGCGCGGTATCAGATTTTCAGGGGACAGTGGAAATAGCATCACTCTTCATTTGGTTAAAGCGTGATGATGACAGTTGTTTGGAGAACAATAGATGGCAGGAAAGACCAGTTAACACTGACCCAGAAGAAGCCTCCACAATGGAGGGGACCCGCCATAACAGAATACAGTAGAGAAAAAGGCTCTTATGGTTCGTCCTGATAACTGATTTTGGAATGGATCCTGAAATGGAGATGCTGACTGGTAAGCAAGAACTTGTTTATTTTTATCGTGTATCGTTTCTCCCCAAATTATCTAGTTTGTTCTCATCCAAACAAAAGTTTTTGTCCGAATGTTTCTAGCTTATTAATATGGAATGTAGCATAGCTGAGCCGAGTTTGTTTCTACTTTTTCGTAAAAAGCGGGTTCATTTGTAGCCATTCTGTGTTGAAACCGGCATCGATCACATTTCGTTGCACTGTAGAGGTATACACAATGATTCCGACATTGGTCAAAGAGTCTTGGAGAACTGTAGATATCACAGCAGGATTCGCCTGGGATTCCGGAACCAAGATGTCTACTTGCATTTGTTTGTCGCGGGCGGCTACGTCCTGATTGCGATGCCGACATACCAAAGGCCTTCTATTTATTAATAATCTGTCGCACAGTGGAAATATGCACTCCAAATCGTTTTGATAGCTTTTTTCTCGGTATGATCTATACGATTTTTAAAATTTTAGGAATTTCCTTTGGTCTTAGCATATATATTTTTTTAAGTTTAGTTCTAACTGCACCCTTTTAATATACATTGAAATATATTTATTGACAGAAGTATGCACATCTTACCCCACACAATGAACACGTGTAATTTTAATGGTTACCCGTACACAGATAAGTATTTTCACTGGCAGCCATCTAAAAAAATTACAGAAACTAAATGTAAGGGTTCACCTACTTTTGTACATCTTAATTTGTAATGAATATTTTTATTTATTCTTTAATAAAGGTTTCCCCTAATTAATATAGAGTTTAATTAATATTTGCTGATTATCTTGAAAAAAGAGACATGTTTTTACTGTTATCTTAGGGGTTCACTTATTTTTGCGCAACACTATATATATATATATATATATATATATATATATATATATATATATATATATATATATATATATGAAGAAATATGCTTTTAAGGTGTGCTATATTTATGGGATAAAGTGATCAATACCAGAGATAGAGCGTATGCAAATATAAACGTGAACATTGAAGTCAACACTCAGAGGCGACAGGCTGTTTAATGCAAGACGCAATCGTATGGCCGCTTCAAACAGCCAGTCGCCTCTGAGTGTTGACTTCAATGTTCACACACACACACACATATATATATATATATATATATATATCAGATGTATTAGTGGTATGATTGTACACTTCGATAATTCAGAAAATATTGGTCCTGGAAAGTGGCAGGTACTAGTGAATTTGTTGTGGATTAGTGAGACCAAATGTGAGATTTTCTAGACCAATAACTTCCAATGACAGAGTTATTTTTTCCGCCAATTCACGCATTAAGTTCCCTTCTCGTTCCAATGACATGTTCTATGAGTTACCAATGTTCTATTGCTATTCTGACTATGTAGGTAGAACCATTCAAATCCAAGGCAAGAGAATTACCTAAATATATAATAGGGTGTATTAAAAAAGGTTAACTTGAAGATTTATATTAGTGTCCCGTTTCATCGGGACCGACATTACAAATTTAGTAATGTGTATCATCCTTTTGTTAGGATAGTTTTGAGCGAGTTCTTTTCCGATGATCCCTTGAAAGTTCTCGAAGCCTTTCATATTAAATCAAAACAATCACCCTTATTCAAACAAGAGGATTCATCATTAGGACTCGTGAATAGGTGAACTTATATATGTGTATTTTCTGTCCTCCTATTTTTCTTTTAAGGTAGTGCGCACAATATTTTAATTTCTTCGATCGACTTCCGACTAGTTTGGAGCGACATCCGTATCACCTCATTTTATAGTATTTTTCTGTTTTCCTTTTTTCGGATTGCCAAATAATGTAGTTATATTTTCCTCTAGTTCTTTTTATGGTGTATATAGAATTAATTATTACTATTACCTAATATAGATTAAAAAATAATTTTTAGAGGTGTATATAGCAGTTTTGTTTCTATATTATTTTTCTAAACTAAAACTGTCTTATTTTCATTTATTTTATAGCAACATTGACAAAGAGTTTTGCTGGGGACATACCGAAATAAAGTATTTCTGGTTATTTTGAAAGCGAGAAAATTGGCTGCCTAATCAATCATAAATTGTTTGACGGATTGGGCTGAACGTTGAATGGTCGGAGATTGTTTGCGTTTTACATAGCGGTAGTAACTAAGCAAAAAGACTGATACCGCTGGTATCGTATCAAGTAGCTGTCTAAAGTGGCGGCTTTTGTGATTATTGACAGAGTCGGATTGTACGCACTGACCAGGTCAAAAGACGAAGGCAAAGGAAAAAAAAAGAGACGGAATAGAAAGTAGAGTTATTTGCCTCGAAAGAATTCATGAGGTAGGGAGAGCCCAGATGGATTGGTGTGTAATCGTACGCCGCAGTGTACTGGGATTTACTGCTCAGCTGCAGGTAATTCAATTAAAAGTTGCTTAAAAAAAAGAAATCAACTGACGCGTACAACGGGTAGAAGTGTTTGAGGGCAATCGAAAGCAATGTGGAAAGAATATGGAATGAGTGAAGATTGGAAAGAAAACAGGAGAAAATCGTCAGGAAAATAACAAAAATCATGGCACAGAAAAACGAAACGGTAAAAAGAAAGTTTAACAGGCAAGACAGAAATTGGAAAATATCTGATTTTAAAACGAAAAAGTAGATTCATTTCGTGGTAAATTACAGATACCTTCAGAAAAACGGACATTTTTAATCAGGAACAGAAGATGTAAAAAAAGAAGGGAATAGCTGAAAGAAAGTGATTTCGTGTGCAATTTAGTTCAAACTAGATCATGTCCACAGTATACCGTGTAGTGTTGCGCGGGGTGGATTGACAAATGAGAGATCTAATCTGATGGGTACAGCGACGTGAACGATCCTTAGCTGTACTACATTCAAATAAAATCCGCACCAAAAGTAGAATATGACTCACTAGTGTGGAGCAGGTCTTCACATGCAACTAAAATCCAGCCCATCTTAAAAATCTCTGGCAGATCAATTAGTTGGTGTCGCAAGCCAACCCAAATAGGTAGCCTCTACATCATCAGTGGCATTCCCCCCCGCTTACATCAGAAGGACAGTTTAGTTCCAACTTGAGAAAGTGAACAGGAAACTGACCCTCGTCATCCACTCCACGACTAAGAACCAATGACAAGACACAGTTTTCTACATTCAGTCGAATCTCTGAAAAAACAGAGTTTCATTCTCATTTTTCTCTGAAAAAACAGAGGTTCTCATCAGCGACAGTCCCTGTAGTCAACATTACATGGAACACAGGCTCTCTCTAAGACCGATAGAATCATTCCCCCTGGCTTCAGTGATGCCTGACTCTTCTGTTCCAGCTTAAAACACCTCCGAATAGCTGTTGGCCATTGTAGAGCCAACCTTCAAAAATGGTGATATATCATCGGTGATGATCCCAACAACCCATGCAGGCGATTACAAACTATGGAACATCATCTAGTTTAGCCCAATCTTGAAGATGCATGCACACTTAATGACCTTGAAACTTTAATACCACATGTGATGCTCTGTGTGCAACATTTCATGGGTGTGGTGTAGTGACACGATTAGATGATATTAGGCTATTTATTAAACCTTCTTCAGATTGAAAACCCAGGTTAAGACTAGTTTAGATATCTAAGTTGAGGTTATAGGTTGGATATCTATTTTTCGCATGCGATTCTTCACAGGGACAGATGTTGGTCATTTTAGAGCCAACATTCAAAAATGGGGATATGTCACCGGTGATAATCCCAACTGACATTTCGAGTAATGACAAACTCTGGAGCATCTAGTTTTCTCCAAGTTAGAAGATTTATAGACACTTAATGACGTTGAGACCTTAACAAGGCTGTGTATGCAACACTCGATAGGTGTAGCGTCTCGATAAAAAGGTGACCAGAGATGGCAGGCCTACGATTTCAAGCTTTCAAATAGATAAATATAATGGTCTGATAAGATTCCCAGATAAGATGAGCAGAGATGACATGCTTATGATTTCAATCTTTCAAATAAGTAAATATAATGGTCAGATAAATCGCCATAAAACTCAACTGGGATTTAGACGAAAATGATTCATTTCAAACTAACATTCAATCATTACGAAGAAGAATATTTTTTTAACAAATGCAATTAAAATAATTAAGACGAAACGAGTTACTAAGTCTGAAAGAATCTGACAAAACGTTGAGAAGATAGAAGACATATATTATTAGTTCATTAATTCAATTTTTCATTTATGTTTAGGAAATGTAATTCAATTGATAGGGTTAAATCAGTAATGTTTTTCTAATACGACCTGTAAATGGCACTTACGTAAACACAGCAAATATATAGACATAGAATTTTTATCTAACATGATTATATTTGTCTAAAAATAATACCCTTATTTTACAAATGAATTACTATTTTGATACAAACATTATGTAATAAATATATTTATACTAAATAACATTATCATTAATATATGTCTATATTTCTGAAATGAGGTTTTATTATTATTTACTCTATTTAAACCGTGAATATGGCAATATAGAATAGGACAACATTCCAAATGATGTAAAGAGTATAAACTAGCCGCCGTACCCAGCTGCTCGATCAGAAAAAGCGTTTAATTCGAACAGAGCAAAAACAGCATCATCTTTACGTGTAAGAGAATTAATCTTCTTCAGCTACTTTTAAGTACTTTCATTAAAAAGCAATTTGAATTAATGCAGTTACTGATATAACAGAAGTTGTCTGTATTTATTGGAAGTTAGCTGAGGTTCTGAAGGGTTAAAACAGGCAAAATGAAGACTCACTTCAGAACACAAGTATTTTGAATTTTTTTAAATTCAATTTGTCAATGTGCTACAGGGATGTAAAAAGGATACATTTATAAAGAAATTGTTAAGTTTGATGAAAATTGCTTGAAAGATCAACGAAAAATAGAAAACCAGTAACAATCGCCATTTCCCGCCAATTACGCTGATTTTCACTGTATCGGTGGACACAATCAATTTATTGTTGGCTACAATTGGGTGAATTATTAGATTACTTGAAAACTGATGTTTTTTTTAGTTTAAAATTTGTGTTGAAATCGATTTGTGTTAAAACCGTCTTTTTGTTTTTTGGATATACGCAGTGGCGTAGAAATAAAAATGAAGTATTGCTGAGCTCATCAGGGTGTACGTTACCTAAATACCGGATTTCAACGAAATCGGAGGAAAAATGTTGAATTTATCGATATTTAATCGGCTTTATCGTTTATTGATTTTTAAAAATTATTGATTTGACGCTAAGAATCTAACTTTTACATTGTATAATATATGTGCCAAGTTTGGTCAAAATTGGTGAAAAAGTATCACACACACAGAGACAGAAACACATACATCCTCTATTTATTATATATAGATAACATTATCATTATTTATAACATATCGGTATTTAATTCAATTAATATTAATAATCAGCATTTTCCGGCCTTCAATATTAATTATGATAGTCATTTATGCTTCGGTTGTTCTAAAACAAATAATATCGAAAATTAGATAATTAATGTCGATATCAGCTCGAAAGTAAGCCCAACTCTACTACAATTAAGCTGGAAGTTGTACATGAATGTGCTGTATTCTTCAATGTTGTTTTTTGTTGTTTTTTTTAACAAAAATTTCGCTGCGATATGCCGTTTTTGATGCGTTCAAATAACAAACAGCCAAGCGCACAAATTGGTTCATTATAATATATATTCTGAAATATATTTCCTTAAAGCAAGAAGTAAAAAGAAGAAAACAAATATTAGAAAAGGAAAATAAAAACATAAGACGTATTTACTTTTCAATCGATTTTTTTTCTGCCTGCTCTAGAAGGAAAGGGAGAAAAGAAGGAACGAAGGCAGCATGCGATGAACGAATGAGAAAAGGGAAAGAGGCAATAAGGCAGGCAGCAATAATAATAATAAAATAAGAAATATTGAATGAAAATATTGAAGAAGGGATAAATTAAGAAAGGAAAACGCACAGAAAGGCGGAATAAGGTATTAGATCGAAACTTGAAATAAAGAAGAAAAATGCAATATATTCGTGATTGGTTTTCTATCGATACAACACGCATCAGTTGCTAACTTTTCTTTTGAAGACAATTTTGAACACGAATAGTTGTAATCGATAGGAATTTTAATGTAATTTGTATATGGAAATTCGTGTTCTATCACAATTGCACACACACGCACATGTATATATATATATATATATATATATATATATATATATATATATATATATGCATATATTTAATTTTTCATTTCATCTTTTGGAAGTGCTATCTGATGATCCGGCGTCCTTTAAAAGGGCTCTGGTGAAATAAATTATTATAATGGAACCTGAAAGTGGTCTGTTTTTCATATATATATATATATATATATATATATATATGTATATATATATATATATATACGCTAGAAAAATTACGACTGGTGTAGTGACTAACTTCCTCACTGGGTGCCCCCTAATTTCGGCCTTGTGCCACATCTAAGCAACGCTTGGAAAATCACTATATATATATATATATATATATATATATATATATATATATATATATATATATATATGTGCACACACATACACACACATCTCTCTCTCTCTCTCTTTCTCTCTCTCTCTCTATATATATATATATATAAATGCGCGGGTGGGACGAAGTATTAAAATGTAAAATTTTATTAAAGACGCATTACGGCGGGGAAAAAAAAGTATGCTCTCTTTAGTTTAAATGAAAGTAAGAAAAATCTATGCATGAGTCAAAAATATTGGGACCTCTGTGGATAAACGGGTATCAAAAATCAAACTAAATACAGTAACTTATTACCTTCTAATTTACACACTTGGGGAGTGTCTTTCATCCTGTATCCATGGTTCGTTTATATCTGTATTAGAGAGGTTTGATAATGTAGGATCTTAAATGAAGCGTAATTTGTTATACATACATCCATATGTGTGTGTGTATATATATATATATATATATATATATATATATATATATATATATATATATATATATTACTTCCTGTTGTTGTTACATCCTGATTATTTTTTTTATCTCTACAATTCCCTCTTTTTAAACGTATTCGCCGTTCACTTGATGGTTCTTGAATGAACTTTGATGATGGCAGCCAGAATATGAATGTTGGTACCATTACTGTAGGCCTGAAATATATTTTTCCTTTCGTAATTTCCCTGTTGGGAAGACATAGTGAGGCTGACAAAAAATGAATTTTAACTGTTCTCTTTCGAGCTAAATACCTCAAAGAGTTTTTCTGTTAATCTTATGACAAATGGTGTCAAGATGGCTAAAGGTCTTATCTGAAGACCTATAAAAAGGAAACTTAATGAATTCAGTGTTTTTTTATTTAGATATATATATATATATATATATATATATATATATATATATATATATATATATTTATGTAGAGAACGCATGCATATATATATATATATATATATATATATATATATATATATATATATATATATATATATATATGCTTTCTCTTCATAAGTATATATACGCCCAGGTATATACATATATTACAAGTATATACACATCACAGGAAGCTGCTCATATGTGTACCTGTACAAACATATTCATTTATACCACTATTTAAGTATATCTGTAAACACATATTTGTATATGTGCCCACTCATATACGCTCGTGACGGCATGTACACACACTCACATAAATGAAGATCTAAAAGGGCGTGAAGTGAATCCCAGGGCCCCAGACTCACATCAACGCAATAAATATGTTAGCTCTATGCATGATATTGAGCGCTTTCCAATAATTACCGCGCATATATATTATATAAAAATTGCATATAAAATTGCATATATATATATATATATATATATATATATATATATATATATATATATATATATATATATATACCCAAGTATAGGATTAGTGTATACGGAATAAATTCCAATAACCAACAAATACTATATTTAAGATTGCTCAATACAGAGTAGAGGAAATATAATGATTTATACGGAAATTATAACAGAGGATATTACCCATTTTGTTTCAACATATCTGGTTTCTTCTCAAGTGATGGTGTTGATCGTATGTATATATATATATATATATATATATATATATATAATTATTTATTTAAAAATATGATTCCAACTTGCTACATAAGAGGTCTCATGTTTCAAAACAAGAGCCGAAAACTTCAAAATAATATTTGAATTAACTTGAGTTAAAGTAGGCTCTGTTCCATCTTCAAGCGAAATTTTTTGGGAATGACTTATTTCTGAAATTTACGAGTTTTAATAGTATGGTCAGAATTGAAATCAAAAATTTCCATGGTAACATCAAGGGCGGATTTTTTAGAATCGGCAGGGGAGGGGTGTTAATAATTTGTATCAGTATAGAGTGATTTTCATAGATGCCGGGTCTGGGTAAGGTGGGGGTGGCTAAATTTATGACGGAGGAAGTTTTCGCATAGTCTGGCTTGTATATACATACACACAAATACACATGCATATATATATATATATATATATATATATATATATATATATATATATATATATTACTATATATATATTACTATATATATATATATATATATATTACTATATATATATATATATATATATATATATATATTACTATATATATATATATATTACTATATATATATATATATATATATATATATATATATATATATATATATATATATATATATATATATATATATATATATATATATATATACACCTATTAGATCCGTTGCCCATTAGATTTTTAATTCAGCCGACTTCTGTCCTTCTACCCACTCCTATGCCGTTTTGTGCTCTGATTGCCTTTGAAGTAACGTATTAGATAAGTGTTCTCTAACTGCATTTCCTTCAATGCATTTACCTCCTGATCAGTCTGTTTTTTTTTAAGTCAAACTCTGGTCTGGTGTATTTAGGTGAACCACCAATTTCTCTGCAGACTATTTCTGTGGTGTTCATATAATCTTTTTTGAGGTTACTGAATTGCCGATGTACATCGCTGAGCATTTTGTGCATATTTTTATACTTGACTCTGTCCTGTTGCAGTTTCTATCTTATTTGATGCTAAATATATCTTTTATGGGTTTCGAGGTTTGCTTGTACATCAAGTTGGGGAAAGTCTTCTTTTTTTTTTTATAGTGGCAGTTATGGAGTTGGTAGGTCGGATTATATAATTTAATACGTTGTCAGGATAATAACTGTGAATTTTTGTATTTTTAACATTTTTCTTTTGTTGATTTATAAGATTTGCATTTGCCATTGTACAGGAACCAGTTTGGGCGTTGGAAGAGTTTGAAGTCTTTCCGATGTATTTCTATTCTTCTGGAAGGAATTCGGGCCTACAGATTCTAAGGACTTTTACATAAAAGCTTTTGATAACACTGGGTTTGATTTTATCTTTGTGTTAAACGTAAAAGTGTATGAGGCCATAATTCTGTGTTGGGCTTCAATAAACCTTTAGTTGAATATTCTTATATCTGCGAGAGTATATGTGTGCATGTGTAGAAGTGTTTGGATTCTCACGCAATTCTTTAATGTAAAATCATGCTCTAAAAGCACATCTCAATAGATGTATATCATGCACTTTTGATTTTTAAAATACATAATTTTATACAAATAACATATAAATAGAGTTATAGATTCCTTCCGCAATATATACAATGATGGTGTTAAATATAAATGCATCTATATATATATGTATAAATGCGTTTCTGCTTTTAGTGACATATTAGCCTATACGTACACGCTGCTGAAGAATATCTGTAGTGCTGCTTCCAATAATATATTATGGCACTTAAACCAAATAACAAGAATAGGTTCGGTATTAAATTTCATTTTCATGAAATCAGAACTGTTACAAAATATCTGCCAACCTGAATGAATCGTTTTAACTGTTTCGCTTAAAATACATGTAGCACCCTCATTTTTTTTTTTAAGAATTCAAACCCAAGCAAGGCGAAAAGCCACAGCACGCAAGGGGTTACAGAGAGTTGAAGCGAAAGCAAAGAGGAGTAAGGATGAAGAGAAGGTTAGGGGATAGATCAGGGCATCTGAAGACGTCGATTGACATTACATTTGAATAGTTGGAGATTATATTTATCAGGAAAACAACAAATGGAGAGGGAGTTACACAGGCGAGAAGTGCGAGACATGAAGCTATTGGAGTAGAAGAGACGGCTACATTTAACATTTTCGAAAGTGAAAGGGTGAGAGTGAGGTGTGAACCTAGTTAAACGCTTAAATTCATGAAGTCTGGGAACCAGCGAAAGCAGCTCATCGGACCAGTTACCGTGAAAGTATTTGTAAAAAGACAGAGAGATGCAAAGGCCCGTCTGTGAGAGAGCGGCTGCAAACGAGATGCCAGTTCAGGGCAATTACATTGTATATCCGTCGTTGGATTTTTCTCAAGGACTTTGACACAAAAAGAAGGGGTTCCAAACCATATATGGCAGCAATACTCCATGCAAGGGCGAGTAGTGGATTTGTAGATTTGAAGTATTGACTCCGGCGATAAAAATTTCCTGACAAGGGACAGGGAGCCGTCTTTCCTTGCGGTAGACGAAGCTATTGACTCAATGTATTTGTTCCATCTCAGGTCAGCGGACAATGTGAGACCGAGCAGTCGCAAAGAGGTGCTCTCCTGAAGTTGAATCACAGAAGGTTTCTATCCTATATGGGATACATTCTATATTCTGTTATTTTGGGATTTCTACGAAGAACGTCATACATGTCGATATTGACGAAATATGAATTAACATTTGCAGTTAGTTTTAATAGGCCCTTAGGAAAGTGCCTTTGACTAGAAGTTCTGTCAAACAAGGAGCAAACATTTTGAATGAAACCGACAACATAACGATCTTAGACCAACAAAGTGGTTTAAGTTAGAAAAGTCAGCATATTTTATACAGTATATGATTTTATATATTTCAGTGTACCCAGGAAACAAGTGCAACTGAAGACACTGTGCTTTTGTTAAAATGGTTATCATGAGTGAGGTGTGATAAGAGCTAAAGAGAATATTGTTGGGTGTGAAGGATAAGAAGAGAAAATAAAGATTAGGAAATCTACTTTAAGCTTGTAGAGCAGCCTCCGCTCGACAGTCAGTTTTTTTTTCTTTTTTTTTTTTGTGAAAAGCCCTCGGATTTGAACTTTCTCTTTAATTTCTGAATACTTGGAAAATGTATATGATTCCGTGTGAATAACCTGATGTTCCCTAGCCATAAAGGTCTAAATAACGGGGCTGAAACGCTCATTTGCCATGGAAATAGCGTCTGTGATTAAGAGGATACAGAGTGGACAAAAAAAAATTTCTCCACTAGACGTAAACGATTTTTAACTATTAACGCTCGTCCATTTATTGCAACAGCACTCTTTTTTATATTATCTGACACGTTTTAAATAAGGAATTCTCAAAGGACTTAGAGGCGAACGTTATTCAGATATTTTCAGCAATAAATTGTGAATATGAGTTGAACTTGATTTTTTTTTAAGCATTAAGGGATGGGTTACAGAGAGTGAAAGTAAGAAAAAAGACCCGGTACACAGGGGATAGAGGAAAGAGTAAAAAGAAGAACGGAGATCAAGGGTTCAAAAGATGACGATAGACGTTGCATTTAAATTTTTGAAGATTGTAATTATCAGAGAAGCAATTAAGAGGAAAGGAGTCTCACTGTCGAGAAATGCAAATGAAGAAGTTGGTGGAAAGTAGCGGTTACAATTCAACGTAAAAAGGTGGGACCTAAATGCCAATCTAGTAGCACGCGTAAGTTCGTGTAGTCGAAGCACGAAGGTAGTTAGCTCGTCAGAGAAGATGCCATTTAAATATTTGTAGAAAAGAAATAAGAAACCCTCACCACGTCAGTGAGAATGTGACTTGTGTCAAGATGCTAAGTGAGGATCGACTACACTGCAGAACCTTCTTTGGGTTTTGTCGAGGACTTCGAGATGAACAACATGGGCACCAGACCATATATAGCAACAGTATTCAATGCATGGGCGAATATTAGATTTGTAGATGTATAGGATGGTCATAGATGAGAAAAACTTTCAGAGTTCATGAGGAAATAATATCCAAGATATTTTCAAGACATGGGGTTTTATTGAAAATACCAGCGTTCGTCATGGCATTAGAAAATCCAGAATCTATTTGGTAATGAGCAAACAATTCTAGTTTTACTAGTTTTAGTATTGAAACATAAATGCCACTTTTCTCGCATTGAGCTTTCAGAGGTAGGTGAGACGTGATATCAGCCGCAATTTTCGATCATCTTGAATTTTTAGAAGTGCGTTCGCTATTCATCTTTTCAATAAGTTTTTAAGTGAAAGAAATGGATTTACAAGAGAGAGAGAGAGAGAGAGAGAGAGAAAAAAGAATTGCCTAAGTATATTAGAAAGTCGACGCGCTCTCCACAAAAGTAGACTACGCAAATTTGCTGATTTAAAATCAACTTCGAACCAAATTAGCAGCTCTTCCTGAAATATCTCGCCAATGCATACCAACACAAACAGAAGCTACATTTACATTTACGTCGATCTCAGGCTGATTCTCTTCGTTCAACACACCCCACTTTCATACCCAAATGCCATTACGATTTGCAATTCTCTTTAGAATCGATTTGCAGAATATTGATCGAATAGAACGTCTGTCGTGGGTGACAGCCACGAGGAGGGCGGCAGAAGAAAAGTAAAATTAGCAGCCTAGACCTACAAATAAAAACAAAAATACAATTTGTAAGTATACTAAGAAAACCTTTAAAAATATGCAAGATGCCTGTTGAGAGTTTTTGAAGTGTTTTGATGAATTTAAAAATATCTTTGATATTGCTGTCATCTATTTTTTTTAAATATAATTCTCTCGCATGGGTTTTGCATTTGTAAAAATAAGTGAAATTTCTCTTGATAATATTGCTTTATATGAGAATTGATTAATATAAATCATTTTCTATTTAACCAGAGAGAGAATGCGCTACTGCAATATTACTGTCATTTTATCAGTTTTGACAACGAGCTTATCATTCAATAATATTTATGTTGAGCAGGCAAGAGCATAAGAAAGATTGTGTTGCGCCAGTTTTCCAAAGAAGGAACTGCTTAACTCCAAATCTAAGATTCTAAAAGCAAGATATTAAACTCTGAAAAAGAGCCTCAAGGCAACGGCGGTACCATTCTACAGAAGGATGATAAGGATACCATGGACGGAACATGTGAGCAACGATGAGGATTTGGAGGGGATGAAAACAAGGAGTAAGTTTATACTTAACATCAGTAAGAGGCAGCTGAAATTTCTGGGACACGTAATAACAAAGGAAGGCTTGAAGAATATGATACTCACAGGGAGATAGAAGGAAAGAGAGACCAGGGAAAGAGATACAAGGGAAAGGAACACGTGATATATCTAGCGGGCTTCAGCAAGCGGAACAGAACAGGGATTAGATGAAGTAGCAAAAAGACAAAACATATTGAGAACTACAAGGGTTAAGGGGGAAGTGGAGAGCCATGATCACCTACTTCCCAAAGGGACACAGCACTTTAAAGAAGAAGTTTAAACTCGATTTGAACGTCAAGTATATGGAAAATACACATATCTCTAGATATTTAATCATCATATCTTATCAATTAATTCTACACAAGTGTTTATTTAATGTCAATTTTTATTCTCTCTTAATTGCATTTATTCGGACAATCAGGAGGGCCCAACTCGACCAGTTGCGTCTAGCAGCAACAATCTTCTGTGACTCCTGCACACAACTCTTTAGGAGTAACGTGGACCTTCACAGCGATCACCGCCACCCGAGGGGAGAAAGGGAATGAGGAGAGAAAACGACGATTGCCGACTACTCGGATAATCAGACTCTGATTATAGTAACATATAATTATATTAATTTTTATTAGATAAAACATTATTAACTATTACTAATTACTGTTCCGTATTCACTCATATTCTTGAATTATTCAAAGTTATGTAATGATCAATTGCTTTTTACTAGTATTATTAACATTATTATAATCATTATTATTTTATCCCGTGGCCCGTAGAAGCACCATGTAGAAGTGGTGTTTCTTGAACAACATAGCCTGACGGGGCCTAACTTTATCGAGGCCGACTTTGAATTCAGAGTGTTCCTTCTCGTAAACCGGCTGCCACCCAAGCTATGTACCCATAGCTTTCACAACGATATTACACCTAAGTGAATGTAATCGATCCGATTGGTATTCGAACTCTGCTCTTCGATTCCTCAATCCAAGCCGATATCTATTACTACACCGTGCCTCGTCAGTAATATTATACTGGTTTTTAATTAAATCAATCACTATTAACTATTATTAATATTTGAATAAATTTTAAATTTCCTTGTTTTATTTATAATTGTATTTTTGTGATGTTAAAGAGCGCTCGTTTGACACTTTTTGTGATGCCAACGAATACTCGTTTCCACCTTCGTAATGCTCGTTGTGGTAGAGACTTTATAATCGCATATACAACTATAGTAACGCCGTTGAACAATACTGGTGTCAGACGCCTTTGAATAACGGTCGCACTAATAGCACTTGCTCAATAATACTCGCTCGACAAGTAACCACCGTATAGTGATCCGAATTTAGAAATAATATAGTGAATAGAGTAGAGAATAGCGGTCCGTATAGTAATAGAGGATATACTAGAAATAGTGATCCGAATAGTAATAACGGATAGAATAGAAATAGAATACTAATCCGAATGCTAATAGAGGATAGACTAGAATTAGCGATCGTTAGCTAATTGCTACATACAGTGCTGTTCGATAAAAGTGACTCACTTGAGTTTTTTACTTAAACATTTTTCGCCCATTGTTTTTGGGGTCAAACTAATTTTTAATTTTACTAATTACCCCTTGTAATACTAATAACCCCTTCTCGACCACCTAGTAAAAATCTTTACTCACCCTAAGGTATTCTATTGATAATTATAATTTTGGATATAAATGAGATTTAGGGAAAAACTCTGTGCAAAAAAGTGACTCACTTATTTTCTGCAACTAGTAATCAATAGAAACATAACCGAACTGCTTTAAATAAAGAATAATAGAGGCATAATTTATTTATAATGGGTAACATAGTTTGAAATATTTAATAATCTATGGTTCCTCCTTTAATTTGAATAACCTTTTCAATCCTTTTTGGCATTGAATTGATTAGGTTCTGGCAAATCTCATCTCCAAGCATTGAATTCTATTCGGATATGAAAATCACAATTAAATCCTCTTTGTTGCTCAACTGCTTTCGCGAGTACCTGTACTATATAATGCTCCATAAGTTTTCTTTGGGGTTGAAGTCAGGAGATTGGGGCTGTCATGTCATAACACTCACCTGCTTCTCATCAAAGTATTCCTTCATCAATTTTGATTTGTGACAGTCCGCATTATCCTGTATAAAAATGTTCTTGGTGGGGTCGATTTGCACCGTTTCAGCAGAAGGGAGCAGACAAGACTCTAAAATTCTCTTGTACTGCTCGCTCCTGAGGGTCTTTTCAATAGGTTTTAAGAAACCAGTTCCATGAAAACAAAAGCATCCTCAGAACATTATACTGACCGGATGATTGACAGTACTTACTGCTAAATTGAGAGAGCTTTCAAAGCTTCTTTCTTCGGATTTTAGATCGCTTATCCTTTGAATTTAGCTCAACCTTTGTTTCATCAGAGAAGAGAACATTTATTAAAAAATGAGTCACTTTTATCGAACAGCACTGTATATGCGTTTGATTTTGTTCACGTGATCCACTTAATCCAATCATAGGATCACCTGCCTTTGCTCACTGGCGATCTATATTCAAACTCAAGTGTCGGCAGCGGCACTTTATTCCTATATAAGAGTATTGTAGGTAACAGGGATATTTTCCTGAATTTCACTTACATGAAATATTTTCTGTCAACGTTAATGTTTGAATAATATTATTTTATATTAATTTTAGTTGCTTCATATATGCTAGTTGTGTCAGAAATATTAATAAACATATACTATTAGATATAATATTAGATGAAGCATTGTCAACCATTAACAGAGGATGGGGCACCGAAATTCTTCCAAAACATAGTGCTAAGTAATAGGAACATTTCGTTACAAAGATAAGGCTGCTGAATTACAGTGTCATATCAGTCGACTCGTGTGGCAAAATGCTGTTCAATGTGTCCACAAAGGAAGAGAAAGCTAGCGGCAACAGAAATGTGGTATTGAAAAAAGACATTCTATGGACGAAGCGCGTAAGCAACGAATAAGTCTTGAAAAATGGTAGCAAATGAACACGTATTATAAAAGAAACAGTAGAAATTCCTTGAACACATACTGAAGAAACAGAACGCTGCAAACTAAACTCGAACATAAAATATTGTGGATAAGAGGGGCAGGAGAAATCAGTAGTCTTAACTGAGGAGCTTGTCTGAGGGAATGGCGGAACGGATGGTTGGAGGCTTGTCAAAAGAAGAAAAACTGCTTAGAGTAACGAGGGATAGGAAGTTCTAGAAAGGCACACGGGACATATAAGAAGTATACTTCTTTCGTCGCAAATGCATTTAATCACATCTATTCCGACTGTCTGTCTACGTACACTAATAAGAACATTATCATGAACTTTAATTAGATGAAGTATTAAAGCCTTTATTAGTTTTTGATAAATATTAATTTTGTTTTGTTAATAATATTTATTCATACTGTCACTCAATAGTTAGGCGTAATGAGTAATGTCAGCCATTATTGATTTTTGACTAATATGTATTTCAGGTTAATTTTGGTTGCTTTTAATTTTATATTAAGTGGCTGATTTGTTTTTTTACGGCTTATCAACCCTTTGCGGATCACTTAAACCTGAAACGTTATTTACGATTACAAGAATAAATTTTGAGTGAATATTATATTAACAATATTTGTTAGAATAACAATGATTTTCCAGATAAAATTCCCGTATTTATTGCATAGTTGGGGGAAGATATGGTTTCCTAGCTTTATCAAGCTGATTTGTAGGTAATTGTATATAACGTAACCGAGAAGAATTTAGAACATTGCCCTCTGATTTCTTATTGTGGATCGCTATTTATTACACCACCTACACACCCGCGATTTTCATTGCAAATATTCAAACTATTAATACTTCGGCATAATTAAATTTTATTGCTAGTAAATGGAAAAAAAATAACGCTTTTGTATAAACACTAACAAACTTACTTTCTTGTTTCGAATTCTGGTTATTCTAACCAACCGCCCTCTAAGAACCTATAACTGAAATATGAAACAAATTTATATTAGCCGAGAAAAAAAAAATACAAAAAATACGCAAAACAGAAAACCTATATTACGTCAAGCTACTGCGTATAGAAATCATACTATTAGGTTGGTGCAAAAATAATGACGTAATAATGTCGTTTTTTGACGTAAGGTCAAAAAACGACATTATTACGTCATTATTTTTGCACCAACCTAATAGTTCGGCTAATCATCATTCAAACTCTTCTGTATCTGCGATTGATAGTCGTCGGTATGACGATAAACTACATCCACGTCCTGGGTATGACGATAAACTACGTTCAACAGCAAGGTCTCTGATCAGGAGGTTTTGAGGAGTGTGGAACCACCTCTTAATTGCTGGTGTTCCGAGGCCCACCTTGATCCGGGTAGTAGAACCCAAACTGGTCTAAAAACTATGTAAATATAGACATAGCACCCTAACTGGGGTCAAAACACTATGTAAATGTAAAAATAGGTTTTAATACGAGAAATACATTTAAAATAAATATTACCAGCAATACATTTTTTTTTAAAGTTATTACCAGCAATACATTTCTGAAAAAAAAAGAGTTATTACCAGCAATACATTTTTGAAAAAAAGAAGATAGTATCAGCAATACAACTCTGAAAAAAAACGATATTACCTGCAAAAAATTTCTAAAAAAAAGAAAATATTACCAGCAATACATTTCTGGAAAAAAAAAGATATTACTAGCAAAACATTTCTGAAAAAAAAAGATATTACCAGCAATACATTTCTGGAAAAAAAAAGATATTACCAGCAATACATTTCTGGGAAAAAAAATATATTACCAGCAATACATTTTGAAAAAAAGACGTATTACCAGCAATACATTTTTGAAATTTTTTTTACCACCAATAGATTTAAAAAAAACATATATATATTACCAGCTATACAGTTTTGAAGAAAATATATTACCAAAAATAAAAATTTTGTCGGTATTAAGTAACCCGTTGTGGTTGATATGCAGTATAACAAACGAAACCAAACCTGCGATTGAACACTGACTGTCAGCATAGATTATGCAAATACTTCAGCCACGAAGCACCTCAAG
The DNA here is from genome assembly GCA_963932145.1 of Acanthosepion lycidas. Classification (NCBI taxonomy): domain Eukaryota; kingdom Metazoa; phylum Mollusca; class Cephalopoda; order Sepiida; family Sepiidae; genus Acanthosepion; species Acanthosepion lycidas. The sequence continues at coordinate 41,876,160 of OZ010590.1, read as the reverse complement.
AGATGGGTGCGTAAATAACAAAACTTACCTTAGGTCGCGAGAATTCCATATATGAGGGAATAGTAAAAAGTTGTAGCAATCTTTTGTATTTGAAGATGGGCTGCATACATTGTATTTTAATATATGGTATTCTCGATTCCCTTCGGTCAGAATGCCGACATCTGCCTCCAGTGAGAAACATGCGAAGACTTGAACTACGAAAAATGGCTGAAGCAATCAATTATATGACATTTTAATCAAATATCTTTCAAAGAAGCAAGCTGAAGGGAAAGAGCAGAGAAAAGCACGCATCTCGTCTAAACTAGATATTGGGCCATCGCAGAACTCTCCGTGTTGGCGTTTTGAAATATTTTTCAAAATGGCCAAAAGCAAGCCCATCAAATTTACCTATGCCATTAGACGTCCATGAAATAGCAGGTATTCTAGATCCTAGCTGCGGCGAAAGGCAAATAAACAACTGACTCAAAATTCTGTTCCCCTTTTGTAAAGTAACGGATTGTTTCCTTATGTTAGCGAGTTCTTAGAAAATCATCCGCCTAAACTTTGTAATGTTATTTGTTTTTATTTTCTTCCTCAATAGGTTCAGCTAGTTTCGTTTATTTATACTTTTCCTTTTGAACAGGAGGAGAAGTTTATCCCATGTTTTCTGTTTAGAATTGGCTTTCCGGTTCCTTTTAAAAATACTCCAGTTCTATACTCCTAACGTCTCCGCTAAAAAGCTGAAATTTTATTTAATATGTATTAATCTTTTCTCAGTCGGAATAGATAGATTCGGTTACCACCGGTTTGAGATTCTTACCGGTCCTTTTGAAGAGGACCAGAGTTTACCAGTTTATGATTAGATTTAGATTTCCCTCTAAAGTCTTTTTTTTATATTTTTTCTTTCTCTTTGCATCTCAGTGACATTATTGACTTGCTTGGATTTAATTGAATCAAAAAATGAAAAAGAAAAAAAAAATGAAAGAAAAAAAAAGAAAAGAAAAAAAGAAAAGAAAAAAAAGAAAAGAAAAAAGAAAAGAAAAAAGAAAAGAAAAAAAGATAAAAAAAGAAATGAAAAGAAAAAAAAGAATAGAAAACAGAAAAGAAAAAAAGAAAAGAAAAAAGAAAAGAAAAAAGAAAAGAAAAAAGAAAAAAAAGAAAAAAAGAAAAGAAATGAAAAGAAAAAAAGAAAAAAGAAAAGAAAAAAAAAGAAAAGAAAAAAAGCAAAGAAAAAAAAGAAAAAAAGAAAAGAAAAAAAAAGAAAAGAAAAAAAAGAAAAAAAGAAAAGAAAAAAAGAAAAGAAAAACAAAAACAAAAACAAAAAAAAAACAACAGTTATTGTAACGATGGAGTAGAACTTTTCAAATGAATACTAAACCAAATGTTCATCACCCTATACCGTTGTGCGTGAGTGTTGCGTTTGTGTATATTTGTATTTGTAAACTTAAGAATTCAAGTCATTCTCTGAAATAGCCATATTAGATGGCGACTCTCAATGAATTCCATGCAAATTCAGGAGTAGCTTATCTATCATCTATACACAATCGATTTCTCAGATAAATGAATAAAAATGGCTTCAAGCTAATGAAGCCTCCAGGTTATAAACAAGACCTCATCAAACCATATAAACTGTTTCTACATAATCCAAAACAAAGAGGTTTACGAAATAAAATTCGCGCCATTGAAGATGCCCAGCAGCAACAACAACTAAATCTGATAGCGCGTAGAAAGAGAAACGAAAATAATGACATAATAAAGATGTTGACTTTCCACACTACCTTAAACAAAAGGGTAGTAAGGAAAGCTCCATCCAAACGAAAACTAGGGACTTGAAAACCCTGTTGAAAATTTTTTTTGAGTGAAAGGTTTAATAAATTATCAGCTATAAAGTAGCAAGATCTACTCGATCATTGAATGGTGAATGTTTCCTGTATGGAAACTGATAATCTCACCTTTCGCATTAATATTTTCTCGACACTATGATAGACTACGCCTAATTAATGTTGCTGGTTTCATGGTCACAAATCACGCTGGTATGTGACACGTTAACCGAGAAGAGTGCACTGAAGAAAACTCCGAATGAAGACGACGATGTCATTACTTGTATGGATAAATGCAGCCAGGGTGGGATGATTACTTGCGTAAACCTACCGCTCGGCAGACAAAACAGTATTGCTAACAGTTCAGTCAATGAAGGATGAATTTTTCCTGTATGAATTTTTCACTATTATACCTAACATTGCTATAGATTATGTATAAAAGATCTTTTTAAAACTCTGTAGAATTTTGTTGGAAATTCTGCATGTCAGACGAAAGTAGGCTATTTTCCAAGCTACTACGCAGTGCATGCAACATCCAGAATGGACTCTCTCTGCAGGAAAATACTAATTAGAATAGTCGTATAACGATATATATATATATATATATATATATTATGAAATGGAGAAAGACCGACAATTATTTTAAGACATTTTTGTGTTAATCATTCTTTTTATAGATACGAATATTTAAGTAAAATATTTACTTAAACATGTGTATCTATAAAAAGAATGTATAAAAATAAAAATGTCTTAAATTAATTGTCGGACTTTGTCCAAATCATAATGTTTGACGTAATTTGTTTACATTTGATACGACATGAGCAGAGATGAATGTACGCGAGAGATTCATGGAAGGTTGAAGTTCAAATACAGTAAATTCGACCTTGCTAAACGAACGCTCAACTGTGGCCAAATCGGTCAAAGGCACGTCATGCTAAATGAAGGTTCCGTATAGGATACATGTTCGAATCCTGTCGGAGGACGAATATTTTCGGTGAAAATCTCTCGGATATTCAGGCCGGTAAATGTTGTTTAATACTGCTTATTATAAACAGAGCATTTACTTAAATATTTGTATCTATAAAAACAATGTATAAACATAAAAAATGTCTTTATATATATATATATATATACATATATATATATATATATATATATAGTAGAAAGATTTATTCTCCCATTTGAATTTCCCTCGTTTTGTACACTATTATGTCAATGATGTAATAACACCGTACTATAAGAAATGACTGAGAGAGGAAAAAGAATGACAAACAGGCTTTGTTCTCAGAGATACTTTTATACTATTAAGACATACACAAACAATATATACACATATCCACATGTCCCACACAGAGAATAATATATCACATATATACACACAACAGGCAGAATATAAGAAGAAACAAAAAGGATGTATCTTACATATAATATGGAGATAATCCTATGTCTGTAGAAGCCATGTTTAGGACTCAAAATTCAAATGGGCCGGATTCATCTATGTCCCAGGTTAGGATATATTCCATGAACGGAAAACAGCGTGTCTTGAGTTTTGACAAATTGAGGACAGCGAGCTGGAGTTTCTTTCTACATCTGAGAAAGTTATATTACGAAAGGAAACAAGGTACTATGGACTTGTAAGCTGCAGTGGGAGTGCAGATTTAGTCTCTGCTCTGACCATATGGGTGTGATAAAGAATGCGAACATTTCGTTTGGTTGCTGTAAACGAACGGAAATCTGACTTCCACTATGACCACTGCATGTTGTGACGACACTTAGCGGCCGTCATGTCAACTCATGTGACTTATCTCCACCAATGGAATATAATCGCTTTCTAAATCCCTTACATATCAATGATTGTAATACAAATATAAGATTCAGGATTTATTACAAATTTTAAAGCATCCTACTTAAATCTTAACAATAATACAAAACCATTAAAATCAATCTTAGATTCAATTTCTCTTGGCGATTAGATGGTTATAATATTTTTGTGGCCTTGTTAGGGTTAGAAATAAAGACACAAAGAGAGGAACTGAGTTAAACAAATATATTAACAGAAACAGTAATACAAACATATACAAAGGACAGTGTTACTGCAAGAATGTTCGGTCTTACTGTCACAGCTGACTGCTGGCATCTTCCCTCTCTAAAAGGCAGAATCCATGCGTACGTGGCTAAATTACCATAATAAATAGTTTACAGGAAGTAACAATAATTCAGCTTGAGAACTGAATTCCAACATATTTAAAATCCAAAGAAATGGCTCTGGTTGCCATTATGCCCGTATTTACCCGACAGCAGTATATAATACTCTGATGACACTCACCAAAACATATGAATGGTGCGGTGACTTTGATACTATGAAGCTGGGACATACTACGCAAATTGTACATAGCTGCATGATTAATCTGGTTGAATCGCACTTTGCTGGAAATACAACTGGCATTTGTAAACATGCTTCTTAAAAACTAAAACCTCAAAGACTAACTTCATATGCAATCAAATGCTTAACAACACTAATCATAGATTACATAAAATTCCCGCATCACTCACTAACATAAATAAATGTGTTTACCAATATATCAACGGTTGGTGGAACTTTTAAACCAGCTTTTCGAAGATGGTTGTTAGCATCACGCATGACAGGGTACTTTGTCTGTCATCCAGCACAAAGAATCTGTTATTCATCAATTTCACAAGGAATAAATTGTTTACTATCGAAAAATGTGTGTTGAAATTTTCAAAACTACTGTATTTAATAGTATATATATATATATATATATATATATATATATATATATATATATATATATATATATATCTTCAACTATGAATTGAGCTCTCATAGCTACTGGCTTATTTCGTAACCCTAACCCTAACCATAACCCTAACACTGCCGGCCCTAACCGTAACCCTATCCTTAACCGTAACCCTATCCCTAACCGTAACCCTGCAAACCCTAACCCTAACACTAACCCTAAATCCTAACCATAACCTTAAAATTTACATTTCCCTCTGCCGTGCGACGATAGCATCGGGGTAGAATCTCTGACTGATGCCAAATTAGTCGGGTTTCGACCCCGGCTTGAAACAATCGGACGTCTAGCATATATATCTATATTAGCTCAGTCACTAAATCTACTTTCAAAATCTACCAAAACTCTAATATAATTTACCTATTAGAATGCACACTCTGCCAGCAACAATATGTGAGAAAATGTGAATGGCCCTTTCACAGAATTAATACTTATCGGAATCGGATTAAGTCGGCTTCCCCCGAAAGATTATTACCTGTGGAACCAAATTTCCGTCTAGGAAAAAAAAAAAACAAAAAAAAAAACGATTTTAAAAGCAATGCGAAATTCACTATAATGAGAAAAATAGAAATAGACAGAAAAGATGGCATTAGAATAATTCTACAGGAACATGAATACAAATGAATTTTGCGCCTCAAAATACTTCGCCTAGACGGGCTCAAACACAAAATTAACAACATAGATATAATTAATATACAATCCCATAATTCAAAGATTATACACATTTCTCGCCCTTACAAGACAAACATGCTTGTGATGGTGTTGAGGCCTCATACTTATGCACACACCCGTACTAATATATACACTTACACACAGTATAAACACTCCCATAGAACTAAAAAATAACATACACTTAACACACACATTCCTTTTCTCAGCAACCAATAAAACCGTGAAATGACCAAGACGGGAATTCTGAGTAGCATGAAACTCCCCAGTCTTTATCTTAAAAAACAACTTAAAAGAGGCCGTTTGATCAAGACAAGGACTAACCAAAATGATCGATAAGAAAATGAATACTACAGATAAATTTTCATTTTCTTCAGAAAGATAGTCATTCCTGTAGTTCATTGCTACTGACAAACAAGTTTTTTTTCCTCCTGATGATGGTGATGCTGGTCGAAACTAGTCGAGGAACCTAACTGAAAAAATAAAACAAAAATATTAATATACAACCCAGTGCGTCTGAAAATTTTCATTTAATATTTTTTATTATTGAAAACGTATATATATATATATATATATATATATATATATATATATGAAGAAATATAGTCTTACGGGGTGGTATATTTATGGAATAAAGTGCTCAATATCAGAGATAGAGCGTGTGTAAATATAAAAGTGAACATAGGAGTCAACACTTAGAGTCGACAGTTTGTTTCATGCTATATGCAATCATCAGGCCACGTGTGCTATTATTTTTCTCGGCTATTCATATATATATATATATATATATATATATATATATATATACACTATTATGTGTTTAAATTATCAACTATGTTAACTTGTCATTTATAGAAAATTAATATAATCATCTCATCACAAATATTTATTATTATAAGATAGATATTAATATTTATTACTAAAATAGCACACATCAATCACTGAAAAGAAGTATTCTACATATTTCATGTTATAATTAGACAATCAAATTTATCAAATTCTGTATTTTCCATCATGAATCAAAGACTCTTAAAATGGTGTTTTCCAATTTAATGTTTCTTACTAAGTTGCTGTCATGTTTTGCGACCCCTAACGCAATGGCTTTTAAAATAGTCTGCTATCGTAACACTTGTATACGATACACATATTTGAAAAAGAGTTGTAGGCATTCTAGAATATCAAGGAAGAATATTTGTAGCTAGTAAATGGTTAAAGCTTGTTTCAGGAAGAGGTGATGATGAAGAGATTAATCCTGATATATACAATTTGTTACATAGCATGCAATTCGCAAGCCGGTGGGAAAGGTCCTTTGCCCAATAACGTAGCTCCTCTTTCACAAAACCAGTCAGATGACACTAAAGGTCACATATTTGGTAGACGCACGTAGAAAGCATGTCATATATCTTGAATGCCAGAAGACACCAATAGTAACGTTTCACAATCTCATACGTCTTTGCTTATCAAGATCAGCGAATGCAGCCGAAAACCGTATATGACAACAAGAGTTTTGCGGTATTTTGTGGTGTGCATATATAAAGAACAGTCTGGGTACCTCGACATGGTATAATAAGATCTTTTGAATTAGTTGTTTTATTCCCCCCCACATAAGACGATTTGTACATATGGGGACTATTTAGGATTTTTATTGAGACAAGAGGTATTATGCTGGGTGCAGTAAGAAAGATTAGTAAGAATGTGTTGTTTTGATGTTAGGAATATTGTTTGTATGCTTTGGTCAGTGCTTGTGGCTAGCTAAGTTTAAAGTTAAGACAGATGAAGACGCTGTTTTTTCCCACCCCTCTTTTTAGGACTTGTGCCACATTTTCTGGAATTTCACAGAAATAAATATTGTAATGGTTAGAACGCTTGTCTTACTAGATCAATTACGACTGAGTAGTGAGTTTGAAACTCAGTCGGTGCCCCATACTTTCGGCCTTGTGCCACATCTAAGACGGGCCTAGAAAATCATTATATAAATGTCAGTTCTAAAAAATGCTGAGATTAAATCCATTTAATTTTAGTTCTGGCGTTTTCCACTGACATGAAGGGAAATGATTATATTGAAATAATTACTAAGTCTGATTCTAGTAAAGTTCATTGTTTCGTTTTAGAAATTATTCTCAAGAAATACACTTTTATAAATCTACTATTCAGCCGGGCATTCTGCAATGTTGCCTGGTACTTCTGTTATCTTTCTAGGGATTATTGAAAAATTCAAAGAAATATCTGCAATTTTATCATCTTTGTTTTGCATTTCCTGTATTTTAATGATAATTTTTCTCAGGATTTCTCCTCTTTGCTCGGCTGGTAAATTTTATTTTCCTATTCGTAGTGCCAATACCACTTCGTTTGCTGTTTGTGTAGCTACAGATACCAGAAATGTGTCATACAGGAGTTCGAATGCCAGTGCCCTCGACCGGGGAAAGTTTTCTTTTCAATCTCAAATTGTACATTCAAATCAATATTTGTATAATATAAACAAAATGTAGCACAAGGCCAAAATGAGGAATGGTGAAAAGAGGGGTCGTGTTCTGACTTAACATTGGACTTAGCTAGCAACATTTACTGACCAAAACATACCACAATATTCCTAACACCAAAACAAAGCATTCTTACTTACCATTCTTACTACAATTACCATAATACTGTAATGACTCTATGAATTCGACGAAACCACTCACTCAAATACACACTAATTCTAAAAATTAAAACGATTACGAGACAGACACCCGAAAACCAAAGGCGTCCTGCATCCACCGCAAAAATGTCTTCTCTGGATACCTATCGAAGGAGAGGAGGGGAAATTAAACTAAAGAAAATAGAAACAAAGGTGGGGTCAATGAGCATACGTCCATTAGCTAAGTCAACTTAAAGGAAGAAACTAAAAGACAAAAAATAACCCTAAACTAAGTTCATTTCGGGCAGGATTGTTTGCCAATGTTCAACGAACGTCCTAATGCATAACCGACATCAAAGTACCACTCGGTTCCTTTTACTCAACATAAAGGCGAAAGAGCCACCCACCTTGTGCCAAATTCTGGTGGAGGGAGCCGCCGCTTTTCTTTCCTAATCTTTATTTTAAGCTGATGCTAAAAGAACAAGATCAGTTGGCAAGAAGTGAGCCTCTCGCTCCCATAGAATTCCTTCTGACGTGTCGTCCATATCAGGACTCCCGTAACACCTAACAAGCAAAAGAACACACGGTGTTCAGCCTTCATCATCAGCGGTATTACATTCCTACAGACAGAACAGAACTCCAGGACAATGGAACTTTCCGCGTAGCATGCGAAACTTAAGGCGTTTCAACAAACTTTCACAACGGGACTTGCAATGAAAGAAAGCATGACCATGGGTCTCTAACTCCTCATCACAGCGAATGCAGTTTAGAAAATTTTACAAACCCGCCGAACAAATCTTTCACCAGTCAGTGAGTGATCCTTCAATATTTCTGAGGCATTTCAACCCGGGTACAATCAAATCCTATTCTAATATGGTTTTGCCATATTTATAAGTAGGAGCAGTCTATTGTCACTGTCGTAGAGAAGAGTAGGACATGTGTTGAGTCCTACTCTGCAACAAGTATCAACAACCGTTTTTCTTAAGTAAAAGAATGTTAAAAACTGAATAGTGGTAATAATGCTTGATACGAATTCATTCATCATTAGTGAAATATCCAAATAACTAAAAGGAAACGAATTTTGTTCATCTGATACGACAGATAGGTAAATTAACACTGTTTGTTTGTTGTTACAGCTTATCTAATATCTGCAGGTTATCTAAAGCCGAGACTTGCTTTGGATTGTAAAAATAATTCGTTTATTTCGCAAGAAAATAGTGCATTGACACTATTTTAAAAGTAACAGTCAAATCAGTTGTGCCATACGTGATACGCGCTTGGGCGATCATGTTTCTTTCGATTCATGACTGACTAATCAGAATATTTTCCCGCGGTAGTTTTTCATTCTGCGGTAGATTGATTACCAAACAAGGCTATAGAATACTGTCTGTTCTATTTCTCAGTCCGAGACGCTGTCCACCAATAATTTTCCAGAAAAATGTCTATGTACCTCATAGCTGGGTAGATAATTTCATGAATTTCCTAATTCCTAATAAATGCGCGTATGTGAATGTTATAGGGCCATAGAACCAAAAAAGTCAAATTTCAGATGGGCCACAGATATTTTACGTTATTTACTTGGTCACCAAGTTAATATATGGGCCACAGCTTATGAGCCACAAAATTGAAGTAATTTTTTACACTATAATAATTTCATGGGCTACCGAAAAATTCTGCGTTCAAAGTGAGTAATAAGCTAAAATATTTAGGAATCACTGCTTTACACTAACCACAGCTTATTACTCCTTTTTATAGTTTATTTTAAGCGAGGTAATATTTTCAGATCCTAGGATTTTTTGACATGGTAATGGTTTAATGATACAAGTCTTACAATTTAACCTATAACTGAGGGAGAACTGGTATATTCATACCTTTCAAAAGGTATTTGTACCCAAGTGAATATTACCATTACGATTACCATTTCGAAACCATTTTCAATTACACCACAGCAAATCCAAACTTATAGCACCTGGTATTGCCAAGCAGTTACCCATTTAGTTAGTGACCAGGTTCAACGTCACTTAAATCCAGTGAACCGGTCTTTCAACAAGATTTGGCCATTAATTTTATTTCCTTGAGATAAACGTAAGTGGGCATCTATCTTTTTCAAATTAGTTTTAAGGTTTCAAAAACGAATGTATCTTGGAGAGAATAAAATGCATTGCTTCAACAATTTGTCGCAATTGGTTGAAACCGTTTAGTGAGTCAATGAGAAAGAAAGCAGGTAAAGAAAATGTGCAGGTGATAGCAATGAATAGTGACACCGTCCTGTTATCACGACTCAACGTTAGCTGTAAAACGAACGGGTCAATTTTTTTTTCATCAGGAAATAATAAAAAAATACGAATATATCGAAATATTGCAAGTGATCGTAACTAGAATGGGCGTGATTAAATTTCCTGAAATAAATTTTACAGCTTTGAAAATGTTGAAGGCAAACGCTTCGGGACGATGTCTGTGAATGCCGACTAACAGGAAGGCAGTTAAATTTACTTATTTTCGAATGAAAGTTTGGAATATCGTACAAAGAACTTTTCTGAAACGTTTGCTTAATAGGCAAAATTACGTTGAAATCATAAGACAAGAGCAAACTAACATTCGATAAAGAAAATTCTCTTCTATAGAACTGCCAGTTTTTCTTCATATATTGGGTTGGTGCGAAATAATGACGTAATAATGTCGTTTTTGACGTATTTTTTAACGTTACAAACGACATTATTACGTCATTATTTTTGCACCAACCTAATAATTAAGCAAGAATGTAGGAAAGGAATTCAATAAATAAAAAAAAAAATATAGAAAGCCGTTATACAATGAGGACCTGATCATTGTATCATTGATTCGTTTTTTACGGCTTATAAACAATTTGAGGGTTATTTAAAGCCAGAAAATATTTTTAGACTGTAAGAATCTTTTTTGAGATATTAATTATTTACTAAATGAATTCTTACTAATTAACCCTTAGATATGGGGTAGAAAATGTGAATTCATGTCTTTCTCGTGTTTATTTTTCGCGAAAGAGTATATAACGAACCTGACAGGAATTGGAACTCCGCTTTCTGATTGACATTTCAGTGCCGTTAAGCATCGCCCCACCCGTAAATCCAAGCCGCTAGCCATTACTTCGCCATTACTTCGCCATTTCATCCAAGCTTACAGAATCCGGTATTCTATTAGTTTTGTTAAACGTACGGGAACTGAGGCTTGAACGTGATATGGCTGTGGGCTTAGCTCCTTAGTAGGACTAGCATATAAATAGATACGATATGGTATCCGCTAATAAAGAAGAAAGCCAAATGACATTAGGTTTTCAACAACAGCAGCTGCTGTAACTAAAGGAAAAAGATTCAGTGAGGGCAGTTAAATAGACAAGCAGCTCTAGTAGCTCTTATCAGTAATCAGATAAGTTTTAAGTTTCCATGTTTTCCATCAGAATTGTTCCATTGTATAATACTATTATAGTGTTGGTTTGAAACTGGTGACAGTTCTGAGCAATACTAAATAACAGACGAAATATCCCTAGACATGGGCAGTGAAAACAGAACAATTTACCTCCGATTAAATTAAATGAAGTGTTTACTTCTATAAAGGAAAAAGTTCACAATTCCTTGTTGGTTAACAGGATCGACGCACTCGTGATAAATGCTGACACAAATAACAACATGTTAGAATGCCTGACGTTCAACTTTTCGAGAGCACCTCTTTGCGACTACTCGGCCTCACATTGACTGATGACCTGAGATGGAACAAATACATTGAGTCAATAGCTTCATCCACCGCAAGGAAATTTAGCTCCCTGTGCTGCGCCAGGAAAATTTTTCTCGTTGGAGTCGATCCTTCAAATCTACAAATCAACCATTCGCACTTGCATGGAGTATTGCTGCCATATATGGTCTCGTGCCCATTGTGTTTGTCTCAAGATTCTTGTTAAGATTCAGAGACAGATATGCAACGTAACTGGCCCTGATCCCGCATCTCTTCTGCAGTCGCTCTCTCACAGACGTGCCGTCGCCTCCCTCTGTCTTTTTTACAAATACGTTCATGGTAACTGCTCCGAGGAGCTGCTTTCGCTGGTTGCCAAATTTCATGAATTTGAACGTTCTACTAGGTTGGCATCTCGCTCACACCCTTTCACTGTCGAAACTGTTAAATGCAACCGTCTCTTCTACCCCAATAGATTCATATCTCGCACCTCTCGCCTGTGGAACCCCCCTCCGCTCTTCCTGTTTCCCTGATAACTATAATCTTCAACTATTCAAATGCAATGTCAATCGACGACTCCAGATGCCCTGATCTATCTCCTATCGTTCTCTTCATTCTTTACTGTATCACACCTGTTTGCTCTAGATCCAACTCTCTGTAACCCTTTACGTGCTAGTGGCTTCCCGCCTTGCTTGGAGTGAAACGTTTAAAAAGAAAATGCGGACAACAGTCACTATGTAAATAATGTGAATATCGGTTAAGTAAAAATGTGTTTCTCTAACTGATTTATTCAAACTATTCAGTGAGACGATACTAAGTGAATTATGAGACATATCAAGATTTTTTTTTATCAGGATGCATACTATTAACGTAAGTGAGCAAACTTAGAAAGACAACTCTCAGAACTCTGTCCATGTAGTAATAGAAAGGAAGCAGAAATTACTATAAACTATACGAATAAATACTGTATGGCTGTCAGCAAAAGAGCTTTCTCAATGTGTGAGTTGCGTATTCGAAATGTCAAGATTTAGCAAGTATACAAGTTATCTGTATTTTCAGTGTAGTAATAGGCAATGTAATATTTCATACGGAAATTCGAAAGCTAATATGAAAAGCGGGAGATATCTTGCAGAAAATGAGGATGATTTATACAGACTTGAAAAATAGGAACGGCTGTATTTCTGGAAGATGGCTGTCTGTCACTTTCGTTACACTAGGAAGTGACGTCACTTCAACCATTTGAATTCCTCTCGACCAAAGAGAGATAAACGCATTTTTTCGTTATAATATTCGCCGGATGCAACAGCAAAATTGTTCAAATCGTGTAACAGTATAATTATCCAAGTGTTAGATTAAGCTTGGAACGGTTATAACTTAGAAACGATTAAAGATATCTTACTGGAATTCTCCGTGGTTTTTATAACACTATTGGACTCTACCTTGAACAATAAGAATGTATTTAGCTCTAAGTTGAAATGATGATCCCTCTTGCTGTTATAACGTCCTTATCCTGTTTTACTTTCAATTGTTCCCTCTTTTTTAAAATTATTCACCATTCTCTTAGAGGATCTTGAATGGGTTTTCTAAGAGGAAATCCAGAGTCTGAATGTTTTACCATTACTGAAGGTCTGAATGATCATTTTCCTCGCAGTATTGCTCAGTAAGGAAGACATAGTCGGTCTGACATACAAGTTTAACCTGTTTCTTTTCAAGGTGAATAACTTAAAGTATTTTTGTGTGATTCTTTCTGTGATTCTTACGACAAATAGTGTCAAGATGGCTAAAAGTTTTATCTGAAAACCTGGAGAGAAGAAATTCAATTACTTTAGTGTTTTTTTTAGGTATTAAACATTTTTGGGATGGACAATTATCACATGCTGTTACACGGTTTGGACAATTTTGCTGTTACACCCCGAATATAGTCAGCGTTTTTCTACACTGAAGCGGAAACGCGAGTATACGTTAGTGGTTATCTATATATATATATATATATTTTGATTTTTACCTTCCATACTTTAATTCTTTTGTATTATTAAGATGTTCATATAATACTATTTCATTTTCCATTCATGGAAGACCTAAGTTTTTCTTAATGCGATTTTTTTTTTTTTTTTTACCAAATTCTGAGAAAATAATGAGGTGTCGATTTTGCCGCTTAAAAGGAATTGCGGAACTGAATTCAAATTCATTCTTAATATGGCACTAATTATATTGGGACGTTACGTTGGCGGGAGGCGTTGGTTAGCGATCTACTGTGGTTGATCATTTCTATTGAAATTCATTCTGTGCCTAAGGCTTATAGTATAGCTTACGGCTACACATGTTGAAACACCGGTTCACTGAAATTAAACAACATAGATTTTTATTTTCATAACCGCTTAGAAATACCAGGTGCAGTAAGCTTTGGTTTTCGGTTTAATGTACGATAGCTTGGAATTTTAATCGGGAAGCCTAGTTCCAATTCCAATTTGGTTCGTTATATCCAATTACGATCGGGAAAGTTATATATTCACATCTTCTCCCCCTCCCAGTTATAGGTTAATTATTAAGACGTGTATCCGTAAATCATAATTATCTCAAAAACTTCTTAAAATCTAATAATATTTTCTGGCTTTAAATAAGCTCTAAAGTGTTGGTAAGTCGTGAAAAAATGAATCAATGCAATCAAAACAGAATTAACTCCAAACAAAGATATTTTTAGAACATGATTATATGCAGGTCGTTTAATTTGCAGGTAAGGAGGTTATGGTCTCAGTTTTGGGGAAGGCAAAAAGTATGTTGTTTATTGACTATCTTCATAACATTAATAGAGAGTACTATGCCAACTTTACGAAAGGCTATCAAGACTAAACACTTCGGAGAACTGACGAATGTGAGTCTCACCCGGAGAATGCTCCAGCACACAAATCCTTCGTTTCAGAGGCTTCTCCACATGACTATGGTTTTGAACAGATTTTATCTCATCCTTATTCTCCTGGTTTAACTATCATCTGTTCCCCAACATGAAAAAATACTTTGTTGGGAAATGATATCGCAGTGATGATGAAATTATATTTTCTATTTATAACTATTTTTACTAACATATTTGAACAGTCAGATCTCAGTTCAGCTTGAGAGAAACAACGCAATGTTACATGTTTTCCTTAAAAGTACGCGTTAGGGATTAATAAGTGATATCCCGATAATAATATGGGATACACTGGCAAATTAATGTAATGATAATTGTTGAAATTAATACATCGAAGATATCATCTCTCTACCTTTACTCTTTCATAATCATCCTAATGTGTCTTCAACCCAAACTTGTACGGTCATTTAGGTAATAGAAAGACTGACGTATTTTGGCGTATTTATGTAGTCACTTGTAGGTCCTTTGTTTCAAGTTTCTAGCCTAACCAAGTCTTTGAAATATTGCCTAACCTCTGATATTTGATATATTTGTGAAATATTCTTATGAAGGAAAACCTTGACGACTGAAGAAAAACACAACTAAATGAAATTTATGGGCAACGATTCCACACACTTTCCCACAACCCTGACGCGGATTCTATATATATTCTTCGATAAATATTGCCATGGTAATTATTCAAATGCTCTCTACTTCTTGGTATTTCTAACGCAGAAATTTAAGCTTACTTCTAGATTTGACCAGGCTCAACTATGCCTCGTTAGATATAACAGTAACTTATCTTCTAATATTTAATCTTCTCTCATATCTCGCCAGTATACAGCAATTAACCATTATATGAATTACTACACAACAGTAGTTAGTATTATTTTTTTTTTATCTAATGAAAATTAATATAATACTGTTACTATAGACGGAGTCTGATTAACCGGGTATACTGCACCCGCTCATATGGATAAATAGCTTAGGTCTTGTGCCACATGATGCCCTCAACCGGTCTAAGAGAAGGAAAAATCTGAATTCAAAATCAGTCTGGATAAAGGTCGGTCCCGTCAGACTATCTTGCCCATGAAACACCACTTCTAAATGGTGCCTCTACCGGTGACTGGATAATAATATTAATATTAATAATACTAATATACAGCAATTAATTACAGGGATTTGAATAATTCAAAAATATGAATTAATACGGAACAGTAATTAGTAATGATAATAATGTTTGATCTAATAAAAATAAATATAATATTGTTACGATAGTCTGATTATACGAATAGTCGGCACCCTCTCGCATCCAAGCATCGGGATCGTTATTCTTTCTTCTCATCTCCTTTATCCTCCCTAGTGGCGGAGTCTACTCCTGAAGAGTGTTGAGCAGGAGCCACAGAAGATTGTTTCTGGTAGACCCATCAGGTCGAGTTGGGTCCTCCCGATTGTCCGAATAGATGCAATGAAAATAAAATAAAAATTAACATTAAATAAATATTGCTAAATAATTAATTAATTAATTAAGATATCATTAGTAAATATTTAGAGATATGCGTATTTTCCATATACTTGACGTTCAAATCGAGTTTAAACTTCTTCTTTTATGTGGCGTGTCTCTTCAGGACGTAGGCGTTCAGGGCTCTCCACTTCCCCCTCTCCCTTGTAGTTCTCAATATATTTTGTCCTTTTGCTACTTCACCCAAACCCTGTTCCACCATCCGCTTGCTTAAGCCCTCTAGCTACGTCACGTGTTGCTTTCCCTTATTCCCTTTTCCTTTGTCTCGCTTTCTCTTTATCCTTCCTGTGAGTATCAGATTCTCCAATCCCCTTTCTCATTACGTGTCCCATCTTCCTGATGTTAAGCTTCTTCTTAGCTTGCATCCTCTCGAAAATCTCATCGTTGCTCACATGTTCCGTCTATATTATCCTTAGCATCCTTCTGAAGAACCACACCCCCGTTACCCGTGCAAATTTATTGTAACAACCGGTTTAGATTCCTCTCTTTCACCGTACGATCAGTTTTAGACCCACTGAAGTGAAAGGATGTAATCGATTTCTATTTTTCTTCAGATTAGGTTATTTGCAGTGGTGTGCCGTTATATGAATTTATTTTCGGGGTGTATGATATACTCTGTTGGGCTTGAAAAGATATTGTTTTATCCTTGAGTGCATGAGATTTTTAATCACGCCCAGACACTATTGTTTCGGATGTCGATTAGTTGTCATTCGGCCATTGTCTGCGATGGACGTTACTCCAAGGAAGCGTAAGATAATTGTAACGCTGCACGAACACAAAGGCAAGCGTTACCAAGTGTTATCGACTGGCTCGGAAATTCTGGTTTAAATCCAATCGAGAATCTGTGGTCAATCTGCAGTTAATGACTTCGTGAAATGGATATACGAAGTACTTACATGTGCACCGTTTCATTGGAAAAATACGAAAAAAAGTAAATAATTACGGAATTATTCGTTTTCTTTCAATTAATTTGCACAAGGATGTACCTTTTGCTTTCTTCCTCCCTGACGCATACGATTTTTAAAATTTAAATGCAACGTCAATCACCAGATTCAGTCTTTCTGAAACTTGTTCTTTTATTCTCTTTTCACAAATCTGATGTCCAAAATGAATCGTCTCACAGATACTAAAAAATTATTATAAAGACAATTGTTATGGTCCAGGTCCTTGTACCACGGTGATGGTCCAAGGTAGAACCAATAAATAAGTACTCGAATACGGATATGGATTACACAGATATATTACAAACAGGAATATATACAGAGAAGTAGAAAGTGTTAGTACGAACAATCAGCTTGAGTAGTAATTGTCTTAACACGACTCTGTTTCGGACTGCCTCTGACTCGACTGACTGACTCGCTCGGACTGACTGACAGACTCCTGACGGACTTCACTCCAGACTTCAGACTGAACGGTATTTAGTCACCCCCATGAGGGCATCAGGTGGCACAAGGCTGGTTTAACGTGGGATCTCCGAGCCCGTGGGCTCGGCCAAAAATATGCCCTTTGAACCCATATAAACGGGTTCGGGGTCGGTTTACCTCCACGAAAGAGACTCCGCCCTTCGGCGTAGCCTCGTTCGGTTTCCTCCTCGCCTGAAGGCAGAGAGGTCAACCGATCAGCCGAACAGCCGGTCGCCCGACTTCAGGTTGAACTCTCTACTTCCTCTTGAACTCTCTGCTTCGTCGTATGGAATAGTCCATTATGTTAATGTTGAAACTTGACTAATGCATGGAATAATAATGCAACACAAAATGTACTTAGAACAAAATGCATTGAAACAAGAAAGTGTACACAATATTCACATATAGTCTTTTGTATATTCCTGGGAAGACCGTTCCTGGAGAATGTGTTGACTGAGTCGCAGTCGGGCAGATTCTCTGGTTGAATCTCTTGATTCCTTCCCTCTCTTCCCGGTACCAACCATATTTATATGGTCGGTACTCCACTATGCAAATTAGGTGGATCCTACCACAACAGTTATTATTAGTAAGGTCCCCTAACAAAAATGATCGCTTGGGCTAAAGTAATTTATTTTTTACATACGTTATTTTTAAAAGAATTTAACAATATAAACAAAATACTTGTTGACAATAATTCCCTTCAATATTTCATCAACAATAAATAAATAAAACCCTAAGAAATAAAACTATTTTCCTATATAAATGTCGTTGTCTTGTTTGGGCCAGAATAAAGACACAATATTAATGAAAATTGGTAATACCGTAATATACAAACGAGCAAGAGTGTTAATACCGAACTGTCAGAGCGGCCTGTTGGGGGAAAATCTTTTCTGACAAAAGCTGTACCTGCTTTTATTAGTAACTTGGAAGAGTGCATCCGTGTATGGGTAATTTCACATAACAATAAATATAAGGATAATAGTAATATTAGTCATTTTATTATCAAGAAACATTCGACATGCATTCATTTATCGAGTAGCCAGTCCAAAGTTAGGATGTAATTTATAAAATCTTTCTCTTAAAACAATTTTGCAGGAAAATAGGTTTCTCAAGTTAAGTAGCAGTTAACACTCTTTCAGTTATTGATGGATATTACGTAACCTATTTGTTGAAATAATGTAGGACGTCAATGTGTTCACAGATGCATATGTAGAGCTTTCATTGATTACATTGGTTTGCATCCTCTCTCCTGTCGTCGTAGTACCGGCCTCTTTCCACGGCATGCACCAATAAACGACATCGTAGGAAGAGGTTTAGGATGCAGCTGGGTTCCCTTCCCAAATCGAACCGGTAGGCCTCGGTCATGGTGATGGAATGCAGCTGGATGGCATTACTATTTTTCATTTTAAAATAGGGAAGTCGTTGATTTGGGATGTGACCTGTGCATGGGATGGTAATTTGATGAGGTCAGCGGTCAATCGTCCTGGACGCTGAGATAAAAAAAAAAAAAAATAGTTAAATATTCTTCTCTTGCTGATAGATTTTTTTTTTTACTCCTCTGGCAGTGGAAACTCCTGGAGTTATTGCCCCTCTTTCGATGGCGTTCCTTCGAAGAGTTGGCGGGATGGCGTCTCGATTAACGGATGAGCCTCGCGAAACGGAGTGGCTCTTGCAGCGTGTCTCACTGGCAATGGTTCGAGGTAATGCTTTCTCCATCATTGCGGCTGGCAGAGAATAGCAAATATATATATATATTTACAGTTACTTTGTTTAAACTTTTTTTCAATAAAATGTTAATTGTTGATGATAGTGGCTGCTCCGAAAAAAGAACTCAGTAATTAAGTACTCAGTAATCTTAAAAATGTCGGAAAAGATTCTAAAGTTTTACTCAATTTTAGAAATTTTGGCCTTAACTTTACTATAGTCATCGCTCTTATTTTCGGATGTTGATGTTTCTGGTCACCCATACTTACAAAAAAACAACGTTTAAACAATAATATCTTCATTATGTCATTGATTTCACTCCGAGCTACGCGTGTTATCCATTTATTTGTTGCTGCTGTTTAAAGTCTTCAAATGATGTGGCTTCTCTTATTATGTACAAGTCACAGGTTTCATTTGTTGAAACCTATTTTTTCCATATTGATCTTAGAAAGCGTTTGAGTACAGCTGAATCTAGACATTTCTGAATGGGTTTAGCGCCAAGCATGCTATCCATCTAAAGTTTTGGTCAGATGACGCTATTTAAGAATATAACTAGAGTCTTCTTATCAATATTTTGATTTAATAGCAATGTACAGTTTTGTGCGGAACTAACGTTAGCGTACCCTAGTTTCTGTTTAATGTCCGTATCGCCTGTACTAATCTTTTCTCAATTGATTCATACACCAAGATATTTGAAACTGTTAGTATTTATTTATTCCACATCTGGAATTTTGATGATGCATTAGGAAAATGTTACATAACTACTTTCATTCCAATTCCAGAACAATATTTCTATTTTCGGGCAGTTTATCTTCAGATTAAGTCCACATATTCCATTATTCTTAATCAATGTCATTCTTTAAAAATGAAGTATAATTAAATTTTATTCAATTATATTGTAAATCCTATGTGAAACTAGCATACAAACCGACCTCCGTGGGTATTTTATGCTAGCTCCTGAGTTGAGCTCTCTGAAATAAATCTAAGAAAAAAGTGTTATGATATCAATTAGAATAGAAAATATAAAGCAATTTAAAAACAAAGACTAGAAGAGGAAATAAAATATTAATTTACGATTAAAAATCTGTGATGAACATTTGGTAGATTCGTTTTTATACTTTTGGTAAAATATACGTATTATAGATAAATATACTTCAGATATTTGCGAAAGGCTAAGAAGTTAAGATTAGTAGAACATTTAACTTTTCCTATTGCTTTACATGCATACATATATATATATATTTGTGTGTGTGTGTGTGCGTGTTTCTGTGTGTGCGTGTATCACAATATATATATATATATATATATATATATATATATATATATATATATATATATATATATATATATATATATATATGTATCTCCAAATGTAATGAGAACGAAAATATATAAATTCTAACCCGCACAACATTAATTCAAAAGAGGGCTTAATACCCATAGTAGAACAATAATTATTTATTATATTTTTTTCATATAGACAAAAACAGTTTACTCACTACAAAGATGCAACTTCGTTTCAATGCATTTAAATTGCACTTTGACTGGTGAGAAGCAAAATGGTTATGAACAATTATGTTTGTAAGCAAGCCGCATGTGAAACATGTGTTTAAGCACAGGATTTTGAAGATTCTCACTCTTTATCATGTATATATATATATATATATATATATATATATATATATATATATATATATATATATATATATTATCATTATTTATTTATTATTTATGTTTTCATTGTTTTTACATTTTTATTATCCATTACATTATTAATATTTTTATTAGTATTTGAATTTTATCACTGCATATTTTATAAAAATTATTATTATGATGAATTTATTTATTTTCTTATTACAACTAAAGTTATCTCGCTTAATTTCCGACGTTTAATTTTTAATAACAACGTCTGTTTTTAAATTAAAATTTATAATTCTTATTTTCAACCTTAATTGTTAATCTGGACCTAAAATCAAATCTAAAATTAAAATACAGTTCATTTAAACACTTAAAAATTATAATCCATTGTAACAATGAAATATCTGGTGATAATCAGAAGTTTTAAGCAAACGGTGTAAACCTAGAATTTGCACACAAAGATTGCAAATGGCATGTAACACCGAGTTGTTTAATATATCAAATAGCTCTGTTATTTAATATTGACCACTGTTTTTTCTTAAACTATAAGGTATATATATATATTAGGTTGGTGCAAAAATAATATCGTTCTTTGACGTATTTTTAACGTCAAAAACCGACATTATTTTTGCTTCGACCTAATATATATATATATATATATATATATGTGTGTGTGTGTGTGTGTGTGTGTGTGTGTGTATTTATTTATATATATTTACGTATTATATATATATATATATATATATATATATATATATAGAGAGAGAGAGAGAGAGAGAGAAACGCACACACAAAGAAAGAAAGAAAGAAAGAAAGAAAGAAAGAATGAAATATAAACAAAAGGAAAGCTTCTCTTTACCGACTCGTTTCATCCTCTGAGGGAAATTATCTCGTCCAATGTAAGGATTTTATTTTGCATAAGTTGTTTATAAACAAAAGTAAAATGTTGTTAGGTTTGCTAAATTGTTCACTTTAAGAACATCCATATATCTAACATACCTTCAAAATATTAAAAAAGAATGAAACTTGTGAAATGATAACCTTCTCCTTTTAAAATAAATATATATCTAAATGAATTTGTCTGACTAAAATAAAATTCTAAATAATAATTACATTAAAATATCAGACACCAACAATAACAACAGTGATGACTTTCATTTATTAGGCATTAAGTCGCGTCACATTCATCCTGCTTGACTTCCGTAATTAGCTGGATTTTTAATTATTAGCGTTTTAAAAAGATTAAAGTTTCGAAAAAAATAACAATTTTTCACACACCTTATAAATACTTGTTGTAAAATAAAATCCTTACATTTGATGGTATAGAAAACGTTACCTTTTGTGTCTTTATTTATAATTTCCTTTTACTGATATATTTTTATTCATATCGGAATTCGTGATATGTTCTGAACAAAAAAAAAATAATAATTTGCAATATTTTTAAAGAATTTGTCTATTTTGTTGTCCGCAAAGTATATGCTTGTGTAGCAGGTGGTCGCACATTTTCCAAATCCTCTTGCAGAAATTAGCCATTCGAACATCTATCTTATCTTCGCTTATTCTAGAAGCAGCTGGAGTGTCGCATCGCAAGTGTCTGCTCATCCATTTTCACATACACATCGTCAAATCCGTTTACCTCTCTAAAATTTCTATCTATAGATAAAATGAATTTAATACCTTGTTGCACAACTACTGCAACTTTTTCTCTGTACACGTTGTAGAGTCGAATTTACTGACACTTAGAGAGGACAATAGATGTTATTTCATGCCATCGTACACGTACACGTATACGTATTTTCATGAAATTAAAATGAACAAAAAAAAATCACAGATATTATATTCTTCCTTCCCAAAAGAGTCACAGAATAAAAAATTTGCGGATGAAATACTCGACCTCTGTTTTAAGAATTACACTAATCTATATAGAGAGCTATCGAAAAATATGAGACATTTTTTCATATTATGATGTTCTGATTTATGAAATGACTTGTCTTTTTTTTTAATCTCTTTATTTAATTGCATGGTTTGTGAACTGAAAAAATATATGCAAGTGTCAGAAAATAAAGTAACGTCTAAGACGAGAATCAAACCCTCGCCCACCCCGCAATCAAAATGTCGTCACCCAAGAGATAAAGAACATGGCAACAATTCGCAGGTGCAAGCTTCTTCCATTTTTCCGAGCTAAAGTGAAAACTGAACTGATGCCTACTTGTTAATCGTAGATTTAGTCTTAAATTGTTTTCAATATTTTGAAATATATTATTTTCATCACTGAAGGTACATCAAGTGTTTTTCTTACGTTTTCTTGATTTTTATTTATGGATTATATCCGTCTATTCGGAGAACGTAACGATATAAATAATCTATGATAAAAAAAAAGAAAAGAAAATCAATATATATGCAATGTTAGATATGACAGAGCGAAAATATTTTATCTCCAAAAGAATTAGAATTATTTTTGGTGATATATTATCGTTGAACCAAAAGGAATATATATATATATATATATATATATATATATATATATATATATATATATATATATATATATATATATATATATATATATATCAAATATATGGTGTATTTCAATTTATATTATAATGAATCATTCATACAAAAAGTACATTAGTAAAGTTAATGATATAAAATGACGAAATCCCTTCAAAAACAAAATACTTTCCATGCCTGAAGATGGCTAAAGTACTTGCGTATTAAAGAAATAACTTATACAGCTTATTTTTTTAAAACAAGGATCATAACATCCATCGTGTGATTTGTAGATTAATGCACCTCTAAAATCTTGCTTGCCAAGGGATTTCGCCAATTCCAGTCGAATCCATTAAATTCATTTATGTGCTAATAC
This sequence comes from Acanthosepion lycidas, assembly GCA_963932145.1. NCBI lineage: Eukaryota > Metazoa > Mollusca > Cephalopoda > Sepiida > Sepiidae > Acanthosepion > Acanthosepion lycidas. The sequence goes on along the minus strand of OZ010590.1, from coordinate 41,852,537 downwards.
CCTAGGAAAAGGATGAATCTTCTTCTTCCCCATCCAGATATGATGAAAATAACAGAGCAAACTGGGTTCTATAGCCCTGGATGGCAATTGGTCGAGCAGAAGGAAAACTCTGAATTCAATACCAGGGTAGGTTTTGTTGGGTACCCTGTGGCTCATAGTGCACCAGGTCTCTGTATTCGGCCCTTCCAAAAGTGTGATTGGGTCTGCAAAAAGCCATACCCCATTATAATCAAATATCATATGATTGTCTGTTTGGCTGTCGGTTCCTAGGAACTGAGCCGCTTGACCCTCATACGTCAAATACGACGCGAGTGTCCAGCATGCATATATATATATATATATATATATATATATATATATATATATATATATATATATGTGTGTGTGTGTGTGTCTGTGTGTGTCCTGGGTATGACGATAATCTACATCTGGTAGCAAAGCCTCTCATCGTAAATTCAAATCACTTCTCAACTGCTGTTCACAAGTCCACTCTAAATAAATAAACCCAGAGGTGTTGATATGCCGCCAAACAAAATAAACAAAAACAGTTCGAAGAAAATATGATACAAAGACATTCAAAACACTTATTCCAGCTTTGGGTGAATATTCTTGATGTTCAAATAAATTATATATTATAACTTAATATATGGAACATCGGCTACCAAGTCATTCGAAACACTTATTCCAGCTTTGGGTAAATATTCTTGATGTTCAACTTAATTCACGGAACATCGGCTACCAAGATATTCGAAACATTTATTCCAGCCTTCGGTAAATATTCTTGATGTTCAAATAAATTATATATTATAACTTATTATATGGAACATCGGCTACAAAGTCATTCGAAACACTTATTCCAGCTTTGGGTAAATATTCTTGATGTTCGACTTAATTCACGGAACATCGGCTACAAATCATTCGAAACACTTATTCCAGCTTTGGGTAAATATACTTGATGTTCAACTTCATTCACGGAACATCGGCTACAAAGTCATTCGAAACATTATTCCAGCTTTGGGTAAATATTCTTGATGTTCAACTTAATTCACGGAACATCGGCTACCAAGATATTCGAAACATTTATTCCAGCTTTGGGTAAATATTCTTGATGTTCAAATAAATTATATATTATAACTTAATGCACGGAACATCGGCTACCAAAACCTTCAAAAGACTTATTCCAGATTTAGTGTATAGTCATCATCATAAGTTAATGCTTAGGATATCTGCTAAGAAGATATTCAAACACATTCCTCTTATCTTTCTTTCGTTCTTTATTTCTACAAGTGAATTTTTCTTTATATCTTTTTTTCGTTTTCTTTCTTTCTTTCCAACTCTTTCTTTCCTTCCTTCTCTAAAATCCTTTCTTTTTCATCCTTTTTCTTTCCGTTTTTTCATTTGTGACCTGACTTTCTTTCACGCATTTTTATTACGCGATTATTCAAGTAATGTTTTCGCATATTTCTTCAATCGTCCTACAGCTACTTTTCTAACCCTATATTTTTCCCTCGTTTCTTTTTCTCTTCCATCCATTTCCCTTTTGTTAATATTTCAAATTCATATACGTTATTTGTTACTTTCCAAAGAAGTCCACCAAACTGGCTTTGAGGTGCAGAATATGGACTGCAATGGATGTGTAAATTTAAAAGACGGACATGTCGAACAGGATGTTGCCCAAAATAAATATAATGTATAACATATATATATATATATATATATATATATATATATATATATATATATATATATATATATATATAATGGAATAACACTTTCGGCCTTGTCTAAAAACTTTTGACTCTGCTCAAATCAGTCTGAAAACACGGAAACACGGATTCTCGTTCGATTACGGATGTTAAGTGAAGTCGAGCTTGGTTGGTATTTATATGGTGGCGCGCTTGGGGACACCGTGTACTATAAGCAGCCTCCTATAAACTGATATAGGTTTCGATTTTAAATAACTCGCAAAGGATTGACAAGCCGTAAAATTCAAATCAGTCAATTCTGGAACTTTTAAATACAACACTGATTGGCCGTAATAAATAAGTACAAGACGCGATATTGTTGACAGAACGAGAACAATCAAACATCGTAGATTAAAAAGATAAACAGATCAGTTTTATTTCCGGTATTTACACCCAAGCTAAATGCACGGTCTTTCTTGATTTTTATTACAACGCTTCGTTAGTTGTGCCCCCAAACGATGTTATTTTTTTTAGAATTCTCACATGCATTAGCCTGACGGATTAAAACGATGAGTTCTGAAATCGGTGATATATTAATTGTGAGTTTAATTACTGGACCACGTAGTACGGTTGCAGCTTTGATGGTATTTTGGATGAGATTGTTTAGCGGAATATCAACACCTCGATGGGCTATCTAATGCCGAAATCTAAATATTTTGTCGGTAGCTTTATACTTTCATTATAAAGTATCATCATCATCATCATCATCATCATCATCATCATCAACTCCTTGACTTTTAGTGCGTATCCGAATGCAGAAGCCGCACTAACTCTTTTCCACGACTGTCTATCAATGGCAGCCATCACCGTCTCTAGCACAGCCATAGTTCATTGTATGACATTCCCAAGCAGTCTTTTTTTCTTTTTGCGTTGGCATCCTCTCCTTCAACGGTGACTTGGATGATGGTCTTGCACAAGCTGTCGTGTCTTCTAATGTGTCCAAACCACACCATTTTCTCCATTTGACAGTGGCGAGAAGAGGTTTCTCGTGGCTCACAAATCTTTCAACCGTTTTCCGCAAAAAAGCATTGTTTGTTTTTTGTTCCCAATAGAAAATGCCAAGGAGTTTTCTCATGTATGCAAATAGTATGTTTTTACTATATTTTTTGTAGATGATAAAATGTATTGATGTCAATTTTACTATGAAAATTTAGTTTTTTTATTTCTTTTAGTGATACATTGATTTTCATTTAAACAATGTATTTACGATGAGAGGCATTGCTGCCAGATGCATTGTCGGTCATTTTATTGTAAAAATATACTGTTGATATTTATTTAGTGGATCATACCTTGGATCCTAACTGTTGCTACCGCCACGGATCCGAATGGACCTAGGAACAACAGCAGGTAAGTGGTGGTTACTCGCTTCTCAAAACATTCAGTCTCCAGATCAGATGCTTTACTCCCGTATCTAGTCATAACCAGGGCGAGGATTCAATAAAAATAAAACTGTTAATAATTGAGCAATAGCGACAAAGATCTAAACGAAATAGTTCTATATGTTGAAACCCGAACTAGAAAAATCTATCCCTGTAAATGAAATTTCTTTTTTTCAAAATTCCCTAAATGTTCAGCAAGTACCTGATGAAGACCGGGGGCACGATAGCTGAAACGTCGCGATAATAAAAGCATGTTGACAGTCGTGTACATGTAAACACCAATTCTACGTCCTAGAAATTGAGACAGAAAGTTTCTCTATAGAGAATTTCTTTTGTCCTTCATTACATCGGTAGTGTTTATACTGTTTGAGAACAATTCACTTTCTACTTTGATGAGATGCACTTATTTCCATAACAGAAGTAACAATCTTGTATTTAATAACATTAGTTATTTGCCTTTGTAAGTTTCGATTTCCAAGCGAGAAGTTCAGCCAATAATAAAATTATCTTTTTTTTTTCTTTTTACTTTTAGACGAGGGACAAAATATCTTTCATTTATCTTTGTTTATTTCCTCCATTCTATTGAAATTACGCATCAGGTGTGATCAGACCTGGTCCCGCCCATTAGCAAACGCGAGAACCGGTCGCATTTCAGGAAATATTCTATCATCTTCAAATACATAAAATTCATTACAAGATAGTTTAATCTTTTTATATTTTCCTCATAGTCAGATACCAGATTAAACCAGCCTGGCACAAAGCCAGCTTATTCCCTAAGCTTAATTTTATTATAAAAATCGAATTTTATATATAATCTGCAGCACAAGTTCGTCTCTATAGCCCTGATAAGCGTATTATTTCTTTAATAATCTAGCATTGTCAGGCTATACTGGGAAACATATTGAAGAAATAACTTATATATACTTATTTGCTACTTTGAAGAACATGACAAACTTTTTACATATGGGTTGTTTAAATTAGTCAAAATTATTGTGCACCTCATGACGAAGAAACTCTTTACTAAGACATGTCGTTCTGTAGGACGCTGTTGCCAAAAGGTGCGTTATTTAAAAGATTTTCATAGTTTCATTCAAGGTAATCAATAAGTGTACACACTAATACTATGAAACATACTGATTATAACTGCAAAATTGTCCAATTGTTTGATTAAGCTCTGAACTGTGGGTATCGTAGAAGTTTTTGAGCATATTTTACTGGAATTCTCCAAATTTTTTATAACATTATTGGACTAGATTTTAAGCAAAAAGAATGTATAATTACTCTCGAAGCTTAAGAGAAGTATCGTGATGAAATCGCTCATAAACGAAAATGAAATGACCATTATTAATTAAGTAAAGTTAAAAATAGGAAGCGCATGTGAGATTGAAATGAAGTTCAAATACACACACACACACACATATGTATATATATATATATATATATATATATATATATATATATATATATATTAGGATAGTGCAAAAATAATGACGTAATAATGTCGTTTTAACGTCAAAAAATGACATTATTACGTCATTATTTTTGCACCAACCTAATATATATATATATATATATATATATATATATATATATATATATGATATACATCATATAAAAAGTGCCTTGGTGATGAAGAGGTCGAGGATTAGACTTGATATAGCGCCGCTCGATTATATATTCCATGATGGAATTACCCTGTCACCCCTACGACTGCTATCCCCAATCCTCTCTATCCAGAGCATCGGAAGACGGTTCAAGCAAGGAAATATGTGAGAGAAATTATTAGGAAGATTTGAGATAATTATAATTAAGTAATTTATCGAGTATAGAAGAAATTCAACAGAATGAAGAAAGCACTAGACGGATGTTCGTCCTATATTTCATCCAGTACCGAGAATTTTAACCCGGATAGTCACGTTATCAGTCAAACGTCATACCAACTGTACCAACGGGCCTCGGTGACGAAGAGGTAGCAAATCAGACTCGATATAGCGCCAGAACTCATCTGAGTTTCCCTTACCAAGAGGACACTACGTGCCACGATTACTATCTCCAAGCCACGCCATCCATATATATATATATATATATATATATATATATATATATATATATATATATATATGTGTGTGTGTGTGTGTGTGTGTGTATTACTATCATTTTCCAATGCATTCAAGATGATCTTCGCCCGAATTTCCATGCTAGTAGAGATAGTGCAGTTATAGACTCGCCAAATCGCGCCATAGTGAGGGAGGTTAGAGTGGTATATTAATTCTTTCCAAGAAGGACTCGGAAATGCTTTGGAACTCTATCGAGTGTGAAACTATGGCGTGGGTAACTCCTGCCTAAGTATGTCAACATTACTCTATTTTCGGCCTGATCTGTATTTTGCACAAGAGTTGTATGCGAATCAATTTTCATGTCTACACTATATCAATTATTCTGTTGCAAATAAATGTTTACAAAAAATAGACTATAAACCAAAGGCTTAGTACAAATCGGAGAAAGCTGATTTTGAGAGTTAAACTCATTTGTTAATCATTCCCTGAAAAGATTGAAGCTATATATATATATATATATATATATATATATATATATATATATATATATATATATATGAAGTCGCTACCATTCAAATCGCAGAGGTAGTTTATCACTTTTAGACTTTTAGATTGACATGATACAGTAGTAACTGTCGGAGAGTGATTAAACTTAGATGCATGCAGAGGATTAACAAAGTGGATTTATATTATTGCCATTATTATTATAAGTTTGTTAATCCCTTGTCTGCTTTTTAGGATTAATCATTCGCTTATAGATGTTACTGTGTTTTGTAAACATCCAAAATCGAATGACCTCTTTATCATGAATAGCAACTGACACACACCCTAATTCCTTCATTCAACAAAGGCTGCATATTCTTTATTTAGTAATCGTTGTTTATATAATTAATTTTCATTTCTCACTGTGGATATGCCGTAAGTGCAACCTTCTTTATTTAATTGTTTGAAAGTGAGAATTATCAGTTTAATTCCCTGTTCTAACATAAGGCCATCTCTGGGAGGTTGTTCACCGTCTCCCAACCTGTTCATGGAACACGCATCTCAACGCCTTAATATCCGAGTCTACTGGCCATAATTCTGTACCAAACCCCAAATTTATATCGATTTCTGCATATGGAATACAATGCTTTATATGCAACTTCTGGAATATTGGTTATGGATGAATTCCGGATCATTTCCAAGACAAAATTTGACCTGTGTCATGATCACTTCCTCGAGTCTTTATATTATATCTCGTTTATATCGATATAAGCAATGTCACTCGACGGGTTTAGCTTAAAATATTTATCCGCATTAAAAATATTAATAACTTGTTTGGGGGGTTTTGAAATTTCCTTACGCTAAGAAGGCATGAGCTTCATATTCTGTCTAAATTTCTAGGATGAGGATTGATCATTATTAATTACACTTGGAATATTGTCTCCATCTCTGTTGCTGCTATAGCAACATGCTATGCGGACTCCTTAGTTGAACTAGCATAGAAATGAATATGATATGGCTGCCGTTCATAAATAAATTAAGAGAAATGACAGCAAGGCCTGAACAGCAGCAATGAAAAATTGAATCCGCAATGAGTGCAAACTAATGTGATAGATACTTGTAAAAGTAATCATCAGCCTGTAGGTAAAGTTTACGACTCCAAATTAAAGCGTTGATTCGTGAATCCGGTTAAATAATAATTAACAGTTCAATCCCTGATAAAATGTATTATAAATAAGACAAGATATCACTGTACATAATTTGAAACTCCCTGAAGGTTACATGGATCGACAGTCACCTTATTAAGGTCTAGAGTGCCCAATGGCCGAAGCGTTGCAATAACAATATTAAAGACTGAGACAATAATCCATGTGTAAATAAGAGATTTATGTATTCACATAATTTATCATTTTATTTAGTCAATTCACCTTAATCAAAGGGATAATGCCATTAAGACTCAAGGGCATAGGGGAAAGAAAATAGGATAAAAAAAACTTTAGAAAGAACCGTAGACCCAATCTTAAACAAGGAACCAGGTATAAACCTAAACTCCTGTTCAAACGACCGAGTAAAGTACGCGAATCGTACTATAAGGTACCCTATCTACTAAATTAATCCAAAGTATTCCAGAGAAACATACACGGTAATCGGCTTGGTATTTATAAAAATTATATATAAAAATTAAATGTTTCATTCAGCACATATGAATCACAAAATAAAAAACCATATAAAATAAATTGTTATACATAGTTTAAATATATAATGCAATACTAGGATGTTAATGAAAACACCGAAGATTTTAGGAGGCAAATGTTTTAGCTATTGAAGTATAAATTAGTAAAAGGAAAATTTAATCTAGTTGAGGATCGTTTAGAATCAATTCCCTTTTTATTCAAATCTCGTTTTATTGTGAAGTTTAACGTTTTAATTTAATTTTGTGTAGAGTTTAAATCAAAAGTGGAAATTGCTTCTACCCAAGTAATAATTCGCCCTTTGCAAAAGAATAAAACATATAATAGTTATTCTAATGCGTAAACGTTTTTAAGATTGATTAAAAGGCCGTATTCACAAATTATCTCAGCGAATGAAAAGAAAAGCAATCGTTGCGTTGAAAAAGTAAAGAAAATCGAGAAAATCGAACGGGAAAATTTCAAGTTATTTCAATTTACCAGTGTGGATGTAGTTACTATCAAAGCTTGCTCATGAAAAATAATTTACTTGCTCGAATCTCTTGGGGAAAACGCAATATCTCTAATCAAATAAAAAAAAAAGCGATGTTCTTTCAAAACTGAATGGGTTAACTAGGACTCGGAAAATTATATTTTCTCAAATAAATATCAATTGGAACTGTTTTTCCCGTTTCGAGAAAAGGTTGGAGAAGGTCCACTGAATAACTTCCAATGAATGGTTCATTCGGGCAATGAATGGCTTCATTTAATCACCTGAGTATTTTTTTCTCCCTGCCATGATTATGGCTGATGCTAACCTCTGGAAGAGCAAATCATTGCGGTTTCTTGTGCTCACGTTTTCTAATGATATGAAATGGAGTGATTTCATTGAAACAGTAAATATGTCTACTACTAGGATATTTGGTTCATTCTTTTCGTGTCAGAATCCACCCATCTACCATTTGTCCGTGCATCGATTATTGCTGTCATCATATCTAGTCTGATTGTCCGACTTCAGATCACGAGATTATTGACGAAATTCAAAGGAGGTTCCGCAGTTTAATCGATCCTGGTCTCGCATCTCGAGTTCAATCCCATTCTCATCGACTCCATGTGGTTTCCCTCTGTCTTTTCTAAAAATACTTTTATAGCAATTATTCTGACATACCTTCACATTTGGTACCTCGACCGTATAAAATATGCTACTAGATTGGCAACTAGATGAGATCCTGTTACTTTTGAAAGAGACAGATGCAACAGTCAGTTTTATTCCAATAGTTCCTTCGCTCGCACTTATCAGTTTCCTGTTTGTAATTTGTTGTCTCTGGGGGCGGGAACAGAACTTATACATGATAGTCGCTTGTAGAGGTCTTTGGACTTCCATGTCGGTTAATTACGGAAGAGCTTGACTATTTGAAATAAGAGCAAAATAGTACAGGTAATCGATCCATTGGTACATAATAATATAAGAGGTGAGCCAAAGACGGTTTAAGTGAGAGAAATATGAATGTTGTCGGATGTCTAATACATTAAAGATGTAACCGGAAAGGATCCATTTTGTGGTGACATACACACACAACAGACGATCTAATCTTAAAGATCAGAAGACGAGAGAGGGAGATGAAAATAAAATAAAATGATAAAGTTCTGGGGGAGAGAGATGCGGCGGGGGAACTAAAACTGAATGGCATTTATAAATTTGACTCCCCTCTTTAAAACTTCTCTCTGTTAAATTTGAATCCCCCACCTTCTATCGTCTGTTGCCCCTCTCTTTAGCTCTAACATTCGTCCCACACTCTCTCTAATTTTTTTTTTTATTTCCGGAGTTGTTTTTTTTATGCTTTTTGAAATTGTAGGTCTGATGAATTGGATCGTATTTACGATTCCAACGGAATAAATTTTGACCATGGAATATTAGTATTTAAGCCACTTTATTATATATATATATATATATATATATATATATATATATATATATATATATTATTATTATTATTATTATTATTATCATTATTATTTCAGATTCATTTTACAGGTCATTCAAAATGATCTTCGCACTCTCTAACATTCTAACTTTCAGTCCTGAAGCAACATACATTTCACGTACGATTTCCTATTCAAGTCTTTTTTTCACTGCTCTTTGGACTGTCATAGCTGAAACTCTTCTCTCACGTGCCAATCGTTATATGGATTCATTTGAATCTTTTCTGATTAAATTTGTTTAGCTCTAACTTGAAATGTTGTGACCTCCTGAGCCAGTTTTCCTCTCTACTGATCCCTCTCTTTTAAACTTAATCACCGTTCTCTTGATGGTTCTTCAATAGACTTTGACGATGGAATCCAAAGTATGAATGCTGGCACCATTACTGAATGTCTTAATGTTAGTTTCCCTTTCATCACTGCTCAGTTGGGAAGATAGTGGAGATAGCATAAAACAATTATAAACTGTTCTCTTTCTAGCTGAATAACTGAAAGGATTTTCATTTATTCTTAAGACAAATGGTGTCAGGATGGTTAAATTTCTCTTTTGTAAACCTTGAAAAAGAATCTAAGTTTAGTGGATTTTAAATTTTAAACATTTTTTGGAATGGACAATTATATTGTTACACGATATGGACAATTTTGCGATTACTCCTCTTATTAAATTAAATAATATAGACATATTATATTCTGTTGATGTAATGTAATTTATCTATGAAGGCACCGTAGCTTTTTCATACCTAAGTACTTTGTATTTCTGACTAGAAGGTTTGTACTTATCATCATTATCACGATGTCTTCCATTTTATTTGTCGGATAAAAGTTCTATTGCCCAACGTATAAATAAGACATTCCTGTCTATCTTCATAATAGAGGAAAATATTTGTTGATATCACCAATATGCAACAGCACGAAAATAATAAACACAATCTTTAAATTCTCCAGGCCGTCGCTATCAAAGCAACCGAAAAATCAATAGAATGTATTACAAATAAAGAGGCAACGTGTTGAAGTGCATATGGCAAACATTCTATGACATTTTACTTCCTCACAATTCCTAGAATTCCCTAATATTGGAACGATTGTTTCGCAAAAGAGTTCACAGCAAGAACGGATAAATATAAAATTTGAAAATAATTAAAAAAAAAGAACGAGTTCACGTGTGATTTTAAAAGAAGTCACCATCACGACGCACCATCACGACGCTTATTCTATTACAATGACGATAAGTTTTTCTTTGTAATTTAAACCTGAGCATTATCTTGGAGGAGATCGAGAGTACTTGGTTTGGAAAAAAAAACAAAAAAACACGGCGCCTTACTTGCTGAATTTCATCTTAACGCCAAAAACTTCACTAGAAATTTAGAAAGGGTCAATATAAAAATATAATCGATATCTCTATATTATTCAATGAAATATGCTTGAGTGAAGATATGTTGCCTATATATATATATATATATATATATATATATATATATATATATATATATATATATATATATGATGTAAGAAGAATAAATAATACGAAATAAAAATAAAGCTACGCAACTGTCACCGTCAAATCGTTCGATACTCAGGTTAGGTTCATTTCTTGGCTTACTTAGCTCATAGTTCTGGCCTTAAAGATGGAAAACTCTCCTTTTTCCTTTTTAACCGGGTGTGAATATTCTGGCTACATATTATATATATATATATATATATATATATATATATATATATATATATATATATATATATATATAGATACGTACATATATATATATATATATATATATATATATATATATATAGATACGTACATATATATATATATATATATATATAAATATATATATATATATATGTGTGTGTGTGTGTGTTGTCCAATCATCTTGCTATAATTTCAGCTCTCTTACTTATTAGACATCATAAATATAGCAACATCAATATAAGTATATAATATAATTTACAAAATTTCACTGTATGACTTTAATTCGTCCTTACTAAAAAGTATCTTTTAATCACTGTTTTTGGCAAATATATTTTAACCGAGTGGTGTTTTTACACTATCTTCTCAGCCTGAACGATGTTACATGTCTATGGTACCTCCTTTCAAATGCACCCTCTGTTGAAGTAATGTAACTCATCATAAGGAGGCGCTTTACATCGACTTCCTTCTCACAGAGCTCTCTGTTTAACGGACATTTATCACTTTTTCTACAATTACACATTTTTATATTAGTCGGAGCTTTCCTCTCAGCTTTCTCTATTTATGTCCCTTAATGATCTTCTTCCTATTGTGTATTGTGCTATAGCTAACTTCTATTGTATTACTTTGAGGATTTTATAGAATACTCTATAACTGGAAAGTTCTTATTCGATATGACCAAGAATTTTGGTCGTAACTTTTAAATTAAACTGGGTATTGAATTATTCACTATTCGTTTTTCTCTTTACCTTTAATCGAAATAGATGATAACGATTGACATTACAATTCAGTTTTTTTTTAAGATCATAGGTGACTGGAAAAAAAATAAGCCTGAAGAGAGCCCGACAAGGGAGAATTGTAAAGGAAGCAAATTTTAACAGGGAATTTACAGTTTCATCTAGCCATCTCAACTATAAAATTAGTGAGACCATGCCGCCTATCTACTACGTCGGTTAAATTTATAAGAGCCTAGGATAAGACAGGATAGTTCATTAGAATAATTATAGAAAAGTCACATGGAAGCTACGTTTCGGTGATGGGAAAGTGACTGAAACCGGGATAACAAACCAGTACCAATAACATTGCAGATTATTCATTGCATTTTACCAATCATCACTAAATGCATAGCAGAAGCACGGGACCAGATGTGATGACAATATTCAATAAATAGACAAGCGACAAATATATAAATGTGTAAAATATATTTTGGCAAGAAAAAATCTCTAGCACGAGAGAGTGTAACATGTTTCGTGGCAGCAAACCTAATAACTGACTTAATATAATGTTTCCATTTCATGTCAACAAAAAATATTAGCCCGAGAAAGTCCAGTGAGTAAATCTCCTAGATGTTAGCCACGGTCATGTTGATGGAGAGCAAAAACGTTTGTCTAAGACACTTAAAATAGACCATTTTCTTTTAGGATGCGTTAAAATTCATTTTCGTTTCGGATGCTTTAAAATTCATTTCTTGAACCAGTTAACAACCATATTGTAGGTCATTTTTTTAAACATTTTCTGCTAATTTCATATTTTCTAATCTATCAGACTTACCATTAACGCGGAACTATCATTTGTTTTGCCTACTGTGAAACATCACATACGACACAGAAATCAATGCACTGTTCATCTGTACTTATACTTCACTTCAAAGACATTTATACGCAGATTTTTATTTTGCTGCCACTTGGCCGGGGAATCCTTAATTAAATATTTGTTTCCGTAAGCATTACTCGCCAGTTACCTGATTTTTCCATAATCATACTGGACGTGTAGTACCGTAATATTACCAATGCATTGAGAGTAACACCTCTGAGGAGCGGACTTTATAAAGAAAATGATCATTAATACGAAAGCGAACATTAATAATACAAAAATAAAAAGTTGAAAGATTTATATCCCGACTCAGACATTCCGAAAGATAAATCCACACTTCAGTTTTAATAGAAACCAATTATATTAGGTTTCTATTATATATTTCTAATTATATTGGGAAAAAAACAATTGAATTATCTTACTGGGGAAGTACCGATTTACCTCTGCAATGCATTGGATTAGCAGGTAACTGTCTAAACATTTTATTTATTCACTGCATCGCATATTTTCTTTCTTTTATCATTTCTTACTCTCTCTCTCAACAACACACACACACACACACACACACACACACATACATATATATATATATATATATATATATATATATATATAT
>OZ010590.1:41824330-41834330 GCA_963932145.1 Acanthosepion lycidas | reverse complement strand
ACAAGTATTTAATATCTTCGAGGATATCTGAATGGTCCTCACAATCTAGTTCTATACATTTAATATGACAAGGAAAGATAAATGTTGGTCTTTGATATTGTTGTATAATTAGTAAATGCTTCCAGAGTCTAACAGAAAAAAATGCCCTCTAAGCATAGATGAAGAATTATATTTTATACAATTCAAGAGCGTTTGTAGTTTGATGAATAAAAGGAGTGACATTATTTTTAATATTTCGCACTTAAACGGATTTCATTTAAAAACATTACAAGGGGACATTACTAGACAACAGAAAAAAAACCTTGCGGCTCAACACAACAACAAATGCAACAAAGGTAAATTTAAACCTATGCTAATATATTAAAATACCATTCCCTTGTAATAAAAATATGTGTGTGGAGAAGGAATATATATATATATATATATATATATATATATATATATATATATATGTGTGTATTCTTGAAAAAAACACACACAGATAATAAACACGTATGGAAGAAGGTCTGACGACATCCATGAGAACAAAAAACATAAGAACAAAAGATTCCATTCTTTCCCCTTTCTGTGACCAATCTTGATTGTTTCATTAACACTTAAGCAGAAGAGCATTCTTCTGCCATTCCAGGATGAGTTTGGATCACTACTACGCCCAAAAGACAATGTTTAAACGACTCAGCATAAACATAATTGCTATAAATAATATATGGAAATAAACATTCTTCGCCTGATGAAGTTCACAGGACACGAAACACTTGTAGCAAAAACTAAAATGTAATATATAATAAACTCACATTATGACCAAGTCATTTTCGTCTTCTTTTTTCTTTAAAATATACACTTTTCTCTCGTTTGGACTATCTCACCCTTATACACACACACACACACACACTGACACTCATTTATATATATATATATATATATATATATATATATATATATATATATATATATATATAAATTACATGTAGATAAAATTGTATACCCCATATGATATATGGGCATTTCACCCAGAACGGTCTCGTCAACACCAAATAGGTAGTTCAAATTTGAATCATAATTTTTTTGTAAATAGGAAGAAAGTGGAGGTGCTTTCACAACTAGGGATATGTATTTAAAATGGGAGGGGGAAGAGAAAGATAAAGAAAGAAAAAGAAAAAAATAAGGTTGGGAGGGGGAATGGAATAAATCATTATAAAGTAGTGAAAACAAGATGAATTTTCTTTTCAAATTCATTTTGATTTATCTCCTTTATAATTTATCCTGCTCCCAAATTTTATTCTTGTATTTTTTTCTCTCTTTCTCTCCCTATTCCCCCTCCCATTTGAAATATATTTTTCCTTAGTAGTAAATTTCATTTCTCTTTTTTCCTATTTACAATAATATTATGATCATTTTTTTATCTTTGTGCTGATATCGGTTATTGAATTTTATCTAGATGTAATTTATTTATGCTCTGTAATAAATACATTGTGCTCTCTTTTATAGATATTTTTCCTACTAGGTTTCAATTGGATTACTTACCGCGGATTTTTACCTAACTATCTATCTATCTATCTACATATATATATATATATATATATATATATATATATATATGTATATATATATATATATATAGTAAAGTTTTAGTAAAGGTTTTCTATATGTTCTTTTAGTAATAAGAGATATCTATATCTATATCTATATATATATATATATATATATATATAGATAGATAGATAGATAGATAGATAGATAGATATTTCTTATTACTAAAAGAACATATAATAAACCTTTACTTAAAGTACCTTTAATGTTTCTCACATGGCCCAAAAACTTTCACCAGATAAGCGGACAATGGGGAAAAAAAGTAAATAAATATTATACATTTTGATAGACTATTGTGGATGGTGGTGAGAAGCCAATTGAATACATGATTACTAATAAATAAATCCACTTATAAAGATAATGGCCGACACTCGAAAAATATTCTTGTTTGGAAACATCATTGTCATGTTATAAGCAAATTGTTAATGCTATTTTTGCTTCAAAAGCAAAAACTAAACCTAAATTATCCAGTCATGTTCTTAAACAGTCTTGTCCAATCAGGATCTCATGCGTATATACCGCATGGCGGCAAAATATTTCAGAAATTTCTAAACAGTCAGCTGTATGCGCTTCTTTCAGATTCATAATTAAAAATGGCGATTGAAGCACGTAGATATTGGCGAGGGTCATCCTACTTCGGAACATCTGGATTGGTGCTCCCAAATCATTAACAAAGAAGTGTACTGGATGAGAGAAACTACGATATTTCAGGCGTTCAAACGAAGGAAAAAATAAAATGGATTGCAACTCGTAAAGAAAATAATGATTTAACAAAGATGCTGACGTTCTGCACTATTTCGAACAAAAAGTTTGTACGGAAGCCTCGATCAATACTGGAAAGAGCGACAAAACTTAGTGCACTTGATAAAAACCTATTTTTCTGAAAACTTGTCTTAATGGAAAGATTCCAGCCGACGGTAAGACGGCTTGCCCGGTTAATGAATGTTGAATGTTTTCATATCAGGAAACGACTTATTATGTTTCACTTACACAATCATATTTACTGGTTTTCCCTTCTCAAGCGCTGCCATTAAACCATCTTTCCAATCTTTGGAACAACTTCTTCATTCTCATAGCAGTTACTATTAAAAAACATACAAATAAACCAGTAAACAAAGATGCATCTACCACTCAACTTTTCTTTCTCAAACATTCTTGATATTCGTACCAATTTCTGTAGTGTACAATCTTTTTCTGTTGAAACGTTCTCCAGATATCTTAGCGTTGTGAAATCTAATTTAAAATCTTCTGTCGCTAGAAATCGCTATCAAGTTCCAGGCTATTTTACTCTTTGCCGAAAGTTTCATGGACAAATGTGATTGGCCCTGGTGTTTACATCCCAGTAGACCTTCCAATCGCAAACGAATCGCCTCTTGAGTCTACGGATAATAATTTAATGCGCTTACGACTTTCATTATTCCAATCTGTTAGTTACCATTTCTTCCTTTATCACTCCCCTCCTTCTTAAGACCGTAATATATTAGAGAAAATATATGACATTATAGAAATGCCTCTCATTTTCCCTCTAAGTTAATCTGCGAACATCTTTGATATGCAACATGTTAAATGACTCCATCATACTAATATTACTGACGTCGCTAGAAAGCATGCTTTCAACATCTGTTTTCTCAGTCGATCAGTTATATAATAGATTTCCCGCCTGCTTTTCCTATGGATTCTGCTCAAAATGCTTCTTTACTTGTTCTGTTCCTTACCGTCTTTTCGTCTCTTATTTATCATCGGCTTTCTATCCTCTTGGCAATTTGGATTACGCTGCATTATCTCTTCTTATTTCGTTTGATTCATGCATGAGATATGGTCCTCTTAGACGCAGAATTTCTTTCTGCTACTATACTAACATACAACATACTAACATACAACATACTAACCTGGATTGCTTTCGTGATTTTCGCCTCAGGAAAGTCCTCCTGGTGTAAAATGATTAGCCTTCCTGTAGAGACTTGTGCCTGTGAGGTTTTCTCTTGGCTAAATCGTCCAGTTCACACTCATCTCAACAGCAGTCGTGATTTATCCATTGTTTCTATATTAAGATTGTGTTTCCAATTGCTACTAAAGTCTATTCTTTCTCTTTCACTTCTAGTAGCCTCTTGTTTGCTAGTGGGGCGTTATAACGTTGTTTGGGGTGGAATTGATAACATACGCCAATATCACTGCTTTTGCGTATTCTCGAAAATAGCTGATGAAACTACAATCTTCCCCTTGGTTTATCCTTGAATATTTAGACGCAATAAACACAACAGTCAGATTTTCCGGTTGTACCAACTTGTTCCCATCACAACAGATGCCTCCTTTTCAGCTCGTAATAATGTAAAGTTACGCCAAAAACGCTAATTGTTCGTTCGCTGACAGAATGAGGTAATATATTAGTTTGGTTGATTTAGAGTGAATATAAGTTGTACTCGGAAAAATGTTACCAACACATGTTTTGTATCATTGGAAGCGGGATTTTATATCCTCCTCTTTCATCAACGTTGGAATTTTTCACAGCCGTTCTTTTCTGAACAGAACTTTCTTTGCAAAAAAATAGTTATTATAAGAGTGAAACATGATTCTTAGTCACTTGAGTAGTCTCCACTTGTAAGGGGCTTTCATGCACTGTTCCTTTTGGGTGTGTCTTACGAGTTTTTCGAACATTATGATATCAATTTCTAATGTTTTGTACTTGAAGTTGTGTAATAAAATCTCTAACTGCTTTATATACTTGTAGATCAGATAGTATCAGCAAATAGATGACATTTAAGAGAGAGATACTTATTTGAAAATAGTTTTATTTGGACTGTTCTTAATCAGTGAAGCGAACAACAAGCCAAGAGTGAACACGCAAGGGGGAATAAACCAGAGTAAATGGTAAGGAATACAGCCATTTTGTTTAATGTCTGCATTTTAAATTATCACTTTGAATGCTGGTGATGAAAATGTTCCATGTTGTATTATTTCTGTTACAAACAAATTTGTTTTGGTGCTGCTCAGATTCTAATAGGAATGCTGTTCTTCAATACAATTTTAAGAAATCTGAATATACACATTGCTTTTGTATTCCTAATTGCTCGATTCACGTGAAGATGAAATAGAGGCTACAATTCTTGGACGCTACAAGATGTTTAGTAGCATATATGTACTTACCAGAAATGGAAAGTAATTCTTTGATATTTGTAAGTGGTTCACATTCATGCACTTACAAGTTATACATAAATACATTTGCATAATCTTTCCTAGAATAAGAATTAGGTTGAGGACTGTTTCAATGAATTCTTCATAACATGACTTCTCCTTCCCCTAAGGAAAAAAGTGACTTTCATGAAAACATGACTTAAATAATTCATGAGTTAAATCTACAGGGCTTGGTTTTCTTAAACAAGTCTGAAATCTTCAGGTTTTTAAATGTATCGTTTTTGTTTTCCAGATATTCGAACTACACTTTCAACGTGATTTTCTGAATGTTATTCCAGTGTTTAATACTGCGTACGTCATGGGAAAAATCGTCACGAGATAGCCAAATTTGATGAGAACTTGTGTGCGATTTGCAGCCATGATTTCGAAACGGAAGCTGATCAGATAAAAGTTACACACCTCATCAAGTTCAGTGACCATGGCAGAGATGAGCTCCATGAATACCATATCCAGCGAAACATTACTACTCCTGGCCAAGTTCTTGTTTATGATGACTATCGTCACCAGTCTGTTAAACGCCTACAAAAGTAAGATGAACAGCCGGAATCTTTCAACCCAAGGAAATTCCGTTCTAGAACTATTACATTCCATCTGGAATTAAAATTGTTATTTCTACACATATTCTGTTTTATTTAAAAAGAAACATCCTGATAGAAATAAAGATTTGCGAATTGTTCCGACTTTATCATTCCGTTATGATATGCTTTCGAAATGACATGAGCGCAGAGACGCATAGTCAAACCGCCTTTCGTCTGGAGAGTAATACAAAACATTGCTGCAGAGGCAGTTTAATAGAAATCGTATTATGATCGTTTTTGCTCTAGTAAGGACTTTGTTTCTTCTAGTAGAAAACGCAGATATAGTGGTCGTCAACGGGAGACCGCCGTGCTGACAATATGTAACAAATTATGTCCTTGGTTTGAAGAGTACGTAGAGTTGTACACACTCATTAGGCTGTATGAGCGAATTGTGGAAATTGCTGGTAACGGGACCGAGGATATATGTTCAGTAAAAAAGCTGAAGCAAAAACTTCAAAAAAGTTATAATGATCGTCTATTTTTGTAGTGGTGAGTGGAAGAAAAAATTTAGTTTGCATCTGTAACATGGATATTCTCATTATCAAAGGAAAATAGTATGAAAGGAAAATGAGAGAATATTGAAGATGAGTCTTCAAGAATTGTCATGGCAACTGCAAAAATCATAATAGCCCAGATTAGGGAGATGTTCTGTAACATGGACTCTTATCCAACAAACAATGACATGTCATCAATAATAAATGTCAGTAGTTTCTTCCAGTGTTGCAGCCATCAATTTCTGTAGACTATCATCAAGACAGTCATTCAACCAGCTTCTGTTGGACAGTGGCTTGTTGAGAGATGCAGGACCTCTGTCTGTTACCACACTTGCTGTTTGAGTTAGGTGGAACATGTCTGTGTTACCATACTTGCTGTTTGAGTTAGGTGGAACTTGTCTGTGTTACCAGACTTGCTGTTTGAGTTAGGTGGAACTTGTCTGTGTTACCAGACTTGCTGCTTGGAACTAGACTATTTGAATGGAAATGATTGATCAATGAAGTTTTTAGACTGGGCTACTTTGTTTCCTATGATGGTTTAAACAGAATTCTAATTATAACTTTGAGAATATCCTTTCTAAATACCCGGGCACATTCATTCACAGTCTTACAGACAATGTCGACGATAACGTACGTATATTAGACAGTAAGAAGACGACTTTCTTCACTTCATGGGTGTAACTGCCGTATCTACGACACTCGAGCAGCAACAACATAGTTCTCTATCTGCCAGTCCAGTGTCGTATGACCGTAAACGTTGTAAAAGATATAAGACAAGTATTCCTATCAACTGTTACAAAAAACCCCCAAAAACTTCGAAATAGGTTTTGTCATCGGAAAAATTTAAACCATTTATTGAGCTCCAGTTCTCATATGTTCTTCCAGTTCCAACCAGCTGTAATTCACTCTGCTCTCAAGTTCTCCACTAAAAATGAGCCTCAAAGCAGTCGAGTGAGTTTTATCGATGTATCAACTCGATATACTTGCCAACTGCTAATATTACAATTCTTTCAGTTATAGACAAGAAGCCTTCATATGACAGTTGTATGAATTCTCTGCCTTCATTTCTTAAATGTCAAGCGGAACAGCTACACATTCCTACACCAGACATCAACTTTGATTAACCGTTATGTTGGAAACCTGCAGAAATTATTGGTGCCATAGGCAATGGACATAGCTTACAGACTGGAAGGTTTCACACCATCATCAACTTCTAGGGAAGCATCAGTAGTCTTATAAATGTTACTGGACTGTTCGTGTTACTGATTACTATTTAAGCGGAAAGGTCGGTGTCATACATTCTTTCCGGAAAAGATGCCAGGCGAGCTTTACGGGAACATTTCCTTGTACACACAGCGTTGATGAGGAAAGATTATCGATGCTATGCTCCTAGCAGATACTGAGTAATTGACTTCTCAGCTATAGAACTCAGCTAATGTAGCAGAGGCAAATGAGGGAGAGATTACGCAAGAAGATTTGACTCTGTGTGGAATGAAGCCTATCTTCTAGATATTGAAGGAATTCTTGACCGCAGTACGTCTGATGTATTTCAAAATAATTTCCGTGATGTAGTGCAAGAATATGTGCATGAGAAACTAGAACAGTCTGATGTGGGTGAAATAAACGCATTGTTTGTTTGTGTTTTTTGTTTTGTTTGATGGCATATCAACATTAATGGGTCATTTAATGCCAACAACTATTTTTTTCCTGGTAGTATTTTCGTTTTGTCAAAAATCTATTTTTGTTAAAAAATTTTCCTGAAAAATATATAATTGGTAATATTATTTAAAAAATGTATTGCTGGTAACATTTTATTTCAAAAACGTATTTCTGGTAATAGTTCTTTTCCCTTGAAAAATTTATTTCTGGTAATAATTTTTGCAAAGTATTTCTGGTATTAAAACCTATTTTTACACTTTTATAATGATTTTACCACAGTTTCGGGGTTAATTATTTGCCCATAGCTGGGGGCCTAACAGGTGCTACCATTCAGGGTCAGGGTGAACCTGGGAACACCAGCAATTAAGAGCTGGTTCCACGCTCCTCAAATCCTCCTTATCAGAGGGCTTGCTGTTGGATACAGTTTATCGTCTTATCCAGGACGTGGATGAAGTTTATCATCATATCCAGGAAGCTAAAATAACTGGGTTAATGCATATTGCAAGGGACTGAAACGGATGAAATTTGGAAATGGCAGGCTCATTCAATTTTCCATAACGATAAGTTTTAAAACCTCTGCAATTTTATACTGCATAAAATACACACACACACACACACGCACACACACACATACATATATATCTATATATATATTGCTTTCTAGCAATTATTCTCTATAGTCTCAAAAATATTTTTTCAGAGCGTATTAAATTTAGATTTCAAATCCCGTGTTTCCGACAACAATTTCACTATAGGCCATGTTCATCTCATTAACATATCGTTGACCAAAAGCGTTCACCGTGTTGATGTATGTGTGGGTTTTTCATTGCGTTTCTCTCAGAATATGCCAAAATATTTATTCGCTGATACGATTAAAAATAAAGTATAAAAAAAAAAAATAACATTTTTAGTGGCATTACAAGCCAGCAATAACTCGTCTTTGCCTACCAACCCATTTCATTTTATCTTCGCTACATCCCAATTTGCAATCATTAAACGAATAATTGATTTCATAACCGGCCGCGAGATGCCTTTTCAAATATTCTAAATAGGCTTGTTGCAAAGGAAGAATTCTAATGTTATGAAAAATTGATGCGGTCATCAGCTTATTTAGATGTAGATGTACTTTTAAGTATTCGCGTGAATTCGTTAATAAATAAATATTTATTCTGTACACAATTACAAAACAACATTATATATATATATATATATATATATATATATATAGAGTCTGAGAAAGAGAGAGAGAGAAAGAGAGAGAGACCAAGAGAGGTAGATAAATATACATATATATATGCATACATATATATGTAATATATATATATATATATATACTTAAAAATCGAGAACAAAAACGTAGACGAAAAATAAAATTGATGTGAATAAAACATCTAAAGCAATATATAAGTAAAAAAATAAGTAAACAAATTAACAAATTACGAATGCACATATGGACAGAAATAATAATAATAATAATAATAATAATAATAATAATAATAATAATAATAATAATAATAATAATCAAGAAATAATAAAGTTAACAATAATGAATAAAATAGCTACAAGTGACACCATTCGGATCAACATTTATTTCTACTAAATTGCCTCTAAAATTATTTGAACCATAACTGTTATCACCCCCACCACTTGCTCAAATAATCACTTTGCTAATACTATGGACCTTCTATACATAATTCGCCATTGGCCAGTATAATTAAATAATCGTGTCAAATCCCACTTGTCAAGAATATTGTGATCATGCAAGAAGCACATTGAGTGTTTGACTTCAGTGAGGGGATTTGATCTTTTCACTAAACTTAACCAACCTTTACTTTAATGGTAGGACGTATAATTCTTGAGAGAACTATACGTCCTACCATCCTTCATTATTTGCAGCCACACTCTTGACGATATAATATATATAGCGGACACAGCGCTAACAGTCTACACAGAAATTAAACTTCAGGGGCTCCTACAGAATGGGGAAAGCGAAAGAAAAGATTAAAATTTAATTAGAATTTAGCAAAATCAAATCCAACATAGGACACATTTAACACAGAAGGAAATGTCTACGAGCAACCCAATACTCGACAAATGATCCTATATTATTTTTTACGTTGCAGCATTTAATAAAAATGGCAAACCTATTTTGGGACCCTTTTTTTTATTTTCCTTTTTCGTAACTCATATTTAGTTTTGTTTTGTCGCTCTTTGAATTAGAGAGGACTTATAAAATAACAACGCAACAAGATATTTAATTGAATGAAGATTTTTTTAAATTTTATTTTCCCTGTAAAACTAATGCGAATAACGTATTTTTTGTAAAATAAAATTATTGTGTATTATCTGAAAAAGAAAAAACGATATCGTTACTGATTTTATAAATATATTTTATAAACTAACAAAAAAAAAACGATATCGTTACTGATTTTATAAATATATTTTATAAACTAACAAAAAAAAACGATATCGTTACTGATTTTATAA
>OZ010590.1:41791830-41819330 GCA_963932145.1 Acanthosepion lycidas | reverse complement strand
CCCCTCATAAGCCAGATGTCAATCAAGCTCGACTTAGGATATGCATAATCAAGAACACTGGATGACAGGAACTGATATAAACCCCCGACATAGAGGGAAAAAAGGAAGTCCCGATCATTCTTGCTAGAAGAAGATCAAACTTTCCTAGACATTTCACGAAACCATCCACGAACGAGATTTAGTTGACGGAATCTAAATATGGATAAGCATCTATTTTTCGCATGGAAACGTTAATCACATATTCCTATCAGTCGTTACTGTCATTATGTGTCAGATATTTCTGATTTTTCTTTTACATATTCTAGCAGTAAATCGGATAATGTTTCCAGACAATTTATAAATGACAATAAAGGTAGAAAATAGAGCTTCTTTTTTAAATAGCATCAGCCAAGATATTTCCAGAAAAAAAGACAAGAACTCTGACACGGAATTGGGCGTTAAACAAAAGAATTCAGAGATCGACAAAAATATTATGAATTTTTATCATTAGTGGTATGACGTAACCTCATAGATTAATAGATAGCGGCTTGGATTGAGGAAGTGGAGAGCCGAGTTCAAACCCCAGTCGGATCCATTACATTTACTTACGTAATGATACCTTTAGAAAAGTTATGAAACCTCTTATAAATAGCAGACTAGGTTCTATAACCTTTCGTAGACTACCGGTCCAAGAGAAGAAAACTCTGAATTCAAAACCGGCTTGGAGAGGGATGGGTTCCGTCAGGCTATCTTGCCTAAGAAACCCCACTGGGGTTTCAGTATATGTGCTGCACCTGCGCCCCTGATAGGTCACACGATTCGCGGACGATCGAACCTCTGAGGAATCAATGGATATTTTTTTTTACCTGACATTATTTGCTAATATTAAAAAAAAAATAACATTTTTAATGCTCTAGATTGCGCAGCTGGTTCTCGTAAAACATTTCAGCAAAGGAATCCTTAGAAATGAAAATTTCAAATTTGAAAAATCTCCCCTATACAAACTTTGAATTAATTATTGTAATTTGTAATACAGTCTAAAAGGTGTTATGTGTTACGGTAACACTATTCAAAAAACAAAATTTAAAAATATTCAAACCTGTTCCAGAAGGATGACGGCATTGTATCAGACTTTCTCGGAAAGAAAGTTGCCTTATTAGGAATCAGATTAGAACACACCTATATCTCTAACTCATTTCTCTTTAAAAACGAATCCAGTATGTAATGGGGAATATGGTGCAAAACGTATTATTACTGATTGTAGTGAGGTCACTCCTTCATTTCAACTATTTTATGACAGGAAGAGTTCAGAAGACCTTTTCAAGAAATTAAAAGTAGTGACTACCGTAGCCTACTGGGAAAAAAAGTTTTATAGCACAGATTAGAGCACTAACTCATTCCGTTCGAAAAGAATAACCGACTGAGTTGATATGTATTTAAAACAGAACAATCAACCAGTCGATAGTTGTAATTCACAGTTATTGAAAAGAAACTGTCGCATAGATTGTTCAACTGTCGAACTCTCTGCCTGGGCAGAGAGGAACTGGGACGACGCTTTGCCGCAGGGTAAAGATTCGTCCGAGGAGGTAGACAGTCCCTGAACCCATCTAGGCGGGTTCAAAGGGAATATTTTTGGTCGAGCCTACGGGCTCGGAGAAAGGCGCGTTAAACTCGGCCTTGTGCCACATACATTCCTTGTATATAACAGTTCTTAAAAAGGAACAGTGACATAGACTGTTTAACTGTCGAACTCTCTGCCTTGAGCAGAGAGGAACCCGGACGAGCCTTCGACGAAGGGTAAAGTTTCGTCTGGGGAGATAGACAGACCATGAACCGTTTTATGCGGGTTCTAAGGGAATATTTTTGGCCGAGCCTACATGCTCGGAGTCCCCCCGGTAAACTCGGCCTTGTGCCACATACACCTTCGTGGGGGTTGCTGTTAAATATTTAGGGAACAGTGATCTAAACTGTTCACCCGTCGAACTCTCTGCCTTGAGTAGAGCGGAACCCGGACGAGGCTTTGTCGAAGGGCAAAGTTTCATCTGGTGGGGTAGACAGACTCTAGACCTGTTTATGCGAGTTCTAATGGAATATTTTTGGCCGAGCCTACAGGCTCGTAGAAACCACAGAAAACTCGGCCTTCTGCCACATACATTACTCGTGGGAAGGTGCTGTTAAATATTGACAGTTCTTAAAAACATCTGGGCGTCTACTCCAGTATGGATATACAGAAAACGTCATTTGTTGTACATAAAGTATTAATATCAGTATGGAACAAAATTATATTTTTTTTATATTTAAAAAAAGTAATATAATTAAAGTATCCGTGTCTACGTTGCTATGCAGAATAATCAGATAGCTTAATTTCGTATCTCGAATAAATCACTTTTCATACAAAATACCAGAATGTAAAAATTACGCTTGCAAAGTCTGCCCCGCCTGCCTATTATATAACTTAAAACCATTGTTTTGAGTTGATAATGCTTTTCTTTGTCATTTAGAAGTGTTAACAACGAGATATTTTAATTTGCACGCGCAAAATCCCACACGTGTATTTCTAGACATCGTTTCTCGCTAGAAAACTTTAGGTCAATTTGGAATGTCATTAACGCATAATTATCGATTTTTCTGGGTGGGGCTGTCCAATTAGGCGCACTATTCACCCCAAGTTTCACGATCGGAAATAACAATAATATAAATTCAATTTTTGACTTTCCAACTTAATAAGCATGAAATTAAATTTTGACACGCCAATTTACTGATAATTTTTTTTTTTTTAATTCACTTGATCCTCATCTTTATTTTTCGGTTTTCCCTATTTTTTTTAAACTCTTGTTTTTTATATTTTATTGAATTTTTCTCTTCTTCTGTCATCCTTCATCTTATATAATTTTTTTCACGTCTTGCCTCATCAGCAGCATCATAATCTTCGTTAATTTTTCTTCATTTTTTTTATATTTTTATTGAATTTTTCTCTTCTTCTGCCATCCTTCATCTTACATAATTGTTTTAATATAATCATCATAAACATCAGCACCACGACCACCATCTGCAGCAGCATCTTCTTCTTTTTCTACTTCTTCTTCTTCTTCTTCGTTAATTTATTCATTATTTTTCTTTCATTTTTTTAATAGTTTTATTGCATTAACCTACTCTTTTGCTATCCTTCCCATTATATAAGTTTCTTGCTCGTTATGAATCCTCCTGATCGTCATCAGCGCTGTCATAATTATCTGCTTCTTCTTTCTTCTTCTTCTTCTTCTTCTTCTTCTTCTTCTTCTTCTTCTTCTTCTTCTTCCTTTATTTTCTTCTTTTTTTAATCTTTCTCTTTCTTCCATATCTAGTTATATATTTCTTTTTCTTCTTCTATATTTTCTTTCAACTATTCTCACCCTATTTAAAATTTGTTTTTCTTTACCTCCTTCCTTCCTTCCTTCCTTCCTTCCTTCCTTCCTTCTTCTTCTTCTTCTTCTTCTTCCTCTCTATTTATGAGTTTTATTCTTCTATTCTTCTTCTTCTTCTTCTTCTTCTTCTTCTTCTTCTTCTTCTTCTTCTTCTTCTTCTTCTTCTAATCCTACTTTTTCTTCCGTCTCTGTTTATGAGTTTTATTCTTCAATTTTTTTTTCTTCTTCTTCTTCTTCTTCTTCTTCTTCTTCTTCTTCTTCACTATCTTCATTATTTTCCTTTCTTTATTTCTTTTTTCTTTAACTCATTTTTTATTTTATTCCATTTCCCCTATTTTTCTTGTCATGTTTCATCATCATTATCGTAATAATATTCTTCTTCTTCTTCTTCTTCCCTCTCTGTTTATGAGTTTTATTCTTCTTCTTCTTCTTCTTCTTCTTCTTCTTCTTTTTCTTCTGCTTCTTTATTCATTAATTATTTTTCCCTTCTTTATTTCGCTTTCTTTTTTTATCTTCTGACCCCTACTACGTCCGTAACACCTTCTTTTATTTTTTCGCCCACACATCTTCAATTATTTCCTTGTTTTATTTTAAATAATTCTTTTATTCCTTTGTCCCGAATTTTTCCTTCTCCCAACGATACATGCTTTGTAATTTTCAGCATATCTTCTATTTTCCATTTACTTAATTCACTTTTTTATGTCATCCCTATTTTTTGTTTCATAATAATTTTTTTATTTAACATCAAACGTTTTTTTTTCTTCAAAGAAATGTAAGTTCCAGTTTTGAAAGATTTTTCTCGAAGAAATTTCTTTCCAAATAAATCGCAGCTTTATTCTTGTTACTACTTTGCCTATTAATATCTTTATGATCTTTATTCCATCATTAATTTACCTATATATTTCTATGTAAGTGTTTTTACTCTAACAGCAAAAAACGAAAATTGTAACACATTTTTAAGGCAAAAGTATTAACATTTTTGTGAACACGTAGAAAAAAGCCACTTCCAGTAAAATATTTACCTTGTTATTACTATTATTATTATTATTATATGTAGTAGTAGTGGCAGCAGCAATAGTAGCAGTAGTAGTAGTATGCAGATTGTAATGTATCTTTAAAAGAAACTATCAAAATACAAGTATCTTCAAGTGAAAAACTAAAAAATGTGGTGCATGAGTACATAAAAAATTCCAGTTCTAGTTGGAGTCCTCACATTGATTGGAAAAAGTTCCGGTAGACATATTAAAGAGATTCCTTGAAGCCCATGTCTTAAAGAAATCCAAAAGAAAAAAATCTACTCAAATTACAGCTCACACATTACAAATGGTTTTATCTATGTAAAATATGTGTCATCTTAGGTTTGTTTTTTTTTTTTAAACGAACGGTGGAAAATATAATGAATTTATTTCTAACCTTAGTTCTGCTGTTGGTTCCTAGAAGGAAATGTGTATGCAAAAGAAATCAAAAGTAATAATAATAATAATAATAATAATAATAATAATAATAATAATAATAATAATATGTGGTAATCCACGTGTGCTGCGTCCTGGGTATGACCATAAATTACATCCGCGTCCTGTGTATGATGATAAACTACATCCGCGTCACGTGTAAGACGATAAACTACATCCGACAAAATGGCCTCTGATCAGGAGTCTTACTTTCCGTTGTTCCCAGGTCCACTCTGACCCGGGTTGGTTTCACCTGTTATGGCCCCAACTATGGGAAAATAGTTAACCGCAACTGGGTTTGAAACATTTCAATTCATTTTTTGACGAAATATTATTACCAGGAATACATTATTACCAGGAATTTATTTTTGAAGAATAAAATATTACCAGCAATACATTACTAAAAAAGAAACAAAAAAAATAACAGTAATAACAACGAAAATCTTGTCGACATTATATAACACATTGAGGTTGATATGCCGTAAAACAAAAACAAAACAATCAACGTGTTCTCTCTCTCTCTCTCTCTCTCTCTCTCTCTCTCTCTCTCTCTCTCTCTCTCTCTCTGATGATGATAATGATCTGATTTTTGTACGTCTGTAGTTGTTAGAACGAAAATAACAAGTGAACACATATTGGGATGGACACAACGAATTCCAAAAGCTAAGCAGGGTATTAGGAGACAGGATCGAAACAAAAAAAGGTGTATTCAACTGTTAGGTGTTATCTGTCCTCCTGTATGACAGCTAATAATCGTATTATTATGTCACCAGATATCATTAATTTATCCAAAAATTAATAAACATGCCTTGGAGCTTTCGTTGGCTATTTTGTGCATCACATTTTTTTCAAAATGTTTATACATATATGATTGTTTCTCTTTCTTCTATGTCCCGAAGATTTGTTCGAATTTTTTTTTAAATTCTCTCATTTAATAATTATTTGTATCTCTAATTTTTTTGGTTTTATGATCTGCACCGTTTAATGTTTGTAAATTCTCTTTCCTTGATTGCAGATGTGAAGTTTGGCCTGTATTGGAAAATTAGTTTTCTATAAGATGTTAGTCATATTATATGAACTATTAATTTATTAGTACATTTTTTCCAGTACTGCTTCTATCGTTTTGTTACAGTCTCATTTTGTACTACATAACGCGGCTCGTCGTTTTTCTTATTTCTTTTTCCATATTACTCCCCGGGCTAGTTTTCAAAACTGTTTTCATAATTTTATTTTGCAAGCCGCTTTGATGTTAATATTAGCCAACGTATTTCTTTGCCTTATCAACATTCCCGCCTTATTTTACACCAGCGAAGAAGATGTAATTGTGATCTGATATATAGATATTTGCATTATGTAAAAAAGAAGAAAAAGAAAAAAAGACCGCTGACTTGTACGGTTGCAGCATTCACGCATTTCTTTCTTAGAAGGAATTCTTCGGATTTCTTCCTTTTTTTTAAAATTGATTTCTTTTGCATTTGCATTCGAGACTTTCTTGAGTTACTTGCCATTTCTGCAAGTTGTCTTTGTTTTGTGTTTCTGTCTGGGTTTATCTTATCATCAAATTTTACTTTTTCACTTATAAGGTTTATGGTATGACGATTTTGCTGCGTCGGTGAATTTCATATTTATCGATTTTCTTACAGATTCCTTACTGTTGTTCTTATAATTCTTATTTGATTCAATATTATCTGCAGGTTTCGAAACGATATATATCGGAAAGATAAGTTGAAAGTTGACCGCTTGCGTTCGCTGACGTTTACCGGACGTTCGAGAACAAGCGGCAACAAGTCCGATATGAAGGTTAACATTCAATGTAAAGAAAGCCTCAAAGGGAACAAATGACAATGCTTGAGTTCATGGAAATTAGAAAGACACAATTTATTTACAATAAAAACCACGAAACATAATAATAGATAAAATTGCAGTAATAATGTTTTTAATTCTATGAGAATTTTCGCAGCCATTTAACATGAAATATATAAAAAGGTGATTTTTGTTCTTACATTACAAGCAGCGGGACAGAAAATAAAAAACAAAGATTACTGAGATATTTTCATCTTAGTCTTAACTGTTATAATGTTTATAATAGTATCAAACGACCTCTAGATGTCTTAAACATTTTATTTAACCCCTTAAATTTTCGGCACACTCACCCATAGATATTAAAAAGCAATTTTAGGTATACTGCAAACTGAATTCTTCTTAAACCGATAACCACATCGTTTTCTGTTGCAGCTTAGTTGCCATGAAGAGGTCAGCAACGCTCTCAGTTAGACGTATCAATGAGTTGAAGGAGGAAGGGATGATGATATCACTCTACTTTTTCTGTTTGGCAAGCTTCTAGTCTCTTGCCGAAAACTACTGAAAACCCCCCAAAACGCACGAATTCACCTGTTTTATGCCTCTCTAAGGAGTCCAGACGAGTGTCGAAAAGATCATATATGGGCAAATAAGAAATGTTATCGTTTCTTTCTTTTTGCCGCCAAATGAACTTAAAAACAGACGGTAATTAAAACGTCTAATAAAATTTGATACTAGTATAAATTATTTTTAAATTTTAAAATAAAATATAGTTTATCAATAAAATAAATATACACACGTAAATATGACAAAATTTTTATTATTTTAATTTCCAATATATAATCATGCACCCACACGCAGCTTAGAGACAGAACACAAATCCCCATTGCTTCGATTGCTCCAATCACAGCTGTCAGATACGTCCTCCTTGCGAGGCAGAAAGATTCACAGGCATAGTCTTGAGAGCGTCAGCTACGTAGAGGACAACTTGAGCTAATACTTGGGATATTTCAACGAATTGCATTGTCAGGTATGTTTGCCTCTTTATTTTCACTTGTTCCGCCGTTCACAATTTCCCTAATTCCCCTATCCCAAAATACAAGTTTATCAGGAAACATTCTTGGTTACTCTTATTCATATGTGTAATAACACGGCGATTGCTCTCCAACCACAGGTCATTCATGATGTTCCTATTCCACATGATATTCAAATCATTATTATTATTATTATTATTATTATTATTATTATTATTATTATTACATTGATAACTTTTGTATACCCATTTTATTGCGGGTTCCAACCAGTGACATAAGGTCTGAAATGGCTGCATGACATTTACCAATAATCATTTTTGAAAAAATAACAACAACGAAAACAATAAAAAACAAAGTAAGATCACACAAAATTTAGATAAAGCTCTTCGTAATACGTGAGCTGTACTTGTGTGTGCAGTTTATTGTATTTGATTTTATGCATGGGCTATAAGCAAACACTTTACTAAGTCTGTCGGAACCATTTCCAATCAATCCGGGGTTTCCAACTGCAATTGGAGTTATTGGTGTTTTTATGTGCCACGTTTTCTGTTATTTCCAGTACAAGATTATTGTTTTCGGATTTTTAAAGATATTATTATTATTATTATTATTATTATTATTATTATTTCCTTTGATATCTGGCGATTACACATTTCTTTCCGGGTCCCGCCCAGGGACCTAAGGTTAGAAATGACATCATGACACTTTCAACTGAAAAAAATTACATAGATAAAGGCCTTCATAAAGTGTGGGCTCTACTTGTCAGAACAATTTTTTGTATCTCCTTGAGGCATGGACTTCCAGGAATCCCTTCAATTAGTCTACTGGAATCGTTTCCAACCAATCCTAGGGCTCCAACTACAACAGGGATTGTTGATGTTCCTATGTGCCACATTTTCGAGATTTCTATTTCAAGGTCCTTGTATTTTGACAGCTTTTTGAATATCTTGATTATTATTATTATTATTATTATTATTATTATTATTATTATTATTATTATTACTTTTGCTAATTTCTGTCCATGTTCCGACCAGAGACCTAAGGTCAGAAATGGCATCATGATATTTGCCACTGAACCGTTATGAAAAAAGACCGCATATATTTTACATAGATAAAGTCCTTCGTAAGTTGTGGCTGTACTTGTGAGTACAATTTTGGTATTTCCTTCAATCAGTCTATTTGAATCTGTTCCAATCAATCCTAGGGCTTCGACTACAACTGGAGTTGTTAATAATCTCATGTGCCACATCCAATACTACATCTGGCTGGACCGAAATGGCCTTATATACTTCGTTGATCTTTGACTTCTAATTATTCTTGGGAATCTAAAATTTCTTTCTTGGTTTTCGATTTCTTCTTATAGAGGACAGAGATCTGTGTTCATTTTCCTCTTCGCGTCAGATTTCTGGTCATTATCATTCATAGATTTTCCGTTTGACTAATGGATTCATTAGTCCCCTCCTCCCCGTCCTGCTTATCAACATTAGATTCTTCCTCCATTTCTATATCTTCAGGTCCATTCGGCTTCTGAATTGATCCGCGTGAGCCAGTACATTTGTTTCCAGTTTTCGTTAATATTGTCTTGTGTTCTTTCTCTACTACAAATTTAGCCTTCTCTAGATTAGATTCTTTGTCTATTTAAACTATACACATTCACTTGTTGATAATGACATTGTTATGAGCGCTCTAATCTGTCTACCCATTAATGCAGAGGAACTTCTTAGTCTGTCGGCATGTGGAATTGTCCTATAGCTTAACAGTAATCTCGGTAAGTGACTATATTATCATTAGATAGGGAAATGCTTTTAGTCCCATTTTCACAGTCTGTACCATTTCTTTTGCGATTCCATTCAATTTTGGGTGGTAAGGAGGTGTTTTATACGGTACACATTCAATACACTTTAACGACGAGCACAAAGGTTCTTCACAAAATTCTGGAGCGTTAAGTGAGACCAAAGTTTTAGACACCCCATCCCTTGAAAATATTATACTTATTATTGGTTATACAGTGGTGGCTATTCTCTCAGCAACCTTAATTACTTCGAGCCATCCTGAAAACTAAAATTAAAAATAGATCTATGCCTTTCATATGATCAATGTGTACCGGACCGCATGTTTCCTTTTCTTTAGGCCAAGACTGAATTGTGTTTTGTTGAAAGATCCTTTTATTTCTTCAACAGATTTGGGGCATATTTTCACATAGTCTTCTACATCTCGAGAATATCCTGGCCACCACGCTTGTAATTTTAATCTCACTTGTGTCATTGTTATACTATAATGTACATCATCGTGTACAACTTGTAGTACTCTTAATCTTCTGAGGGTATTATAATATCTCCATTGCATATTATGCCTTTCTCTACGGTTAACTTATACCGTGATAATTTTCATGGTCTTTCTGCCCTTGAACAATTGACCCCTGTGTTTCTTTTTATTCTGTCTGAAATTCTACTTAACAATAGATCTTGTATGTTTTCTATTTTGAGAGGATGTAGGGGTAACACGCCCCTTTCAATCAATTGCAATATTATAATAAAATACATCTTCTGAATTTTGAAATATTTCTAATTTTTTACTGTCAAAATTCAGTTTGGGTAACACATCAACGTGTGGAATAGTGTTCTCCTTTAGGTATATGATGAAGAAATCAAAGGACATGGGTTTTATAGCCCATCTTAAATTTCAAGAAGATTGTTAATTCCTTCCCAAAGGTTTATAATGTTTAGTAATAATTTTCTTCCTAAACAAAAAACAATCGAACTCCTTTTGTACGCCATTCTATTGCTAATGCTTCTTTCTCCATGTTTGAGTAATTAGCTTTAGCTGATGTTAATTGTCTCAACAGGTACATTATTATATGAACTTCTTGAGATAAAAGTGCGGCTACAGTGTGTTCATTGCATCCGTAGTCAATGTCACTTTTTTTTTTGGATCAAAGATTTTTGCAATCTTTTTTCAAAAGCTATATTTTGCCTTTGAGTCCATTTAAATTCTGTATTCTTTTCCCATAATTCTACAAATGGTTCTATGATGTCACTTTTTCTAGGTAGATACCCCTTATAAAATCCCAAAAGCGATTCTAATTTTTTTTTATTTTTTATTTTTGCGGGTAGATACTACCGATATTCTATTTATCAGTTTATTGTCTAGGGAAATTCCTTCTTTTGATATTTGGTATGCCAAATACGATATTTGTCACAATTTAACTCACATTTATTGCTATTCATCATCATACCAGCCTTTCCTAATTCGTTTAAAACGTGTTAAGTTTTTTTTTTCTTTTTAATTCCTCTTTACTCTAATCACCTATGTCAATATCGTCTTGATATATGATTTATTTTTTACCCCCTCAGATAGAACTTTTTCATTGAAAAGAACTTTTTCATTTTTTATTTTGAAAAATAAGGCTTTAATTCTTGATTCCAAATGGAAGACGAGTCCATCTTAGTATGCCTATCGGCGTAGTAAATGTAGGGATTTCTTTAAAATTTTCTGTCAATTTCTGTTTGGTTTATATGTCGATTTCATGTATTTCATTCCTACTAATTCATGATTTGCCGAACATATCCCATGATTCACAGCTACTTTCCGCAAATCCTCAAATCGTCATTGGTTTTTCGTATCTCAACAGTTGGTGAAGCTCAACTGCTGCCATCTTGGGTAAATTTTTTCAATATGCCTTGTTCTACCATTTTCTTTCGCTTTGCAACTACCATAGACAGAATGTAAATAGGCATTTTTCGAGATTCAAAATAGACCGCGTGATTATTTTTTTAGACGAATACTAGATTTAAAACCTTTTAATTGTCCTATGTCAGGTTCTTCTAACAATATACAGTTTATTAATTTCG
Organism: Acanthosepion lycidas; assembly: GCA_963932145.1. Classification (NCBI taxonomy): domain Eukaryota; kingdom Metazoa; phylum Mollusca; class Cephalopoda; order Sepiida; family Sepiidae; genus Acanthosepion; species Acanthosepion lycidas. The sequence goes on along the minus strand of OZ010590.1, from coordinate 41,807,811 downwards.
CCATATCTACTTTTAGAGCGTCAATTCCCAGGAATCCATGATTTTGTTGTGCATTCTACAGCAGTGATTAGCATAATCTCAAAACGGTTTTTTGTCTCGAAATTTCCTTCAAAGGAGCCTAGAATTTTGATGAAAGATCCACCAAATTGTTCAAAATTAAGATTACATTTTTACTGCCGAAGCCAAAAATAAATCAGTAATTTCATTCACTTCTCCGAAGGTTTTCTTGTCCTTCAGATTCTTTACCCTATTTAAACCTGCGAAATATTAAATCCACGTTTCTACGTGCTCCGGTTCATCCGACGCGGTTAAGGGATCCTATTGGCGACGCCATATTGTTATGAAGTAGAGTAATCTCTGGAAAAGACGTTGTCAGTTTAACAGATATTAACTCGACTGGCATTCGCTGTGGTGTTCTGCTTTTATAGCAGTATCTCATTTACTTACAATACTACAGTCGGCATATAAAATACCTTTTGTAAAGAATAGTTACCGACACCTACCTCTTTTGTTTTTTATTATATATTGTGGATTTGTAGACTTGCTGTTTCAAATAATAATATATATATATATATATATATATATATATATATATATATATATATATATATATATATATTAAATCTGAGTAAAAATTTGTGAAAACTTGCTCGGAAAATAGGCATAATACGAACTCCCATTTTTGCCTTTAAATTTTCTTCCAAATTTCTCATATTATAGACAAGAAAATAAGCTAATTCTTTTCGTTTTATTTCTTAAGTTCTTAATATTTTCAAACTGCCCTGTAATTATGAGTAATAAATTAAACGACTTCTTTAATTCACGGACAAAATTTGGACATTAATGCAGCTTCTCGCTCTATTTTTGTTTTCTTTTCTTATACGCTAAAACAGCTATATCTACAATCTAAAAGACTTTTTCATCTTCCTAAAAAAAAAAAAAAAAATAACACAACACAGTCTCCTTTCCTCGACAGGGCGATGCGTTCGCCTTCTAAATTCCGTAATAATTATTTTTATTCTCCAACACAGAAAGATTTTTATCTTTATAGCATTTGTATAGTTTTCAGTGAAGCGCCATTGATCTCTTTCTTTTTAAATTGATTTCCTACATTACGTTTTTTATCTAATTTCTGTTTTCATTTCAATCGCCGAACAGGCGATATTTGCAATTATGTTAAGTCTTATCAATTTCCGCTTTGCCTTAGTTCAATCTCAGACAAGTGGTCTCAGCTGCTATCACGAGTGCCGACGTCTCGTTTTTCAAGTATTCACAGCAAAACTATACCCAGCTCAGTCCGTCTTTTACTTCCAACATTTCTTTGAAAAACATTGTTTTGGCATTTTTGTTTCTACGTATATAAGAGAGTTCTCGGGAGCAGAATTCTCTTATATCCGGGTTTCTCTTATATCTGGGTTTGGTCTATTTTGTTTAGGTAACAATGGCTCTAATTTGTGACCAGAGAAAATCTCTCTGATATCCGGGTTTCTCTTATATCCGGGTTACACCGTAACTGAAATAGGAGTACAAAAATAATATGTAGGTAGGACCAGTTTGAAGTACGAATCAACACATACCAGCCAATATTCGAAAGGGCAACCTTGACAATTTGCATAGATGCGTCAATACAACCGGTTCGGCGATATTTGAACATTTGCGATAAAACCAACAGTGTGCCTCCTGGGTTAAATAGTAGGGTAGACGGGGCTCTCTAGCTTTGGTAAACAGTCTAAGAGTCTGAAAATTATGAATTCCAAATTGTGAGAAATATAACAGGAAATAACTTCACTTTCTTTCCAAAGAACTTATGGCAGTTCATAGATAAGAAAAGGATGCTGTGGAGAGCCAATACTTGTATTTCAGAAAAGTAATTTTTTCTGATATATTTGTTTTCTTTCGGTTCACAGAATCTTGTTTCCTGTTATATATATATATATGTATAGTGTAACCCGGATATAAGAGAGTTGTCGGGACCGGTGAAGAGGTCTCTTATATCCGGGTTTCTCTTATATCCGGGTTTCACTTATATCCGGGTCTCTAATCCAAATTTTATTGTTGGTTGGTTAATTCCAATGCATTGTCTGTCGTAATCATTCGTTCTTTGATCCTGTGCATTTGTTTTGATCTTGTCTAACTGAGTTCAAATTATTCTCAAGCGTTGCTCCTTTTTTCTTCTATCACAAGTTTAGGTAAATAACACCTCTGATTCGTAAGACTTTAATCATGGTTAAAAATTATCTTCCTGTGATTTCAATTTTAATGTCATTTTATCGAATTTATTAAAAAACAAGAAATATTTGAATACATACATTACGTAGGAAAAAGTCACTTTCTAATATGTTTTCTTCTATTTGATTTCGGAAACATTTTTCATTTCCTTTTGTGTTCTTGAATATTCTACCAATAATCAAAGATTTTTTTTTGTTTGTGTGTAATGAAACTATCAAATCCAATAGTTTATAATATATTGTCCGAGAATAAAGTGTTCCGGATATGACGGCGCAATGATTACACACAGGGAAATGAAAATACTTTCTCACAAGTACATTTCAGAAATTTATGAATATATATCTTCCCTCGCAGTATCTACATGTTACAGGGCAGAGGATAATGGGTTTTATATCCGGTGTTGAGAGCCAATATAGGAACAAGAAAAACTCGGGATTCAAAATTGTGTGTGGCACTGGAAACTTATGTAATTGAAAGTCCTCACAACTTAGGTAAAGTGTGAACAAGATTTTGATTTGGTGGATGTTGAAGTAAAACAAATGTGTCTGAGCAGATGGAGATGTTTGGTAATGAACAGCAATGCTGAAGATGAAAGATTACCATGATTTTTCATCGTGGCATCAAATCGAAAATTCTCCGATGTTTAAATAATTTTTTTGGTTTAATTAAATTTTGATGCCTTAGAAATCTAGACGTTATTTTTCAGTCATTACCCTGAGATACCCAGCTAAAAATAGGATGACCTTCACTGGCAAAGGAATAGCAAGTTTTCTTCATGCAACAGATGTCACTCCATTAATTTGTTTAGATTAATGGCGTGTTTTTTTGTATTTTTTTAAATTCCTTCTGGTCTTCATTTTCCGATTTTTTTTTCTGTTCCTTCTGCAAAGATCTTCGGAATCTTTCCCATAACCCCCAAATTAAAGCTTAACAAATGTTTTCATCTTTATAGCGGGTTTACGGCCACATCACATTAAAACACCATGTCTTGTATGATCACCGAAGTTAAGCAACATCGAGCCAGGTCCGTACCTAGGCTTTAAATAATCTTTACTGTGTTGATAAATCGTAAAAATCAATCAGTAAATCCTGCTCCCAAATATTCTATTGGAAGCTTTAAATTAAGTCATTGCTAACGTCGCAGTAAAACGAAAATGTGCAGTCTCTATTCATATACTTATGGAAGAGGTAGGAATCTACCTCTCCCACCAGTTATGGGTTAATTAGTAGTAATTTTATTAGTAAATAATTATTAACTTCTAAAATTTATTACAATATAATAATATGATATAACTTTAAATAACACTTTGATCTACTTTACAACACAAAAGAAATAAATCCATTCTCTCTTTGGCAAATGTCAGATAATTATCCATGATTACAAGCTCTTTCATACGTGTGCCGATCGATCTCGCACACACGCACATACATACATACTCAAAGACAAATCACATACAACGACAAGCATTCATTGGTTAATAAATCACCACTACGTTGTTATAGACAATTTACAAATCGCAGCAATGCGACAATTTTGTAGTCGCTCTATTTTTATGTAGTCAATTTTGTGCATTTTTGAGAGAAACGGATCCCAGAAGCTTTCTTAAGTCTCCCCAAAACTTGCTCGCCGATTGGTCAATGCCAACCAATCAGATCGTCTACACGTAAATAATAACTCTTCCCGCGCAGCAATTTGGAGCCTACAGTCACTTATATAAGCAAGAAATTTTCTTAACTAATTAGTGAGAATTCAGCTGCCAAACGAATCCACTACAGTTGAAACCATGCGCCAACGTTCTCACTCACACAACCACTCACATGCTGAACATTCCTTATACACTCACATAATCTTTCCTTACGCAGCATATCTTCTGAGAACAATTACTACAAGAAACTCTCATGAACATTCTTCCAGTGAAATTTGAAACACAATTAATCGTTAAAGAGAGACAACTCTTGTTTATTTCAATCTTTTCTTACTTAAATGCATGCTTTCTTTCACATCGTTGTTTAATATGTACATCTTGTTAAATGGTGCATCATTACAAAGACATCATTACACATAAAATATGTATTAGGTTGGTGCAAAAATAATGACGTAATAATGTCGTTTTTTGACGTATTTTTTAACATCAGAAAACGACATTATTACGTCATTATTTTTGCACCAACCTAATACATATTTTATGTGTAATGATGTCTTTTGCTTGTCCTTTTCTACGTCAGTTTTGTTTCCTAATCTAAAGTTAAATTAATGTGATGAAGTCCGCCACATACTCATTGATAGTTCTTCATGGCAACGTCTGTTTTATTGATTAGGATTGGGGATCCATATTAACATTACTGTTATGAATGGTGCAATAAAAAATGTGAATACTAATCTGGAGGATTTGACAACAAAACAGCAACCTTTAAGTTTTAGTATTCTCTCTCACTTTGTGTCATTATTTATGGATTTTTGCCGTGCTGAATAGAATTTACTTGTAACAAATTTCATGTCAGTGAAACGTAATTAACGAGGCAATCAGCCATCATTGCTGGTCTTAACAAGTGTTGGGGACGATCGATCACTTCAGATGAAAACGTAATCAATCAATTTGACTGAGATGGTCACAAGCTGCTAAAAACGACAGGCAGGTTATCAGATCACGACAAACATATAAGAGTTCTTCTCTCAATATTTCCGATCTCATTGGGACATCAAAACAAAAATATTTCAACATATTTTCTTGCAAAAAGTGAGTAAAACTTTGAAGAAACTCGCTTTCAGGACATGTGCTAACAGCATTCTAAATTTTTTTTGCGGGGTGGGGATTATTTATGAACTGCACACTTGCATTTCTTAAAAGTTATACCTGTCCTGCTACTTACCCAATGCTGTGGGTGGGATAAGAAGAGGCTTCATACCTTTCCCAAGGTTATTAGCACGTAAGTGCATGTAATGGATTCGACTGGAATTTGAACTCGGCATTCCGATTCCTCAGTCCGTGCCGCTATCCATTACTCCATCGTGCTTCAGGTGGAGCTGAAATACGGATGCTAAAACTATGATATATTTCAGGCATTAATTTTAATTTAATTTTATTAATAATTGCATTGTATTTTTCTTTAGGTAAATAATGCCTGTGTGTTCAAAGATATATGCAAGAGTAACTAATAGTGGCTTCTCTTGAAAATGGACTCAATTTGGTACCGTACGGTTATTAAGTATCTGCAGAAAAATTGTTTACCTTCCAAGAACGTTCATAGTTTACCTACCCCCCGCCCCTAAAAAAAAGAACGTCCTGGGTATGACGATAAACTACATCCGCGTCCTGGGTATGGCGATAAACTACATCCGCGTCCTGGGTATGGCGATAAACTACATCCGCGTCCTGGGTATGGCGATAAACTACATCCAACAGCAAGGCCTCAGATAATGTTTTCGGAAAAATAATGTTGCCAGCTATGCGTTTTTGAAACAATAATGTTGCCAGCTATACGTTTTTGAAACAATAATGTTGCCAGCTATACGTTTTTTGTAGGGAATAATGTTGTCAGCTATACGTTTTTTGTAGGGAATAATGTTGTCAGCTATACGTTTTTTTGTAATAGATAATATTGCCAGCTATACGTGTTTTTGGAACCATAATGTTGCCAGCTATACGTTTTTGAAACAATAATGTTACCAGCTATAAGTTTTTTATTCCATACAAAATAGGCATTTAAAATTCATATAAACTGGATTTGGCATTAAATAACCCACAGTGGTTGATATGCCATAAAACCAAAACAAACAAACAAACAAAAAAAAAACATTGCAATTATTAGTATGATTTGAAATTAATTCATGAAATATATCACAGCTTTAGCATCCGGACATCAGCTTCACAGGAGGCACGGTGGAGTAATAGATAGCAGCCCGGATTCAGGAATCGGAGAGCCGAGTTCGAATTCCATTTACGTGATAATACCCTTGGGAAACGTATGAATCCTATTCTTATCTCCCCAGTTATGGGTAAATAGCAGGACAGACCGGGTTCTATAGATTTAGATGGCAACTGGTCTACCCCAAAAAGAAATGTCACCTATTGCGGGGAAAAAAAAGACTGCCTCCTCAGTCATCTATCAAAAGATCCATTATCGCCTAAAAAGATGATTTATATTTATTGGTATGTCATCACCATGAATCCTCTTCTTCTTCTCCCTGCCTCCAGCTATGGGTAAATAGCAGGGAAGACCGGGTTCTATAGACTTGGATGGCAACTGGTTTACTGTAGAAAGAAATGTCACCTATTGCGGGAAAAATAATATGCTTCGTCAGTCATGTATCGAAAGATACGTAATCGCCTACGTGTGTATCACGCATGGCACATAACTGACTGACTTCATAGTTTCACTGTGTACTTTTCAGCCAAACTTAAATATTGTTATTTTAAGCCACATCAGTTTTTAGCAAAGGATTCTTTTAGATTTGCGTCTTCATCGGAAAGAAAAACGATTATCATTTTAAATATTTGCGTTTTAAATTATGACGAATGCAATAAGTGTTTTTGTAGCGATATGATATTGTTATTGTGCAGGGTTGCTTTTTAATTTATTGCTCATCTTCCTTAGTTTCCTGAACTCGTATAGGCGGCATCCAGTGAGCATCAGTTAATTTTTAAAATATCTCTTATTTTTTTCACTAAAGTTGTCCTTCTCCTTCTTTCAATATCTGTCTATATTTCTGAGAGGAAGTATTATGTACACTATTTACATTATTCGGACTATTGTCCTCATCTTTGTAGCATTATTCATTACAACGTTTCGGCCGTTGTACGCTCCGTCCTTCTTCATGTGGTTGGAATTGTCGAACAAAGCCTTTATTTCGCTTACTGGATTAGACTGTTCTATTTCCACGTGCCATGTTTAATGGATATCAGTTATCAGGTATCTCCTGTTAATTCCCCTGCGGAAGTTTTCCACTAACCGGGTATTGAACTAGCACTTTTTGGCACCTGTCACTGGATCTAACTAACACCTTTATCCACTGTGTCATGAGTCCTTGAGGACACCTGTGTATGAATTTCTTGGTATTATAAAACTAATGTCTTCAGTTCGACATTCCACCCACCGAAGAAGGCTAGAGCGTACAACGACCGAAATGTTGTATTAAATATGGCGACAAAGATGAGGACAGTAGTAAGAATAATGTAAATATTCTCGTTTGTTCTTTTTTTTTTTTACACGAGTTCCTTGTCCTTCCGGGAGATAGTAATAACTTCATAGTTTTCACGCCTTTTTCCTAAACTGATAAGTCGATTGATCTTAATAAAACCATTGCTTTATGGATAATAACTATCGAAGATATTAACAAATACTTTATGCATGCATACACGTGGTTACAAATATACATGATGCTGTTAATCGAGTAAGTCAATCACCGTCAAATTTTATCAATGATTTTCTTGCGAGAAGTGATAACGCTTGAAACTGTTAATGACTTGCTTTACTTATTGCGAACTTGGAAATCTAAGTTATTCTGTACGGGGCCGGGCCTGTTCTGCAAAGTCTGTTGCTCCGTGGTTTTGGTAAACAGGTATGGTTTATACAGATTTTCTGACACACCCTTCATGTTTAAGTTTGTTTTTTTTTTTATTTATTTCGTTTTAATTTGTAAAAGGTCCATCAAAGTCTATGATTCTTTTTACGAAAACTAAGACCTGCATTAGAAAAGTATACTTTAACACATCCATCACGTTTAAATTGCTGGATTGCTAATACAATTATTTCCTCTCTTCTGGCTGCACGTTCGGCATTTTCTCAAATCATTGAATATTCTTGAAAAATCTCATGACCACCATGAATTGTTCACCGGCACATTTGTGTCAAAAGCAGCAGTCCCCTCACTTCAGGACCATCAACATGACAGGCTGGAAGAGTTTCTTTTGAAAAAGTCTTGAAGCTTTCATTTAGTTTATGCTATCGGGCATTTGTTTATGTTTATGGCTGGGGAATTAAATGTGCGCTTCGATTATTAGGGCATTGATCTTTTAATTGTATTGTATAGGGTTTCTGATATCTAGAGGGTAATAAAGATTAATTTTAAACAGTTTCGATGAAATCCGTGCAGAGTGCTTAATGACTCTGGTACACACCTCATGTCTCACACGAGTATAGCAGGCACACGTTAGTACATAAGCTTTGTAAACTATTAGGTTGGTGCAAAATTAATGGCGTAATAATGTCGTTTTTTGACGTATTTTTAACGTCAAAAAACGACATTATTACGACATTATTTTTGCACCAACCTAATACATTTTTAATTCCTCTCTTAGACCAAATTCTGTATTTAAGAGCTGCAAAAACATCAATTACTTTCTTCATACATCGTTACGAGAGCGGTCTATTTTCAGACTGGCTCTATGTTTTGTGAATTTCTCAAACTCTTTGAGTTTTATTGAGGGTTCAATGTAATTTAAACCCGGAAACCGTTGAAACAACATTTTGATTCAACGGATACTGAGTTCGAAAGCTTTATAAAAAGAGGGAAGTATTTCTTTTTCTGTTTGGTTAACCATGTCATTGGCATATACAAGATATCGGCCAAGAGCTTGGAATATCCTAGATTATGCAAAGAAACGTGGTATATTTCTATCGAGTTAGGGTATTCGTGACATCTTTTGATATGATATGCGATATTGAAACCGTTTCTGAATTAAAGACCTTCATCCTAATGTTTTTTTATCTCTTTCACTCTGTATCAAACTGCCTTTTTGTGGCTGTTTGACCACCATCTGTCTTTCATCACACGAAATCTACGTTGAGCTCTGAGCTTTGCCTCCTTGAATTGCCTTTCTAGCTGCTTTTGCGTGCACGTAAGCATTCCTTTTGAGGAGAATGCATTCTAGCATCTTCTTATATAAGATATCTTTAAAAAAAATAGTCGTTTTAATCAAGCCAGTCATAGATTTTTTGCTGAAACTAACCCGATAATAATTTTGCTGCATTGTACATCTGATCACGAGCTTCATTTCGTCTAGTTTATGGCTTACTATGTTTTACGTTACATCAACCACGGTGGGATGTTTAATGCCGACAAGATTTTTAGGATTGTTTGTTACGATTAGAATATGTATTTGTCTATATCTAAAAGGGGAGACACAGCACTTAAGGTAAGGCTTCAAGAACAACAAAAAGCTGTAACACGAAAGTAAGTGGTAAATGAGGAGTGGCTGACCACATATAGAGAGAAAAGGGAAATCACCACCCTCTGTGGGATCAGGTTGAAATCATAAACAAAGGATATCATTGGAAAATTCGTAAACTTAAGGAATCAGCACATATGTTAGGCCACAAAAATCCCATGAGCCGACCAAACATAGAATAGAATACTATAAGGGAGACAGTAATATGGAGTCCCAGAGAAAAGCAATAATAACAAAGAAAATTGCAATATGAGCTCTGGTAATAATATGTAATGATAACAGCAAAAATTGCAATATGATCATTGGTAAAAATGGGTGCTCAAGACATTAGGTTTATAATGCCCAGAAATTCCTACACAGATGTCCTCAAGGAGACATAGATAAAGGTGGATAAAGGTGTTAGTTAGATATAGAATATGTATTCTTTGTAAGAAATCAGTTTGTAGATCCGGTTTTATTTATGTATCTTTCTGAAGAAGATTTTTTTGAGAGTAGAATGTATAACTGGTATTATTTCTTTTCAAAAATGTATTGCTGGTAATGTGTTTCACTTTACAGCGTTGAAGAACTATCAAGGGATGCATAAGGTTCGTTCGTATAGAAAACCCTACACCAGCCCCTCGTCGCCCAATTGCATTACTGCCTTTCTTGAAGAATTTGAAGCCACTAGAGAGCTACTTGACACCAGAAGAGCATCAATATCAACGGAATAGCAGCTGCTTTCTCTAGTCACTAGGACGGCTTTACAAGCTGATCACTAATTGATTTGCCAATACCTTCCAGCAATATATGTTAAAATCCAGTTTGATTTTCGCGTTTTATGCCATTTACAGCATTTGATGCGAGAAATATACACACATGTCTGACACATTGTTGTCTAGTATGGCCAGCACAAGATGTTGTAGGACCTAACTGTGTTTTGAATGAATGTTGCACTTTAAAGCGGACAAATTTTGAGAATCTGTAGCAGAAAGTTGACAGACATGAGAAATATACATTTACTTAAATGCCTACATATATGCACATGTTTGGTTAAAAACAAATATTGCTAGCTAAGAAAATTTAAATATATTTTTCTATATTTTAGCTAATTTTCCTGATCTGAGTACACGTTTAAATATAAATTGTCCAATGTCTGATATTTGTGCATATTTAAATAAAAATATTTAAATAAAATAATGCAATGGCGATATCTATGTACCAGCAACAAGGGAAAATGATTCTAAATAGGAAAAATACAATAAGAAATTCTTCATAGTGTTCTGTAAAAAACCGTGCATTATGAAGTATTGTGACCAAAATACACCAAATTCAAACGCAGACACACACATAAACACCCATATATATGAGAATATAACAACTTGAACACTATTTGATTTCTAATACTTGTGATCTAAACTATGTGTGTGCTCGCGCATGTGTACGTGCGTCTGTATGTTTACGTGTGCTTCAATCTAAAATCTAAAATATTGAAAAAAAAGGTAATATTTGTGAAAAGCCGAATACATGAATGAAAAGGGCTCAACACGAATTCAAAAAATGTAAATATGGAGCCTTTTAAGCTATAAAACCTCCTGCCATAACACTTTCACAAATTCGGTATTGTCAGCTGGTCTGTTTCACGACAAACATCGTGTTTCACTTGAGAGTTCTAAAAAACGCATTATAATTGATGAAATTATGATAATTTGGTTACACCATGCTGCTGGTCGATATGTTAATTTTAATTTGCTGCCTGACGATATCGAATTAAGAAACCCGATGCAGCAAGAAGGTTATTTTTCTTATGAATTATATGAATATATATATATTTATATTGGGTACTGATAATTTTTCATTTAAGTACGGTATAAATGTTTTAGAATTATATATATATATATATGGCCTAACGATTGTGTTTAAGCATGAAAAAGATTGTCGCAGAGGGGTCTGACAATAATGTACAAACACGCACACACACATACACACACACACACACACACACACATATATATATATATATATATATATATATATATATATATATATATATGTATATACTGTATAAGAAAAACAAATAAAATATTAGGTTGGTGCAAAAATAATGAAGTAATAATGTCGTTTTGTGACGTTAAAAATACGTAAAAAACGACATAATTACGTCATTATTTTTCACCAACCTAATACTTGGAGGAATCAACGAACACTTAACCAAAGCCTAAACACTTATCCAGATACAGTAGTGAATAAAGACGACAATAATGAAAAAAAGCTTATAAAACAAACTTACCTAGTCACTGAAACAAAGTGCTCGATGTCTAGATTGCCTGGACCAAGAAAAAAACGTTTACCGACGTTAAATCCAATGAAAGCACGGCTATAGCCATGACTCCAATTTCGCGTAATGCGATCTGGACACGACCTGAACGTTCATGATCGTTTTGCGTGAAATGTGTGTCTCTGTGCGTGTGTGAATTCAAGTTCGTGTACATTTAGATGTCCAAATGTATTTGTTTTTCTCTTTTGCTCACTACAAAGTTTTTTTCCTGTTTCAGCTATGTGTCTTCCCCAGCTCTGATCGACCAGTAAAATATAACCTCGATGTCTCAGCCGTTCAATTTTATACTTTTATAATATTTTATAGTTTGTCGCCTCTGAGTATTGACTTCAATGTTCACTTTTATATTTACATTTACATACGCTCTATCTCACATATTGAGCACTTTATCCAATAAATATAGCAAAACTTAAAACTCTCTCTCTCTCTCTCTCTCTCTCTCTCTATATATATATATATATATATATATATATATATATATATATATATATATATATATATATATATATATATGTGTGTGTGTAAGCAAATATATGGATATAGATCCGACAGTATGAAGAAAAATATACGGAAAAAACAAAACAAAAATCCTTATATGGAATTATGGAGTTTTAATGTTATTATAATGTCAACGTCGGACGTTTCGGTCTAATAAACCATCTTCAGGACATATTTATAAAATATAATTAACATTGTCTCTGTCATGTTGAATTGATTATGTTAATTATATTTTATGAATATGTCCTGAAGATGGTTTATTAGACCGAAACGTCCGACGTTGACATTATATTAACATTAAACAGCATAATTGCATATAAGGATTTTTGTTTGTTTTTTCCGTATATTTTTCTTCATATATATATATATATATATATATATATATATATATATATATATATATATATATATATGGAAAATATTAGGTTGGTGCAGAAATAATGTCATTTTCTCACATATGTTACTATTTGAGAAAACGACATTATGTTTGCACCAACCTAATATATATATATATATATATATATATATATATATATATATATATATCGATCGAAACACTGTAATGGTCATTAAGAAGACTGCTCCAGAAGTACCTTTTTTTCTCTCTAAACTGCATAATAGATGCCACGATACTTCCTGCCTTCTAGATGTCATCGTCTGCTCTCCTAGGTTTTAAAAATTCTGGTTGAAAGTTCTTCCATTCTAACAATCGGGCCTTTTACCTTCTACCTCTTTTTGGGAAACTCCTTGATGCCCAATCTACGCAGAATTAGTCCATCATCTCTCATCGCAGAGCCTTTTCTCCTACAAACAATATGGCTTTTGTTTTCTTTAGATTAACTGCACATGCACTGACGATACTTTCCCACATTGCTCTAGATCGAAATGGAGAAGCCCAGGCTATAGCTGTGTATGTCTGGAAAAACTTTGACATTGTCGGTTTTCAAGTTTTCTCCAAAAGCTAGGTTGGTCACTGTCTGTTCTTTAAAATGGTTAAATGAAAGTTGTCCTGAACCACTACTAGTCTATAACCTAATGCACTAATGTGAGTGTCCTCCAGGGCGCTATCCTTGGTCCTACTCTGTTTTTAATTTTCGTTAATGACCTTGCCTATGACATCAGCTCACAAGTTTGAGATCTACCCTGATGTTACAACCATTAACTCCTGCCTAGATAGTAAGACTGGTCAGTCCGACAAGGTTAAAATGGCATATGATCTCCAAAAGGATCTCAAGACCGTCATTAACTGTGACAAATGATGCCTTGTTAATGTTAAAGCCACTAAAACTAAACTTCTCTTCATTAATCATCTTAAAGACCCTTTTGTCTTCCATCAGCATGGTTGATTCTAACCTAAAGAAAATAGATTATTTCCACCTTATCTGTTTAAAATGTTCAGCTGAAATGAAATTAAAAGACTATATTGAATCCATTGCTATATCCGTTGCTAGCCGGTTCACTGTGTCATGCGAGAAAATTTTTCTCTCCAGAATCTATCTTGCCTATTTATAAGTATGTCATTTGTCTATGCTTAGGAAATTGGTGCCACATATGATCCGGTACCACTGTTATTTACATGAAGCTCAGTAGTATTATAGTTCCATATCTGGAGCTTCGGATTCAGTCAATTTCCCACCGCTGTAAGGTTCCCTCTCTGTGTCTTTTCTATAAATACCTTCGTGGTAATAGCTCGGATGATATCATCTCTAAAGTCTAGGTTGAACTTTGAAATCTTGAACTTTAAAATGATTTCAATTTAGAGAAATGTATATACATACTCACAGACAAGTTACCCCCATGAAGATTGTCTGAGATAAAATTGAAAGTATTTTGGAAAATAAAAACTGTTTGAAAGAAAACTTTGGTATTCTTCATAATCAATTTTCTAAGGCTACTAAGAAATTAATCTGTTGAACTTGAAAGGAGCACAACGAAATCTAATCCACATATGTGTAAATTATTTAGCCAAACAGGTTTGAATGAAAATATGCTGCCTATATATATATATATATATATATATATATATATATATATATATATATATATATATATATATATATATAAAGAAATGTAGTCTTAAGGTGTGCTATATTTATGGAATAATGTCCTCAATGTCAGAGATAGAGCGTGTGTAAATATAAAAGTGAACAGAGAAGTCAACTAGAGTCATGGCTAGAGCCGTCCATTCATTGGAATTAACTTCAGTAAGAAATTTTTCTCGGTTTAGACAATCTAGGCTTCAAGAACTTTCTTTTATTGAGTGGGTAAGTTTGTTTTCTGGCCGTTTTCTTTCTCTTTTTTTCAGTATAATCGTCGTTATTCGCAACTGTATCTGGATAAGAGTTTATGGTTTACCTAAGTGTTCGTTGAATCCTCCAGATTTTTTTTGTGTTTTTATTTAATGGTACACATATGAGTTTGTGTGTTTGCACATTAATGTCAACACCCAGCGGCGACAGTCTTTTTCATGCTTAAACGAAATCGTCAGACTATATATATATATATATATATATATATATATATATATATATATATATATGATTCTAAGAATATTTATACCGTCAAGAAATGAAAAATTAGTAGCACCTAAATGTAAATAAAGAATATCCGAGGAAAATGTCAGCATGTCAGTCGTGACGAGACAAAAATGATGGTAAGCATTGAGAAAACAATCTATCATTTGAATTTTTAAAAAAAATCTTTACGAGATGCTAAAATATAGAAAAAACAGAAATGTGGCAGATTTTTTTTAATTTTATTTGCTTGCCGTTTCAGGTAGTTCAGATTTCGATCTCTGCTTCCTTTCGTCCGGCGTTTGATTGAAGCCAAGTTGTTTGTTGAGTTGTGAACAACAAGACTAAATTGTCAGCAGATTAATCATTTTCACTTTGTCTACTGGATTTCTCGCTCCGGGGAAAATAGCGATTCGATTGGAAATGAAAATGTGACGCATTAGCAGAGAACTCATACGTTTTCACCTAAACATATGCTTTTTTCTAGCTTTCTCCCATACATATATCTACATTTGCACACACATACAATATATAGCTTAGCAAATATGCATACAGATAGATGGTTAGATATGTGTGTATATATGTAGTTTCTGAGGTGTCATGGTTGTATAACTCGCCGTAAGTACAGGAGTCTTGGAGAAAGAGTATACAATTAGCATCAAATTAAACATTCAACATCAACTTCTTTGGGTGGGTCAGGTCACACGGGTTGGGGGAAAAACGCTTTGGGAAGAATCAGAATCATTCGAAAAACTGTTTAAAATGATGTCAACGATTCAGTCAGTTATTTGCCATGCGTGATAAACGCTTAGGTGATCATGTATCTTTTAATACATGAGTGACGCAGTAGGTTGCCATTTCTCCCGGGGTGAACCCAGACTATAAGACCCGTTCTGTCTTGCTATTTAGCCATAGCTTTGGGGAAGAGAAGAGGGTTTATTAGTAAGGGTATTAGCAAGTAAGAGAATGTAATGGTTTCGACTGGAATTCGAACTCAGCTCTCCAATCCCTCAATTTGAACCGCTATCCATTACTCCAGTGTGCCTTTTAGGATTCGCTGTAATTATACTTTGGTGATCTGGTATAACTTTCTTATAACGCTCATAGACTGTAAGGAAATCATTGGAATAAGAGGAATAGGATTATATATATATATAATTACATGAATAATTCATACAAAAAACAAATATATATATATATATATATATAAATATATATATATATATATATATATTATAAATTGAACTACACCTAT
>OZ010590.1:41761830-41789330 GCA_963932145.1 Acanthosepion lycidas | reverse complement strand
CAGTATCGAAATAAAGAAATCCAATAAATAGTTCTAGGAGTCACAGCATATATCTTGTGAAGAGCTTCGTCCATTTAAGTTTTCTAGTGTTGTATTACCGCCACGGATTAGTAAAATATCAATGTGACGAGATTTTCGAATTTTCGCCCCTTACGGCGTGAGATTCTAAAAGCTCGATCTCTTTCTCGGTGGCTTTTCATAGCGAAGAGACATTATTCTTTTCGCTCTTGCAAAATGTGAGGAATCAACTAAAGACACTTAAATTATTTGAACTTTTCACATTTCATTTCATTTCCCATCTTTTCTCCCGTAAAATGTCCTGATAATTTACTTGTTAATATTTCTATGTGCAAATGTTATGTCGAATTATTCCTTTGGATTTATACGGGTCCAGCAAAATTGTTAGCAGGTCAAACGTACAAGGAGCGTATGATTTCCCATCAAATGTGTTTATACTCGCTACAATAGTTTAATAGCTGACTCTAGTTTAATTTAGTGGAAACAACAAACAATTAGATCCATCGCTGTCCATGTATCACTGGTTATGTTCAGGCAGGTGTAGAACATTTTTATAAATAGTAGTAGTATTAGTAGTAGCATTAGTAATAATAATAATAATAATAATAATAATAATAATAATAATAATAATAATACCTATACACAAAAATATATAATTTAAAGTATGATAAGGTGGATAAAATTTTTTATCACTAGTGTTCAAACACACCAATATATATATATATATATATATATATATATATATATATATATATATATATATATATATATGTATGTATGTATGTATGTATGTATTAGGTTGGTGCAAAAAAATAATGTCGTTTTCTCACAGAGTAACATATGTTAGAAAACGACATTATTTTGCACCAACCTAATATATGTATCTATGTATGTATGTATGTATGTCTGCGTCTGCAAGTGTGCTTTTTTTCTGTGTAGGTACGCTTATGCCCCTAATAGAGAGGTATAGTCAAAGATTCGAAGGGATATACAATACTAAATTAAGAATACGTATTATTTAAATGTGGCTTTGTACTAGCGTCCGTTCTTTATTTGAGCCAGATTTATGCTGAAGCCAGTTAGAAGTGTAATTCAGTTCATTCTTGTGCTTCAAGTTTGTTTTTTTCTTCTTTTTTTCAGAATACAATTTCGATACTTAAAATATTTAAACGCTGTTATTCAAAACGGATCGACTATATTTGCATCCAGACTCTCCCTGGTATTCAAGATAAACGATAAAAGATACACAGACGAAGGGTAAACATTTCACATAACCTTTATCTTTTGAATAGAAATAAATTTTATATTTTATATAAAATAAATACTGACGTTTTGTCAACAAATAAATGCCTTAAAGATGGAGAATGAAAATGTACATTTTTTTTTACTGTAATGTTCACTCTGTACAAGGCCTGGGGGCCACTCAAGGTAGAGAGTGTATTTTCGACATATAATAATCTATGAATTTCTATGATTTTCAGAAAGGAATAAGCGTTGAAATTGATACAAGAATCACACAGAAGATTTATTTGCAAAATGATTCCGCTCTTTAGGCGGTTAAATAGTCGTTTGGCAGATGTCGGCAGGGTAATTTTCATCTAAACGATCAGCCACACTCCGGGGGAACCTCCAACGTCGATTAAGACGCACTGCTTGTCATCGTGGACAATAAACCGAAAACTTCAAGATTGCTAATAGTCTGAAGATCGATATCACTATTGACTGTGGCCATGTGAAAAACTTTGGTTCAAGAAAAACGGCCGATTCTGGGAAATTAATTAGGTATCATTTTACACCAATATAACGCTATACCTCTTGTAGCAAAACAGATTTAGTCGGAGTTTTAGAACAGAAATAGAAAACGCACCACTAGCCATCGTATTCTCCTGTCTAAGGTCCTTCTGATATTTATTTGCTCCTGTTTCTACAAAAAAAAAATTCTGGCTCTGAACTGTCAGTCGAATGCTGCCTCATGTCATCCTTACAAAAATAATCACGAACTTTCTACAAAAATGGCATCAACAAGCCTGTAGAATGATTGGATGCATGTTCGTAGAAATAATGGAGAGTATGTTCTTAACTAATAAATGTTTCTTTTTGTGAGTTTGGAAACTTTCATTTTTAAATATCTCATCGAGTCCGAACTTTGAAATGATCTAATTGTTTACACCGGATTATAATACTAAGGCTGCTGTATGTACAAAGATTTATATTCAGCTTACGTTAATTTTGGCAAGCTTTTTTTTTAATTGCATACTTTACTATACTTCGCTCAATACAAAGCAGAGGGTATGTTATTAATTTCCATATTTAGTTACATATGTTGCGGTTAATACTTCTAGCTCATCTCAATACAGTGGCAAGCAACATTTTTAACATGCAGATGACGAACATTTTTGGTTAAAAATAACAAAAATGTTTTTCCCAAAAAATAACATCTTAAAAAAAAAGATGCGCTTCGTAGGACATATAATGTAAGTAATACTTCGGCAACTTGTCTGAAGACTGACCCCAAACGGATTGTATTTACCCAAATCTCCCAACAAGGTGGGATACAGCACAAATCCAATTTTTATGTGGGACGATTCCGAACCCGTAGGCTACGGAAAAAATCTCCTTAGACCACCTCATACACGGGTAGAAACCTCCAAATCGAGACTCTGTCCGTAGCCATGACCGCGTGTCGGTTCCTCTGTCCTCAAAGGCAGAGAGTTCGAAAATTCTGCCGCGAGCCTGGCAGTGAACGGCCTGACTTCAAATAGCTAGTTTGGAGTCAGGCCGTTCAAACCAGCCACAAGGCAGAATGTGTCACAAGGCCAGTTTTTACTCGGGGCGATTTCAAGACCGTCATCAAGTGCAAAAATTCCCCGTAGACACAGCATACACAGGGCCGGATTAGTCTACTTCACCAACGAGATTCTGACCGTGGGCGTAGTCTCAACTGGGTTCCTCAGCCTGAAGGCAGAGAGTTACACGTCAGTCGAAAGCCTGGCAGCGAACCGTTTGACTCGTAACAGATTCTTTTTACTTCTGACCTGAAGCATTTTATAGTTAGGGACTAGTTCATATTATGAACATATTACATCGGGGGTGTAACTATTTAGTTCACAACAGGAAACAGTTAAAAAATATATGTTTGTGTGTTTATGTGTGTGTGAATTTTTTACTACTTGATGGATGTGGCAAAATTAATTATATGCTGGGCAACAGTTGTTCCCGGAAAAGGAAAATTGGAAAAGAGAAAGACACACTGCTTTTTATACTCGTGCCACGTGATCCTAGTCACGTGACTACATGTCTAAGTAAAGTGATCCACTTCCGACACATATGTAACCATTTATTTTTTCAGTACATTTTCATTCTGCGCATATTTATAATTTGTTTCTTTATAATGCAAATTACAAAAGTCCCATCCATGCAGAATGGAGAAAATGATAGATTTCCATAAGATTTAAACTAAAATATTTAAGCAATTAGGGCACCTCGAAGTTCTGCAATGGTTAGAAACCTTGTCTTGCCAGATCAATTACGACTGAGTAGTGAGTTCGATCCTCACTGAGTGCCCCATATTTTCGGCCTTTTGCCACATCTGAGCCGGGCTTAGAAAATGACTATTTGAGTAAATACTAGTACTACCAAATCAATTGATAGAAAACTTTAAAAAAATGCACGCTCCTTATCATGTTAATCGCGTTGCAGTTGCAATACATTCACGCTAGATGGATTTCACTCACATTTCCAGGTTGATTATTGGTAGAGCCGCTTTTTTCTCAAAACAGGTGACATTTGTATTAGGTCGGTGCAAAAATAATGACGTAATAATGTCGTTTTTTGACGTATTTTTAATGTCAACAAACGACATTATTACGTCATTATTTTTGCACCAACCTAATACAAATATTTTTTTTATATATTTTTATAATTGTATGCATTTTAAAACGTAAATGAAGAATAAAGACATACTGTCGAAATATTGGTAAACAATTTCTCTTTTCTTTTCCTTTTCTAAAATGAAATCGCGTTTTTATGGAAAAAATATCGGAAGGGTTAATTGAAAAATGGTACAAAATTTACCATTTCTTACATGTTCCGAACATGGCACAAGTGACTTTCCACAAATGTTCAATTTTCCGTCGCCAACGACAGATACTTATCAAATTTTATGGGGTAGGCTGGACTTATACTACAGTTTGGCAGCGGGACTATCAAAGAATTTATTAAACAAAGAGGTAGGGGCAAGGGAAAAAATACATTTCCGGTCATCTCTCAACCTACTAGCCACTAAAAGATAAATTTTAAATTTTCATTCAAAGAGAAGACAGTCAAAGGGCAGAACATTGTTAGCTAATTTACGAACGTTTTTTTTTATTTTTATTTTTTTTCAGTGGAATGTATCATGATGCCATTTCTAACCTTAGGTCCCTGAGCGGGACCCGGAAAGAAATGTGTAAAGGCCAAAAATCAAAGGAAATAATAATAATAATAATAATAATAATAATAATAATAATAATAATAATAATGTTTTGAAGTCAACGGTGAGCGCGAAGTAATGCACCGTTCGAATCAACCGTCAGGTATCAGTAACCAAGGTGATACTTCCAGTAGGAAAACATCGGCTGTAATATGAACTTTCAGGGGAGGTTCCGCCAGGTCTACTTTACTCAAGACACTCTCCGCATGAATGGATATCTACCGAGTAACGTGGAGGTAGCTGGCCAAGTGTTTAGCAGCGCAATGACCTTAAGACCACACCAAGCAAATTTCACTGATAATTATGATAATGTGACTTTAACAATACAGCAAAGACACTTGGTAACTGGTGTATTCTAAAGACCAACTGAAAGAACAAGTTAGTCCTGGAAATGAATTAAAACGGTATATCATTAACAGCAAGAAAGTAGAATGTATGGTTGTCAGGAAAAGTGACAGTTTGAAGGTACATTAAATATCGCTGACATCAAAGTGACTGAAATTTGACGCTCTTAGAGCGTATGGAGACATGTAATTCTAAAAACAAATGCTGAGCTTATAAAAACATGCGAGAAATGGGAAGCTTTTTATATAAAGACATTACTAATAACCAGAAAGTGAAATCGGAAACTTCAATCCACAAAATGAAGAAATACTTGAAAAAGTTAATACTCAGTGGACACTTCGAAGACAATAGAAGGAGGTAAAAACATTTTGAAAACTACATGCCACTTTGAATAAATAGATGACGGAACAAATGTTAAAAAGACAAAAAGAATTATCGTAAAGTTTCCAGAATTACATAATTTTATAAGTAAATTGTACTGTCTTTTAACCGGAAGCATTTACACACAGAACTACTCCATGTATGTGTCGTGTGTCTTTATTACATGTGTGATTATCGCTATTCACAGATCCACATCTTTTGTAGACTTAAGCAAACTTTGTTCACTAAGGTTCTGCCAGGTCTACTTTACTCAAGACACGCTCCGACACATTCCCCAAACTTAATAAAACATAGGTTTATCATCAAAAATGTTTATATTATTATTAAGAGGCCAAAGTATTTTTTTTATTATTTTATTAATTTTTTAAATAATTTCTAGCGCGTTAGATATTTTGATTACGGTCATCATATTATTTACGATTAGTGTTTAACGCTTTTTTCAGTTGAAAAACATACTGATTTGGAAATTCTTGGAAAAATCAAATAATTGTCGGATTTTAATAAAACTTTCAGGATTTATTCACAAATTGATGAATTTATTTTGGATATGTTTTCAGAAAATCTTGAAATTTTGACATATGTTACTCCTCACTTAATTTATTTCATGAAATTTCTAGAAATTACATTTCAGTCTCAAAATTTATTTTATTAGTTAAAATCAGAACTCCCTCGAGAATGTAAGTCATCAATTTTCTTTTCAAATTCTACCCATTTCCCGAAAATCTGCTTCTAAATGAAATTCAATAAAATTATGATATTATTTAATGAGAAAATCTTTTAAGTCTTTTCCTAAAAAAGATTAATTCGAGACACTATAGTCTTATAAATATTTCGATGAATAATGAATTTTTCCAAGAATTATATCCATTTTTTTTATAATTTTAATCATAATCATTTGTAATATATAAATCGTTTAAAATTATGCGTTACTTCAATCTTGTTAGGTGATATTGTTATTAAGTGAAAACGATATGTACTATTCAAAAATTGGAAAGCTTAATACAAATTATTTTGCTTCGACATTTAAAAATATTTTCTATTTTTCCTTTATGTATATAACGTGCCCTTGTTTGAAAGTATGGTTGACTATACACGACATCATCAGAAAATAAGAGCAATGAATATAGTAATATTAAAGTCAGCAGTCCTGAAATTAGATTAGTTTTCCAACATTTGAAAGTACTTAAAAATTATATAAGAAAGACGCCCACATGTCATTTTCTTAAAATAGAACAACAATAAATGTGTCGACGCATTTATCAATTGTTGAGTTTCAAGGGACGATGGCAAGCGTGTAATGACCGCTACTGTTTCGTTTAAATTTTCATTTCTCCTTTATTTAAAAATTGAATGATGTAATTTTTGTTAATCAGATTAATTATACTTTAAATCTGTTAATATTAACCAAAGATTGTTTCAGAAAAGTATATGTTATTTTTGGAAGATGAAAAGCGAGAATAAACTTTTGTTTACAAATATTTAAAAAATGAACGATTTTAAACGGTTACATTGTATGATTTCTGGAAAACATCTTTGTCTATTCCAGTGTGCGTTCAGATTTCTGTATTACATCTTACGCCTAATGTCAAAAAAGATTTGACAGAATTTATTTTGATATTCCCAATTCATTCGTACTACCTTGGTATTTCCTTCTTAACACTACGTATACATTGTCTTATTTTTTAAGATTAATGATAACTTACCTGATTTCCTTTGCAAAATTGTCTCAGTGGTACTGGCTTTTTCTTTTTGCATCTGCTATACATAATGTGTTATCTGAGGAGCTGAGACGCATACATATCAAAAAGACTTCAGTATGCATTTTTGTCTTATTTTATTTCAGAGAATATTTATTGTATTTTTGCATATTCTCTGTTTATTTGTTTCTTGTTGATTTCTCTCTTTAAAACATGTCTTCTAATCACAAACTAATGTTAAAAATTATTTTACTTATAGAAAAAAAAGTAACATTTTCGTTAAGATTTAAAAATGTATACGGGTAAAAACAGGTAAATACTAATCTAAAATGTATCTTTTAAGCAAGGAGTATATATATATTGTTGCACATTAAGAGTTAAGTCTATATTAAAAAATCGCTGTTTCTCTGTTCATCTGAGAGTTACGTTTCAGGTTCATCTCTAATGTATATAGGTAAGTATGAGTGCGCCGTAAGCCTACTAGGAGGGAGAAACACTAGTTCTTCGTTAAGACATCTTTGTAGGAGAAAGAAAACACTATTATAATACCCGGGCGAGCGCATGCATGCAGTGATATAGAACAGTTCTTTGACATATTTAAGTGCAGTACTAGTTTGGCACATATGCCTTATACTTTTCCAGTTCAAACTGTTAGATATAACCGTAAGTTCGATGCTAACAGTTTCTTCTCTTGCACCTCTCACTTGTGGAACTCTGTTCCGGCCTCTTGTTTTCTAGCCAAATTTGATCTTCAATAATTTAAATGCAATGTCAAACGTTATCTTCTGTTTTCTTAGTTTTTTTTTTGTTTTTTTTTAAATTTTGTCTCTCCTTAAAATAGTTTTGCTTTTCTCATATTATTTCATATTCAGTAACCCACTTGTGTCTTAGCGGCTTCATTGCCTTACTTGGGGTAAAACAAATAAAAATAATAATCCCAATTTCAGATAATGGTGATGGTTCTGTGCAAAGCATTTTCTTACTTAAAAATAAAATTTTATGCAAGGGTATCGTTTCGCTTTTTTTTAATATCATTAAAACTTACGGCATTTGTTCTACTTGAGGGTTGTTCAAGTGACAACGTTGCAGCACTTTTGATGAACCAAACGGGTGAGGGGATAATATATAACCGCTATGCTCGATAGAAAAAAGAAAGAGAGTATCTCACAGCTTTGCATGAATATCTACGTTTGAAGAAATCCCACAAAACAGCACTCACCTAGCCGATAATGACTAAGTCTAAAAGTGAATAAGTAATAATTTAGTTTCTGTCTATGTTTCTGAGATGAGGCATTAGGTTGGTGCAAAATAATGACGTAATAATGTCGTTTTTTGACGTATTTTTAACGTCAAAAAACGACATTATTACGTCATTATTTTGCACCAACCTAATATTATGCACACTATTATTCGGACTATTTATAACAACGTTTTGATCGTTGTACGCTTCGGCCTTCTTTAGATGTCCTCAAGGATACATGGCACTGTGGATAAAGGCGTCGTTAGTTAGATCCAGTGAAAGAGTGTGAGTTCTATACCTGGTTAAGGCGGTGGAGAACTTGGAGAGGGGGATTAACAAGAGATAACTGACATCCATAAGACATGACACGTGGAACTAGAACAGTCTATCCCAGTGAGCGAAATAAAGGGTTCAGTTCGACATTCCAACAACCGCCTGAAGAGGGCCGGAGCGTACAACGGCCGAAACGTTGTAAAAAATATGGTGACAAAGATGAGGACAATAGTCTGAATAATGTAAATAATGTAAATAATTTAGTTTTCTTTTCTTATCAGTTTTTTTTTTACAGCGTTATTGTTACAATAAGCCTCTAGTTGTTTTATTTTATATAAGATGAATAATTTTTTTCAGTCAATGCCAAATTAACACTTGTGGCCCAATCTGAGGAATGCTGAGTATGAAGGAATTACGTGAAAGCTATCCATATATATCTATATCATTATAATGTTTTCAAGAAAACGATCAGGACATTAAAAGAAAATAAACGAAATGTTAAAATTTTATGAAATATTTATTCCATAATGTCGGATAAAACTAATAAAAGCCTGGTTGCAAAAAGGAAAATATCGCCTTTTGCTAACAAGAGATTTCATGTGTATAATTTTGTATAATGAAAATGTCGAATTGCTGATTGGCTGGAGAGGTTTTTCTCCATTCTGTCTATGTATCTAGGTGAACGTAAAGGGCCATATAAGAGAGAATTTCAGTTTTTGAAAATATCGGTTTTAAAGATATCAATCAGATCCTCTACAAGCAATTGCCTGTATCTCCATCTGTTATGTTATAAACTCACAAGATCTAGATTAACACAGAAATTTAATCTGAAAAATGTTCGACACATTATACATAATTTTCTGCTAAAGTTTATAAAAATATATTGTGTGAATGTTTAAACTATATTCAACATTCAATACAGTTGTTGTTTTTTACATTTAAAACGAACATGACAGATTCATTTGTATTAAGTCATTTTCAGCACCATCACTTGAATAAATTTATTATTTTGGTAGTATGAGAGGGTTGTAAAAATAAAAAAAAAATACTTTGAGACGACATGTTTAACAAATATTTTCTAAGTGAATTAATGTGGACGACGCGTCTACAATTTGAGAACTTTCCAGAGAGTGTGATTTGGGGCTATTGACGCCTGCATATATAAGTGTATCTTTAAATATACTTATATAATTCTGCATCTTGGCTGTTACGTTCTGTTGCTTGTCTTCTGAATGTATCGTTTCGGAAGCACCTATCTTCAGTTTACTGCCGTCGTTGGCAAGCTTCTAAGAATTTTTAACCAAAATTCATTCAAACGACAGAGCACATTATTCTCCTTCTGCTGTACATGATAGACGAAGTCTAAACTCGGAGAAATTTATCTGGGTTTGTAAAGATGTTTTTATTAATTGTTCACACAATATAAGGCCTAAGAGCCATTCGTGATACTAAACTAGGTTGTGATATGACCAAAAGTTAAGGTTAGAAATATAAATTTTGAGGATATGTAAAGAAGAAGAAATCTAAATATTGACCCTATATTTGAAGTGGTTAAATTAGTAGTCGCCTGGTAAGCATTCATTCGAGAGTCGGTTCCTGAAGGACGTGATTCTTGACAAGGTGTAGTTAGAATGGGACCTCCTATTTTTTAATTGAATAAGAAGGGAAACGATATATATTTTTTGCTGTCTACACAGAATGGTTGTCCTTATATTTGAATATCTGGGTTAAAGTAACATTTGTCAACGGAACAGTGATAGAATAGCGAGAGATGTGCGATGTTTTATTTGTGGGTAAACATCTGGATGAAGGAAAGTAATTAATCACCCACAAGACCAGGTAGTTTTATTTTTTTTAACGCTATGATGGGGAAGTCAGGGCTTTGCTTTCCCAGATCAAATAGTGAAGAATTATTTCATTTTTGTCCCGATCTAGAGTTACGTATATATCTATATTTCTGAAATGTGATATTATGTACACTATTTTTATTATTCGAACTATTGTCCCCATCATTTTCGCCATATTTATTACAACGTTTCGGCCGTTGTACGCTCTGGCCTTCTTCAGGTGGTAGGAATGTCAAACTGAACAGTCTACCCCAGTGAGCGAAATAAAGGGTTCAATTCGACATTCCTAGCACTTGAAAAAGGCCGGGGCCTACAACGGCCGAAATGTTGTAATAAATATGGCGACAAAGATGAGAACAATAATCCGAATAAATTAAATAGTTTATCTAGAGTTACATCTAACAATTTTAAGGAGAGAGAAAAATAAAAGAAGAGGAACTAAGAAGACAGAAGATAAAGATTGGAATTACATTTAAATTATGGAAGATCAAGATTGATTAGAAAACAAGAAGCTGGAACAGAGTTCCACAATAGGGAGGTGCAAGAAAAAACTGTTAGCATCGAGCTTAGACTTACATCTAAAATTTGAACAGGAAAATATAAGGCGTATCAGGCAAGAGAAAGTATAGCGGTATAAGCTCGGTAACTTCGGCGGCGTTACAAGGCACAGAACATTTTACCAACAGCTTTAGTGTTGAGTTCAACTTGGGGTTTGAGCTGAAACTCTTGGGTTCCAAAAGATTTCCGACGTATGGAAACCTCATTGAGAATACAATCGACTGGATAAAATGAAGGGTCTCATCGGTGTTGAAGAAAGGTTAGTACTTTAACATTTTCATGTATATTCCTTTCTGTTGCACATCTATTTTACACGAACTGACGTCGGATTCACACGCATCAGGTCACTCGATTAAAATAAATATGGTTTTATCTACATTAAAAATGGGACAAGGAAAAGCTTGTTCATATTAACACCCTAAAAACAAAACTACGTTTTTTAAGCATCTGAGAGACCACTTTATCTCTTCTGTCAACGTGTTTGATGCTAACATCCAGCAGAGTAACTCGTTGCACATTCTCCAGCTAAGGTAGTCTGCTGGAAGGAAGTATAAAGAATATATTGAATCATCTGCTACGTCTATTGCTAGGACAGTAGGTTAATTGTGTCGTACTAGACAATTTTTTCTCTCTAGAATCAATCTTACATATTTATAAGTGTCACATTCGTACATGCTTCGAATATTGCTACTAGGTAATGGTCTGGTGCTTCTAATATAAATTTAGACGTTCTTCATAAAATCCAAAGAAGAATCTTCAATTTTATTGTTCCTGACTTGGTACACGATCTCAGTCACTGTCCTTCCGCCGTAATGTATTTTCTCTGTACGTTTTCTATAAATCCTTGCTCTATGGTACACGGATTTTATGAAATTAAACACAGTATCTGATTTTCAGGTCTGACCTTTGGCTAGAGGCAATCGTAACTTCTACGATTTCGTTTTCGTTCACTTTTCGCCTGTGGAACTCGCTTCCCGCTTTTTCTTTCCAGTCGAATTTGATCTTCAAAAGTTTAAATGCAATGTCAATTATTATCATCTGTTTTATTTATTGTTCTTCATTTAGTATTGTTTCTGCTTAATAATGTTTATCTTTTCCTTATTCTAGTACACTCATTAACCTTAGTATCTTAGTGGCTTTATTTCCTTGTTTAGTGTGAAATGATTAAAAAAATCCACATCTTAAATTACGTCCAAATCAGCTATTGTCGAAAACAAATCTATTACGAAGCATTTTTCACGCGAATAGTAATGCATGTGTTCATTAGAATTTACAAACAAGAACAACTTGCATAATACTGAACTACAGTACATATGTGTGTGTGTGTGAGAGAGAGAGAAAGAGAGAGAGATAAAGAGAGGTAGAAAGTAAACAAACTTTACTTATTAAATCCGCATATATTCTAAAACTACTGTAATTGACTCGTGTTACCGAATTCGCTGTCAGGCCTAGAAAAAATAATTGCTCGTCAGAACTCTGACGAAACGAACTGAATATCAGTCGCTTGATCCCCGTCGGTATCGAATTTCAGCAGTGATGTATTGCCTTTGCTGTGATGTAAGAGCAAAACACATGAAAAAGATGCAGATGGCATTAAAAGGGACAAAATGACTGGCCGCATTCAGATTGCTTAGGGAGGCAAGCCAGCACATGGCGGGGATATTGTTTGTCAACCGGTTGACATTCGATCTCTCTCTATAACCATCAATCTCTTACTATTTGGCTTTCCTCCGAGAAACAAGGCCATGCTGACTGCCTAATGCGAGGTAAAAAAAAAAGAAAATAACCCGTCTTTGATGCAACAGAAGGTAATACACAAAAAATTTTAAATAAAGAAATTAACAGATGCGCATCGTTGACTTACCTACACTCGCCTAACATCAGCAAACTCAACAAATATATATGCAGATATTCACATTCAAATACAAGATATATTTGTATTTACTAACTGTTCTACCAATATAAGCCACAAGAGTCACTCTAGGCAGTGGGTTGCTGATTGTGGTTGTTGTATAAGCGTAAAAACTGCAGTTTATGTTTGATAAAGCTAACGATTTACCTTAGACCTGAAGAGGGTATGTAATTAGTGACTCGAGAAGCATCTTCTGGAGAAAATGTTCCACAAAGTATCGGCCTTTGTAAGGAAGCTTTCTGAATTTGACATCCCTAAACGGTCTCGTACAGAAATTCGCATATGAAGACTTAATCTAACACGCTATCACGAATTGTATCATGCATTTAAAATCTTGCCTGTCCTGCGTCTGACAGGACGTGTGATTTCCACATACGTGCATCACATATGGTAACCTGTATCTTCAGAATTCTATCGAGAAAAGAGAAAGAGAGAGGTAATCGCCACTCTTATATAGTCCTGAATAAAATACCACTGAGTGGAAGTCTTCGCACACAAGGTAGGTAACCTCACAGTTTTAGTTACAGACCCCCAAAAATAATCATCCCTTTAAGTTCTATTAGCTCTGTAACCGTCGTTTTTCAGCAATTACTCTTCGAGATTTGGAGATTAAAGAACTGGGATTTTACTTTTCGCACACAAATGATATATATACGATCCAAAGATTACTCTTTTTGGAATTTGGTGAGTATCGATAACTTAGAAGTTTCGAAAATTCACTGCATATCGTAAAACCCAACTTTACTCGATTTTTGCATAAACAGGACAGTTCAGAAAATTTGTAATATATTTGTCTTGAGAACATCTTGTCTTAAGATCATCCAGATAAAAACCTAGCAAACTAACCCTTTGCCTGCCCTGCGCATCTTATGTGATGCACAGAAAATCACATATGGTACCCTGTATCTTCAGAATTCTATCGAGAGAAGAGAAAGAGAAAGGTTATCGCCGCTCTTATATAATCCTGACTAAAATACCACTGAGTGGAAGTCCTCGCACACAAGGTAGGTAACCTCACAGTTTTAATTGCAGACCCCTAGAAAAGAATTGGCACAGAGCGTAGTGTAAATAACCTTTATGATTTGTACGTTTTATTATGTGGAACACTATATATCAGCACATTCTATTTGCCAAATAAGCTGAGATGCCTTGCATTATTTATAAGTCTGATATCAAGCATGGTCGTTTGTATAGTACACACGAAAATGCCCTGGACAAGCAAAGTGTTAAAGATACCCTTACTTTCAAGAAACAACTTCATTAAGAGTGACCGATCAACTTAAACAAAATAAGAAAAAAATACTCACGTACACAGTAACAAACGGGTGTACACGATCTGGCATACGCATTCTCATGACAGTACGCCCAAACCCAGGGAATAAGGTACAGAAATTAAAATATATACATTGTAAAAGTTGTTCCGATATAAACGTATGGACGCATACATAGGTAGACATAGACAGTTATAAACAAGAATTTCTATATCACTTAATCTAACTCTTTTTCTATTCAACTACTTTTTATTGCTTTCAGTCTATTTACGAGGCCACGGTCAGTGGATCAAGCAGTTCTCGTGCTGAGATAATCATTCCCGACTTTCTTCATCATCAATGACGTTTAAAACTCAATAAGCAAGTATTACATGGTGTCAGCCTTTCTCTAAGAACTCATTACGCCCACCTCGTTTTATTATATATTATTTCTGGCATATTACTTCTTATTTACCCGATTTTCTACGAACTTAAATCTCTTCTTTTTTTTCATTTTTGTCGGGAGAGGAAACACACTTTGTAATCTCTTTTCATTTATTCATCATCATTTTTTTTTCATTTCTTTTTTTTTGTTTTGTTTTCGTCTGCTTTTTTGTCTTTTGCTCTTCATTCCGCCTCTGCCATCTTGTAGACGGCTTACGACAGTATCATGTTGAAACACTGCTTCTCTTATGATAATCGAAGTTAAGCAACGTTGAAACAGATTATTACTTAGATGGGTATCCGCGTGTGAATACCAGATGCTGTAAGCTTAGATGTGGATGATATAATGAAAATCGGAGAGCAGAGTTCCAATTTAATTCGGGTTCGTTATATTGACTTGCACACAAATAAACCTTGCGAAATCCATGAAACCAGTTCTTCTTCCCACGAGCTATGGATTAATTAGTATGAATTGTATCAGTAAATCATTATTATCTATAAACAAAAATCTTACAATCTTTAAATATTTTATGACTTTAAATAACTTGCACTAGGTTCAAAAAACCATAAAATTCACTCAGTTAATCAATCCTGATTTTAAATATTCTGTTGGAGGCCCTAAATGACGTCATAGTTAAAGTCGCAGCAGAAACAAAAACTTTTTTTTTATTTGAATATGAATATTTTTATTGAAACAAAACAAGTACAGTTGACCACTGATGACAATTCCAGAACAACGTAACAATAAACAACTTTTTTCTATCCCCTGCCAGCCGCAATGATGGAGAAAGCATTACCTCTAACCATGGCCAGTGAGACACCGTGCAAGAGCCACTCCGTTTCGCGAGGCTCGTCTCTTAATCGAGATGCAATTGCGCCAATCCTCCGAAGGAACGCCATCGAACGAGGGCCAATAACCCCTGAAGTTTCCACTGCCACAGGAGTAAAAAAAAAAAACTCTATCAGCAAGAGAAGAATATTTAACTGCTTTTTTCATCTCTGCGTTCAGGGCGACGAATCCTGGCTCAACCGCAGACCTGATCAAATTGCCGACCGAAAATGTATCCGCAGAGGTCGCATCCCAAATCAGCGACTTCCCCATTTTAAAAAAGAAAATGGTAATGCCATCCGGTTGCTTTCCATCACCACGGTCGAGGACTACGGGTTCGATTTCGGAAGGGAACCCAGCTGCATCCAAACCTATTTTGATGATGTCGTTAATGGCTGCCTGCTTTTCTTTTTCTATGTGCAATCTCTATTTATGACGTAAGCGATTCTGTCTATCCATAACGAGACTATGTAACTCGAAGCAATATTTATATTTGTTTTTACTATCCATCCCAGGTCATGTTCTGACGTTAATTTGCATGAACCAGTTCGGTAGGTTACTCACAGTTTCAATCTGTCACTCTTGAATTCACTAAAACATGTGTATTTAAGATTATCCAAGCCCTCTTTCCACATAATGCATCCCAGAAATTTAACTTATATCTTCCTTCGTACAACTGTACGTTTCCGGTTTTCCTATAAATTTCTATGATCATATGCTAGGTCTATGGTATACACAGCATTCTTCTGTAGTACCACATCTGTGAAGAAAATGTTCAGCATTATCTACCTTATGTCGGCATTACATAACTGCTCATCCCGCTTTACTGAGCTAGATTTCCAAATGAGTCTGTCGTTATGAACATGAATTTTCCCACTTGCCAGATAATAACCGTCATTTATTTGGCCCAATAATTGGGAGACCACTGAAAGGTCTCTTTAGCAATACCGTTTTCTTGAGATAATTTAACTCAATCTTACCGCTATCAGCTTAAGCGAGGATCCGAGCATAGGGTTATGGTTATCGGCTCAGGAAGTAAGAAGATCGTATCGTGCTCAAATTCCAGCCTGGGAGGTTGACTTAAATTTCTTGCAAGTGCCCCTTCGTATGGATGAATACATTTTATATCCTGCTCAGGTAGCGGGTAATAGAAATGCACTGAAGTCCATCCTGTTTTATTAAATATCGATCCCAAAACGCTTGTACGTGAGGACAATAACACCAACCCGTAAAACTTTATTTGTTGCTGAAGCCATACCAGAAACACCTCGTGCCATATCCTCGAATAGAGGGTTCTGAAAGATTAACAAACATATATAATGGCTGCGAATCGATTTCAAGCAGTGTCTTCGCTTAATCCGACCCGACATATGCCCAGCGAGAATGTTCCTTTTTAGCTAGCTTCCTACATTGTTTTACGCATATATACATACATGCATATATATATATATATATATATATATATATATATATATATATATATATATATATATGTGTGTGTGTGTGTGTGTGTGTATTATGAACTAAGTGCGATAATTATTTTGATATATATATATATTGATTATACGTTCTATTTATAGATAGAATATTTAAGTAAATAGTTTGCTTATAATAAACAGTATTAACAAGATTTAACGGCCTGAAGTTCCGAGAAATTTCAAAAAAAATATGTGTCCTCCGACAGGAATCGAAGCTGAATCATACATGGAACCGTCATATTGCCTGACGTGCTATACCATTTAGCTAAAGGGGAAGCGTCTTGTTAGCAATGTCGAATTACTGCTTTAAAATTACAAATCTTCCATGATTTCTCTCGAACGCTGCAATCTGCTCGAAACGTATTTTAACGTAAGGGCAATAATCCATCCATCTTTCCTTAACATTATTTTAGATATAGGAATAACAGAAATCTTCATATAAATGTCGATTCTATTTTCAAACACATCTTAGTTTTGGTAGTTTGTAACCGTCTCTATCATTCTTTATGTAAAAGCTGATCTGCATTTTAAAATATCGTCCAGAACGCAGGAACTCCTCATGGGAAATAAATGTCTTTATCGTATGAGGAGACTAACTTAATCAATGGGCATTAATATATTGTAAATACAATTAAAATGAAACGGTTGACCCCAAGAGAAACCAACGTAATGAAATTGCAGCAAACCGACAAGTTGATGTAAATTTTATTTAAAAATTATCAACTCGGAATAATGCTATGCGGCAACAAGCAAGGTCTGCGAATCGTGCGTCTCTAACGAAGAATAAGATATGGCTAAATTATTAGGTGGGTGCAAAAATAATGACGTAATAATGTCGTTTTTTGACGTTAAAAAATACGTCAAAAAACGACATTATTACGTCATTATTTTTGCACCCACCTAATACAAAGCAATGGTAATATAAACCGTTTCCTCATAAGAAAATATTCGTAATTTATTGACCAAGCATCCAGTGCTGATCGAATTACACATTCCTCCACTCAATGCCTATCAGGATGGGATAAAAATATTGTATCTGTTCTCATTTGTAATAGTAATGATAATATTAACTATTTCTTATGAAAAAAATATTCAGAATTTATTGGCTGAACAGCTACTGCCCTTTGGGATTTATATTTTTCCATTCAAAAAAATTGTCATGTAAATAGGTTTCTCAAATCCACTAGCTGTTATTGTTCTTTCCATTACTGATGGAGACCTTTTATCTGAGATGACAACCTACGTTAAATTCTTTTGTATTTGAGGTGACACGCAACGTTAACTTCTTAATTATTTTGACATTTTCTCGTCAACTTTCGTTAAGAAAATATATTTTCTCTGTCCTTTTTTTTTATGGAAAACAAAAAACATAGCGAGGATTAGATTTCTGTCTTTACCAGATATTTCCCCTCAGAATGTAGGCAAATTAAATTATGATACTTTTTTTTTTAAATTTCGTCTTTAATATTTCGCGTATATGATTATATTACAGGGTGTCCCAAAAGTCTGACATCAATTCGCAGACCGATATCTTTGGTAATTATTGTTGGAAAAACCTCGAATTTTCATAGAAAGTATAAAAACAAATCAAGATTTTATATTTAATCTTTCGCTTTTGTTATCTCAGTGAGAATCTGCCAGAGAGAAGGATCAGTCATAGTGGAGATGAAGACAGGTTTCATGTCCCCGTGTGATTTCTTTTTATGGGATATGTTAAGGAATTGCTCTGTGTTAACCCCTCTTCCTGTTAGCATTGAGACTTGCTACAGTGTGTTTGGCAAAAGTTTAACTACCGAAATGATATGTGCCGTGTCACAGGCAGTGCCATATTGAACACTTATGAAATCGGTCCCATAAGAAACTATAACTTTTCAACTTCAAAATGATAATAATCAACTTCAAAATGGACTTATTTTCAGGTAAAAAAATTATTCAACTTCAAAATGGATTAATCAACTTCAAATTGGATTAATCAACTTCAAATTGAGAATTAATACAATACTAATAAATTTAATATTTATTCTTTTATTTTTACTTAAAAGGGATATAAAAAAAATATAAATTTTCATAAGAAATTTATTTAAAAGATTACATCATCTCAGTTAATTACAGAGGGAAGTAATCTCTGTATTTCAGATACGAAGTTAGTGCAAGTCTCATGGGAATATTATTAATTACCTCGGAGATCATCGCTTCTAACTTGCTGAGGCGGAATTATTGAGTAGTTAATGATCCCTGGCCATCACCTCTTAAAATCCCAACAATTGAGTCTGCCATACTTTTTTTTACATCAGCTTTAATGACTGACCAAGCCTTTTCAATGGGATTTAACATCGGACTATAGGGGGAAAGTCTGAAAATTTGGTGTTGCCTAAATTCATCCTCCTCCACAACTTCTTCAATTGATGTATGGCACGGAACGTTATCAATAACTAAGACAACTCCCCTTTCATAAATTTCCTTTCCCTTTCTAAGGCACTCCCTGGTTCATTCTTTTGCATCCTCTTTTTTGAAAGAACCTCTTTTAATTTTATGATGAATTACTCCATTATTACTAATACATCCAATAACATGGATGTTATTTCCTCTGGATCCGGCCGCGACTGTAGTGCACCTCGTGTCTTTTTTAGAGCGACCTTCTCTTCTTGAAATATGGAAATTAAAATTGGTTTCATCCATATAAAGAATTGGCACACTTTGGGACTGAAATTCTAATAAAGCTACTGCATAATCCTTACGTTTCGTCTTATTAACATTATTATTGGCAGCTTCTGGTTCATAATGAACCCCTTTTAAAGTAAAAGCCATGGTGTCCAAGTGTTTTCTTATGCATTCTTTCGTCACACGAACCTCATACTTTTTACCAACTTATTTACAATGTCTTGAAGAGTGACCCTAGGAGAGTTTTCAATTAATTCAGCCATTAAATTCTTATGCTCATGCGTAATTTTATATTTTCTTGCTCCTCCCATAGAGTCGCTCTTATCAGCACCCTGGTCTAACCAACGGTACGCTGTTGACAGAGGCACACCAATTGTTCTTGTCAAGTCTTTCTAATTTCCTGCTGCGGCATGTGCAGCTAAAATCTGGGCCTTTTTTTCGGCAGCCACAGTTTTTTGAGGTAAGTCCTCTTTGAAGCTGTTGCGAATTCTTCTTCAGCTTCTTTTGTAGAGGTTTCTCCAGCATCATCCTCAATTATCATTTTTCCCTATACGGGACTTTCTCCTCCTACTTTTACTGTAGGCTCACCCAATGCTTTCTTGGCCTCTAAGTTGTTTGTATTTTAGTTTTTTCTTCATCTATGTAATGAAGACGAACAGTCAATTTCCTTACTCATGGGGTAAATTAATTGAAAAAATAATTTTCAATTTACCAAAAAAATATCTCAATCTGAAGTTGTTTATTCCAATTTGAAATTGTTTATTCTTATTTTGAAATTGATTGTTTTTAGGTTTTTTACATTTTCTCAATTTGAAGTTGCTTAATCGATTTTGAAGTTGATTGAGCCAATTTCAAGTTGCTTAATCCATTTTGAATTTGATTGTTCCATTTTGAAGTTTCTTGATCCAATTTGAAGTTGATTTATCTATTTTGGAGTTGATTTATTTTTTTTTACTTGAAAATAAGTCCATTTTAAAGTTGATTATTATCATTTTGAATTTTAAAAGGTATACATGTTTAACGCATAAACTTTTCAATTTCATTGAGCTAGACGTAGTATTTTTCAAGATAATTGCCTTTAAAAATGATGTCAAATATTTTGGGACATTGTATTTTCTATTGTGAAAAAAGAATAATCCGTCCAAAGATGCAAACCGCTTGTAAAATATTTCAAATATTCCAAGACAATGACAAATTTAGTTTGCCGAGAAAGTTAGAAACAATTTATAACAAACCGACTGCCGGGTTCTCTGGCACTTTTTTTTTTCTAATACAGAAAGCAGAATACAAGTAAAAACTCATGGACACAAGTGGCGTGTGTTCATCTGACACTCGCTCGCCCCTCAGGATCTGTTCGAAAAATATGCGAGTGACATAACGTAAAATATCAATATTAAGAGCACAGATGGTTGGTTACAAGGCAATTACATTCAGCAGACGTGTCTGTAAGAATCGGGCGTTGGTTCTTATATTTAAATCTAGATCCGACGTATAGTAGTCGAGAGTGAATTTCCTGAATGAGGAGTTATTTACATTCAGACTAATGTCTTCATCAACGGTTTTATTATCCCGTGTCAGGCGTTGTTATCGTCCCACTCACCATTTTTAGGAATATCTTGTTCTTATTTAGAAAATTTTGATGTAAACATTTTATTTTATTTAGTGAGTTCCTTGTTATCATCCCACTCTCCATTTTTAGGGATATCTTGTTCTTATTTAGTATTGCTCTGGTATTGCTCGCAATGTATCTGATGAGTCAAAAACTGCACTTGAGGATTGAACTCACAATTACTATGTTTGTATATTTAATATCCAACACTGTAATGCACTGTACAGGGTAGAAAAGCTGAGAGTGTTCTTTTGTGGGGAAAGAAGAAGGAATTTTTTATTTGCTTCAAAAAGGTAAAGCTGTTAATAATTTTCAGTAACAAGCGATAGTTTGAGTCGCTTTTTTTCTAATCATATTAGCCCCCATCCCCCCAAAAAAAGATTAATGGGGAAATGAAATAAAAATTTTACCTTTTGTTTAAACGAAAGGTAGCACACTACTGAATCAGACTTCTGACAGAAACAGTGCATAAGGTATGTTATCAGGATCTCTTTAGTAGGCCTAGCATAAATATATACAATGGTGGCGCTAATAAAAATAAAAACAAGAAAGGCAGCAAGTCTTCAACAGCAGCAGCAGTTAATTATAGGCATTGAACTGTAAGATAATATCAACAAAAAGAGTGTTGAACTGTATGATAATATCAAAAAATGAGTATTGAAATTTAAGTTAATATCAAGAAAAAGAGTATTGAACTGTAAGATAATATCAAGAAAATGAGTATTGAACTGTAAGATAATATCAAGAAAAAGAGTGTTGAACTGTATGATAATATCAAAAAAATGAGTATCGAAGTTTAAGTTAATATCAAGGAAAAGAGTATTGAACTGTAAGTTAATATCAAGAAAAAGAGTATTGAACTCTATGATAATATCAAAAAAATGAGTATTGAAATTTAAGTTAATATCAAGGAAAAGAGTATTGGCTTGTAAGTTAATACCAAGAAAAAGAGTATTGAACTGTATGATAATATCAAAAAATGAGTATTCAAATTTAAGTTAATATCAAGGAAAAGAGTATTGAAGTGTCAGGCAATATCATCATAGTCGGGTCCCTCGGACCAATAAAACTATCCTTTCTTTAGGTTTATAGTATGTGCTACACCAGAACTATATAGAGATTTTAATTCAGCGTTCCTTTCTCCTCGAGTAGTTGCCAACGAGTCTGTCCTGCTATTTACCCATTGCTAAGGGGAGTAGAAATTTATTTATACGTTTCCCATGTAAGTTAATCTAATGGTTCCAACTGCAATTCGAACTCTCAAACGGAGCCGCCTATGAATTGGTTATATCATCCCTCCTATATGACATTGAATAATAGACGATCTTCTCACAGATGAAGAACAGAAATGTGCTTCTACAGATAGATGCTGATAATACCATGGACCAAACAGATAAGTAACGACGAAATTTTAGAGTAAATGGAAACAAAGAGGATGCTTGTAAAGATCAGAAAGAGACAGCTGAAATTCATAAGCCGCTTATTGTGGAAAGAAACCTTGGAGAATTTGATACTCACGGGATATATTGAAGAAAAGTGGGATAGAGATGAACCTAACTAGCAAGCTTGAATAAATGAATGGGAGAATAAGGTAGGGGAGAGATAACAAAAATTATAATTTTTTTAAGAGTACAACGGAAAGGAAGTTGCAGAGATCGCCTGGTAATTATGCACCAACCCAATATATAGGATGTTTCAAAAAGAATATGCCAAAATCATTGCGCTATTTTTTCAGGTCTATAGCATTGTAGTGGACTCAATCAGTGGTTATTTGATAGAGTAGTTATCAAAGTTTGATTGGGTGTCAGTTTCACCACTGTCGTTAGTATAACTTCCGGTTCAGCTGAATTGTGGGAAGATCAATCAAAATCGCAACTCCTCAGCAGAAAGCATTTGTTTTTGTGACAATGACATTTGTTTTCACGAACTCAAGCACTGTTTTTGCGTGCCTGAGTTCGTGAAAACAAATGCCATTATCACAATGCAGACAGATTCGAATGACTTCATTTTTCAGCAATATGGAGCACCACCCCATTGGCATCTCGGCGTTAGAGCTCATCTGAATGAAAACGTGCCTCAGCGATGGATTGGGAGGAGTGGTGCTAAAGACCTTGCTCTCTGTGCTTGGCCTGCCAGATCCCCGGACCTCACTGTGTGTGACTTTTTCTTGTGGGGGTATGTTAAAGACCAAGTTTATGTTCCAGCACTTCCAGCAAGTATCGATGACTCGAAAGATCGAATAACAGCTGCAATCAACACGGTGGACCGTGACATGGTGAGGCGCGTTTGGAAGGAATTCTCATATCGGCTTGATGTTGTCTGCGCTGCCGGTGGTGGCCACTTATAAAACATGAAATGAAACTTGAATGTATATACAACACATGTGTTCATGCTAGAGATTTGTAATTTTTTTGGTTATTGACACATCACGTGATGATTTTGGCGTATTCTTTTTGAAACACCCTGTATATAAATTAACCACGGTTACATGCTGCCTAGTTTTTGTATATCTATCGAATTCTATTTTTTCCTCATTGCATTATACCTACCCTTCCTACGTACAGAAGCACACGGATGACGAATCAGATCTTTGTGATCGCCAACATCTTTAATGGATACCGGACACAGGCGAAAAAGAAGAAGGCCAACCAGTACATGAACGACGTGTCCGTGGTTAATCTTAAAAGGAAAGAACATGTTAAAATACCCAATAAAGCAATAACACAAATTCTTCCCGACGCTTATGCAACCCTTCAAAGGATAATTCCGACTGACTGTATTTTCTGTCACCGCTGTAGTCAATATGCAATAGATGAGAAGATAACTATGTTTTGAACTGTAAAGAGCCGATGATTTGTAATTCTTCCTCGAGTCAGGAATCTGCTATTGCCAGCTGTCAATCAATCGCAAAGAACCGCAATTTCGTTGCAAGGAAGGAAACTATAAAAGACGAAACGTGAGTGACTGACAAGTCCAAAACGACTGTAGGTTTTAGAGCACAAAGATCATTAACACTACACACAGTCTTGCCATCTGTTCGAAGAAACATCTTTCCGGTAGTGATGTTAAAAAAAAAGGTATCATTTTTATTCGATGCATGAATGTCATTTTTTAAATCTATACTTACATGATTTACCCCTTCATTTTGAAACAAACAAGTTTCATCATAACCATTAAGTAATAGAGTATAATTTTAGCGGCTTGAGAGTTTTTCTCCTTGACTGCTCAAATAATCTGAGAATTTTTTTAAATTTTTTTTATATATTCTATTTCCAAAACGGGATAAAATACAAAATATGTCGTCTAGGTGAGACAACAGATTACATGCAACTTCCATTCTTGATCGGAGCTAGACTTCCATTATTCTCCAATAATGTCTATTTTAATAAAATATCCACTGGATTGCCGTACAGTCTCCCAAGTTAAGGAACGTAGAGCCTGATCAGTACCTAGATGAGTGACCACGTGGGAATAGTAGGTGTTGTAAGCTTGGATAATGGACAATGGCTGGAAACTGTTGATTGTAGAGTCGAATTCCAATTCCGTTTGGGTTCGTTATACTCTTTGGGAAAAAAGTATGACTTCACTTCTCCTCCACTCAATGTTTTCTTAGTAAGAATTTTATCTCTAAATCATTATTATCAAAAGACAATTCTTACAGTAATTCTTACAAATTCTTACGGTAAAAGAATATTCTTTCAGTATCAAGAAATATATTGCCAAGCTTCAAATAACCTGCGAAGGGTTGATAAACCGTAGAAAACGAAAAATCAAATCCAAGTATGAGTAGACGATGTGTGGGTAGTGTAACGGATATTGGCGCTGAAATGTAATCTCAGCGCCGATTTCAAATTACAGGCTAATTTATTGTATTCTATTTCACACTATACCTCTTCCTCTCAGCACAGTTATGAGCTAAATATCAGAATAGACTAGAATATCTAAACCTTAGTAGCAACCGTTCTCGTAAAAGAATTACACAGAACTGCAGACTGTAGAGAAAACAATTGGAACATATCTTTCCCAATAATACTTGGCAATTTATAGATAATAGAAAGGAAGCTGTGGATAGTGTGAAATTAATAATTTCATAAAGTTCCTATAAAGCTCATAGTTCTGGTTAATAATACTGTAAGGAATACTTGAATAAAATATGAGTGAAGAACAAGTTTAATCCCATGAGACCTGAATTAACAGTAATAGATAATACTGTAGTTCATTTCGGCAATGCGTACACCTCAGCGTTACGCCTTGCAACCCACATTGCGTTGACCGTTCCTTTCATAGACGTTCACCTAATACAGGATGGAGGATTACATGTTCCACAATTAGTGTATGGAAGGTCGCTTGTCTTTCTACACAACAAATAATACGTGTAATAAATTAGTAATATTAAAAAAAAAAATATTTGTTCAAATATGCCTTCAAATATTCCTTTAAAAAAATTAATTTTTTAAATGATGATACATCCTTCTTTAACATTATCAAACGATTTTTTTTTTTTGCTCTTAGACTGGTTTCGAAAATATTTATTTTCTAGATAAAAATTTAAAGAAGCAAATTTCAAATATTAACAGACAAATATGCGCTTGAAACAATTTAAAAAAAAAACTCTGCTAACATTAAGCGCAAAATAATTTAAATAATGTTTAGAAAATATAGTCAGAGTAAAATGACAAAAATGTTTCTTTCACATTTTTTTCCTGTTCGGTTATCTCTTTTCCAAAGCAGAGAGGACAGAATAAAATATTTCAAGTCATTGTTCTTTCAAACAGCAGACAACGCAAAGACTCATGGGAAAAAATGATTTTATCTTTCTCTGACAAGACTGAAATATTCTTGTTGCATGTTGTCAATTAGGCCAGCATTCAAAATCAAATGCAAGTATCAATCGTTAAAATACGAGTTCTTTTTATTTTCGTTCTTTCTTCAGTAGAGTTCAAACATGTCGACCTATTTCAAAGGTAAATATGTATGTGAACTACTGTTCATGAATCTTTTATTAGGTTGGTGCAAAAATAATGACGTAATAATGTCGTTTTTTGACGTTAAAAATACGTCAAAAAACGACATTATTACGTCATGATTTTTGCACCAACCTAATATTTCATTCCCGCTTGAAGAATAGAAAATATCTGTTTTGGACTTAAAACTCCGATAGTTTACAAATTACAGAAAACATGAGGATAAAAATGGCGTCTATTTTCTGTCATAATTATGGTTTGGTTTTGTTTTTTTTCACAATGTCTTGTAGTCTGGATATTTTTATTTGTACTCGGGTCAGAATTTGAAAATAATAATTTATTATTATATACAAGGTGAATGTTTCTATTTCTCCCATCACTTCTTCTTTTAAATGCCGTGTCTCTTCAGGACGTTGGCGATGTTGACTCTCCACAAGTTTCTATCCCTTGTCGTTCTCTAAAATATTTCCTTTTTTTTTTTTTTTTTTTTTTTTTACTATTCATCCCATTACCTGATCTGATCCCAATTTGAACAAGTTTATTAGAAATGTTACTCATGTTTGTCTGTTCCTCTTGCGTCCATTATGAGTTTTTCATTTTCCAAAATATTTTCCTGATTATACGTCCCAGAAATTTCAGCTATCTATTTATGATAGGTATCATTTTGGTCATTGCCTACTTTAAATTGTTTTTGTTGCTTGCGTGTTAACTTAAGGCGACAGCACATTGAAACACTTGTTATCGCGCGATCGCCGAAGTTAAACAACGTTTAGTCTTTGGTGTCTTCTGAAAAACACTTGGTGTTATAAGGTTCGCGAGAGGTTTAGCAGGCCGTCGATGAACAGAATCTCGCTACCGATACTAATAAAAGATCCCGTTATGTGAAGGTTCTTCTGGACTGAAAGCTCTAAAATTTAGCTGATTGGTGAATTGGGTGAGTGACGAGTGGATTACATGCTCACCACAAACGTTGTATGAAATCCTTTAATAACTGAAAATTATCATTAGTCATTATTAACGGCGTTTCTTAATTTGACAAAGCATTGGTTAAAATGTTTTATTCGCATAAATAATGGTAATTTACTACGCGTAGCTAAGATGCGGCACAAGTACCTAGTGATTGTGTGGGGCAGTTGCTCGATACTCTAACTGGGATCTGTTACTCAGATCTTAGCAGTTGTCGAACTCTCTGCCTTCGAGCAGAGAGGAACCCAGACGAAGCTATGGCGAAGGGCAAAGTCACGTCCGGTGAGGTAGAGTTGACCCAAAGCCGTTTATGCGGGGTTACGGGGAAATTTTGGCCGAGACTACGAGCTCGGATTGCTTCACATTAAATTCAGCCTTGTGCCTCGTTGGGGAGGCTGGTAAATTTTGTCCAGCTAGGATCTGTTGAGTACGACTCAGACTTACGCGAGAACTACCGACCTTCCAATAGTAACACTCACTACTGGATTAACTTGCGACGATCGGGCGCATAACTGTTACTTTATTTGTTATTGTATTGGTTTTGCAATAAACTTTAC
>OZ010590.1:41751830-41756830 GCA_963932145.1 Acanthosepion lycidas | reverse complement strand
ACTGTGAATTGGAAATTAATAAGAATGACTAGAATATGTAGGTCATTAAATGACCCATGTCCTTTGTGCATACATGAGAATCTATATATATATATATATATATATATATATATATATATTACTATACATTTATAAAAAAATAAAAATTTCCTTAATCAAAGAAATGAAATAGCTATTCTTTGCAGACATTATCAAACATTATCATTAAGTAATGTTTAATTAAAAAAATTGATAATGAAATATATATATTTATACTTAATATTTAAATAATATTTTTTTAAATTAATTAATTGTATTACATTTATTTGTTTCAAAATATGTATAGTCTATTAGCAATTAAAATTAAGAATAATATATTATAATTGTAGTGCAGTACGACGTATTCATATGCAAAAAAAACTTTTACAAAAAATCTTTATGTTTTCAAGTACAAATTTAACGGGAAACGGATGGCATCATTTTTTTAAGTCAACTTTACCCTAACTTTAGTTAACCTATTCTTGAAAGTAAGTCATAATTTTTGATACAATAGTTGTCAGTGAAAAAGAATAACCTAATGCCCCTTGTTAAAATGATTGGGTTTTCCCATATACAAAAAAATTAGATTATGAATGTATGTGCTTATAAAACTCAGTAAATTTAAAATAAGTTATTTCAAAATTCTCTTGAAAATG
The DNA here is from genome assembly GCA_963932145.1 of Acanthosepion lycidas. Classification (NCBI taxonomy): domain Eukaryota; kingdom Metazoa; phylum Mollusca; class Cephalopoda; order Sepiida; family Sepiidae; genus Acanthosepion; species Acanthosepion lycidas. Next base: position 41,756,156 of record OZ010590.1, on the reverse strand, counting down.
AAACAGTACTAGGGTCTTAAATTTAATTCTATAATTAAATTTGATGTTTTTACCTTCTGATTTGGAAACATGGTAATTCCTGCGTAGCGATGGAATCATATTTTTAAATAGGTAAATTTATAATATTTATGCTCTGTAGATTTGCATTGAGCACTGTTATATAAACATAAAAATATTAATAAGAACACTGGATTATATATCTAACTGTTCTTTATCTTTAACTTTATATATATATATATATATATATATATATATATATATATATATATATATATGAGAGAGTGAGAGGGAGAAATTGACAAGGTCTACAATAGACAATAAGAGGAAAAGAACAGGGCAAAGATAATATTAAGCAGACAATATATATATATATATATATATATATATATATATATATATATATATATATATATATATATACCGTCCAAAAATAAGAATGGAATCAATTATCAATCTTATACTTTACAAGGAATATATATATATATATATATATATATATATATATATATATATATATATATATAATAATAATAATTATTCAACCCAAGACTCGTCTGAGGTTAAGGAAACGTCCAAGAAAATCAGTCTCGTGTTCTTTTGATCTGGTGTCAGAAGACTTCGTACTAACCGAGCAGAAACTTTAATCATGCCAAACTCATTGTGCCAAATACAAAGTCACTTATAGGATGTACTAATAGCATTGACTATTTGATTTATAGCCAGGCGAGAGTCAACAATAACGAGGCGGTGAACACGATCAGTGTTTTCCTCTGTGGTGAGAGACCTTTGTTTTTTTATTGTTCTCTGTACTTAATTGTGATTTTTTTCTGATATTCTATAACAATCAGTACCCGCATGCGTCTTCGTAGTTTTATTGTTATGCGCGAAATCAAAACTGTGTTTACTGAAAATCATTCATATCACAATCACTGCAATTTTAGTTAAAATGTACCGAAGAGCTGTCTGATTAGTTTGCAACAGGTCGTTGGAAATAAAGATGAAAATGCAATAAAATGTATTGATTTTTTTTAAGAATAAATTTGACAAACAAAAATTGTAATTATTTATACTATGGATAATTATACATGTGTGTATAAAAAAAAATGTTTGCGCATTAGCCAAAGTAATGCCGCCCATTTTATTTCTGAGCTGACATATACAAAGCAAAACTGTTCAATACCAAAAGATAAAGAATTAACAATAATAAAACAATAAATTTAATTGGACGCAAATCCTTAATGGGAAATGTGTTGGTAGATCAACAGTCACAGACTCAGAATTAAATATCAGAGAGCCAAGATCGAATTCTATTTGATTTTCACACATTCAATTATATCTAAATACACTTGAAAAAGGTATAAATCTTCTCCTCTCCACTCACCCATGTGATAAAAATAGGACGTATTGTTAAAGCAATATCCATACGCAGTAATTAGATCATACTTAACATTCAAAATATATTTTGCTTTTAAATAACTCACAAAGGATTGGAATAAATTTGACAAGCAGAAACTAAATCATTTAACAATCAACCTGAAAGCTTACTATAATTCTTCCATATGTGAAATTACCTTGTATATTAATTCAGATAATATTTTCAAGCATCTCTTAAGTTTTGAAAAATACAGAAAAACCTGTGACATACTGCATATATAAATATTAGCGAGTGTGACATATAGGTTTCTGCCTGTGCAGGTAAACAGAGATTAGAAAATTATGCCTCTGTGTCTTTTTAAAAAAGAAATGACACCGATTTGCATGTGGATCTTACTTTCATCAATCAGTAAAGCACTGGCTACGAATTAAGTTTACGAGTCGTGATTTGCAAAGAATTACACAGAATTCTTAATGAAATACTGTTCCATAGCCAGAAGCAAATTTAATGCATTAACACACAATTTTAATATCTATTCTAAAGAAACGCTGAAAGAGATATATGAATGTGAACTGCAAGACACACATGTATAGTGAACAGCACACGCGCAGTTTCTCTCTCTGTCTCTGTCTCTGTCTCTCTGTTTCTGTTTCTCTCTCGCTGATGAATTTCAAAACAGATAAAGAAATTGTTACAAAATCTGTTTCCTGTACCGTCGTAACAAATTACGACTTCATTCTCTCAGTGACTGTATGTATGATATTTTAAGTACTGTCTAAACAAATTTATAAAATAAGATGTTATTTTACATTTAGATAATCGAACATCACGATATTTAAAAGGTTATTGGTAAATTATATTCGTATTTTGTAATAAAACCCAACTGAATACCAGAAGCGAAATATGATGATTACGTCTAAATGCTTCAAAAGAGTTTTGTTTTACGTCGAAGGTAACGGGGTTTTTCGTATTTAGATTGAGAGAGGTGAAAAATTGGGACACATTTGCTACGAGAAACATTTTTAAAGCAGTTCAATTGTGGAGTAAATATATTTTTGCAAGAGAGAAAAAAAAAACATATTTGTTGATGCAAATTAAAGCATATCACACAAAAGTATACAGCTGCTTGCATATATATATATATAATTTATACATACACATATATACATACTTATTATATATATATATATATATATATATATATATATATATATATATATATATATAATAAGTATGTATATATGTGTATATACATACTTATTATATATATATATATATATATATATATATATATATATATATATATAATAAGTATGTATATATGTGTATGTATAAATTATATATATATATATGCAAGCAGCTGTATATATATATATATATATATATATATATATATATATATATATATATATATATATATATATATAGATATATATATACTAGCAGCATTAACCGGCGTTGCCTGGGTTTATTCAAAAAGAAGATCACGAACCTCATCCAATCTGTAAAGTTAAAATAAAGAAGATTTTTCTTTAGTGTCTCTTATCTATATCGCGAAAAATTACAATGACATGAAGTGTGGAAACAATTATAACAAGAGACAGTTATTTTTTTTACAGAAGCACTAGCGGTACAACAAAATGTCAGCAAGTGAAGAGTACATTAATCGCAATCGATCTTCGAAAATTGTTGAGGAGAAATGCTTTGTTGACAGCTTTTGCTCAAACTACATCGAATGAACAATATGCATTGGAAAGAGAAATTCAACAAAAACTTCTCCTAGCAGCCGTGCCAAGGATGAAAATCAACGTTCACAAAGACTGTATTGAATTGTTCCATACCCCTCAGTTTCGACAACTCGAGTAGCAGTAGTTCTGGCAGCGTTCCTTTCTGTTCTAGTTAACCATTGCTCATTAATTTCTGCTGACCTTGCATTAGCTGCACGAATAGCAATTTGTGCCAGTCTAATTTGATTTACTTGTTGGGAAGAGTTTCTTCCCCGTGCTTTCATTCGTTTGGCTGTAGTAGTAGCACGTCCAAGTGAAGGATTTCGCCTTCTTGGCATTACTGTCAGGCTGTAGTTGGAGGGGGTTGGCTAAGCTCTCTGAATAACAATGAAGTAATCAATTAAAAAGCAACAATAATACACACATTAATGGAAATCTAGCCACAATAAATTAATTCAAGTTTATAAGGGAGACCACGAGAACGTGGTAAACAAAAATATGCAAGGTAGTAAAGTTAGGATTTTTCTAAAAATAGACAACTAAAAAAACGTTCTAATGATAAAAATAAAAATTAACGGGCAGCTAGAAAACTACTCACTATGAACGTTAAAACGTACACGCTAAGTTTAGAATAATTATAAATGAATCGAAAGAGAGTGTTTACATTATTATAAGTGCATTTTTCAGAATAAAGATGGAAAGATTTTAGGGCTCAAGTATCCAATAAGGTCATAATGAGAACCAACTCATGCATTTTTTAAAATCTGACAAACGATTTCTATCTCATTGTGAGAGCGTAGCAAACAGGCAAAATTTCATCAAATTTGAAGCAATTTCGATTTTTTGGGGTGTCTTTGGGGCACCCTGGGGGACCCACTGTCAAGAGAAACGAAAGTCAATATAGTGTATAACAAGGGTGACAGTAAGTTGTATACACTTATAAAGTCTCATTAAAATCGGCCTTAGGGTTTTGACTTCAAGTCTGAAAGATTAAAAACACCCAAATTAAGAGAAATCGCCATTTAAACAATATATTTATCGATTATCTGTTATTGATTTAAAAAAAAATGACTAATTTTTTTCCCAAACACACCCAGTATCGAGTACAATCTATGTTCCAAATTTGGTGGAAATATGCATTATGTTTCTCGAGTAGTTCACGATCACACACACACACACATAAACACACACAGTTTTATAAATATATATATATATATATATATA
>OZ010590.1:41729330-41746830 GCA_963932145.1 Acanthosepion lycidas | reverse complement strand
TAGTGTACATAATACCTCGTCTCAGAAATAAAAACAGTTCTAAACGTTATGTCTGTTTATTTTTATCATAAGCCTTTCATATTCACGAATATTTTTCCGTCTTTCATTTAAATGAAGCAAGACATGCCGCCCTATAAACGTGAAAATTACTTTTTTGTTTAGTTTTATTCCCTTGTTGTTTCCATCTCTTTCTTTTTGTGTGAGTTTATGTATGTGACTGTGTGAGTGTGTGAGACTATGTGTATGTTTCTCTGTGTGTGTATTTAGGGATAATATCTTCATTCAAGCATATTTGAACACTAACAACATGTTATATCCATTTATTTTTTATTTGGCCTTCTCATATTTGGTTATCAATTTCCGCCACGAAAATTATAAACCAAAACATTAAATTCAATGAAGCCTTTATATATAAAAAAAAATATACGGTAAAAAAAGATAAAATTAATTATGAGTTTAACAACAAAGTTCTAAAATGTTTGTAACAGCAAAGTTTTAAAATATCCTAATTACAATTGTTTAAAACTACAGTTAAAATAATATTTTAAAACGCGTAATTACAATTTCTAATAGAATTTACATGAATTAAGTTACTTCCCTTAATTTAAGAGCGTTCATATTAAGTCAGTTTTATAACTTGCATTAATTATTTTGTCTTAGTGATTTGCCCTTGATGGCGATCTGGGATGAGATTGAAAGTACTTGGGAAAATAAAAGGAATAAGAAAAATTCCAAAATCTTTCTCCATCACTTTTATGCTGACAGTAAGAAATTGATACGTGAATATGAGAGGATCAAAATAAAAATAGTTCAAACAAATATGCTTGAATATATATATATATATATATATATATATATATATATATATATATATATATATATATATATATATATGATGAATATTTATCCCAACATCAGAAAAAATATATTGGACAAAGCTATAAAACTAGCACAATAGTATGTAGAAAGCACGGATGATGAAGCAAAAATAATTAAACACTCTCGGAAATTCCTTATTGTTTCACAACAACGAGCCATGAGCAAAAACAAAATAACGACCCGTTTGATGTAACAATGAAGGAGCAAGAGGTGTGAACTGGTAAGAATCCTTATTCCTTCATACCAAGCCAGAATACTAGAGGAAAACGACATGGGTCTATATAGAGATGATGGCCGAATTATAATAAGATATAGCAATGGCTACATGTAGGAAAAATATTAAACGTTTTAAAAACAATTGGATTTAAAATAGAAATGCAAACACAAGAATAGTAAACTTCCTAGATATCACCCTCGACCTGAAGACACCTATGAACCATATAAAAAGGATAAAGAAAACCCACATTGATACACACTCCCTCCAATCATCAAGCACATACCCAAACGCACAACCGCAGACAACACTTCCATCACATACATTTTAACAACAGAAAAACGCGATATAACAACCCACTAAAAGAAAGCAACAACTACAATACACACCACAACAACCAAAACGTGAAAAAAGAGAAAGAAACATAATTTTGTTTAACCCACCATAGAACAAAACCATCCAAACAAACATTGGCAAGACATTCCTAACCTTAATAGAAAAAACATTTACCTGTAACAAAACCCTTAGCAAAAATATTTACCAAAAACAACGTAAAGGTAGCTAGAATTGTACTGAAAGCATAACACTATTAATAAAAAGCCACAAAAAAAAAGTTACAATAGCACAATCAAAGATCCTCAATGCAACTTCAGAAATAAAACCACATCTCCACTGCATGGAAATTGCTTGCAAACGAACATAGTATATAAAGCCAAGATAAACACAACACCACACTATACTACATTAGCGCCACAGAAGGAACAATCAAGCAACGAAAATACACACACGAACTCTCACTCTCTAAAAAGAAATGCTCAAACAATACCACACGGATAACATAAATATGTAAACTAAAAGACAGAAATATCATACCAAAAATAAGCTAGGAAATCATGAAAACCGCACCTGCCTACAATAATATAACAAAGAGATGTGTACTTTGCCTACACGAAAAAGAGGCAATGATGATACACACTCAACAAAAGGAATTACTAAACAAAAGATCAGAAATAATTTCGAAATGCAGACACGAAAATAAATATCTAATATCACAGTTAATACCAAATGAATAATACCTGCAACAAATTTGATCACAAACAGGAAAAAGTAAAAAAAACAAAAAATGCAAGCACACCAAACCCACAAAAACATAACCATCAACACCTATAATTAACACTACCTACTATGTTACAAACATTACCGCCACACTCACAACTAATACCATAGCAACAGATCGATAGAGCGCTGTTACCTACACTGCCATCACCCCTACAGACACGCCCACCACCATGACAGTTGGTTCAGTCATCAGAGGGGATAAACCACTAACACTTCTATATCCTTTTATAATGACTAATACTATTTTCCCTACTAACATTGTTGTTATCGGCTTATGAACCTACCGAAAATAACTACTACTGTTATTTTCACTAACAACAATGGTGTTACCTTAATTACTTCAAAACTTTCCTTAACATTATTAGAACTACTTTCTACTAATGTCATTGGCTTCATTATTGTCATTATTATTTTTACATATTACTATTTTCACCATTATTATCATGGTTACTACAACTATTACCATGTTTAGCAATGTCATTATTGTCACATATTATACTTTCGTTCCATAAACATTAGGGCAAAACTTATTGGTAAAACATCAATAACTATTATTACTAATTATATTTTCAAATATTAACACTATCAACATAATTACAATAATGAATAACGCATAAGCAGTCAGCGCTGAAAATTCAATACATCATCATTGCCATATCCACAAACAGAACCCAATTAACCAATGTGCTGATGTAAAGTACAGAAAAATAATAGCGTATGTAAACGTCTACATGTGTGTGTGTGTGTGTGAAGAACTCCTAATTCGTTTCACGACGCAGACGGCCAATCTGAAATGAGCCATGATCTCACCGACTTTCCCTTTGTCGAAAGAACTTCGCTACATACAGTCCCGACACCGAAATAAGATTACAGTTGCGAACGCATGGATATGTACTTGCAACTAATCCTTAATTGTTTATATGGATGTGTTTCTGTGAACTATAATACGTACACCTTTATGCATGTATGTCTGTGTGTGTGAGAGTGTCATCCCCAAACGGAAAAAAGACGAGAATTCCACGCAACAAACATAATCAAACACAAAGATAACTAAATTCATTTTTTAAAAAAAAATACACCAGATTTTGTCTGATGATTGCAAAAGCGTGAAACCCAGCGTCATAAACTCATATCTATACAACTGAGTATGTTAGAGCTATCACCGATATTGAGCTTTTCCTAATAAGTAGCGCGCTTATATAATATATATATATATATATATATATATATATATATATATATATATATATATATATATATATATATATATTATTCGGACTATTGTCGTCATCTTTGTCGCCATATTTATCACAACGTTTCGGCCGTTATACGCTCCGGCCTTCTTCAAGTGGTTGGAATGTCGAACTGAAACCTTTATCCTTTATTTCACTCCCCGGGGTACACTGTTCTAGTTCCACGTGCCATGTTTGATGGATGCCAGTTATCTCCTGTTAATTTCCCTATGAAACCGGGTATTGAACTCACACTCTTTGGGTCCTGTCACTGGATCTAACCAACACCTTTATCCACTGTGCCATGTGCCCTTGAGGACATCTGGGTATGAAGTTCTAGGTATTATGAACCTAATGTCATCAGAGGGAAATTAACAGGAGATAACTGATAACTGACATCCATCAAACATGGTCTATATATATATATATATATATATATATATATATATATATATATATATATATATATATATATGTTTGTGCGTGTGTGTGCATGTTTGTGTGAGTGTATATATGTGTGTGTGCGTGTATTTATGTATAATGTTATTCCAATATTAATTTGAGCAATTCCTATAAATGATGTTAGTATATTTCACATTTATACTTTCTGATCTGAACATCCATAGAAAAAACACATGATCAATATTTTAATCAATTTTTTAACCCACAGAGTCAATTTTAGTACCAACAATAATATAATTGAACTGTCATCGAGCGATATAATTTCTATCCTCGTCTTAATTTGATTCAAGCGCGATTGCAAGAGACTTGCGACTTCTCATGTGAATTGACGAGATAGATGAATGAGTGCGAATGAGGTTTTAATTATAACCTCAATGACTTCTATGGAATTTACAAACATCTTAATTACCTTTTAGAAAGGAAAAGTAGTCCAAAACTCTTCATCGAATTCATTCAGTCTTTGCAATGAGACTCTAAATGAAACTTAAATTATTTTTCTTCAGAACATTAATCACATCTGCGCTGAAATTGGACAATATACTTTTTGCACCACTGCAGATTTCTTACACTCTGAAGATTTCAGTACGACTTTCGAGTAAGAGAAATCGTAAATTAAAGCAGTTTGTGGAGGGATGTTATACACGATTATTGATTGATAGATCATTTCTCACATCGATTGACTGACGACATTAATAGTGAAAATAAAATGCATTTCAATAAGTGATAGTATGTAAAGTCCTGTTTCATCTTACAGAATGTTAGTTCACTGTGGCGGACTTGAGTAATATCATTTGTAACACCTGAGTGCAGCATCAGGTTTATAATCAAGAATTTATACTGGCAGCAAATTACCTGCATACGGACTGAAATGAGCCACACTGAAATCAGAAGACGTATGGACAAAGATGCATTCCCAAAGCTAAGCAGAATACTAAGATACAGAAAAAATATCTCTAGAAACAAAGGACAGCCAACTGAATGATTACGTGATATCTGTCTTTCTGTTCGACAGCGAATGCTGAACAATCTGAAGAAGAGAATCGAAACAACAGAAACATGGTTCTATGGAAAGATGCTGAATATTCCATGGAATGAACAACGTCGACTTTTTTGAAGAAAATTTAAGCAAAAAAGAAAAATTATGCTTAGGCACTTGAAAATTCTGGGGCACCTAATGAAGAATGGCTGGAAAAACTTGATATTTACAGGAAAGACTGAGGAAAAGAGGGATAGAGGAAATAATTCCATGGCATATTTGATTAATATGAGTAAATAGATGGTAGAACAAGGTTTTGTAGAAATAACCAAAAGACAAATCTTATTAAGAGCTACAAGGGATAGGAATATGTAGAGGGCCACCTACGTTATGAAGGGACATAGTACACAAAAGAAGAACCATAGAGTCTTTGAACGTCCAAATATGTCATCCCTAGTGTAATACATGTAGGGGTAAACTTTTCATGAATACAGCGCATTGGGGAAGTGTAGTCAATAAATGGCTCCAAAGGTGAAAACGCAATGTAAAATAATGAAAACAATCAATATTATTTCAAGGGAATTTGAAAAATCAATAGAACTGTGACATCTTGAAGAGCAATATATTTGAAATATACATAATTTTAAGTTGTTTTAAAGAATTTACGGCAAATAAAACAAAGAAATTTCTGCATGGTAGGAATCGTCAAATTTTGTTGTACTTTTTTATCATTTCACACCAAGCAAGGCGGAAAGCCAGTAACACGCAAGAGTTTACAGGAAGTGAACGTAAAAGTAAAGATTGAGAATAGGGAAGACTGAGTAAAGGACAAAAAATGAACGGGATCCAAGAAGACAGAAAATCGCGATAGACGTTGCATTAAATTTCTGAAGATTTTATTTATCAGGGGAGGAAGTAAACGGGAGATAGTTCCACAGGCGGGAAGTGCGAAAAAAAACTTTTGCAGTAGCATTGGCGCTAGTATAACAGGTGGAACCTAGATGTCAATCTAAAAGCACGGTTGTAGGAGAAAATAGACACGGTCTAAAAAATGAACTTCAAATTTTAGGAAGAAATTAATTTAAGTTACTATTATACAAGTTTCATTATTCTATCTGTTCTTCAAAAAGTCTGTTAAAGTATTTTTTTGATGCTCACGAATAATTATTGCCACATTTTAATGCCAACGAATACTCGTTGCCACTTTCGTAATGCTCATTGTAGTAGAGACATTGTAATCGCAGATAAAACTATAGGACACCGTTGAACAATGCTGTTTCAGATGACTTCGAACAGCACTCGCACTAATAGTACTTGCTCGATAATATTCGCTCGAATAGTGATCACTCTATAATGATCTGAATAGATAAATTATATAGGGAATAGAGTAGAGAATAATGGTCTGTGTAGTACAGAGGATAGACTAGAAATTCAGATCCCTATAGAGGATAGATTAGAATGAACTGTTGTTCGTCGTCAGCTACTTCCTACATATACAACTTTCCTCTATGGTCACGTGAACTACTTAATTCAATAATGGGATCGCCTGTGTTTGGCGATCTATGTCCAAACTCATGTGTCGGTAGCGACACTTCATTCATATATAACAGTAGTGGGTTCACTTATATGGATATTAGACTGTGCATTTTTGAGTAATCTTTTATTTGCTCATTCAAATATTTCCCCATGTTTTCTATAAACGTACACTATCTTACAATTATAATTTTGTATTTTGTCGTAAAGGAACCATAACTGATTTGATTTTTTTCAATGACAAGTTGGAATTGTACTTTACAGCAACAAATATGCTAGTCGTGGAAATAAGCTACATTTGAAGGAAAATCCTAAGTTAGGACGTTTTGCTTGTTGCATCTTTCTTTAAAAGAAAACCCTTTCTCCCAGACATCAGTATCTAAGGTTTATGCTTTAATACACCGTTTCTTTTTAATTTTCGTCGAGAATTCTAGCATACGCCGTCGGTTTGATTTCTTTAATTTTAAAATACAACAGAACGAATAACGAACTTACATTTTATATCCGTGCATAACTTTTGCTGACACCATAGCTTACGTCCTGTTTCCCTTCAGAAGGCAGGATATCATTGCAAAATCCTGTCTCTTTTACAAGTTAAACAAAACGTCTCTGTCGTTTTTGATTTATTAAAAAAAAGTATACAGCAAATTTGACATAATGTTAATCAACAAATGATCCCTAACAACATCAAGAAAAATTTGCTAAAGTACCTCCAGCCGCGCAATGCCACGTCGGTAAAAATCAGGTGTCTTTGATGCAATGAAATCCAAGTGTGCCTCTGAAAGTCTGCGACATTTGCGAAGGTGTTGAGAAGATGGCAATCTCATGGTGCAAGTTCAGGAGAGTATAGTGGATGACACAGTGTCTTTCAGCCAACTCGCTGTTTGTTATCCCGGCCCACCCGCACTACATGAGGCCTCGTCTTGTGATGAGGGACAGTACAAACTTGTGATTAACAAATGCTGGCTCCTTTTGCATCAGTGTCCGTTGCTCACGTTCCAACCAGATACAGAGAATGATCATTTCGTGGGTGTAGATGTGTCAAACAGTGGAGATCTACTCAAACTTGACTATGCAATAATGTAAGATTTGAAGTCATAAACATCTCTAAATCTCGCCATATATATATATATATATATATATATTATATATATATATATATATATTGCACTACTCCTATAAAAACCCTTTTGAAAAACCAATAGCATTTTTCTTGTATATAAATACTTACCACGAAATAATATACATATGCCTTGATAAATCGTTCTGAGAAAAAAGACGCGTCCACTAATATTCTACAGTCTAACAAAAAAAATAAAAAATAATAATGGTATCCTCGACTCACTAGACTTAGAAAGCTTATTCGCTAATATTCCAGTTAAAGAAAGGATATACATTGTTCTACAGAACATATGCAATCCCCTTTAGTTCCCACCCCCTAAATTTATTCTATACAAACTATTCTGCGAAAAACTATTCTCTCCAGACTATTTTGGGAAAAGCGTCTTCTATCCTGCATGATACGGCACAAGTTCCATTTTACGACCACCATGGCAAAATTTAGACATAAACTGATGGTGTAGTAATGGGTCCGTCTCTTGGACCGACTCCATCCAGTTTCGACACGTGTCATGTGTGAAAACAGTCTTAAAAATTCCACCACATATATATACGAACAGTATATCGCTGACATATTCATATTAGTAAACGGCTTAAAACACAGACACAGACACACACACGCGCACACACGCACACACACACACACACACACACGCACACACAAACACACAAACACACACACACATATATATATATGTGTGTAAAAGTGAACATTAAAGTCAACACTTAGAGGCGACAGGCTGTTTCATACTAGACGCAATCGTCAGGCCTAACGATTGCGTCTAGCATGAAACGACCTGTCGCCTCTAATTGTTGACTTCAATGTTCACTTTTATATTTACACACGCTCTATCTCTGATATCGAGCACTTTATTCCATAAATATAGCACACCTTAAAACTACATTTCTTCATATATATATATATATATATATATATATATATATATATATATATATATATATATATATATATATATATAATCATTTCACTCAAAGCAAGGCAGGAATGACACAGGTACGCAGGTGGTTTACAGAAATTCAAAAATGAGAGATAGATGGAACTCAGCTTTGCAACTATTTTCATTGACGAATTCAATTTGCCTATTAAATTAATTTGAATTTGAAAATAAATTTTACGTTAAGTAATATTTTTTTTGGTTAAAGGAATCAAATATGTAAGCAGCTACTTGTATAATCTACTCCATTTATTTCAAAGATTATTGGCAATATATTTAGCGATTATGCATAAAATCAATCTCAACATATTACACGTTTTTAAAACTTGTTGTTGCTAAAATAACTAATTACATGAATCATGAAATCCAGTGCTTTTTATCAGCCGTGTTCATTCTTGATAATTTGGATAAGTCGTAGAAATCAGTGCAGTGGCAATATCGCAAGTCTAATAATTACATTTTATATTTAGGTTTTATATCTTTCATTTTTTATAGTCATAATGAGTTTTATTGGTGTGGAAAATATCACGACCATAGGAGGTCAGTGTCAAACACATACAATTTTCTTTTAGGAATATCACGTTTATAACATGTATGTTTAAAATCAAAACAAAGCTCGTAAAATAAAGAGTAATAGGAAAATATTAAAATTTTCAGAAACTAGGAATGTGTTAAGACATAGGAATAATTCATTGGAAACTAAGAAAAGCGAGATGAACTGATTTAGTCATCAATGCTTAATTTTATGCCCACAATTCAAGAAGACAATTGTAGTGATAGAAATATATTTTTCAAGATGGATTTTGAGAATACCATGGACAAAACAACTGCCATGAGGAAGTTCTAAAATATATGGAAACTAGAAAGACATTCAACTGAGTATATGAAATATTTTGTACACATGTTGTGGTTGAATGATAGAACTTGCTGTGATTTAAAGAAAACGTATCGATGAACACAAAAACAATCTTTATCAAATGCATTAGTCATACATATAAATAAGTTCATACATGGCTTCGATCTAAAGAATGCTACATTTATTAAAAGTGAAATTAACTTACGCCGACAGAAAAATCTTCAAGGTGCTGCCGTTGAATCTTATCAAAATATAAATCAGCGCCCCAGATATTTTCCAAATATATCCGTTCCTGAAAGAATAACCTCTTTCCAGGCAAAAGTATATGACTATAAAAAAAAATTAAGAAATTTAAAGGAAACCCTTAATTGCATAACGTTCTGTTGCATAAAATATATGATACATAAATTAATCCTAAAGTAAAATATTATAAATACTAATTATATTAAATGTTTACTCGCTTTTGTTTATCAAACATTAAATTACGTCACCTAGCACCCCAAAACAATTCCTACCTTTTCAGTTAAACTGATTTCAGTTAATCGTGTCATATTTTTATAATAAATGTAATTAAATTTGAATATTTTAAAAAATCTAACTGCATTTTTATTTGGCTTAAGAATAAGTCCATCAGAAGTCAAAACGCGTCGGTTAAGATAAATTTTCAATATTCACACACATACACACACACACACACACACATATATATATATATATATATATATATATATATATATATATATATATATATATATATATATATATTCCAAAAATATATACATATATAAATGCATATATATATATATATATATATATATATATAATCTTCAAAAAGATAAATAAAGCGTCAATTCTCATTTTTTTCTTTTTTGCTTGGGGTGAACTGATTATATATATATATATATATATATATATATATATATATATATATATATATATATATATATGTGTGTGTGTGTGCCTGTCTGTGTGTGTGTGTGTGTGTGTATACAGGGGCATTGAGGAAAGGAAAGATGAACAGGATTCAAAAACACAGAAGATGATTGGCGCTACATTTAAACTTTGAAGATTGCAGTTATCGGGGAAGAAAGTAAATGAGAGGGATTTCCACGGGGCGGGGAGCGAGAAAAGAAACTATGTTAAGTTTAACTATTATAAAAGATTGGGATGTTGATGTCAATCTAGTAGCAAGCTTAAATACATGTAGTCGGTGCACCAGGAAAAAAAGCTCATCAGAGCTTTTACCATGAAAATATTTGGAGAATAGACAGAGCGAAGGAACAGCATGCTGGTGAGAATGTAACTGAAGTCGAGATGATAAGTCAGGATTGATTATATTGCAGATCCTTCTTTGGATTTCATCAAATACTTCGATATGAATAGAAGGAGCACCAGAACAGTTATGACAACAGTATTACACACACACACACACATACATTAATTTCAGTTGAGCTCTCTGGAGATGAGGTGTGGGTTTGTAAACAGTGACTATTATAGCTGATATAGCGAGACTCTTCGGTAAAAGCGAATTGAGTAACTGTCGGTCACTGTGTGTGTTTATCTAAAAATAAATACGCTAAAATTCACCTTCATCCCTTAGAGGTAGAAACCGATTTCAGTCGGGTTTCGATCCTAGTTAGAGGCAACCGGATGTCTAGCCACACTGAAGAGCTGCAAAACTGTCTGTCTGTGGATGACTTTATATATATATATATATACACACACACACATACATTAACCGCTATAAATCGACAAATTTTATTTGAATTTTTCTTAATACCACATATGATTACAATGTAAAGAATGAGCTAGCTAACCTGTTGTAACCTCGCTCAATGGAGCTATATATATATATATATTTATTAAAGACATTTTTATGTTTAACGTTTTTTTATAGATACAAGTATTTAAGTAAATGCTCTGTTTATAATAAACAGTATTAAATAACATTTACCGGCCTGAATGTCCGAGAAATTTTCATAGAAAATATTCGTTCTTTGACAGGATTCGAACCTGCATCCTATACGGAACCGTCATTTACGTTGACGTGCCTTACCGTTAGGCTACAAAGAAGCGTTCGGTAGGCAAGGTCGAATTTACTGCTTATAAACTTCAATCTTCCATGAATCTCGAATATTCATAACTGCTCATGGCGTATCAAATGTAAACAAATGACGTCATATATTACGAAATGGACAAAGTCCGACAATTTATTTATTAAAGACATTTTTATGTTTAACGTTCTTTTTATAGATACAAGTATTTAAGTAAATGCTCTGTTGATCAATTTTCAGATAACTTATTTTGCATTTAATTTTCTCTTCTCTCATTTTATCTTCCATAATTAAAATGCTTCTACACACCTCTCCCTAATTCTCTAAATTTAATAAAATTCATTTACACTACTTAGTTTCGGCTTAGCGTGAAAGAAAACTTAATATGAATGATTTGTAGCAAAATTTAAACACAGGCACAGAAAAACGCGGTAACGTACGCAATACGAATCTAGCAGTCAAGTCCCTATTAAATCACATTCCTCTATTTGGTTTGAAGGTGCACGATATTTACTGCAACAGCTGTGAGTGTTAAGCAAAATAAATTGACGAAACCTATCCATCTTCAGCCTGGGATTTGAACAGAAATTTGTTTTTCTCCTAAACTGATGACTATCCCTACATTTATTATTGTTGTTACAACTTAATCAGGTGTATGGTAAAGGAAGTAACATACAGGTGACTCATAACACCCACCTTTATCTAAGGGTTGGAGTATTCTCATTCCGCGTCTAGTTTCTCGTCTAGTCCTTATTTTATTGTTACCCAGTTAATGATCGCTCTGTTTCCACTGACTATATCCTGACTAGCCCAAGGATAGTCAGCAACAGTACCAGCAGCAATCATCAGTTTCCAGTATCTATGTTAACGAATTCCAGAGCGAACACTAGGTACTGCCCCTTGAGATATTTCTCTGTAGAGAACTTGGAGCCTTAAACCTAAGCTGACTGTTGATAGTTGCTGTTATGCTTGCCAGGCTGCACTCGCTGAAGCTTTTCTTGTTACACCTGCTGATTTGTAAGACTTACTGTCATTTTTTCTTCTTGCATAGCGGCTCCCAAATTCTATTTATTTATATGCTAGGATGATTAAGGAGGTCCACATCGCCTATCACATACCCTGGTTATTTCAGACGCTGAATTATCTATTCTTCTTTCTCCTCCATTATTTTCACTTCATCCTGAGAGGCTGTGTGCTACCCAGTTCCCTTCATACATGATCAGACATGACGTATTTCATTGTCTCACCCCATAAGTACGATTTTTCGATTTTTATCCAGCCTTAACTTTAGGAAGAGGCTTGATTCTTCTTAATATTCTTTGTTGCAACCGCAAGGAAATGATTAAAACCATTTATTGGTAATTTAGTTCTCTTCGTTAATCTTTAATTGGCAGATATTTTCCTGTTTAGTAGAGGTGCTTTTGAATATTTTCATGATGTAGTAAGGACCTCAGATCTTATGAATATTTTCGATAAGCAGGAGGACCGAAGTTACTTACTGGCTTCAATAGAACCGGTTAATATAATCTTGACCCATATTTTAAAATTTAAACATTTAACATCCCAAGTCAGGTTGAGAATGAATCCGAAAATTAAAGACACCTAGTTTAAACAATTTGATAAATGAAAATAGAAAATAATAAATATTATATATATATATTTCCTCCTTTTAAAAAAAAAATCCAAATCTATGTCAGCAATATATATATATATATATATATATATATATATATATATATATATATATATATATATATATATATATATATAACCTCTCTTTGTCTCTCACTGAAGACGCTGATACTATGTTTACAGTTTATTTGTCATTCGGATGGGCTACGATAGATGCTGTTCATTTCTTTTTGGTATTTGTCTCGGTCACCACTTACGATTTTACTCGGTGCTTTAGACATCGGACGATGTCTTTTTCACGTTGTCTTCATGCTGGGAATTTAAGTTGAGATATAGTCCTGTTTAAGGTGTCTTGTCGTATAAGGATGCCTCGAACCCTTCTTTGTGGACGATTGTTACGATTGTTTGCTGATTATTATTGTCTATTTCCTTTGTGAAAATGATCGACACTGTAAATGAGTTCATGTGGTACAGCTATATTTTTCTTCTAGATTGATTGATGGCTATTCAAGGATAGAAAAGCTCGTCTTCTCTGCTATTTGATCCACAGATGAGAACAGTGAATGATAAAAAGGCGAAAATTAAGGCAACAGATGAGCCCTGCATTTGACCATCTCACCCCAATTCCATGTTATGCCGATATCCATTGCTCTCGGCACATCCACCTAGTAAGTACAAATAATAAATAAATCTTTTATATGTCAACTTACTCCATCTAACGCTAGTATAATACCAAACTGATTTCCATTGGTGATGCTAAAGCAGAAACTTCCATATCTCTCGCATATCTGGCTGTAATTCTCATGTGATGTTTCTTCTATTGTTGTCTTATACAAGCAGACAAAAATCTTCATTACCAAGAGAACCTCGAAGTAATATTCACTTGTGTATTTTTTGTCAGATTAAGCAGAATTAAAATAATAATTACCATGCAGACATTTTTTATTTGGCAATATAATCTTCCCATTACTATTCCTTCCTCACTGTGACCTTGTGACACACAAAAGCAAGCTCAGTAATTTTATATGTATATTGATTTACAGAATATAGCCTCGAAGCGGAAGTACACTATATCTCTCCTAAACAGCATTGTTTCTTGATCCAACAATCGATATAAGAAAGACTCTTTGTATTCAACGTTGGCTGTTGTAAGAAATGGCACACACATAATGTAGAATGAAATGTGGTTTTGAATCACAAAGTGAGTAATATTTGAATAACGCTTACTACTTGAAAACACTAACAAAAATGGTGTTTGACTGATTTATTTGTCATAGCTTTCATTTCCATTATGGCACTTTTTGATCTTATTTTTTATTTCGTCTTTTCAAGTTTATTTTTTTATTTTTTTACGGCGCAAATCTGTTGACACAGACAAATGTCCAAGACATGCAGATTTGAACTGAGTGCTTTGTTAATTTGGATATGCCTCTTTTTCTCAGAGAGTAATCTGCGTCTTTCTTTGAGAGAGGCATTCGGAATAAACTGATTATGTCAACAAGACATCAAAGAATAAAATAATTTATTTTCTTCTAGCTGACATAAGAAATAACTTTTTTTTTATTTCATTTGATTCCGGATAGGCTAATATTCCCAGTGGATTCTTCTGAAAATAAATCTTTCCATTACTCCGTTACTCTCTATCTCCATGCTTTAGATGTCCGAATCTTTTTGACAGTACTGGAGATCTCGCGTTAGTATACGACATCAGAATATATATTTTTCTGTGACGCGCAATGAGGAAAGAGAGCTGGGAGAATTTGATATTCACAGGTTATACCGAATGCAAGAGGGACAGCAGCAATCGTTGAGTAAGCGACCTAACAAAAGTAAATTGATGGTAGATCATATCAGAACAAGGAAATACACTTACATCTTAGAGCTACAAACAAAGTAACTAATGGAGAACTATAATAGAACAAGTTGGGAAGGGACACAAAGAAGAAGAAGAAGAAGAAGATTATGATGATATTGATAATGATGATGATGTTTTTCTCACTTACATGTGAGTTAAAACAAGAAAACTTTTCATTCTAATCATAACATCTGGTTGGGCATCTAGACGTGGTGCAATGGTTAGCAAGCTTTTATCGCTAACACAATTACTATTGAGTAGTCAGTTCAATCCTTACTGGGTTGCCCATACGTTCAGCCTTGTGCCACACCCAAGCTACGCCTATCAATTCCCCTTAAAAGTTCCGGTTGCGTGAGAGGAAAATATTTCCAAGACCATGATGCCATTTAGCATGCAGTCTAAATTTATTTTATCAACGATATATTTATATGATTTAAATATTTGGAGACATTTTAACTTCACAGTTTAAAGCTGATTTGATTTGAATTCTAACTTTAGGTTGGCTAACAGAAAATTCAGTTTGTTGAAAATGAAGTGTAGATGAATGAATCAATTGTCAAACATTAACATAAAAAAACCGAAAAGTTCTGAATCATTTATTGAAACGATTAATTTGGTTTCAAGTTCTATTGAAAGTGTATTTATTTAAAATTCTTTTTTACTTACATTATTCAACGGTTGATAAGCAGTAGAAAACGAATTAACCAACCATCATGTCACCCCACGATTACTTCATCATTTAACACATTTGGATCTTCTGGTTACTTTTAGAACTGTGAGGAATATATTGTGGCGTAATAATTATATTAATATATAAAAAGACAATATTTTTTCTAAAACCGAACATTATTTTCCAAGCAAATAGTATTTATTTATATTTTATGAAGAATTGACCGGCTAACAGTCAGTTAAGTGTCGTATGTGATACACGCTCGGGTGATGTCTGTTTCTATTCATGACTAAGCAGAAGATTTTTTTTCCGCAGTAGGTTGCCGTTTCTGTCTGCGGTATACTCGTTGGCAGGCAAGACTGCAGAACCCAGTCTATCCTACGGCTCAACCTATAGCTGGGGTTAAGAGAGATCGATCCATAACTTTCTCAAGGGTATTTGCGCGTAAGAGAACCTGATTGGAATTCGAACTCAGATCTCCAATTTCTCATTCCGAGCCAATATCCGTTATACCACAATAAACAATACTGAGAAAATTGTTGTTATTCTTGCTATTGTGGTTCTGGTTCTTCTTCTTCTTATTATTATTATTGTTATTATTATTATTGTTGTTATTGTTGTTGTTGTTGTTGTTTAGGATACTTTGTTGTTACTTGATCTCCAGTTTAAATCACCAGAGACGACTGTTGTGTAAAAAATATTTTAAATTCTCTTGTACTTTCGGATGTAGCAGATCATTAATCTCCACAGACTTTTTTTTTCCTTTCAGTGTTAGGAACGCCATATTTGTTTTGGGAAATTTAACGGGATGTTTACATGTTTCCTTCTTCGCGGTTTTTGCATTCAGGGTTGTCGTCGTAGACTGGTTGCCAACAAAAGCTACTGAGTCAAATCTACTCGGTGATAGAAGAAATTACGGGTTTATGCTTTCCCCAAGAGCATCAGTACAAAAATGAACGCAATAGACAAAACTGGATTTTGAATTCGGTTCATTGATTCCACTTTTCATGTCGCTAACTTTTACGCTCATCGCGAGGCAGAAAGTGAACATGAAGATTAAATGTATGTCCACCAATGTTGGCACATCTGGAAGACACCAGAAGCCCTTTTACAAATTCGATGATGATGGCACAAAGCAATCCAGATGATAAGTCAGTTAAGTGTTATACGTGATACTCACTCGGGCGATCACGTCACTTTGGATTCATGACTGACTAGGCAGAAAATTTTCCAGCAGTTGTTTGCATTTTCTTTCTGTGATATATTCATTGCCAAATAATGCTACAGAACCCAGCGTGTTTTTCTATTTAACCCATATCTCGGGGAGAAAGAGACGGATTCATTCCTTTCCCATCGATAATTGTGTGAGCAGCTATTGATTAAATCACAATTGTGTTAACGAAAGAAAATATATAAAGGAGGGATTCAGCATTAAAATAGTTGTTGGGATGGCAGATATCGGGAAAGAAATGATTTACGTGAATTCAATTTTCGGCCAAGTTTGTTTTTTAAGAATATCCTTAAAAAAGCAATAAACACACCTTTTGCTATTTGGCTATCGATGCAAGCAGAATTGTCAGCAGCAAACAGTATATCTTAGATGACATTAAGAATTGCGGTTGTGTGTTCCCTCTAATGAGTGTATTCTGAACTCTTCCATTTACTATAAAGTAAAAGGAAAGTAAGCCTCGTGTCGGGAACAGTAATATAGACTGTTCTATCGAGGCTGTGACTGTTCAGAGTTCCTCTCGAACTCTCTGCTTTGAGCAGAGAGGAACGCGGACGAGGCTTTGCCGTTTCGTCCGAGGAGGTTGACAGGCCCAGACCCGTTTATGCGTCTACTACGGGAATATATTTGGCTGAACCTACGGACTCGGAGAACCCACAGTAAACTCGGCCTTGTGCCACATACATCCCTCGTAGGGGGTGGGACTTTTTAATAT
>OZ010590.1:41699330-41719330 GCA_963932145.1 Acanthosepion lycidas | reverse complement strand
ATAATTACATATAAGGATTTTTGTTTGTTTTTTCCGTATATTTTTCTTCATATATATATATATATATATATATATATATATATATATATATAAAGATATATATTTTTAAGGTGTGCTATATTTATGGGATAAAATGATCAATAACAGAGATAAAGCGTATGTAAATATAAATATAAAAGTAAACATTGAAGTCAACACTCAGAGGCGACAGGCTGTTTCTTGCTAGATGCAATCGTTAGGCCGCTGACAATTGGGTCTAGCATGAAACAGCCTGTCACCTTTGTGTGTTGACTTCAATGTTCTCTTTATATATATATATATATATATATATATATATATATATATATATATATATATATATATATATATATATTCCCGTAAATTGTTAATATGGATATAAAACGAATAAAAAGAGATAAACCAGTTTGCCAGTCCTTTCTCATCAAGATTAATGTTGTATACAAAGCACAAAATATATTATTATAGGCAAATAACATGTAAGCCTACCCGACATTCCTGTTTTTGTAGGACTTAATGTAGACAGTTTCTTAAAAAGATAAGCGGTATTCACCCTGTTCAGCAATGATAACATATTCGTATTTATAAAACCGGACGCACTGAGCGTTTTCAAGCAAATGTTAGTTCTCATTTAACCGGACATATCAACGCCCCTTTATTAACAATTATTCACTTACACCTTACGAATACTGGCCGGAAATTTTAACCGTACAGAATCGTACTGACATCTGGATTTGCAAATTATATAACCAATATGATGGTTAAGCAGAACATCCTCCGTCATTGCCATTAGTCTCGCTCCAAAAACAATACGTGTATTGAAGGGGAAAATCACAACTTCCATCAACTGAGATTTGCTTGAAAATTTCATATTCACTTCCCCAATCGAAGATAAACGCAAACAGACGTAACATTTATGGAAACCCAAAATAGAATATTTTCATTAAGTTTCTGGACGATGTTTTTCAGAAAATAAAATATACCGTGCTGTGTAGCATATTTAGCGATCGATCAGGCCCAGAACCGGTGGACAGACTGAACAGTATCATAAGATATTTCTCGACTAAAAATCCTTAGTCAATCTATATAAGAGATTGGCTGTTATCTAGGAATATATTTCTACGTTTTTTTATTCGAAAATTGCAGTAAAAATGAATAGATTTTACCGATTAACCTAAATGCTATCCCTTGTGATTGAGCATTTTTATAGCTTCTCGAAATAAAAAAACAATACAAAACAAATAGTTTTTTGTTATTATTAGACAAATATCTGACAAATTAGCAAATGGCGTTCAAAGAAAAATACTTTTCATCTTACGTTCTTTTGTTTGCTTAATCGTTGCTTTTAGATATCTAAATACAAAGGGCGATATTGCTTTTACATGAACAAGTCGTTTATTCAAAACTTACGCCATACTTTAATCCAAAATAATCATTATTCCAGCAGAAAGCAATACAATAATTTGCTCTGTTCTAACTCCTTCTATAGAGCTCTGGTTACCATGGTAACCTTGCTGATCAAAACACTAGTTTTTTTTTTTGTTTTTTTTAAGGTAGAATTTCTTAATTAGTACAAGTATTGTGTCATTCATTTAAACTATATAAACAGCAATAACGCTTTATATAGTTAAATGGCGTAACATTAGTTTGCTTCTCACATATAACTTTACTTGCTTTTCTATTGTACTAAGATAAAGTTTATAAATATCAGGCGTCTTTCCTTTCAGAACTTGATGCTCCATTTTCTGAAGAAATGAAATTTAATTTCGCTAATTATTGAGTATGTACGAGTGGTGTAATAGACAGAAGGCTACGAATGAGAAATCGAAGAACACAGTTCGAATTCCGATTGAGTAAGTTGCATTCATTGACGCGTATAATAGCTTGGTAATTCCTATTTGACCGCGCTAGGTATTATACAAGACGAAACGCGTCGGCAAAAGCTAATTTTTTTTTCCAATTGTCATTTTATACCATATATAATTAGAAGAATAATCATCGGAATTCTAATTGTCATTTTACACCATTCTGTCTTGTCCACAGACTGGATCTGGGAATTTAAATATATATATATATATATATATATATATATATGATAACTTGTATTCTGTGCTAATTAATCCAACATTTATTATTATTTTCTATTTATTCTTGTTTTTAGTAAACCTTCAGAAAATTATAATCGAATTAATATTTTCGGACCAAGTGACGAATCTTAAATTCTTTATATGTAATCGATAAAAAATACGAGTAACTAATCAAATGCTTTCGTTTGAGTAAAAACATATCCTTTCGAAAATTTGAACTTTAGGAAATAGGCCGAGTATGTAAATTTCAACGCAACTACCGTTTCGTGAACTCAGAAGATTGTTTATTTATGCATTTATGAAGACTAGCAATGCTAATTACATCTACCATTTGTTTCTAACATTATAATCTATCTCGTAGCATCGTGCTCTGGCTTTTCAAGTCCTTGAACTGACGATAGAAAATGTGACAGTGAAATCCAAATGAACATTTGAAATGGCGAGAATTATATTCCAAAAGATCATGTAGGAAGCTTTCTTTAGAAACTAAGAAAAAATTTCCTCAGGTTTCGTGTAACACAAACCATAATCTATGTCTGTGAATTCTGGAAAATTTCCTCAGCTGGGAAGAGGAGGAAAAAATGAGCCTAGTATAAATGGAACATATAAACCAGGAGGCAGATTTAAGGAAAATGCAAACAGATATGACACTTGTGCTTAAGATGAAAAAGAATTACGTGATATTTCGGAGCTATATAATGAGGAAAGAGAGTTTGAAAATTGTACATGCTTTATTTATTCGGGAAATCTAGATATTTGAACTCGGACTCTGTTGTTAACAAAAGCGTACGTTTCAAAAGCGTACTTTTCAACAAGACTGTATCTATCTCTCTCTCTCTCTCTCTCTCTCTCTCTCTCTCTCTCTCTCTCTCTCTCTATATATATATATATATATATATATATATATATATATATATATATATATATATATATATATATATATATATATATATATATATATATTAATTATGAAATGGACAAAGTCCGACAATTATTTTAAGACATTTTTATGTTTATACATTCTTTTTTATGGATACAAATATTTAAGTAAATGCTCTGTTTATAATAAACCGTATTAAACAACATTTACCGGGCTGAATGATTCGAACCTGCATCCTATACAGAACCGTCATTTAGCTTGACGTGCCTTTACCGATTCGACCTTGCTAATCGGACACTCCTTCGTGGACAAATTGGTAATAGTACGTCAAGCTAAATGAAGTTTCCGTATAGGATACAGGTTCGAATCCTGTCGGAGGTCGAGTATTTTCTGTGAAAATTTCTCGGGCATTCATATTCACATAAAATTAATTGATTGATTTGTGATTTTTACGTCTTGACAACTCTTTTTTTGTCAGTTAAGACGGATCATATTTTACAGTATAAAAATAAGAATAAACTCTTACATTTTGCCAGTGAAAATTGCATTGACAATTTTATGTAGAAATAATAATGATTTGTTCGAGATAATGGTCCTACTGATTAATCCATAGCTAGGGGCATAAGATAGATTCCTATAATTTCCAAGGGTATTTTCGCGTAATGGAAGGTAACGAAACCAGATGGATTTCGAAATGCGTTTAGTCTAAAATATTTGAAAATGTTAGTGATACATCCTCGGTAGATATCGAATACGATTTCCCAGGAAATACTTCATTTTCAAACTTTATATCGTAATGTCTGTCATATTCTGAGAATTTTGACAATTGCATGTGATTGATAGGGGCTAATTTAGAAATATTTAGGTGCAGAAATAATGTTTTCAAACGTATGCTGTATTACAATCTGGAATTCCAAATAAATTTGATTGTATTTACGATTCCTTCTGAGATTGTGAAAGTAATTCGTTTGTTTGCAATAATTATTACCCGTTTAGGGGAAAATCTTGACAAGTTACAATAAACTTGCAGAAGGGACTGCCAGCCAACATGAATTCCAAATGAACAGCAATCGATTTTATTTCTCTGTTGGAAGTTTTAATTAAATGAAACTGCCTTCGTTCCATTAAAACAATTCAGGTTTTACCTACACCCACATTAATCCTACCTAAATGCATATATGTACAGAGTGCGATGGATAAATTGTCGTTTCAATGAGGCAAAAATGAAATTAACATTGCCATCTCATCTTAACAGATATACTTATTAAAATTAGACAAAAATATCTTAAAATATTGTAAAGTAAATTTATTCAATAAAATGAGCCATTGGCTTCAACCAATGTTTCCTGACGACATCGGAATCTCCTGCAACTCTTCTGGGCCATCCCCTTGATTAACGTGATGAATGCTCTCATAATATTTGCCTTTATTTCATCATTGGATTTAAAAGGAGTTATGTTGGTCTCTCGCTCATCTGCGCCCCACACATAATAATCAAAGGTGCTGTAGTCTGAGAAGTTAGGTGGCAAGATGTTAGCAGTGATTTAGGCCCAGAAATTGTCTGATAGCCATGATTGGGTTCTCCAGACTGTGTGGCATGGTGCTGAGTCTTGTTGTCAGACCTCGGGTCTTCCAGCTGTCAGGTATGCACTATGACCTCAAGGCACTTGATATAAACTTCCGAGTTGAGTATTCTTTGATGAATGCTGCTCTATAACTTGCCTTCATTACATCTTTCGTGTGACAAGTCGTTTTGTTTGCCTTTCGACTCCAAAAATAATAATGAAAGGGTTGTAGTCTGGGGAGTTAAGTGACCAGGTGAGGTAGTCGCAGAAATTTTCTGACAGCCATAGATGGGTACTCTATCTTGTGTGGAATCTTGGTGCAGAATCTTGTTTCCGGATATAGGGCCATCTAGTTATCTCCCTCTTGTCCCAGAGAAGCAAAACATCGTCAAAGCACGTATTGATTCTTAGACTCTGTGGGAAGATGAATGGTGTCATAACGTCGTCATCACTAGAGATCATTCCAAACATCTTCGTAATCACAATCCAACTCTCTGCACTCTCCTCGGATTGACAGACGAACACTCTCAAGTGTATTTATTGGAGCTTGCGTTAAAAATGGCAAGTAGGAAACATGCTGTTTCCAAATTTCTGGCGGAATGAATTACGCCATGCTTATTTTTTCTCACATACGATGTCCAACTGACCATACTATGCTGTGTATTCGATAAACCCGAAAAAAACAACGCGCATGTGCGAAATTAAAAATATAAAATGACAACAATTTACCCATCGCATCCTGTATATATATATCTAGAATCTTACCGCCTTTAGCTGCGAAAACAGTTTAGATATAGCTTAGCTTGTCTTCTCATGCATTGTAAATGCAAAACGATCAAATAATGAAGATCTCAATATTGGGTAAGCTTTCATCTGGTCAACACCACTGAGGAGGTCTCCGGAAGAGATGAAAGGAATACTTAATAATGGGCCGACCTTTCCTGCAAAATCGACCACAACTAATGGGCAAAGTAAGGCGTTGACAGACCTTATTTGCCCCTACAGATTTACAAGGAGGCCATCATCACAGAATCAATTTGCAGGCTGAACGATTAGCATCGATGACAGCCCGTAAAACTGCTGCATCTATTATGTTCGTGTATTCATTTTGAATCAAAAATATATTATTGTCAATCCTTTCGAAAATCTGTGATCGATAGGCAGCCATATTTTCGATCCTGGTTCGCGCGGCGAACTAACAAGATGATGATAGATTTACAGGGTATTTGCGAGAATCGATTTTGCAGATTGTAAGCGAAGACAGCCTAATGTTAAGCGACATTCTACTAATGTTAACCTTTTGAGTACTCAAACATAGAAAGCATTAACACGATGAGAAACTAAAAATGTTTATTCCTTGCTTCTGTATCAAACTGGAATTGATTTTAAAACTCCATGAACATTTGCAGAGTATATCATGTCTATGCAAATGGATACGCTGTTCATTGTTCACAAATATAGGTCTGGGCTTACATATGTCGAATTGCATCTACTGTTCAGTATTTATAAGATTACAGTAGAATTACACATACATATATAAATAAATCGAAGTGTAAAGTTTAAGTAAGTGTTTATATGAACAAAAGAAATATTTTACAATAAAAATACACTAAGGGAAATAGTTGTTCATCCTAATAGGTGTGAAGATAATCTAGAATAGATTTTAACTGAAAGTGTATGTAATTTGCTTTGCTAACCTTCCTCAAATAACTTTTTCCTTTTGTCTTTTTCATTTTTATGGCCTTAGGTATGCTTATTTTATACATTTTTGTTAAATCCAGTGATCCTCATTTATTTAAAATAAAAAATATATATATCCCGCCTATTAAAAAATGTAACAGTTTTAGGTCTATTTTAATAAAACGAAAACAGAAAATGAAAATATATATCGCGATTTTATGACATTAATAAAAACTAAACAAAATAAATTGCTCTAAATAAACGAGGGTTGATGATGTGAAATTGATAAAGATAACTTTTGGTAAGCAAAAACAGAAAGTAAAAATAAGGGAAGTGATCTTTCGAGACAACCGGAGAAGAGAAGTCCACAAAAAAAATCAGTATCCTTCGAAAACACCAGTAGTCAAATAGAAGAAATGAAGAGAGGTCTCATGAACATTCCTACCCTAAGATGTGACAGCTCCGGATATCCCTTCAGCTCCACCATAAAACAAGTTTCACACACAAAGAATTGTCGACGAGGATCCCATTACTCGGCCACGAGTTTAACCAACGGGGATAATATATATATATATATATATATATATATATATATATATATATATATATATATATGATAGAAATTATTAGGAGGATTTGATAATTATATTTAAGTAATTCATCAAGTCTGAAACCTCAGCAGAATGCAGAAAGCACTGGACGGCCTTTTCGTTCTATATTTGGGACTCATCAACAGTGTGCATCTACAACTATTCTGTTGAGGTTTCAGGCTCGATGAATTAATTAAATATAATTATCAAATCCTCGTAATAATTTCTATCCTGTTTATATCATTGCTTGAACCAGCTTCTAATACTCTAGAGTGAGCAGCTTCGTGATAGTAGTTGTGGCTCCAGGAGGCACAGTACTATGGTTACAGAGAACTAAGTAGAATTCCACCACGGAATATGTGAGCGAGGGGCGCTATGTTGAGTCTGATTTGCAAACTGTTCGTCACCGAGCCCCGTTGGAAGAGTTGGTATGATGTTTACTTGACAACCTGTCAGGGTTTCAATTCTCGGTAGTGGATGCGCACTGCTGATGAATCACAAATATAGAACAAAACGGCCCTCCAATGCATTCTGCATTTTGTTGAGGTTTCAGACTCGATGAATTACTTACAGCCGCTGATTGATAAATACGAACTTTATTATGAAAATATTGACTTCTTTAAAAAATATGAAAGAGTTTATCTCTTTACCTGTCCTATTCATATCTTACTATCAATGTGAAAATCTGATAGATGAACACACGCACACACACACACACACACACACTATATATATATATATATATATATATATATATATATATATGTGTGTGTGTGTGTGTGTGTGTGTGTATCTTTATCAAAACTAAAATACGTACAGTAATATGTCGAATAGTCATGTCATTTCAAACAGCAAAATTTTCGTCATCGCATTATAATCATCACAATTTCACATAAATACTACTACTACTACTAATAATAATAATCATAATCATAATATTATCCAACACTTTTTTCTTTCTTTTTTTCTCACTTTTCCATTTGTTTGGACAAAATGATTTCATTTTCTAAAAAGAAAAAAATTCGTTCTGAAGAGACGACTATTTATATAAATATATTCATGAAATAAATTATAACCGACATGGCATTTTAAGCAGTGTGTCCATTGCTTACCTTGAGCTCTTTTGGGTTAATGTCTTCTTTGGTATTATCCCTACCAAATACAAATTGATATATATATATATATATATATATATATATATATATATATATATATATATATATATTTCAGTAATGGGTGTGCACTGCTGATGAATCCCAAAACAGAACGAAACGGCCGTCCAGTGCTTTCTGCGGTTGAGAAATTCTTCTAGACTCGATGAATTACTATAATGATTTGTCTAAATACCACAAATCATATTACTAACACACACACACAGGCACACACACACACACACACATGCATATATATATATATATATATATATATATATATATATATATATATATATATATATATATATGTATGTATATATTGAAAGAGAGAGCCAGAAAGAATGAAATGTACCTGAAAACCAAATATACAGTATATATCAACCTAGTATAAAACGTTCTAAGCAAGACTAACCGATGACTTCAACTTCAATACATTCGTAAATGCTTGACTTAAGATCAGACATGATTTCAAATTTATTATCTATGTATAATAGGCTTACGGTAGTGTACTTCACTGGCAAATATTTGGAAAGTAACTTTCAAAAGTCTCCATTTGAATAATCTTAGACTGTGAGAATTTCGGATGTTTGCCAAAGTACTTTTCAAATTCTTCAATCAATGCTGGCATAAAGCAAAAAGAAGACAAATCAATAAACTCAGTTTTAATTATTATCCATCTATCCATCATGACTAAATACTCAAGCGAACTTATTAAAGTAAAATGTGCGCTCTCTGAAATTCTCTCAAACCTCTGTCCCACATTGCAGGAGAAACCATCGTTAGATACGACTTGCTTTAAACCGACTCGACCACGGTGTGTGTTTGTTGCTTATAAGAAAATATCTTTTGCAGAATGTGGGTGAACAAAGCAAAGCACTTTCTAAAAGATCAATGTATTTTTTTTTTAATTTGTTAATCTCTGAGATTTTCTCAATTTAAACGTTAAATTTATGTATTTTCAAATCTGGTTATCCATTATAAACACTGTTAAAATATGCGGGAATAATAATAATAATAATAATAAAAAACTGAACACACACAAACGCACACGAACACGCACACACATACACATATAAATATACATGTGCATCTAGCTGAAAAAATGCAAGAAAAGCGAAGAAAAGAAATAACTTTCGAACACAGCTCTACAAATATAAGTAATCTTTATTATTTACTAAAAAAATAATCTTTCTTCATGTAGAATTGAACGAGTTATAAAGTTATTCGCAAACACAGATCAACAAAAAATGTTCTTACTTTTTACAACGGAAACAATGAATTACGTTAATATGTGTGAAACATGTAACTAACTTTTGCGACAATCACGTATTTCCATTATGTTATGTATGCGCATTAATGTTTTTGAGATTACAGCGGCAGACATAGGTTTGAGTTGATCTTATTTGTACTACTATTACGATTCGCTTTGTTTACATAGCTTCGCTCGTATGTTTTTCGTTTTGTATAATGTACTTTCAAAGGACGAACATACGAAATATTGAATAAGAAGAAAAAAGTAAGAGAAAAAGAGAAGTGAAGCGGGGGAGAAGGAAAGAGAGAATGCGTTTATGCCATACCGCCTCCCCTTCAGTGAAATTATCGGTAGAAATATCAGGCTGCGGGGCATTGGATAATGTAATTTACCCTACCAGTTGATGCTACCTTACGTTTGAAGTCCGGGTAGTGAATAAGGTAAACATTTTATCTTTTTTATTGTATTAACTCTTGCTCCAGACGTGCCATTCTGAACTATGTATTACGCACTGTATATATATATATATATATATATATATATATATATATATATATATATATATACCCACAATAAAGAAGAGTGGGTTAAGAACTGTGATGATTATTTTGATATTTCAATGAGATCATGAAATTCAGCATAGTTTTCTTCTCTGGTGTGTTTATTTATTAGGTTGGTTAAAAAATAATGACGTAATAATGTCGTTTTTGACTTTAAAATATACGTCAAAAAACGACATTATTACGTCATTATTTTTGCACCAACTTAATATTTTACATAACCTTACTGACTATGAAGATGCCAATATTGATAGTTTATATAGAGATGATGGTCTTATACTAGTAAATAATTCCACTAAAATTTAGGCAGATAAATTAAGAAAAACGATTCATAGAGAACTACACATTGTAAATCTTAAAGTAAAGTTAAGAGATAATGCTAAAAATTAGATTTTCTTGATGATGAGTTAGATCTTGTTAATGATATATTTCAACCTTATATGAAAAAATAACGCCAACCCAATTTATATAAACCCTAATTCTAACCAGCCTCCATCTCTAATCTAACATTTATTTTCGTCTATGGAACGTAGTATTAGTAACAACTCACTGAACAAAGATGTTTTTTTATAAATATAGCGGTGTTCATAATATTGTTAAGGTCTACAGTAACATCGAGAAAGTACACCTGTTTAATGTTGGTAGTTATTAAAAATTTAAGACCTAAACCCTTTATCTTCCTCTTGATCAATTTCCTAATACGGTCTACCTTAATTTTGGTAGAATCCATAACTATTAACAATCCATACATAACAATATTTCCCAAATATCAAGCTTGATAAAATTACAGCTGCTTTTGTTATATATACTTTTAAATCAATTAAAAAAAATTGTGGTACCAATCCAATGTATAAGTTCAAAGCTTTTTTTGATCTGTTTGTTGACCCAATCCAGGCTAAATTAGCTACCTTCCATCTCAAAAGACCTCTTTACACTGGCATTGGAATTTGTCAAAGCATATTCTAACATCTCCAGTGAAGAGATAAATATTATAACGAACTATAGAAGATCTGTTCTCATACACAAGAACTGTTGGTTAAGAACTTTGATGATTACTTTGATATTTCAATGGGATCATTAGATTCTTCAGTCTCTTCTGATCTGGTGGGTTTATTTATTTTATATAAACTTACTCCCTATAAAGATGTCAATATTGATAATATAGATTTATATAGAGATGATGGTCTTACGGTAGTTAAGGAAATCCACTAAATTTAAGGTAGATACATAAAGAAAAATGATTCGTAGAGAACTAAAACGTGTAAATGTTAAGGTTAAGATAGGTACTAATGTCAAACAAGTAGATTTTCTTGATGTCATTTTAGATTTCGTTAAAAATATATTCCAGCCTTATATGAATAATAACGCCAACTCAACTTATATTCGCCACAATTCTAAACACCGTCCATCCGTAATCCAACCTTCGCCTGTAGAAGGTAGGATTAGCAACAACGCATCGGAAAACGATGTGTTTGAAAAATATAGCGGTGTGTACAGAAAAAAAATTCTAAAGAATAGTGGTTATAAGTGCGCTGAAATCAAATTTAGAAAATATGATGATAGGGATCCAAAGAAAGGAAAAAGAAATGGGGAGATAATTTGGTACATACCCCCATTTAATCAATTAGTGAGTACTAATTTAGGCAATAAGTTCCTCCAGTTGATTGATAAACATTCTTCTTGGTAAAATATCTAACGGAAATACATAAAAACTAAGTTATAGCTGCACCAATATTCTTGAGAAAAACATAAAATTACACAATAATAAAATTTTCCACCAATTTAATAACCTGAATCATAATACAAGTTCCAAGGATTATAATATTAATGATACTGGCCAGTGTAATTGTAGGAATTCTAACCAATTCCCATTGTAAAACAAATGTTTAACTAAATCTCTTGTTTATCTTTGTACTATCTCTACAATAGATAATACCGACGGTTGAAAAGTTCTGTATTGGTAGTACTAATAATTCTTTCAAGACTAGGTGGTATCAACATGCATTGTCCTTTACTAATAACACTTATAGAAATAATACATCACTTTCCAAATATTTTTGAAGTTTGAGAGATGATAATAAAACTCCTAAGATGAAATGGAAGATTTTTAAAATGGCAAGGATATGTAGATCATTATATGATACCTGTTTTCTGTGTTCACATGAAAAATTGCAAATTAACCATAAATTGTAAACATAGTCTACCATTTACCTTAGATTGGCATTTTACAATGCTTTTTCTTAGATTTTAGGTGAACTGTGTTGCATTATACATGGCTTGTCTTTCTATTGTTAACATCTTGTACAGATGTATTGGTATTTGTTTGGTATTTTTGATATTTTGCATTGATTGTTTATTGCTATTAGCATCTGACGTAAAGAGCCATTAAAAACAGTTGCAAATTGATTTACCAAGTAATTTTATATGCTTAAATTATTTACTGGTATCTCAAAGAAATCATTTATTGCTCAACTATAAAGACTTTTTTTTATATAGGAAAGTCACAAAGTATATAACTTCTTTATCATTTGGTTAAATTAACACTCCATCTCATTTTTTCTTAGGAAATGACATTTTCTAGTGTGTAATGTATCCCTTAACACCCGCTCCTGTTTAATGTCCGTGCTGCTTTTGACATCCAATCTACGGGTCATGACCCATTTATCGAAAATAATTTCTTCATTTTTGCTTTTTCGTTTAGTTTAAATTTAACGTAGCTCGTATTCAGTTGGTTCATATAAGTAAAGCCCACGAACCTGATAACCCCTTCTCGTATAAAGAGGTATGTTATGTTGAAGGCTTAAATGTCTAATATCATATACAGAGTATATGTAAAAATAAAAATGTACATTGAACTCAATCTGAGGGGTGAATATCCGACATCAATCTCCTAGGAGCCTTAGACACGAAGGAGATTGATTTGAAGAGTAAAACTTGTAGTTGCTTGTTTAGAATTTAAATGAATTATTTGTAACCGCAGTCTCGTTATTTTTCAGACAGACCTGGCACACATACATACACATACATACATACATATATATATATATATATATATATATATATATATATATATATATATAGAGAGAGAGAGAGAGAGAGAGAGAGCACTCTCCCGTTGTATTCGACGTATGAGGATCAAGCAGGTCAGTTCCTACGAACCGTTAGGACATATGATTTGATTCTAGTGGTGAAGGCTTTGTGCAGAACTAACCACACTTTTTGAAGGGACCAATAGATTGACCTTGTGCACAACGTGCCGCAACTTCGCCAAACAAGCGTCTGCAGGTTTTGAATTCCGTGTTGTACTTCTCCTAGGCCAGTTGCCATCCAATTCTACAGAACCCAGTCTGCCATGCTGTTTGCCCATAGCTAGAGGGAGAAGAAGAGGATTCCCAAGGTTATTAGCAAAAAAGTGAATGTAATGGCTTCGACTGGAATACGATCTTGACTCTCCGATTCCTCAATCCGAGCCGTTATACACTACTGTAATAAGATATTGAATCTCGTAAACGTTTTGAAGAAGTAAGGCAAATGGAAAACCGTTTCGTTGAAATTATATTTGATTAAGTGTTTCGCCTTTCTAGGTTTCATGAGATCAAAACCGAAAAAAATAAATCTGTGCGTGTGCATTTTTTGTATGCTTAAATCATTAGTACTATTTTTTCCGCCAAGATGACGTTTCTCGTGTTGAAATAAAAGAATAAAAATGAGTAACACACACACACACACACACACACACACATATATATATATATATATATATATATATATATATATATATATATATATATATGTGTATGTATATGGAGAGATACAGAGATATATAGATTTGAGTAAAATTTGAGTTAAAAGCTATATGTAAATAGGTTCAGTTTTGAAATCAGAATAGTTTATTCAAGAAAAATTCTCGAAGAGATGAAGACGAATTTGCTGTAGCATTGAATAGAACTGTTCGCTGGAATCAGTTCTCTTTCAAATGCCATCGATACCAACTAAAGAAAAAAAATCATTTTAACACTTCCAACCGAAGCAACAATAAATATAAAAATTAAATAATGAGGAAATCAAGCTGTTAACATTTTACACTGCCAAAAACTAAAGTTTCGGAAAGAAATATTCATCACTAATAGAATGATAGCAGCTAAAGGACTTAGAAAATCTAATTTCCTAAAATAAATCACTTTTAAGCAAAATATATTATCAATTTCAATAGCGTAACATTAAATGTTTGGTCATTGAATATTACCAGCATAGAAACGGCGAAATTTCTCATTATTCTATCCTCATACAGATGATAGTGAGCTTCTAGGTATCTACGTTATTTTAGACTTTCGGCTGGTTTCCTTCTCAAAAACATCAGTGATAGACGGCCCGTTGCTTAAAGCCAGGAGCGAGAGATTTCATATGGGACCCGATGTCATTAAATTTCTGATCAGTCTCACCTGGGTCATGTAGAAGGGAACTGAGTCGTTTTAAATACCTACAGACCTATTGCTAGAAGGATGTTTCTTGGATAACACTCAGCTCCGTCGTTTCGGCCCACTTGAGGGCCTCCACGCCTTCAAAGAGAGTCCCCTTTATGAACGCCTTGAGCGTGGTGAAAAAAAGTCACACTAAGCCAGATCATGTGAATGAGGAGACTGTTCAAGAAACTGCCAGATGCTCAAGTCGTTGTCAGAAGGTGCATTATCGTTGTGAAGCAGCTACGGTTAGACCTGTCACAAAATCATCTTTTATCGTGCTCTGAAACAAGCAATCGTCAAAGGGTATCTTTTTTTATTTGCTGATTGACTGTGTGGCAAGAACTATGTGGACGATGTCACCCACACCGAAGAAAAAATAATCTATACTTTTCATTCATATATATAAAGTCATCCAGACTATATAAAGTCAGACAGACTGTTTCACTAGTGTGGCTAGACATCCCGTTGCCACTAGCTAGGTTCGAAACCCGACTGAATTGGTGTCAGTCGAAGATTCTACAACTAAGCCGCAGGGATAGCGTATTTATCCTTAGATAAAAACATATTATCGGGAATCATTCATACAAAAAATTAGTAAATTTAATGATATAAAATGGCGAAATCCATTCGATAACTAACTTTTAATGATGCATTAACCTACTAAAGTAATATCTCAGTTTATATTCCTAAATTTGCCAACGACTGAGCCATTACTGTACTTATTGAACTATTTAGTTCATGACATGCTGACTGATAAACTCCTACAAAAAATTATTAAATTACCATATTAGTAAAAAAAACGCGCTCACTTAAATTTAAAGAGAAATCAACCTTAGCGTTGCGACCGCACGTGCCACAAGTTTTTTTTGTTTTTATTATTATTATTATTATTATTATTATTGTTATTATTATTATCCCTTATGAATAACATTAAAAAAACAAACAAATAAAATACACATTTCGATTCGCATTATATTTTTTGCGTCTTGGATGCTACCTGAATTTTCCGAAAAACAAAACAATTTCAATGGCTGATGATGACTGGATGTACAGTTGAAAGTACTTGCATATTTAAGGAAGACATAATACAGTTTATAATAAAAAAAAACAAGTATCATAAATCTCATTGAGTGATTAGTAGGTTAAAGCATCTTTAAAATTTAGTTAGCGAAGGGATTTCACCATTTTATATCATTAACTTTAGTAATTTATTTTTGCATGAATGAGTCATTGTAATTTGAATTGAACTGCAGCACACACACAAACACACACACACATATATATATATATATATATATATATATATATACACAGGCACATCTATCTATCTATCTATGTATCTATCTATATCTATATATATATATATATATATATATATATATATATATATATATATATATATATATATATATATATATATATGGCTAGTGTTGCTCCAGATCAACTGCTGATATATTAATGATAATTGTGCTTTAGATAATAACAGTGAATTCCGGGGTGTAGCATTGGATATCACAAAAGCCTTTCACATGGTCTGGCATTCCGGTTTTCTCCACAATCTGAAAAGTTATGATAACTCCGGGAATGTTTTTGATCTGATCCAGTCGTTCCTATTAAATCAAGAGATGAAAGTTATGCTGAACGGCCATTCGTCTACATCCTTTCATTCTAACGCGGATGTTCCCCAGATCCCGATATTTGGTTCTACGCTGTTTTTAATCAATATTAACGACAGTTCCGATAAGATCAACTCTCAACTTTCCATCTAGAGCAAGACACTATCATTTACTCCTGCCTCGATAATAAGCCTAATCAATTAGGTAAGGTCAAAATGGCAGCCGATTTACAAAACGGCACCAAAACCCTCGATATAAGGGGAAAAAGATTGTTTGTCTATTTTAACGGCTCCAAAACTAAACTGCCTACACATTAATTATCTGCATTCTCTGAACCTGTCCGATGCTATCCTTCCCGACAGTGCCTCAGTGCCCCTTCACGTAATAATATTCTCAGCTGACATGAGCTGGGCGATTACAGTGAATTCATCTCCAAGATCATCTGCTAAGAAAGTCTCTTCACTCTGTCAAGGTAGACAGTTTTACTCTACGGTATCTATCTGGCATATCTGTAAGTATACTATTCGTCCATGCTTAGAATATTGCTGTAATATATGGTCCCGTTCCCCTGATATTTACCTGGTGTTCCTTGTTAAGATCCAAAGCGAAATGAGCAATACGACTGGTCCTGATCTCGGGGCCTGGCTTTAGTCACATGCCAACCACCGTAAGATTGCTTCCCTGTGCCTTTTTTTTTTTTTTTATAAATACTTTCATGGTAATTGTTCGGATGTGCCATTCACTATGATACCTAGAGTGTGTATGAATTTAAGCGCGATACTACACTGACAGCAAGATCTTATCAATTTACAGTTGAGCTAGCCAAATGCAGCCGTACTTCTATGCTGACTGTTTCTTAACCAGCATTTCTCGCGTGTGTAAGTCCCCACCGGCCCCATGCTTTAGACCTAACTTCAATCTGCAAAATTTAAAACGTAATGTCAATCGCTATCTACCGTCTTCCTGATTGCTGTTTTCTTTCTGCTCATTACTAATGTTTCTTTTCCTAATTCCTCGACACCCCGTAAACATTTGCGTGCTAGTGGCTCTACTGACTTGCTTGCGGTGATACAGATTTTATATATATATATATATATATATATATGTATATTAGGTTGGTGCAAAAATAATGACGTAATAATGTCGTTTTTTTATTTATTTTAACGTGAAAAAACGACATTATTACGTCATTATTTTGCACCAACCTAATATATATATTCAAATTTTACTTTGCTCACCGTTTATTTCCAGATGTTTATATTTGCAGATAAATATTCTAATATTTACAATAACATTTTATTTGTTTTACTTACCTAATATCTGTCAGTTAAATAGTTCAAAGAATCTCGCTAAACCAAATAAAATCTTCATCAGTCAAAAATTAAATCCGTTCAAATGATTTAGAGAATTTTCCTTCTTCTTTTTTAAACTATTTAATTTATAATTTCTTTTTTTTTAAATTTTTATTTTGATTCCTTTAAATTTTTGTTTGCTGTTGCATGCAAATGGCAGCCGCTGAAGTAAGCCAAAACGTCGAATGGATGAATAAAATGGAACAAAAAACCGCGGGAAGTCGTAAATTGAAAGTAAGCTTCCAGTAAATTCTCTTGCAGCCTTCAATAGAACGGTTCTATAAATCAACACCAAGTTACAAAGTGAATGCATTTGAAAGAGATAAAATATCAAATCTCTCTCCTGCCCTTAGTTTACTTTAAAATACATTTGGCTTTTAACTCAGAAAGACCATTATATAACTTTGAATAATCTTTTTATATTATCTTTTTGTAACCACTCGGAAAAATTAAATTGCAATCTAAACCAGAACTTCTATGATGAAAATTTCCGCTTCAGAGCGCAAGTCGAGAAAGGTATTTGCGGATTCAGCACAAAGATACAAAGTATTAGGTTGGTGCAAAATTAATGTCGGTTTTTGACGTATTATTTAACGTCAAAAACCGACATTATTTTGCACCAACCTAATAGAACACTTGTTTATATGCAATCATATCTAATCTGTATTGTATTTCAATATTTCATCACTATGAATGATATTACACTATTTATTATTTGTACAAATAAAAAATATCTAACTCATAGAACACTATTTCTTATATTTTTGGCAATGAAGTTATCGTTACGTACATTATTTACAACCGGACATTTTTCGTCATTATTATTTATTTTTTTTTTTATCAAAAGATTTCTGATTTAACACATGGTCATCCTCAGGTTCAGGAACTTCCAATTGAAACCATTACATAACCTACGACTCCGGAGGTTTTCATCCCTTTGTCTATGTCTAGGGATATCCCGTCTTATTCTCTTTAGGACTGCTAAGTCTTTTTCTTGCACGCTCAATTTCCATTGATTCTGAACTCCTAATGTTTATGCCACCAAAATTATTAATCGTTTTTAATCATCTAAGCTATTGCCCAGTGGGATAATCCTGAAACAGAATATAATCCTTATATTCTTAAAAAACATTACTGTTGCTATTTCTGTAGATGTTTTGAAGCTGAGATTGATTCACTCTTACTTGTTGCGCGATCAAAGATAAAAAGAGTGACTGGTTCAAGCTTGATCCAATCTTTCTTGTTGCTTGCTTGAAGGCCATAAGTGT
The DNA here is from genome assembly GCA_963932145.1 of Acanthosepion lycidas. Taxonomy (NCBI): domain Eukaryota; kingdom Metazoa; phylum Mollusca; class Cephalopoda; order Sepiida; family Sepiidae; genus Acanthosepion; species Acanthosepion lycidas. Next base: position 41,700,845 of record OZ010590.1, on the reverse strand, counting down.
GAGGGCAAAAAACAGATCTACTCACGATTGATGTCAGATTCACGATTACAAGTATGAGTCGTTCAAGTTTGATATACCTTTACTTTTTTTCAGATGGAAAACCACAAGAGTGACTGGTTCAAGCTTGATCCACTTTTACTTATTGTCTGATCGATGGCCGCAAGAGCGCTGCGTTCAGACTTGATCGACTGTTGCTTATTGTCTAATCGAAGACCACAAAAGTGATGGACTCAAGCTTGATTTAATCTTGTTATCTGATCGAAGACAACAAAAGTGACGGATTCAAGCTAAGCGGCATAGTTATTGGTACAACGGAAGCAGGAATAGCGTAAATTTTGAGACACTGAATTCTAGCTTTAGTGTAATCAATCGTTTAGTTGAATATTCCACCAATATTACACAACAGAGACCGGAAGAATGCGGAAGATCACAACTGCTGGAAATCTATATCTATAAAACAGAAGTGTGTGTCTGTCTGTTTATTCTATCTATGCATTTCCATATTTCTCGATGGGTTTCGATGAAATTCTATATACATGTTCCAAATTTACTAAGAAATTCAAAATCAGAATTGCCAGAAAAATCGATGAAACTGAGGTGAGTACGACTTTTTGAAAAAAACAAGGCAAAGTTACACACGATGGAAAGTTTTACTGAAAGAGCTGATGTTCTTTGCACTAAATGCAAAACATATCTCATTTATGTAGAGTGCTTTAATGTTTTCTTGAGACATTGGCTTGAAACAAAAAGATCGAAAAATACTGTGAAAAATCGATTTGTTTACTAGTTAAAATAAAAAGAAACTTGTATAACTTCCTCATTTTTATACGATTTTCTTCAAACGTGTGGCCAAAAAAATGCCATCATGCAAAAAATAAGATATTGTGATTTTAGTCCTGCTCGCTACGCCGCGTATAACGAAAAACCATGAAAAACTGTTAAAAGCCTGTTTTCCGGCCATAACTATCGGGTTGTCCATCCGATGCTTTCCAAATTTGCCAAGTAAATTGCACACAAATTGTATTGCGTGAATGTTTGGTTTAGATTATTTCAGTTAAGTGGACGACATCTGCGACAAACTAGGTTCAAAATAGGCCACTTACCCAATAGTTTCTTCATTTGATTACATCCTAAATTGGCATTCGAACAACCTTTGATGCAATGATTGTTTAAGAAGGATTATTGAAGAGTTAAAAGGGAAAAAGTCCCGAAGAACCTTTTATTAACCCCAGCTTTGCATTAAACGTTCGAGGAAGGATGGGGTGTTCATGCGTTTGAACAATGCCATACTCTGTGAAAGTTATTTTGACCATAGGAAATTTACTGAATATCTAAAAAAATTAAACAATTTAAACTCGAGCTACGACCACACAAGAAGGATTTATCGATAGAATTCCTTCTTTAAGAACAATCAAACATTTGCAAAGGACATACCTTAAAAAAGATGAGGAAAGTAGCTTAATATACCAACAGATGATGATATGCAAGAAGGGACGCAGGCTGACATTTTTAGAC
>OZ010590.1:41676239-41699130 GCA_963932145.1 Acanthosepion lycidas | reverse complement strand
CATTTTATGCGCAAATCCATTTTGTAATTAATATATACAAAAGAATAAATGTACTGATCGACTTGAGGGTAAATAGATAAGTTTTTACATCTGAATTAAACTGAGGACGACCGACATGACCTGAAACTTTAGCTATCAAAATCCTGGTATTTACATTAATTCATTGATTCTCTTCGCTAATCACAGACGACAGGAATAAGTAATGGCTCAAATAATAAGTACGGTCAAAGTGATGTATATATATATATATATATATATATATATATATATATATATATATATATATATATATATATATATATATATATCTGTATGTATATATATGTTTATGTATATCTATATGAAAATGTATAGAAAATAGGAAAGAACTGGTTAGGTAAATAATCCAAAGTACTTTAGTATTTTTGTTATTATTTTTAAAAAATAGTGCTCGATACAAAAGTAGAGCATAAATATAATTATTTAAAAAACAATTCGCTTGAAGATGTAACAGAGCTTACTTTAATTCAATTTAATTCAAATAATTATATTGAAGTTTTCAGCTCTTGTTTTGACACACGAGAACTCTTATGTAGCGTGTTGGAATCATATTTTTTAAATAAATAATTAGATTTATATATATATATATATATATATATATATATATATATATATATATATGTATGTATATATATATATTTATGTATGTATGTATGTATATATATATTTAAGTATGTATGTATATATATATATATGTACATATATTTATGTATGTGTATATATATATATATATATATGTATGTATATATATATTTATGTATGTATGTATGTATATATATATTTAAGTATGTATGTATATATATATATGTACATATATTTATGCATGTGTATATATATATATATATATATATATATATATATATATATATATATATATATATATAATCAGGCCATGTTACATAATTATAATTATTTAAGCATAGAAAGATAGACAAATGATAAGAATATGGCAGCTATATATTTCCCGACATGCAAAGCAATAAAGCCACAAAGACACAGGGGTTTACTGGCTGCTACATAATAATATGAGTAAAATTCTTTTAAGGAGAGAGAACAATAAAAGTACAAGAATTAAGAAGAAAGAATATAACGAGGGATATTTTATTTAAAATTTTGAAGAACATAAATGACTAGAAATCAAGAAGCAAGAACGAAGTTGAACAAGGGATAAGTGAGTTAGAAGAAACTGTCAGCATAAAAGTAACGGTTACATTCTAGCAATATCACCTGTAAAATGATGAGACATTACCGCCAATCTAGTACAGCGCTTAAATCCATAAAACCTAGGTACTATAGAGGATGGTTCTTCGGAATAATTACCATGAAATTATTTAAAGAAAACGTACAGAGAATCTACATTACTGAAGACGAGATGCCAGGTCAGGAATAACAGCATTGCAGATTCTTCTTTGTAGCCAAGAGTCTCTCAATACGTAGCAGATGTACCAGACCAGATGTAGCAACAGTATACAAAGCGAGAGAGAATAGTACACTTATAAATAATAAGATACATTCTCGAAATTAAAACGATCTATCTATCTATCTATCTATCTATCTATCTATCTATCTATCTATCTATCTATCTTTATATATATAAGAAGAAAAATATAGTTTTATGGTGTGTTATATGTATGGGTTAAAGTGCTCAATATCAGAGATAGAGCGTATAATTTTAAATATATAAATGAACATTGAAGTCAACACTAAAAGGCGACAGACTGTTTCATGCTGGACGCAATTGTCAGGCCTGCAATCGTCAGCATGAAACAATCTGTCGCCTCTTAGTGTTGACTTCAATGTTCACTTTTATACATACATATATATATATATATATATATATATATATATATATATATATATATATATGTATGAAAGTTGAAACCTATCCCTATTGCAGACTTTTGCTCAGGCACATTCGTGTTATTATTATTAATATTTATAGACTACACCCATATAGCAACCACCAACAGTTATTAAGTATTCGTTAAATTCTCTAAGACTTACGTTTGATTTAAATATTTGATAACAGTGGAGGTTGAGACAAGAATGTCCTGACTGAAGTTTTCTTCAGAGACGTACAATCACCACGGAACGGCCAGAAACACTTGACTTCGAATGTTAAAATTAAAACCACAAGTATTTTCCATAACCTGTATTTCTCGATGCAGCCATTACCTTACGTCTATAGTATAACTTACCTCTACTATATATATATATATATATATATATATATATATATATATATATATATATAATATATATATCATACAAACTTTCCCCGTATTTAATGCAAATAAATCAATTATGATAGGTATTGTATTAGTGAGATTAGGATCCAGATGCGTGTATCAGTTCAAAGGTTGACATTTCAAAGGCTGATTACCAAAATAGATAAAAAGTGTGTTATTTTTTTAAGAAATTGGCGTTAAACAATCTTCCTAACTGTTTTCCATCTTCCTCTCTTGCTTCTTCTTACTACTCCTCTCTGTCTCCGTCTCTCTCTCACACACACATACTTTGTGCCATGATTATGTCTTCAGAATATTGATGAATTTGGTTATGCTCTGTTAACTGTTATTTGAAACCCCAATATCTAAAGAATATTTACTCGACCAATAGCTGAAATATAGAGCACAGAGAACCGAAACAGTGTTTATACACATGAATGAACTGATTTAATTTTATTTGTTTTATTTGAACCCGCAAACATTTTTCCATAATATGATATTCGATTTTGATGAAGGCTTGGGCATTTTCAATAGCTAACTCGTAAGTTAACCATGACTGCTTGTACGCCATTGATGTTTAATATTAAGTCTATCCCAAGCAGATGGAGGTTTCAAGTGAAACTGATCCATTTGTGGGTGAGGTATTGATCCCAAGCTAAAGTTATATAAAAATAAGCTATTGTGAAAAAAAATTGTTGATTAATTCTAATAGTAACTGTGAATATAATGAACAGTTCATTTGTTTCATAATCACTAATACTAGAATATTTTCCTGACGTAGGAATTATTTAGAAAATTAAGTATAGTCCTACTTTAACCTTTCAATATGATTTCAGTGCACAAATATTAAAAGCGTATTGTCCACCTTTTAATTCTTCATGAAGCATTTGGTTTGTTTTCTTTCAAATGTACCTTACTTCGATAATGTTAGTAATTCAGGACCCAAAGAAAATTTTAAAATAAAATGATAAAAAAAAAAAATCTTGTAAATATTAAACCCTTATTTTGCGCTGTATGGCATTTTAAATTTATCGACATAAAAGCCCCCCCCCCCTAATAACTTGTACGTGAGAGGCTTAAAAGACTAAATATTTCCGGTGGCAGCGAAAATTTTCTAATGACAAATGTACGGAGGTGCAGGCTTTAAGAAAGTTTTATTCAGCAGAGAATACAAGCTTCGCGTATAGTGTCCTTTTACATTCCCAGTAAATAGAAATAGCTCCCTCACAGAGGAAAGTTACAAAACAAGGGGAGATCACTATTGCTTATTCATGAGAAACTTGCCCTCAGAGTTTAGCAAATTGATCGATAATTGGTCACTATTTTCATGGGTTTATTAGATCAGGAAATATATTACAATTGTAAGGCTTTGGAAGATTGGGTAATTTAATTCAGAACAGGAGCCTAATTTCAAAATACGACTTCTGCTGAGCACCATTCGAAGTAGGCTTTTATGTGTTGGCTTTGAAACTGTATTTTTATTATAAAAGTTTCCTCTCTTTTCATTTGAAGCAGTCGATCCGCGTGAGCTTTGCCAATAGAGATGAAAAAGAAGTTATCAATGAACCTGGAAAATATGAGTAAAAATACTTAGACTTTATTAACTGCTATTGAATTCTTTCAAAATTAGTATCCATTGAAACTTTACCAAGCTAAATAATTAAAAGTATATAGCTCTTCTTACGCGTTCAATATGTGCATGATAACCAACGGTATATATAGGCCTGTGCGCATTTTTTTAAAATATCTGTCTATCTATATATTTATCTATGTATATAAATCGGTCCGATTTTAAAATGTTTGAAAATTTGGGTCTAATTTTGGGAAGACGATTGTGCCTATAAATTTTCAGTACCCACTTGGTACCGTCGGGCGCACGAGCTTTCACACCTACACCTACACCTACACACACGTACTATTATAATTGCGCTTGTCCCTTCCACTGTTATTTAGCACGACCGTTACGCCCTGCCAACACCGCATAAATAATGGACTTGTTTTCACTGAGAAAATGAAAGAAATATAGAGAGAAAGGGAGAGAGAGGGAGAGAATTAGAAAGTGGAGAAAAATTACTATTTGGTTTCAGTGAGAAAATGAAAGAAAGAAAAATAATATATCGATTATATCGACACTACAGTTATATTCTTCACTTGCGTGGTGCGCTATAACGGAACGACCCCATGTGACGGGAAATTTTAACTGGGTCATTTAGCGCCGTTATTCAAGGAGAAGTTGGACTCAGATTTAGCTAGCGAATTTTTAACCAAATTCAAACGATACCTACAATATGTGATTGCTTTTAGTTTCTTCTCTTCAAATAAAGTATAAATAATCTCTTGTTATCGCCTCAGCTTATAAAACCGCACGTGACTCGTAGTCTATATCTCTCAGTGTGTGCCCCGATTTTACTTTGACCAGACAAGTACTTCTACTTCATTTTGATACGTGGCTATGCTACTCCTCATCTCCAACCACCACAAGAGAGCACTATTCCTATGGAACTAATAAAAATGCTATTAGTTTCCAATCCCTGATGCAGGAGACGCCCAAATGATAACGATTGATCTTTTACCAATCCCATGTTCGGAGAGGATCTCCACTTTAAACAGAGTATTAGGATATATTTTTCTTCGTGGAGACACCGACTAAGACATAGAGTGACAGATATATAGTCAAAGTATATATTTGGTGTTCACGTGTTGAGAAGGATTTTTGAAAACAAAATGATCACACATACTTGAATATCCATTATTTAATATTACATTTTATTCAACTTAATATTAGGTCACCCACTCTCGGCCAGTCGATGGCGCGAGCACCCTGGATGTACAGACGGAACCTACATTTTCCTACAATATCCGAAAGAGCCTGATCTCTCTTCTCAGTGGGGTTTGTAGTTTAATTCCGTCTGGCAAGCGTTTGAATTTAAATAAATAAATAAAAGCTAAATCTAAAAGTAGTTCTGAATTTATTTAAAGAATGGATGATGCATTCATCTGGAGAACTTTGTCTGTGTTTAACCTGTGCATTACATTGGGATTTCTCACAGACAAAGCAATGCCGGATTTCCTAAAAAAAAGAATACATATAAAAAGTTATCAAAGACAAAGATCGAAGGATTTGTGGCTAACTTTTGAGATTGCACCAATCAATTATAGCTAAATATATAGCCCCAAATACCGTAAAATCAAATACCGTAAATTAAATAATAATATAATTAAATAATATATATATATATTTATATATATATGGAGAGAGAGAGAGAGAGAGAGCGAGAGAGAAAGAGATGAGCAAAAGTGGCATCATTTTCAACATTAGGATCCTTTCCATCAACGCTTAAAAAATGTGAATAATTAAATAAAAATTAATTGTAAATAATTAACGAATAAAATAATTATAAGTTCCACAACAGTATGAAAATGAAAAAAGACACTTTATTTACAATTAAAATATATTTTAATCGCGTCCCAACTTTGCCTCCTCATTCGTTATTATTGATGTATCTTGCATTTAATTAATGCTTACCTTTCTTTACACTCTATCTGAAATTTATATATATATATATATATATATATATATATATATATATATATATATATATAGATCAAATCGGTTGGGTTTACGTCTCGGGCTGAAGCGACTCATGAGGTATTTTACAGCGAAACTGTCTGTGGATGACTATATATATATATATATATATATATATATATATATATATATATATATATATATATATATATATATATATATATATATATATATATAAAGGTTATAAACCAATCATGCTAACTTGAAAGGTTAAGACTAAGGTAGCTAAATTGGGTGATCTCCTAAATAATTTTAGATTTAAAATTTTATTTATATGTCTATTAAGCACTTTTAAATACAACTGTTTCCTGGTCTAATTTAACTATATATATATATATATATATATATATATATATATATATATATATATATATATATATATATATATATATATATATATATATATATATATATAACAATTTACGGATATATATGCTAAAGTTGAAAAAAATTCTAGTGAGGCGTTTCGACCTTTATGGTTAGATCATTGTCAGGGAATTTACACTCAGGTTCTTACAACATGTCAGCTATTTTGGCAGATCTTCTTTTATTTGAATCTATTGATAACAGACATGATGAAAATTTAAACAAAAACGAAACTAAATGAAATCAGCTAGACAATACTTATAAATACATAGGAGAATGATTTCTCCTTAAATATGAAAGTGGATTTTGAGATCAGTACTCAGCCCTCGACAATGTCGATCACAGCACTGGCTTTTGATCTCAATTTTCACTGTTATCTTTACATACGCACAATACTTGATATTAAACACTTTACTATCCCTGATATGGAGCAATTTAATCCATAAATATCGCATATATCGCATATAATATATAAAATATATAATATCTGGCCACTCGTATTCAAGGATACCCGTCTACTAGGGCGGATAGTCAATCCTTATTGCAGACTTTGGCTCAGACACATTCGTGTTTGTTCAACAGGGCCAGCCTGTGGTTTATATGCAACTACGCTGAGTAGACCTTAGTTAAAGTTTTTGGGAGAGGCCGTGATATATTGCATGATCAACAATCTGAACAACGACAGCACACTCAGACCCTCGGTCACAATGTCTAATGACTTCGTGCCTGCACAGCTATCGGCGTCTTTCAAGTGTTATGTCCACCCAATTTCACTTGGGTCAACTCGTGGAATGGTTTTAAGACACTGTCCAAATGTCCCTCCCGCTGGGATCATCCCCCTTCAGATCGATAACATCAGAAAGTCTCTTTCCTGACAAATCAACCGTGGTGAGATTCGAACCCTAGTCACATGTTCTAAAAGCGGAAGACGAATATTTTCTGTGAAAATTTCTAGGACATTCAGGCCGGTAAATATTGTTCAATACTGTTTATTATAAACAGAGCATTTTCTTAAATATTTGTATCTGTAAAAAGAATGTATAAACATAAAAATGTCGTAAAATAATAGATGTATATATTTAATCAAATGATTGCATTATTCTACATAGAATATGTCAATGCAAAGATGAAAAATTCGGTTGTAAATATTAGACACAGATCTATTTTCATATTCTAACTTAGCTTAGAACAATTTCAACAGGTTAGGCTCATTCAATTTAGGGTATGAAGAGCATAAGTCGAATTCCATCCGGGGTACAACAGAAGAATGTCTGTGGACAGAGCATTTGAGTAATGGGAATATTTTAATGAAATTGGAAATAAAACGTTTACGTCTACTTACAATGAAATGAGGTGGTAGAATTTTCTAGGACACTTAATAAGAGAAGAAGGCTTGGAGATTGTGACACAACCAGGAAATATTGAAGGCAGGAAAGGACAAGATAGACAGCGAGTAACTTAACTATCGAGCTAGTATAAATGCACAATAGAATAGTTTGCTCGTGAAAAATAAAATGACTACAAAGGGCATGACGTTGTGAAGGTCCTTGATATACCAAAGTTTAAACAGATACTGCACATAAAATAAGAAGCCGAATCAAATAGATAGATTGACCTGAAGATGGAAATAGATAGAACGCAACAGAATGAGATAGATAGATAGATAGATAGATAGATAGATAGATAGATAGATAGATAGATAGATCTGAAGATGGAAATAGAGAGATCGGAACAGAATGAGATAGATAGATAGATAGATAGATAGATAGATAGATAGATACATAGATAGATAGATAGATAGATAGATAGATAGATCTGTAGATGGAAATAGATAGATCGGAACAGAATGAGATAGATAGATAGATAGATAGATAGATAGATAGATAGATAGATAGATAGATAGATAGATAGATAGATAGATAGATAGATCTGAAGATGGAAATATATAGATCGGAACAGAATGAGATAGATAGATAAATGCACAATAGGATAGTTTGCTCGTGAAAAATAAAATGACTAAGAGCTACAAAGGGCATGACGTTGTGAAGGTCCTTGATATACCAAAGTTTAAACAGATACTGCACATAAAATAAGAAGCCGAATCAAATAGATAGATTGACCTGAAGATGGAAATAGATAGATCGGAACAGAATGAGATAGATAGATAGATAGATAGATAGATAGATAGATAGATCTGAAGATGGAAATATATATATCGGAACAGAATGAGATAGATAGATAGATAGATAGATCTGAAGATGGAAGTAGATAGATCGGAACAGAATGAGATAGATAGATAGATAGATCTGAAGATGGAAATAGATAGATCGGAACAGAATGAGATAGATAGATAGATAGATAGATAGATAGATAGATAGATAGATAGATAGATAGATAGTTCTGAAGATGGAAATATATAGATCGGAACAGAATGAGATAGATAGATAGATAGATAGATAGATAGATAGATAGATAGATAGATAGATAGATGTTTGTTTATGGCTTATCAACCTTTTTAATGTTATTTAAAGCCAAACCATGTTTTGTAATGGTAAATTTTTTCGTGATAATGATAATTTCCTATACAAGTCACACATGGCTTGGGGAGAAGAGGTAAATTCATAGATTACCCAAAGTTATTTTTACGTAAGTGTATATAACGAAATTAGCTGGAATTCGAACTTTCCTCCCTGAGATTTCATTCTGACTATATATATATATATATATATATATATATATATATATATATATATATATATATATATATATATATATATAAATATATATATATATATATAGATAGATAGATAGATAGATAGATAGATAGATAGATAGATAGATAATTTTTTAAACTATTATAATATATTTATTATTACTGTCGAAACTAATGGAAAGTTTTATTTCTTATCGGTGAAGTAATTTAAAACTTGGTAATTTTTTTCGAATCAACTTTAAAAAAATTAATTTCAAAGTTTTAGGTGATACTTTCGTCAAGTCTTCCTCGGTGTTTTGAAAGATTCAATTTGTATTTGATAGTAACTTTATGAGCAGAAATCTCACTCTAAATTCGGCTCCTTCGTGTAGAGATTGTAACTTGATTCAAAGAAATTCTTTATCAAGTTGCTACTGAAGAATCCATTAGAAACATCTGAAGTTCATATTATGATGAAATAAAAACCTATTCTTTTGAAGAATGGATTTTTTCTTTATCGATTATACTTTTGAAATATTCTTACTTTTGTCAAGTAATATTTCTGCTGACTAAGGTTTTTCTTATATTGAATATATGTTCATATTTGAAGTTAACAATTATTTATTATTATTACTACTATTATTATTATTATTCATATTATTATAAAAATCAAAAACAGAAATGATGCGTCCATCATTTTCAAATTCTTCTCATGAAAATTTGGCGTAGATGATATCTACTGGCATTTTTATTGCACTGAGTTAGTTAATACTAATTGCAATATCAAGGATTGAACTATTATGCTAATATTAGACATTTCTTTATAAGAAATCGTATATTGGCCGAACAGTCAATGCTACTCGAGTTATACTTTTCTTTAATACCTGATTATCAAAGTGTAGTATCTGTTCACCTCATATCTAATGGAAATGGCCATGTCATACATTTCTTTTAAGGAAACTTTTAGCATTTGTTGACAAGAGAGCTAGTGTTAATATCGGTTGAAATTTATAAAGTATTTACGATAAACAATATCCATCAAGTTCAGTAACTGTTATTACGCTTTGAATTTATGTGACATCAACATCTTGATTATATTATTGTTTTCATTTCGATGTATATGTTGTGGGGTCTGTTCTTTGGTGCAGTATTTGTTCATGATTCTGTAGAAGCAGAAAGCGAGTTTCGAAGAAACGCTTTTCTTACTAAGGCTTACAGGTTACATTCACCCGAAGCCATTTTAATTCATTAGTCTTTGAAAGGGGTGCGAAAGTGATCCGACTATCAGCCAGGTATATTATGAAAGATCCGACTAGCGGTCAGGTACGTTATGAAAGCCCGACTAGCCGTCGGATGCATGATGAAAGATCTGTCAACCATCCAGGGGCGTTATGAAAGATTCGACTAGCGGCCGGGTTCATAATGAAAGATCCGACAATCAGCCAGAGGCGTTATGAAAGGTCCGATTAGCAATCAGGTACATTATGAAAGATCCTACTAGCTATCAAGTGCGTGATGAAATATCCGACAAGAGGTCGTTGTGTTATGAAAGGACCGACTCGCGGTCAGGTGCGTTATGGAATGTCAGACTAGCGGTTAGATATGTTATGAAAGGTCCGACTAGCGGTCGAGTTGATGAGCAATGATATGACGAGTGTAAAGTACGTTATGAAGGATGATCCATGAAATAAAAACGATGTAATATCTACCAATATAAATTAAAATAATCATTTAAAAAAAAATAATTTTCTTTCTAAAGTTCACAATGGATCCACAAGTAACCACCATAATACACCCCTGAAATTCACATACCTAGACGATTTCCTTATTTATATTTTATGGTCCTTATTTCTCGATGGAGGATTTTTCTAATGTTAAATGTCATTCAAAACACAGATGAAGGGCCACGTAAATTAGAGGCTTCCACTGAAAATGGTAACACTAAGTGGGCACTTTTACATTTAACCTTTGCGAAAATGTGTTCAGATTCCCTTTGCTCCACATTACCTAATCCCTAAGAGGATAACTAAATTGCTATATAAAGCTTAGGTGAGAAATTAACGCAGATCCTGTAGACGCGCTACGAATCTGTGAGGATTCTTAGGAACAATTATGGGACAAGGAAAACCGAGTCATCCAAATTCATCTGTCTATACTTGATTTAGATATCACAACAGGATATGCACCCGAAAAGATAAATGTGACACAAAACCCTGCTGTTGAACTGTTTTTCTTTTCAGGGATTCAACGTGTTTGGTAATTGGAACAAGAAATGCCTTGTACATTGTAATTGTAAATTGCGGTCTTTGAGTCATTTTAGAGAAAAATTTTCGGTTTTCAACAGAAAGGCTGATGGCAATCTCTAAGATAAAGTGTTGTGAGACCGTAACATACCTACAACGTGGACTCTTCCAGGACTATATAAAGTATGCGATATAACACTCAGAGAGAGAGAGAGAGAGAGAGAGAGGAAAAAAAATTCTAATATCGTAGTATCAGCCGCGTACGACTACCAATATTGGACACTAGCACATAGTAAGCTCCACTTACACTTACACTATCTTTGTAAGCTTTTGCCTAATATATCTTTCTTACCTCTAATCCATGTTCCGTGTTTTCCTTCCGTGGTCCCGATTTTGGGCCCACATCATAAAGACTCGTTGGTTCTTCTCGGTCTCAAGGTTTTCACTGACGTTAAGCGGAATGATTTGGTCTATTTTGGGGTAAGTTGATTCAATAATTTGTACTAGATAATCTTTCTCAGCAGAATCCATTTGTGCATTTATAAATCTGTTAGCGGTCTGTCCATTGAATACTTCTGCCAAGTTTGATCTGATTGTCTTGCTATAAATGTTAATATTCTTGACAATGTCCAAAAAGAATCTGCAAATTTATTTTTCCTGGCCTAGCAACTTGGCTTCAGTCACTAAATTACTGCAATAAGATAGCTTCCATGTGTTTTTTCTATTAATATTTTTCATGGCAATTGCTGTGATGAGCCTACCTCTTTGGTACCACGATAACATGAATGTATGCGTAGTAGTAGACTGGCAAATATGTCTCTTCATTTTCCTGTTGAAATATTTAACTATTACGAAAATACCCAGCGATTACTTTTATCATGACGATTACTTTATTCGCATTTCTTGCCTTTGTAACTCTATGCAACATCTATCGCGCCATTTATATTTTTAATACTGTTCTTTAATTTTCTTTACTTCTCATTAACATTTTACCATTTTCCACTTTCACTAACTCACGCACTTTGCTTAGATTAAAACATACCTTGAGAAAGGAAAGATTTCTGAAAATAGACTCTTCCAAAGTGTTTCTAAATACGTAGCAACAGTGGTTTGGTTCTACAGAAGGATGCTAATGATAACATGGGCCGAACATATAAGCAAAGATAAGGTTTTGGAGACGCTGCAAATAAAGAGGAAAGTCGTACTTACGATCAGTAAGAGGCGGCTGAAATTACTGGGACACCTAATGAGAAAGGTCGGCTTGGAAACTCTGATGCTCACAGGACGGATAGAAGGAAAAAAGAACAAGGGAAAGCAACGTGTGACATATCCAAAAGACGTAAGCATGTAGATGGCGGAACAGGGTCTGCGAGAAATAACAAAATAGACAAACATATTGAGAGCTACAAGGAACAGGAAGAGGTGGAGAGCTATGATCGCCTACGATCTGAAGAGACACCGCAGATAAAAAGAAGCAAGATAGCATGGCAACAATAAGTAATGCAATGCACAGGGTAGTTTGAATGTCTTGTCAGTCCTACATAATATAATTTTCTATTTCAGATCTCTGTGAGGTATTATCAAAAAGTGAGAGCTTAACATAAACGATACCAGAACACCGTTCAAGGACATTGTTCCGAGAGTCTTTGCAACAATCAACAAAGAATAGCTTCGTAAAATATCTCACAGAACATGGCAGTGTATAATTTATTCCCACGAAATGGATGTTGTTCATACAGACTTTCTCGGTGTGTAGCAGCGTCGATGAAAGTAAATAAACTGAATCCAGTACATGTGCTTTGTATTAATGTATTGCTTGTTCTTCTAGTGTTCTCATTTTGGTAAGGAATGATAAGACTTTAGGACCACCCTGTATACTGCAAGAATTTTCACAGATATAAAATGAAATGCAGAGGCAAATGTTTCCTAGACGTGTTGTGCACCGGCCCTGAAGATGGCAGATAATCAAAAGAACCTTACGATGAAAAGAGAAACCGAGGATAGAAAAGCTGTAAAAAAAAAAAACATGGAATTTTGCCAGAATCAGCAATAGCGGTTAAAGAAGTAAACTTTTGCTCGGTAAGATTTTAGCGGGAAGAAAGGGGAGGTAATCCACTTGATGAATATGATTATTTTGTCAAAGGTGAAGAATTACCCGTAAACGTTGTAGTAAGAAAGATAAACATTGAAGTGTTGAGGAAACTTGCCAGGTTCAGATTTCCTGGATTAATGTGTGCGAAGCCACCGAAAGGTAAACATAAAAGCAAAGAGGAAACCTAAAGTATAACGAATAAAAACTACAAAAAGTAAACAATGTTTCCAGTAAATCACGTGTAAGAAATAATGGAAAATTGAAACTGAGAAAAGTAAAAGATGTCAACATTGGCCTGATAGAGAATGTAACAAATCTTTCGCATATAGAACAAATACTATTAGTATTCGGCACTAGAAATAAATAAAAGTATTAATTAAATTAGCGATGATACTAAATAGAAATATCAAATGAATAGCTGTCGTTTTGTAAAAATTAAATAAAGTATTAAGAAACATGATAATTTCTTTAGAAAGCACGTAAAGAGCGCTGAACTGGTATGGAATATTGCTCCTCCTATATACTAACAATTAGTAAACAGGTTTTTATAGAGGAAGAAAAAACATGGAAGAACAGATATACGGTACCTGTAGGGATAACTTACATCATAGCAGCAGAAATTAGTTTCATGTTCACGGTCGTAAAAGAAACTTGACATGAAAAAAAAAGTACACAAATAACAGAAAAGCATGCTATATTTTATGCTAATTTCATACAATTTATTTATGTTTTGTGTGTATTGGTTTGTGTATTTTTAGGTTACAATTGTTTTATTGTACATGTGATAAAAGGGAGAAATTACACCGTAGTATTACAAGCCATATTCCAGATAGATGTCGGGCACGTGTTGGTCGTAGAAAGGTTCGTGGTGAAGAGATTCAATTTAACGTATTTTGGCAGGATGTCCGTTTTTACGTATTTTTGTGTTTTTTTTTGTTTTGTTTTTGGTTGTTTTTTTGCATGCTGCGAGAGATTTTATCATTTTTAATTTTAATTTATTTTATAAACGTTTTTACGCTACTGTTTGTTTGATTTTATTTATAATTATATATCATTATTCTCATTATTATTAGTAGTAGTAGTATTCTTACTATCATTTTATATTCCCACATTCTACAGAAGGATGCTGAGAATACCATTCATACATGTAAGCAACGAAAAGTTCTTCCTTATAGAATATGGAAATGAAATATATATTTATTGATTAAGCATATATTTATAGATTAAATGTGAAGATATATTTGATCATTCTGGGAGACATAATGAGAAAAGAAGGCATAGAAAACGTAACACTCGCAGAACATATTGAAAGACTGTTAAGCAGCAAATAGCTTATCTAATTATTTTGAATTAATTGATGGCCACCAAAGTCTAGGAATGATATTAAAATGACAAATATTTATAAAAGTTATAAAGGTAACAATATTGTGGTGAACCATAATCGTTCATATCCTGAATGTGTTCACAGCAATAAATTTGAAAAACAAAAAACATTTTGCAAGATACGTATGTTAAAAGAGACTGCATATATGATTTTAAATTGATTTTATATGAATAAAAGTTACCAGTGATGAAAACTCATTAGATCAGATCCAAATGACATACAAATGTCAAGATAAAAATGAAGAAAAAATCTGTAGAATTTATTAGTATCACCAAGATCTCTATTCTGTTCAAAATTTACTCAATTAATAAGTTAATAGTTTTCAGTATATCTTCGACCGGAATTTGAATAATAAAGATTTCAGCAGAAAAGAAAACGAATTACGCTCAATCATATAGTTATTTAAAATTAGTAGAGTTGTTTTGAAGATCACTTATATTCTTCGATTTTCACACATTCTAGTTCTCTATAGCGGGTCTTTTCACTCCTTGTGGGAACTATTTATTGCAGGGGTGAAGCCGTGATCACCACGTTTAGCTAATAGCAGGTTTTGCTGATGCGATTTTACCCATTGTTGGATGTTTTAAATTCAGATTTGTTCATCTCTTAGACCGGTTGCCACCCGAGGCGATAGGGCCCAGACTGTACTGCTATGTAGCCATAGCAGCGGTAAGAGATGCATAAACACCATCTTCAAGGGTATCTGCACGCAAGTCAATATAAAGAACTTGAACGGAATTCCTCAATCCGAGCCGCTATCTCCTTTGTCACTACCATATCTCTTCAATAAAATCATAGACTACTGTAGTTAAAGGAATTTATCTATCAAAAAATGACTAATCATCTATGTTACTACAGAAACGAATCACATTTAACACTGTTATTATTGTATATATATATATATATATATATATATATATATATATATATATATATATATATATATATATATTAACATGACAATATTGGTGTGACCAATGGCGTGTCGACTGCGTTTAGCATGAAAGAGAATCTCGCCTCTGGCGTTATTACCTATCTATCTATATATATATATATATATATATATATATATATATATATATAAAACAAAATACCATATGTTGCAGTAAGATTCTAAGTCTCCATAGAGATGCAACATAGAATCATTGCCTTGCACAACGCAGGGAAACAACTTTTTCCCCTGCTGGCCTTCCAATGGATTCAATATAGGGACTTGGCACACATAAAGCCTTATATGAATTATATATATATATATATATATATATATATATATATATATATATATATATATATATATATATATGTGTGTGTGTGTGTGAGTGTGCGTGTGTCTTCACAATAGGATATACACTGTAGACAAAATTTTGAATATATCTGAAAAATGAAAAACGTTTCATTGAAAATAAATTTCAACTAGTTTCGCCTTTCCAGACAGCATCTGATCTCAAGACGGAGGACAGAAATATATATATATATATATATATATATATATATATATATATATATATATATATATATATATATATATATATATATATATATATATGATAGTGGTAGATTCTCCGTCTGACACCAATTCATCCAGGTTTCGATCTTAGCTAAAAGCAACCGGACGTCTTGCCACACTGCTAAGCTGTGATACAATATCTATCTATCTATCTATCTATATATCTATCTATCTATATATATATATATATATATATATATATATATATATATATATATATATATATATATATATAGAGAGAGAGAGAGAGAGAGAGAGAGAGAATATTAGAATAATTAAGAATCTATACTGCCGGAAAACTGCCTGCATACGGATAGAAATTAACTTCAGTTGATATACAAATATAGAAAGTGTTTAAGAAATGTGGACTTATTAACCCTGTACAGCGACGTGATTCTGAGATCTCTGGAAGTGCTACTCGTATTCATTATTGACGACCACAATTTTAACAACACAAGTTATGCATATTGCATAGTTTTGATATCAGACGCAGAAAGAAAGCTATAAATACTCCTTTATAAGGTAGTGAAGGAAATCGAGAAGAAAGGATTAAACATCAACTACAGGAAAACATTATGCATCGTTGTTACAAAAATGTTGAACACAACAGAATGAACAAGTGTGAATTGCAAATCAGAGAGACGAAAATCAAACAAGTGATGCAATTTAAATATCAATAAGTGTTTTAAAAGACCACGGAAAGAACGACAATGAAATCTGAAGGCGTAATGGCAGAGCCATGAAAACATTCCAAAAGTTAAAAAGAGTATTAGAAATGCAAAAATATCGCTTGAATCTAGGAAAAGAGTACTAAACTGCTATGTGATCTCTGTCCTTCTGTATGACAGTGGGTGCTGGAGAAAGATGAAGAGGGGACTTAAAACAACAGGAATGTTGTTCTATAGAAGGATCTTGAGAATATCATAGACTGAACAAGGGAAAACGTCTAAACTTAGAAGAAAATCGAAACGAAAAAGAAACTAAGACTTAATGTCAGGAAGAGAAAGTTGAACCTAACGAGTCGCATAATGAGTGCGGTGGGCTTGAAAAATCAAATACTCGTCCAGAGGGCACATAAATAAAAGAGGTAAGCTGATGACTAACTTCTCATATCACTCAAAGGGACCCAAATCACTTATAAGTGGGAAGAACTAGCAGAAATTTCAAAACCTTTATAAAAGCCAAATCAGGCCGAAAATCCTACTGTTGGCATATTTAGGCAGAAGTTACCCAGATCTCACTTTCGGGTCCTTGTTGGAGAAGGATTATTATATGTCTGTCACGGTTCTATTGCTACTATCATGGAAACTGTTCGGACGACCTGCGTCTACTGGTTCCACCAGGTCTAAACATCACGGCTAAGACCCGGAATGTCACTTACATGATAACAAACAACCTACCGTATTCCATTAGCGAGAAGTTCCACACAAAAAAAATTCTTCCCACGAACCATTTCCCCAAGGAACAGTCCCCCAAGAGGATGTTTCTGTGATCACTAAAATCTTAGCCTGTTCAGAACTTGAGTCAACCAGTATCATTCTCTTCTATCCATATAAACTAGCCTCTAACGTAACCGTTTATCTCGAATGGACCGCGGCCATTGTACAGGTTCAACCTTACTGGAAAACAAAATAAAAAAAGTCAACATAGAGTGAAGGAAATTATAGAGAACAAAGAAGCTTAAAGTTAATATAAGAAAAATGGGAATAAAATGTGTGAAGCGAATACAATGTGGTCCCAGTTGAAATAATTCGTGCTTAAATTAGGCTGAATATTCAGGGAGATATTGCAGAATAAAGAGAGTGGCAATGAGAGTTAGAGAGAGAAAGTGTAAGAGAGAAGTAATACTGATCTCATATTGAGAAACTGAGGAAAAGAAACATGTCAATTTATGATCGTGTTAGAGGAGGGGGAGAAAGGAGATGATGCGTATATAGGGAGGAGCGTAAGAGAGAAATAATATATCATTTTAGAATTTACAGGAAACACTGCGCTGAAAGCGACAGAAAACAGACATTCCCGTGTTTTAGTGTTCTCTTGCTGTTCTAACGATGGCGTGGGGAGTGGAGTGTGGGCAGGTGGCTGGGAATTGTCCTACATGATAAATTTCTCCCAATGCGCTGGAGGAGGGGAAACGAAGTTAGCGAGAAAGAAAAAAAAAATTATGAAATGTAGTGGCGCGTTGATTATACAGATGGTTTTTATCAACAGCTGAAAATAGAAAATTCCAGCAAAAGTTTTTAAAATCAGTGAAAGAGAGATGAACTTATTTAATAAATAACCTACAAGTCATCTCGAAAAACTTACAGCAATATTTAACATTTGCATGTTTGTCAGAGAACAATGTTAGAAAATAAGATTATATTTTTGATAAATCATATGATGTAGAAAAGTCATAAGCTGTAAGAAGTATACAAGATGGCCAATCTGGCCAGACGGAGGTAATGCTATCTTATTTTATATCGATGAATATATATATATATATATAAAATATAAAAGGCTCAAAAATTAATATTCCATGGTTATAGTTTATTACATTGGAATCGTAATCACGGTCCAATTCATCAGACCTATATATTCTTACTCTGTCCTGGACATTGCGTTCTACCTGGATTCTATCCTCTTATATATATATATATATATATATATATATATATATATATATATATATATATATATATATATATATATGCAAGGTAACCAAAAAAAATTTGTCCGTTTTTAAAAGAAAAAAAAAAGAAAACGCTTCACAGTATGTGTAACTTACATTTAGTCTTCGAAGTAATCGCCATCGGCATCCAGCACCTTCTGCCAACGTGCCTCCAGCTGTTCAATGCCCTTGCGGTAGAACTCGGGGGTGGGGTTGCCGCAAAGAAGTCCGTGAGTGCTTTGCGCAAGTTTCCTTCATTGGTGAAGGATTTTCCACGAAGATGATTATTCAGGGAGTGGAAGAGGTGGTAATCGGATGGCGCAAGTTCAGGTGAATACGGTGGATGGCACAAAGCCACCCACACAAGTTGCTGTATGGTATCCCTGACAAATCGCGCGACATGCGACCTGGGGTTGTCATGGAGAAAAAGCACACCTTTGCGATTAACCAGTGCTGGCTCCTTCTTGCGCAATGCCTGTTGCACATGTTTCAATTGCTGCGAGTATAGGTATCCAGTGACCGTTTGGCCTCTTGGTAGCAGTTCATAATGAACCACTTAACGACCAGTCCACCAGACACAAAGCATAATCTTGCGTGGGTGCATCGGCGCTCTTGTGGTGTGAGGGACAGCATCCTGAGGAGACAACCAATGTCTGGAACGCTTGGGAGTTTCGTACAGAACCCACTTTTCATCACTGGAAAGCACTCGATTGAATAAGTATGCGGTACGTTGTCGAGAAAGCAGCGATACGCAGACTGCCACTCGTTGTCACTTGTGGACCTCCAACAGCTTTTGCGGAACCCACTTGCTCAGTTTGTACGTCTTACCTAGGCGATGCTGGTGAGATCTAACTGTTTCATCAGAAAAGTTGAACTGTCTTGCAAGTTCACCGCACGTTAGACTACTGTCCTCTTCAATGGTCGCCTTCAGGACTCCGTCATTCAAGACCTGTGGTCGTCCACTGCGAGGATCATCATGGAAGACAAATCTCCCGACTTGAATTTTCGGTACCAACGCCTTGCAGTACGTTCAACCACAGCACTATCCCCAAACGCTTGACATATGCAGCGACTTCATGCAGCTGCTGATAAGCCCACTTTGAAGTCATAAAGCAAACAGCACCGAACGAGATCTCTAGACATTTCCATCCTTCTCACAGCTGTCCGGCTTATAACTGATGGCCGGGCACGGTGTCCATGTTTTTTATAACGTCTGATGTTCCTACCTCCGGCTGTCCGAATTTGAAAACAATTGCTATAAGTTTTTCGTATATAGTTCAACTTCATTCAATGACTAATCAAAAAACGGATAGAACTTTTTTGGCTACCTTGTATATGTATGTATATATATTGACGAATAATATTATCTATCTATCTATCTATCTATCTATCTATATATCTATCTATCTATGTATATGTATATATATATATATATATATATATATATATATATATACATATATATATATATATATATATATATATATATATATATGTATATATATATATGTGTGTGTGTGCGTGTGTATACACACACATATCACATGTCAGAGACAACAAAATAACTATTATATAATGAAAAACAAACTTTTAATATAACATAGGTGATAATTTATTTCCTTGAGTTCGATAAAAAATAGCCGCAATTCTTTAAACATGTAAACAAAGCGTAAATGGAAAATATCATTCCAGATCTAAGACTTAAGAATAGATTTACTTTAGCAATACTGATCTTATATTGAGAGAGTGGAGAAAAGAAAAATGTAAATTTATCATTGTGTAAGAGCAATGGAGAAAGCGGATGGTGTCTATATATAGAGGAATGGAATAGAGTTCGTCTCAGTTGTATAAATTGACATTAAGACCCGTGATGACCTAATTTAACATACAGATTGTGGACATAAATTGTTACATAAAATTACAGATGAGAATAAAATTAAGGAAAGTAAAATGTAAATCCAATTGATGGGGAGTTAATGAGAGTTGAAAAAAGATTTATAGTCTGCCTTGGTATTTCTTCGATCAAGATTTTGAAACATATGTAGTCAATTTAAAAACCCTTCCATTATATATATTAAAAATATAAAGAAAGAACAGTAAGATATTTAATCCTGCGTTCTTATAGATATTTTTATCTATGTAAATTTCAATGTAAATTTACACAGAATTAATATTATAAATTAATTGATTTAAAATATGTTTCTTTTTTTTTTGCTATGTGTGTGTGCGTCTGTGTCTGTGCGTTTTAATAGATAATTATCCATGATATCCTCCATCTTTACATCTTTCTTTCCCTCACTCTCAAAATGAAATCAGTATTTTTAAAGTAAATATTTCCTTTACTTTTAAATCTGGACGGTTTTTTCATTTACATTTGATTTACAGGTCTGAAGAATTCAGGCCTTTTTGTCAGCCTAAATGATATAAATTATCACCAATGCTATTTTAAGTGATTTTTTTTCATTATATATGTATTGACATTTCATTGAATACGACGAACAAGGTTCTTTGATTTAGTTTTTTCATACAATTTCTCGTGTGATCTAATAATTTTTTGTCTATATACCTAGTTGATATTATTGAGTGTTTTTTTTTATTTATTAATAAAGCTTCCATTATTTTAATGTTTTATTTGAAGGCAAACCTTTCTGACCATAGGTTAATTACATCTTATTTAAATATTCATGGAGACCTACCGGCCACTATTCGTAACATACTTGTTGACAACACAAATATAATAGCATCTTCTAAATGCAAAAATGGCTAAAATAATAGAAGGCTTATTAATAAAAGCAAAAACCAACACTCAATAATATTAACTATGAACATGAATCAATATCTTGACCGTGTTTTGAAATAAAAATTGAAACATTATTTTAAATACATACATGTAAGAAACTATTTCTTATTTAAGAGTTCAAATATTTCACCCTTGAAAATGGCTAAATGTATAGCCGAAGTGCCCGGATAAAAGAAACTTCGGACAGTTTTTATATAATGTATCATCTGAAAAAAAACAAAAAACAAATTAGATCCCGTGAGAAAATGTATAAAAAACTAAATCAAGGGACCTTGTTTGTCATATTCAATGAAATGTGCATGAAAGAAGGATTGCTTCTAAAATGTACACACACACACACACACACACACACACACACACACACACACACATATATATATATATATATATATATATATATATATATATATATGTATATATAATATCGCACACATAGTGTTGGTGTTAATGAAACAGTGCTCGATGTAATAGAAGAGAACAATTACGTATATATTAATAAATATACATATTAGCCCTCAACGAAAATTCAACTCGGAGTTTCATGCACAACGCAATATTCAGGTGTTTATGTACACCTGTATTTAAGTAAAAAAGAAAAAAAATATTTGGAAGCTGTAAATATTATTTTTTGTTATATTCAGCATGAAAGGAAAGTAATTGTTATAAAAAAAACGTGATTTAAATTAAAAATTAATCTGTATCAACGTATTTAAACATATATTTATCTTTAGGCCTACATGTAACCATCAACCTAGTGTTATCTAAGTGTTTTAATATAGCCAAATCTTCAACAAGATATAATTTATATCTATATCCTTTTATAAGATTTGACCCTAACTATAATATACCAGGAGATAAAAGGTGCATTACCATTACTAATTAATCGTCAGAAATATTTAGAGAGAACAGTGCTTTTTGTATATTATAATGTTTCAAATCATTCGAGGATGCTAGAAATGAAAATTCCACTGATTTTCGGTGCAACCTTAAATAAAATTTTACGTCGTTACTGGAATGTATGCTAACTCAGTAAACAATATTATCAGTCATACAGTGACTGCTTGAGGGGCAGATCATACTCTTTCGGCAGTTGCATTTATTTTTAACAAAATAAACGCTGTTTTTGTTGGGAATATATTTGTTTAGAATAATGTCGTTATGTTGGGATATAATTTTATCTCTGTTATTAACATAAGTCCTGACATTATTTTTTTGTTAAAACTCTTTTTTTTTTCTTTTAGTATCGGTGAATGTTTGAAGGGATTATGAATTAAATTTAGGAAATTATTACGATATTATTT
>OZ010590.1:41596239-41671239 GCA_963932145.1 Acanthosepion lycidas | reverse complement strand
CGTGGCCGGACCAGAGAAATTAGTTCGTCAGAGCACTTTCCGTGCCAGTAGCGGTAAATCATTGGGCATATGCCACATCTCGCCTGTGGGAGAGAGGTTAAATTTTGTACAATAGTTCGTCACGCACAATGGTTTGGAGACGCTTTTGAACTCTACCAAGACTGGAGTTTGTGGTCTGGGATGCTCCCGTCCAAATATGACAACATTACTCCATATTCGGTCTGATCTGGCTCTTGTAAAAGTAGAGGATAGCAGTAGAGGTCAGGTACTTACTGATGCGTTACAGAGAGCCGGCCAATTTACCCGCATCTTTACCAAAATTTGGTATATAAGAGTTCCACTTGACGTTGGTTTTGATCCCCAACAGTATTCCAAGGCACGGTGATTCCCCGAGAGGACCTTCATTCATTCAGATTGGTGGTATTTCAGGGTCGGATCGGTGAGGATAGAATTTAAGTAGCTTTGTCTTCGAGGCATTGAATGTAACTAACAAGTTTTATCCCCCTTGCATAGTTTGTGCAAGATCGGATGAGAGATCAGTCGCCAATCTCTGACTATCGAGAATTTTATATCCGACCGCGTATATAGTCGTATCATTGGCAGAGATGTTTACAAATGATCTGAGTATATTCTTAGACAGATCATTTATGTAGATCAAAACGGGCGCTGGTCGGAGGAATGACCACTGAGGACGCCTGCGTTGATTCTAGGGCTCCGGAAGACTAGCCATCGATAACTACTTTCAGAGACGTACCAGTTAGGAAGGATTCCATGATCGAGGAAACCCTTCCAGTGATTCCTCAATTGGAGAGCTTGTTTAGTAAACCTCTGTGACACAGCTTGTTGAAGGCCTTTGAGGTATCTAGTGTTATGGTCCTCGAGGTGTGTTTTTCTTTAAGAGCCTCACTGATATTGTGAGTGATGGGCGTCGGCCGTGTATCGGACCGACTGAACCCCAACTGCTCATCGCTGAAGAGTTTGCAGTTTTCTAGATGCCCGGCGACTTCTTATTGACTCAAAAACTTGCTAATGGTACTGAGTAGAGCGATGGGTCAGTACCAGGTGGAGACAGACCGCACGCCCGGGTTCTTGAAAACGGAGCAGCGGCTGAAAAACTTTGCTCTGATTGAGGATAATTCCGCGTTGTTGTTCTTAAGGACAACCACTTGAGTGAGGTAAGTGAAATTGGGGGAGGAGTTTATGCTCTTTGTCCTCTAACGTCGAGCTAGAGAAAAAAGGCGGAAGCGAAGAGGTTTGCCTTATTCGTCGAGGAAGATATGACCTCAGGGATATTTATAATTGTGGACATAGCCGCTTTGTTCATGATTTAGTTGGTGTGGTGGGACTGTCGATCAAATATATGCACGGATGTAAGACACCCTACTTGATTGCTTTTTCCACGGTATCAACAGTAAATTCAAATAGTATTACGATGTCTATATACGCATATTCTAAAATAGGATGACTCTTTTCTTTCAAAATATCTTTTCAATCATCACAGCGACGAATTTCATTAAGTGGCGGTCGGTCTCCAGGATGATTGCACGAAAGCGAATGAAAATGGCAGACTTGGTCGGTCACTGCCCACTTAACATCTGATTTAATATATAATACAGCTCTACCATTTAATTTGGTATTGGGCGCACTTTTTTCCTGTGTGTGTGTGAATTTAGCGAGTGTGTGTTTAGTCATATACGATAATTTATCCTAAATCACATGCGAAACGAATGTAGAATGGTTTTTCCACCGTTGTTAAAAACCATTGTATACAATGGATAGCATGACGATATTTTAATAAAAAATGGTAACAAAAAACAAACTTTTCCTTAGAGTCAGAAAGCATTTGGCCTTGTGCCACTTCCCACTTTATAGAGAGGTCGGGGAAATAACGAGACAGAAAACATTTCGTCGACCATACTGACAAAAAGATGGCTCGTAGATTTTCCAAGTCTGAGTTCCTCGTATGAGGAGTTATCATTTCCATTATATACATGCAAGCTATATATATATATATATATATATATATATATATATATATATATATATATTGATAATTTTTAGAAACAAATGTAAAAATGTTATGTATTTAATTTTTTCTTAAATTTAAGAAGCGCTCATAAATATTTATCAGCTTATCAGGAAAGTCTGGGTTAATCAGGATTCTCAGTTACCTAATTTAATGTTTAATAAACGAAAGTGAGAATATGATGTTTTTATTTATTTTTCTTATGTAATTAATATTTAAATTATTTCAGTTTGTTAATCGCATTTTATATTTTAAATAACAGGAGGTTTTGAATATAAACATTTTCTTTTAATTTTGTAAACATTTATATAGTCATCTATGTAGGCTGGGGGATAGGATTTAATTTGATTTGAAATATTTGAAAAGTCGCAGGCGAAGATTAATATATACATATATATATATATATATATACACATATATATATGTACATATATATATATTTATATATATATATGTATGTGTATATATATATATATATATATGTATGTGTATATATATATATATATATATGTATGTGTATATATATATATATATATATATATATATATGTATGTGTATATATATACGTATGTGTGTATATATATATATATATATATATATATATATATATATATATATATATATATATATATATATATATATATATATAATTAAAGAATATCAAAAACTTAAAGTCCCATAGGTAATGTTTTTTATTTCATGAGAGCTCTAGAAATCATCTCTCAATTTTCAAGACTTACAAAAAAAATCACAAATTTGTGATTTCCTTTGTCAGTATTTAGAGCTCTCATGAAATAAAAATTATTGCCTATGGGATTTAAAGTGTTTGATATTCTTTAATTAATAATAATTTTGTTATGTCTTTTGACATAGAGCTCTGCCTGGATCTATGTCCGCCTGGAAAATCTATACCGATCACTATATTATATCTGCTCTACTTTGTATTGAGCACTCTTTTAAGAATAGTAATTGTTGGTTATTGGAATTCATTCCATATACACCAATCATATACTTGGATGGATATATATATATATATATATATATATATATATATATATATATATATATATACACACACACACACACACACACACACACATACTACGAAATGGACAAAGTCTGAAAATTATTTCAATATATTTTATTATTATACATTATTTTTATAGATATAGATACAAATATTTAGGTAAATGCTTTGTTTATAATAAACAATATTAACAACATATACCGTCCTGAATCTCCGAGAAATTTTCATACAAAATATGTGTACTTCGCCACGAATTGAACCTGTATCTTACACGGAACCGTCATTCAGCCTGACGTACGATACCAGTTTAGCTACAGAGGAGCGTCTGGTTAGCAAGGTCGATTTTACTGCTTTTAAACTTTAATTTTCAATGATTCCCCTCGAACATTCATATCTGCTTGAAGCGTATCTATACGTAAACAAATGACGTCACACACACACTACTTAAATATTTGTATCTTTAAAATTATAATATATTAAAATAATTGTCCCTTTCTTAGGATGGGTGAAAGTAAGATCAATTCAAGAAAGGAAGAATGCAAGAAAGAAAGTATTGAATATAGAAGGAAAGAAAAGAAAGGAAGTTAAAAAGAAAGAAAGGAATGAGTGTGAAAAAAGAAAAAAAATTGGAGGTAGGGAGGAATGTATAGACAGAAGATGTGTGAAAAAAGAAGGAAATGCAGTCGAAAGAAAGAAAGAATGTATGAGAGGGAGCATGAAAGAAAGAAATGGAAAATAGAAGGAAGTAAAAGAAGGAAAGGAAGAAGGAAAAGAAGGAAAGAGAGAAGTATTAGGTTGGTGCAAAAATAATGACGTAATTCTTACGGTTTTTTGGGTATATGTATATGACTAGTGAGCCAATCCAAATGACTTAACTTCCTTTATAGTCTACCAATAGAAGGTTAACCAATCAGAAGCCGCAGAACATGGTATCCGTCGTGTATAAAGGCGGCCATCTTTGTTTACCCTACCGGAAAGACCAGTGCCAACTTGACAGGCGAAGATGATAGCAGGAAGAACTACGCTCTGCTACTTTGCTACGATATCCACTGCGAACCCGAACTACGCTTTCCTACTGTCTCCGAAATATTCACTGCCAACCTCTGGATGCTATACTCGAAGACGACCGTCAAAATGTCTAACAGTAATAATGTCGTTTTTTGACGTATTTTTTAACGTCAGAAAACGACATTATTACGTCATTTTCTTTCCACCAACCTAATAATTGAAAGGATCACAATATGAGAAGCTGAATATGTAAATATAAAGGAGAGGAGAAATATGTTACATAAGAGGCAAGAAGCGAAACGAAAAATCCGCAGAGGAAGATGTAAGATTTCAACCTGAATGGAAGTAAGATAAAATAAAGAAGATGGTGGATGAAGCTGAAACAATAACAAATTCCAGAAAGGTGAAAAATCTTTTCGCTGAAAATGTAAGCCGATAAGGAGAGAAAGACGGCAAAGAGAAGAAAAGATGTCAAAAAATAAACATTTGAAATAACAAAAATGGCGAATGATAACCGTTATAGAGAATAACAAGCCAAGGTACGAATTCAATGCTGAGAAAGAGAAAAGAAGTCTGTAGAAATTAATGCGAAACCCGAAAGAAAGTTTCTAGGTAGGGGATTTAACGACCGGCCGATCGAGCGAGTAACGCACAGACCACTATTTCTTCATCTTCTGGTCTTAGCTTCAAGTTCGAATGTGAAGAGGCCGGTTGTCCTGACAAACACTTGTCACGGTTTATTTTCCATTTCTACTGGATCAAGTCTTCGTCAACTCTGGTAGTGAGGTGTAGATGAAGTGAATTTAAATCATGTCATGCTTACTACGACTTTGAGCGGATCAATAGCGCTGAGACCGCAAATGTCGATTACTATAAAACAATTCAACCTAGAATACAGTTAACTGGCGAAGGTACACCAAACGAAAAACAACAAGACAGAAGAAACAATTTTTCACGTTATTAAAGAATAGAAATAAATCGGGTGTCATTATGATTATTGTTATTATCATCTATTCTCGGGGAAAGTGATAGCTAGAAATAACCGCTAATACACTTTATGGTGTTAATTAATCTTTAATTATAAATCTTAATTAATCTCTATTTTAATGTGTTAATTAAACATAACTTTCTGTTCAATGTGACTTTATTAGTTTTCTATATGTTAATAAACTTTGAAAATAAAAAAAAAAGTTTCTTTCATAAAGAATGAAGAGCGATATATTGTCAAAAACATATAAATCAAAATGTAAATAAACTTTATCTTATGAGCAGAACTCAGACAAAAGACGTTCAATTAGACTTATTCCCAAAGAACAAATATGGCTGACGTAACTAATATCTTTTGTAAACAACGGTTATCAACACCTGCCTACTTTGTGTTTTATTATCTATTGGGCTGAATGTATTTGTAATGTTGGTCTGTGAAATAAATCGTTTTTAAACTAAGTAGAAATTTCGGAAAAAGTGCACTTGGGTATAATACGACGCCTCTTCGTTTGACTTCAATTTTCGTTCAAAATTTCGCCTGTTATACACAGCAAAATACGAAAGTCAAAAACAGAATTGCGGATTATATTTTAAATCATATATTTCCTTAGATTGCTGAAGCGCGGCTCCCGTTTGAGTAAAATAGTGGCAACACTATTTTTCCCTCTATAAATGATGGACCTAAAGAATAAATTTTCACTGGGCCATACTTCATACACACACACACTCACTCACACACACACACATATATATATATATATATATATATATATATATATATATATAAATATATATATATATATATATATATATATATGCCTGAGTTAAATGAGAAAATACATGAGTAGGTTGAAAAATAATAGATATTTTATAAATTAAGAATTATGTGGGTAAGGCACTTATATATATATATATATATATATATATATATATATATATATATATATATATATATATAAAGCCTGACGATTGCATATAGCATGAAACAGACTGTCGCATCTAAGTGTTGACTTCTATGTTCACTTTTATATTCATATATATATATATATATATATATATATATATATATATATATATATATATACGTATGTATGTGTGTGTGTGAGGTGCGTGTGTGTGTGTGTTGTGTATGTGTGTGTGAAAATGTTCACTTACTAAGGAGAAAGACATTCCCATGTCCAGGAAGGTACCGGATGGTTTTGTTATTCCAGCTTGCTGGGGGAGATGAGAGAAAAAGAAGAACTGATGAACTTTTTCCCTTATGCCCCGAATTCATGTATTTAAACGTACAACTAGATTGGCGTGTAGGTTCCACTCGTTTGCGACTGAAAGAGCTAAATACAATTATCACTTCTACTCCAACAGTTACTTTTATCGCATTCTCCGATCTGTGGAACTGTCTCCCGTTTCCATACTTCACTGATAATTACGATCTTCAAAAAATTTAAATTAACGTCAATCGCCATCTTTATCTTCTTGAAACCCTTTCATATCTTGCCTTTTTCTCAATCCTCCGTATTCTCAGTCTTCTATTTCACTTTCGCACCCTGTAACCCATGCACTAGTGGCATTACTACCTTGCTTGGATGAAATAAAAAAAGAAAAATCATTCTAAAACAATGTTGGTCAAAGTAAATGAACGCCCGACTCTTCTAGATCGGACTAATGCCACAGATTTTGACATAGACTAATATTAATTTTCATTCTACACTGCTAAATAAATGTAATTAAGAAATACTAGAATAAATTTGATTTCCTTAGCTGTAAATTAAAAAAAAAATCAAACCACTTTCTGCAATCATATTCTTCAAGATATATTTAATCCTCCTTATCTATATTCTCAGCGTTTAATTAATGATTATTAATTTAACAAACATGACCCATCTCTCGGTGATGCTTTAACTGCTGACTACAATATTTCCTGACTTCCGAAATATTACCAACTTGTTAACGAACATAGAATAAAAATGAGATTTGTGATAATCTCTAGCCAATCACTTCTACTTTTACTTCTACGGAGTGATCGATTTTGTTTTTATCTGGCAGTGGCGAAAGGATACGAATGACTATATTCTGATTATTAACTATATATTTACTCATTGAGGTCCATGGTTTATAATAATTTTCTTTTACTTATATTAATGATTAAATGATACTTAAGAGATATGTGAATTCGTAAATAATATTGGTTCTCTGTAATTTACATCTTGCAGGAGAATTATTATTTTTGACGATGAACTTAGCATTTTTAAACTTTTTATAGTAGTTAATTTAATTTTCTTGTATATTTACATATTTTAACATCATTTTGAGGACAATAGTACGAGCAAATTAATTTTCTTTGCATAATAATTCTAGAAACTTGTAGAATCCTTTTACTCGGATAAAGGTTTAATAATTGTAAAAAATAAAGACAAGATTACCTATATTCAATCAACCTTACGCTGAAACTTAGCAGAAACACTAAAATGCAATTGGTAAATTGTTCTAAATTAAATTGTTTTAAATAAAACACTTAATCTCCGGGTGTAAATAATTACATTAAGATATTAAGTATTTCCTATTAATCATTTTAGTTGCTTTATAACTGGTGGTAATATTAGTAGCAAATTTCGCTTAATATGCTTCTAGCATATCTTTGAAAAATGCTATATTGGAATAAAATCTGAATTAAAATTTATAATTTTCCATGGAAGAATATTTTGCGTTTGCTTTTAACAAAGGCATTAAATCGGTACATTAGATATCAAGATGAAACGACAGACGCCTACGAATCTACATTGAGAGAGGAATAATGGTTTCAGGGAAATTATTTCTAAGAAAGTTTTTGATATCGACTTGTTAATTAAAAAAAAAAAAAAATTATTAACGTTCATTTAGAAAGGTGCAGAATATTTGTTCAATAAAAAGTTTGTTTCTGTTAAAAACAGATGAAAACAAACTATTGATTCACTTTTATAGTTTTTACTGACAATGTTGATTCGATCCAACAATAGGCCAGAATGAAAAGCTATGTCTTTACTATAAAAAAAAAGAAGAAGTAAAATCGATTCCTCCTTCTCTTTCTCTCTGTGAAACTGTTAAATAGGAGATTCTGCTTTAATTTTTATTGTATTTTTTGCTTTCATATTTCGAGGAATGTTCGATAATATTGTCTTTTAAATCAGTTTTCTTTCCATTTTTTTTTTCACTCCAGTCTGTATATTTTATATTCTTCTCTCTCTTTTATTTGCTAATTGAAATACGCAGGTAGTTATTTTTGGAAACAAACCATTTTTTAACTTAATTAACTTCCAGATTATTTTGAAGAATTTCTATTGCGAAGATGAAAATAATAGGACAAGTATACAAAATATAGCTGTGAAAATTTCAACAAGCCATTCCCGAAAGCAGGC
This sequence comes from Acanthosepion lycidas, assembly GCA_963932145.1. NCBI lineage: Eukaryota > Metazoa > Mollusca > Cephalopoda > Sepiida > Sepiidae > Acanthosepion > Acanthosepion lycidas. Next base: position 41,662,796 of record OZ010590.1, on the reverse strand, counting down.
GTGCATTTGTTTACGTGAAATGGCCAAAACGAAATTTAATATGGGCATAGAGATTTACTTAAACGTAGCTTAGATGTGACATAAGGCCGAAAGTATGGAGCACCCAGTAAAGATCGTGCTCATTACTTAGGAGCAATAAATCAAGCAAGACAAGCTTGCTAAACATTATTGCACTGAGAGGTGCTTAATTTAGTACGAGTATAGCTGCAGTTGAACATTTAGAAAAGAAAGACGAAAACTGAAAAAGAAGTTAGACAAACAAAAGGTACACACATATATATTATTGCAAGTTTATTATGTTCGTTATTGTCACACGAGAAAATGGGTCTAGGGGATTATTGCATGTGTATGTGAATTTGGTGACATAATAATTCGGAGTTTCCTCTCTTGGTCGGGTATTAATTACTTATAAGCAGAAATAGCACGAACAATAAATGAGGAATACTAAAAACGCAATATAAAGAGGTATGAGCAACAATAACAAAACGCCTTACTGCTGTAGATTAAATGAGGTATTCAGTTTGAAATTCTTTAAATTTTTCATTAAATTAAGAGAAAAATGTTGTAATGCACAGTCATCGGTTGAACGGTGGGTAAAAACTTGTAACTACTTTTATATCTTTCGTGAAACATTACATAACAATTATTTGCGAATTCTGACTCAATAGCTACCGCAGAAGGGTTCAAATTGTTCAGGAACGTATGGTGCCAAAGTTTAAATGATTATTGCAAATCCCAATGGTCATTTAATATATATATATATATATATATATATATATATATATATATATATATATATATATATATATATACCGTAATTCCCTATGTATAATACACCTTCATCCATAATGCGTACAACTAAAATTGTGCCGGAAGTGTGTGTAAATGCTTCTACTCAGGCATAATACGCACCCTTGTTTGGGAATCAAGCCCCGTGAAGTGTACCTCTCTAATTTCATTACGTTTTTAAACATTGAATAATTTTATTCTAATTCATTTTTATGATAACTATTATTTTATTTTACGGTAATTTTTTAACGATTTTTTGTACCCGTGCATAATACGCATCCGTGTTTTTGCTTATTTTTAGAAACAAAGTGCGTATTATGTACGGGAATTATGCCATATATATATATATATATATATATATATATATATATATATATATATATATATATATATATGATAAATAACAGGTAGGAAACATATCTTAATCTAACATGATTTATTTTATTAAAGCTTCGTCAGAAATCAAGATAAAACTGATAATAAGCAATGATAAAAAGGAAAGCGACGCAGATTAATCATATGTTGTGTCTGGCTAATTCTTAGTGCTTAGATACGTGTCACGTGTAATAATATATATATATATATATATATATATATATATATATATATATATATATATATATATATATATATATATTGTTACGTACATTCCGACCGCGTTAAACGCTCAAGCGGGTCGAATGTGACCAGCTGGCCGTAGTTTGGTTACTCTTTCTCTGTAACATTCGATTATTACCGATGCTTAGTTGCTTAGGATGGTTTTACATATAAACCATAATTTATGTTGACAAGATTGAGTTGGTGATGTGTCAGTTTAACTTGCTTATGGGTCATTTAATGCCGAAATTATATTTTCTTTTGAGATTGGAAGTAATAAAAAATTTATATATAACATTCTTATTTCATAATTGAATGCATGGTAGATACTCAGCTGTTGTGCTTATACACGCTTGTACTTAAATGATTACGAGAGGCGACGATGTGTGTGTTATTGAAGTTATATTTTAGAATACAGATTGATTTTAGAAATTATAGGGTATTATATGGTTTAATAGGATAAAATCTTTCTCTTATTGGTTGTATGGTATTATTTTAAACGGCTTTGCGTGAAGTCGATACAATATTTTAGTATGCACGTATTATTGATAATTCTTTTAAATAAATTTTATCTATAAAAATGGATTTATAAACTTCCGTCGTTTTTGATTACTTTGGCGGAGGGTCATTATTTTCCCATAGCTGTGACTCCAACAGGTGCTACCAGACCGGGTTAGACTGGACCTAGGTACAACAATAATTAATGATTTCACACTCCCTAAAACCTCTCCTCTCTTGCGTTGCTGCTGGATGTAGTTTATCGTCATACCCAGGATTATTCTGACGAATAAACTATTCGGGGAAAATAATCGGGGAAAGCTTATATATTGCCACTAGGTCAAACTTTAGGAATACGCTAACGAAACTGTTTTATACTGACTATTTACATTATTTGGACTATTGTCCTCATCTTTGTCGCCATATTTATCGCAACGTTTCCTCAAGGACACATGACACAGTGAATAAAGTCGTTAGTTCGATCCAGTGACATGACCCAAAGAGGTTCAATACACCGATATGGCAGTGGACAGGGAATTAACAGGTGATAACTGATAACATGGCACGTGGAACTAGAAAAGTCTACCCCAGTGAGCGAAATGAAGGGTTCAGTCCGACATGCCAACCACCTGAAGAAGGCTGGAACGCTGTGATACATATGGCGACAAATATAAGGACAATAATCCGAATAATGTAAATAGTGTTCATAATATTAGGTTGGTGCAAAAATAATGTCGGTTTTTGACGTATTTTTAACCGACATTATTTTTTGCACCAACCTAATACCTCATCTCAGAAATATAGACAGATATCCTTTTATGCTGTAGGAAATAAGTAATTGGTTCTGGATTCATGAATGTGATATTTTCAATTTGGAACTGGTGAAATATTTTTCATGTTCTATATTAGCCTGGTTCAGCAATTCTAATATTATAACCAGTGAGAGAAGCCATATATATTAGGTTGGTGCAAAAATAATGACGGTTTTTGACGTTAAAAATACGTCAAAAACCGTCACCAACCTAATATCTTGAATCGAATTGTAGGATTCTTTTAATTTAATCTGTTACTCGGGGAAAAAATAACGCCTATATACTGATAGAAAATGAATTCTGAAAATATAGACACATCGAAATTTACATTTCTAATACCTTTCCCCCATACAAATTTGAAATGCCATTGGCACTCAGGGAGGTTACAGGAAGTGTGAGAAATGAATATGTATAGGTGGGGATTGAAGATAGTACAAAAGATGAACTGGGTACGAGAAAAAAGAAGATGACAAATGAGATTGCATTTAAATTATTGACGATTGCAGTTATCAGGGAAGCAAGGAAACGGAACAGAGTTTCATTGGCGAAAAGTGCAACAAAAGAAACTGTTGGAGTAGTAGTGGGGATTGCATTTAGATATTTCAACAATATTAGGGTGGAGCTTAGATGCCAATTTTGTAACACGCTTAAATTCAAGTAGTCAGCGCAACAGTGGGGAAAAACCTCCTCAGATCATTCATCATGAAACTATTTGTAAAAAAGACAAAAATAAGCCATGCCACGTCGGTGAGAGAGATGCCAAGTCAGGATCGATTACATTACAGATCCTTCTTTGCATTTTGTCAAGAACCTCGAGATGAAAAACAGGAGCACCAGAGCAGATGAGGCAGCCGTATTCAACGCCCGGATGAATGGTAGATTTTCAAATATGCAAGATGTATTTTGAACAGAAAGGTTTTCTGGTACGACACAGTAACTCAACTTTCCTAGCAGAAGATGCAGTTTTTGATTCGATGTAATCGCTCCAATTCAACTCATTTGAAAACGTCAGGCCTAGAAGATGCAATGTGTTGCTCCCCAGGAGTGAACTATTCTGATTACAGGCATAAATGTTTCTCTATGTTGGTTAAATAGGAGCAGTTGTTTTTTTTTTTGGGGGGGGGTATATTTTCAAGCCATTTCCTTCCCCAGGTAACTACTGATTGGAAAAGTCAAGAATGTGTTTTTTCTTGCGATTTCTTCAAGCTTTACAGCAAGGTGACGCCATGAGAACTTAAAATCCTATCAGGATTTATTACTGACGGAAACAATCTTAACAATGTAAGACATGCAGATCATGCAGATGCCATAGCAAATCATAAATGTAAATTCATGAACTCATGAAAAAGATAGTCAAGTAATCCGTGAGGAACGGATTAAACTTCAGTTGTAAAAAGACGAAATGTTGGATTATTAGCAAGAGAATCATCCCAAGATCCAAAAGCCAAACGGAGTGGGGACGGAAAAGTCAAGCAGATACGAACATTTAAACACCGGATAAATTTTAATATATGAAAAGAACATCTGACACCCTGAAAACTGGAGGTGGATTTTAATAGTGAAAGTATAAGAAACAGAACAAATTTTGTTAGAACCAAAATGAAATAGAAATACTTTGTAATTTAATAACGGTCCTCATATATGTAAATATAACCTCGACAATGTCCTCCCATTTGAGGATAATATGGATATTGAGAAAGTCATTGGCAGTATATGTGATTAATGAAGGCGTTTTAAAGAAAATAGAACTAAAAAGAAATCTTATACTTAGAATCAGAACAGAAAATTTCAAATATCTAAGTCACATAAAGAGGAACGCTGGTTTGTAAAATTTGACACCCACAGGTCATAGTGAAGTCAATAAGGTCGGAGGAAAACAGCGAGTAACCAATCAAACAATATTTTGCAAATCGATGACAGATCATGGATACAGAGGGGTGACATGAAACACATGAGTTACAATGAATAGGAAAATATGGAGTGATGATCGCCCACATCCCGAAGGAACATGGTACAAAGAAGAAGAAGAATGTTTATATTCATTATTATATATCTATATACTCATTATCTATGCATTTCACAAGCTATTTATTTTTGTAATATAATTATGCTAATACCGTAGGGCTGGCAACAAAACCAGCTAATTCACTCCAATGTCTTGCGAGCGTAGACGGTTGTTAGCAACCCAATAGGGTGAATAACATTCCCTAATTAAGGGAGGAATAACTCTTGACGAGTCATTGGCAAGCAAAATGTAAACAGTGTCTCGACAAATCACCGTGGAGAAGGCAAAAAGGGAAAACACTCTACTATCAATCCTAAGCAATATTATGAGAATAAGGAGCTACAAATAACAGAAGACTTTGGAGAACCATGATTACCTACATTCTAAGGGAACACTGCACATAGAAGAATTGGAGCGTCCTTTTGTTCCTTTGTATTTGATCAGACATTGTCTGATTAATGACTTAGTTCCTCCTTGTGCTTTATGTTTTTTTACAATAATTTTATTACCATCATGTTCTCGGTTCTCTAACTGTGTTTTTCACCGAACAAAAATACCTAATTTGCAGAAAATAATTGAATCAGATTGTAAGTTGTTTTAGTTGATTTTAAACAAAATTTTACTTGAATTCTGAGACATAATTGAATTTTAAAGCATGTCTCTTGTTTTTGTTTATTTATTTAATTTTGCATGTCTCATCTATTTCCTCAAAAACAATATACATTTCTGTGTGGAGATAATATGAAGGCGCAATACAAAATTCATCAACCGCTTGACTCCTACGCTTTTATTCAACCTTATCAAAATTGTATTCACCCACTGTCTGTCCGTATTGATCCCTTTTAGACGCGTTAATCTAAAATATATTTTCTCAATATATGTTGCAGTAGTTGTTATTTTCTTATTGCTATGATTTTATTTAAATGTAATATTCTTAGAAAGATTCTATTCAATAAACGTCATCAAATCACACCATCTTTTATCTAGTCTGCGTTACATAATTTACATTTCTATTTACGACGGTATTGTATTTTATTATCTACGAAGGTATCATACAGAGATCTAAAATTTTTCCGTTTGTAAGTTTATTTTTTTGGTCTCTTCACTTAGTAATTTACTTAAAAAAATATTCTGTATCACGCGCTGTCGTCTGTCACAAAATAGCCCAGATTATGGAATTACTTTTGACTCACACCGATGTAGAATTTATATCTTATTTTTTTTCTATGGAGGTCAAAAGTTACTGGGTACCCACGAAAATACTTTCACAAATCTATTACTTTATCTTTTTATTCCATATTAAAGATTGTTGACAAATCCCATGTAATCTGATAGTTATCTAATATTTTTGAAAATCCTATATCTGAGTAAATTTAAACAATGAAATATCATAAACGATTTCCGATCGGATTTTTACTGTTATTATTACTGACAGAATTAATCCGAACCCAATCCTCAGGGTTGATGTTATACAAAATGTAAGTCAATATATTTGTCCGACTTCACAGATATTTGCGGTATGGAATGTTTGAAAGGTAGAGTATATTTTTATTTTCCTAAGAGAAATAAAGTTTAACAGCTTATAATTCTAAGTATTGGGAAAACTAACAATCGTGAGTAAATGTCTAACAAGCAACACCCCAGTATAAATTATATCATTATCTTCTATTCTATTAACGGTCGTTTTTCTTTCTGATGCTGCTAAAAGTAACCAAGTGTTATTGTTTTGATGGCCGCGCTGAATATGGAAGAAAATATTTGCAATACAGCGAAGCCACTTTGCATATATCTTATGCGAAGTATCCAGTATTTCAATATTTACTTACTTTCAGGCCTTAAATAGAATTATCTTTAAGTTATTTTTTATGAACTTGTAGAAATTTATGTTTGACAGGCATTGAAACATATAATTAAATCATAGGAAAAAGATGCACGTAATGACTAAATTATAGGAACAAGATGCACGTAATGACTAAATTATAGGAACAAGATGCACGTAATGACTAATATTAATATTATTAAAATAAGAGAAAGTGCATGTCGGGGGATCCCAATATCATGCATTTCATCCCGCTGATAACTGAAACAGCATCTATTCCTGATGATACGTGAGGGGAGTAAGCCAATAGAAATCTCACAGGATTTTAAATGAGATTTTTTCTTAATATTATTGCTATCCGAGCCGGATGATTAGGTTTGATGTTATAAAAAAATGAATCGATATAATTATCTGGCTTTTCGAGAATTCGTGGTATTAAATTATATTTGAAATATAATTTAGGATACTTTATTTTCTAAAGAGAAATACAGATTTACAGCTTACAATTCAGAGCATTAGAAACAATGTCTTCCGCGAGTGGATTTCAAGCAAGAAAGGCCCAAAAAATTCTCATTTTACTTGCGAAAGACCATTAATAACGCCAATTTAACACAAAGCAACGCAAGTAAAATACTTTTATATTCAAGACCATGAGTTTTAGTTATATATATATATATATATATATATATATATATATATATATATATATATATATGAAGAAATATAGTTTTAATGTGTGCTATATTTATGGGATAAATGCTCAATATCAGAGATAGAGCGTATGTAAAATATAAATATAAAGTGTACATTGGTGTCAACACTCAGAGGCGACAGGATGTTTTTGCTAGGAGCAATCGTCAGGACGCGAATGTTGGGTTTTAGTAGACTATTTATATATATATATGGGTCAGTGGTGCATTGAGGGTAATCTATTCTGGGGGTTATTTTTGCGGGGGTTGCTTCTTTGTTTACATTTATTTATTTGTTTGGGTTAATTTTTTTTGTTTTTCATTTTGCATTATTTATTCTTCTCGGTGTTTGATGTTTTATTAACGTAGTAAAAAATTGGGGTATTTGCTTAGCTCTCTTATTTAATAGTTAGTCTTGGCCTGAGAAGATATTTAAAGCTATTTATTCGTTCAATCTTTAGATTGCTTGATGTAGACTATTCTGTTATTTTGTTGGGTGGGTGAAGTTTTTATTTAATTATTTATTTACTTGGATTTATTATTTTCCCGTGTTTTTGCTTATTTATACTTATTTTCATTAGTTCTAACGGTTATTTTAGTGAGGGAAATTTGTTAATTTGTTAATTTATTTGTTTATTTGGATTAATTTTTTTAATTTTTATATTTTTATTTACTGTATATGGTTTTCGATTTTTGAGTAACGTATTAATGTTTTTTTTTATCGTTATATAGCAGTTATAGCTATTTTAATGTCCAATTTTTGGATTTGTTGTTGCAGTCTATTCTAACGGTTATTTTGTCGGGATTGGTTTGTTAATTTGATTATTACTATTTACTTTTTTATTAGGTTTGATTATTTTTACTTGTTTTTTCTGTATATTTTAATTTATTCATAGTATTTCCTCTATTCTAACGGGAGTGGTTTGTTAAATATTTGTTTGGGTTAATTTATTTTAATTCATTTTTTATATTATTTTGTTTATTTGTGTTTATTCATTTCAGTTTAGGTAAAGTAGTAAAAATCTGTTTTCATGTTTGAATTTTGAGATGAGCTCAGATCATTTATTAAGTTTATTTAGTAATTTTTTTTAGTCCGGGATGGTAATAATAGCTATTTTTTCCTCAAACCAAAGTACGTGTGTGTGTATGTGTGTGTATGTGTGTGTGCGTGCATTGCTCTTCATTTAAGTATTGACATCTCCTGGCTAGTAGAGTTTGTATACATTTCTTATGGAAAAATTTACAATGTCCCTTTGTCTCCTCCGTATCTGTCGGAAACTCTATCCCTAAGCTATTGGCGCACGGCCGGGATGAAGGTGAATTTAGACTTATTTATTTTCATATAAACACGCCAGTGACTGGAGGACGTGGCTGTTTTGTTACAGTATTCACCATGAGAACTGGTTTTGAATCATACCATACCGATCCACGCATTGAAGAATGACTTATGAAGTGAAATTTGGGAAGTGACTTGAGAACTCAATTCGTCTCAACGAAGAGTCTTGTATCAGCAGTACTAATAGTCACTCTTTACAAATCACCTTTTCTCCCCGAGAGCTCCAGCGAATTTTTTTTTTAAGGAGCATATACATATTTTATCATCCACATAGAAAGCTTTTCGCTGTTTCACAACTCATCAGTGTGGTTAGACATCCAATTGCCTCAAGCCGGGATCGAAACCCGACTGATTTGGTATCAGTCGTCGCGCGTGGCTGTTAAAACATTCGCCATGAGAACCGGGTTTGATTCATACTATATCGAACCATGGATTGAATAAAGACTTGGGAGTGGAATAGGGTAACGGGACTGTTCGGAATTAGTATTCTGTGGTTGTAATAGCACGAAATCAGAAATGATTATGATGAAGTGAGAGTACTGGATTATTAAAAACATGTTGATTAGTCCATATTATGCGTTATCCCCAGAAATAAAAATTAACTTCCACTCACAACAGTTGCAATACAAAACACAGTTGGATTCTGTGAGTTTTGAATAACCACTGATGTTCTTGAACAGGCATTCGCAAATGATAGACTGGCTAACTGCCCTTATTATATATATATATATATATATATATATATATATATATATATATATATAGGCTAAAACGCTAATATTCTATGATTATAATTTATTACATTGCAATCTAATCCATCAGACGTACAAATGTGTAGACTTTAAATATGCTACTAGATTGTCATCTAGGTCCCACCCTTTTTCTGTTGAAAGAGGTAAATATAATCGACACTTCTCCAACAGTTTCTTTTCTTGCATTTACCGCTTGTCGAACTCCCTTCATTTTCCTTCTTTCCCTGATCAATACCATCTTCAAAATTTTAAATGCAAGGTCAGTGGCCATCTACTATGTTCTTGAACCCTGTTCAGCTTTTATCCATTCATCAATCCCCTCCATACCCATAGTCTTCTCTTTCCTTCACTCTGTGTAACACCCCTGCGTGCTAGAGACATTCCCGCCTTGCTGGGGGTGAAGTTGTTAAAGATATATATATATATATATATATATATATATATAAGATAGGTGAATGATGTATATATTGACTAATATTATGTAACTAATAGAAATAGCGTTTTCGACTGCTGGCCAGTATCATATATTGTCTCATCAAACAGAAACAGCAGTCATTTCCCTTGGCACAAACTTATACCACTGGTGTGGTGGTGTTATTGCTTTCTCTGGGCATGCTATACGGAGAATCATAGAATATCATGCTTGCGTAGTTCAGAGTCTTTCAAACGTGATGGAAGGTGATGAAGGAATGGAGATATTATTTCTCAGAAATTTCGTCTGTTTTGTCCGGTCCGTTCGCCTGCAGATGCTGACGGTAATTCTGGCAAATTTCCATACAGCGAAACTGGAGAGGCACTTAATAAAAATGTAAACTAGTTCATTTTAATATGATTACAAATCATATATACATTTAAAATAAAACAATATATACCGAACACGTAATTGAGAGGTCATCGTATACAAGCCAATATTACGAGTATGTCTGGCAAGCGCAACAGGGATAGCTTTAGGAGACTCTCAAGGAAGAATAATTTCATGATATTGGCTGATTGCTGCCGGCATCACAATGGACACACGCACGAACACCCGATCCAGAAGCGACCTCAGTAATAACCAACTTTATTCCTTATTCGTCGCCCGGCAGCGGTATTATGTGGAAGAGATCATTATTTACTCTTTTTTCATTGGTCGGTGATTACATAATATTTTTCCACCTCCCAATCAAATCCTAACTAGTGTATTGTCAGTAGAAAGATAATATTTAGTAATAATCATTAAAGATCATAAGTGATAGCACAATTAGGTCATCTTTAAATTAAACCTTACAATTTGTCCTCACTCAGAGTCCTCAGAATTTCCTACTCTCAGCAGTTTTCAAATAAAATCGCCAAACTTTTAGTCAGGATAATGTCTGGTAACAACTGTCAGCTGAACTTCTTATCAATACACCACAATTTTTCAACTGCTCAGTCACCTGAGATTTTTACTCAACAAATTCACAATTGTAATGTCTACAAAAGTAATAACACTGAAAATTCACAGGAAAATGTTAAAATAGGACATTATTTCATTTTTTTTCGATTAAGTTTACTTTACAAGTTTATATTTTATTCAACAATACACATCAACAATGGCTGTGGTATTATATTGAGGATGCATTCGTATAAACAGTCAAAAGTGTCTCGGTAAATGTTACTTGACACTATATAACACGGCTAGCCCGGCTCGATCCGTTGTCTCTTCCATGCTGGTCAGTATTGGCGACAGTCAACTGATGATTATCTGTTGAACACTTTGTTCTTTCGTCTGCTCAGTCTCACGTTGTGTTTGATAACAGTGCAGTGGAGATCGGATTTACGTCCACACTTAAGCGCTGAATCGAGCTGGGTAACCATGATATGAAAAAGAATGACACTGTTTTTGCCTGAGAAGGCACAAAGATCAGAACAAATAACGAAGGCCGCTGGGTTAATTTTCAGTGGATTTATGTAAGCGTTGATAAAACGGAATTAATTCTCCCCATTCGATTCTGTATAGTAACACTGTATTTCTTGCTGGTATAACTTGGAACGTGTGAAGCTAGATGTTAGGTCGGCTTGATTTTGACGGCAGGTCATATGGGTTCAACAGATGCTCGCTGCAGCTGATTTATCTCAGCATTTTCCAACGGAGTCTCCTAATGTCAGATTCAACCGATCGTTCGCTTTATATGCATCTCGCATTACTCTTACTACCCCTCTAAGCTCATTATGTATTCACCAATTAATTTTTTTTTCAACCCTGGACTCATGACATCGATATTAAAACAATGCGGTGTGGAATTCTAAAACAATAAACTTTCTTTTTATATGTCGCTTACCCAACAATTAATGTTTACGTTAATTTATTTTCCTGTTTAAAAATTTATATTACCTCGGACAATTATTCTCTGTTTTTAGATTTTTATTTTCCAAACAATAATTTCTCGTCAATAAATTTCATTTCAAATCACTATTTTCTTCTGATTGTCGATGTACCAAATTCCGATCAGAAACAATTCTAATTTGCCAAATATCAGATCAAATCATAGTAATAATAATCACAATAGTTTGACAGTTTGTAGCGTAACTACGGACGATAATGGCTATGCCCCAATTCCCATGAACGTCATTAGTCAATTCCATGGTCTAGAGTTGGAGATTAGTCTCCAACTATGCTGGTCGGACTCTCTGCCTTCAGACAGAGGGGATCCCCAGACGAAGCTATGTCGAAGGGCAGACTCAGTGTCGGGAAACAGCTACCAAACCGCGTTTTTTACAGGATTTACAGGGAATTTTAGGCCGAGCCTACGAGCTCGAATTACCCACAATAATTCGGCCTTGTGCCACATTTGATGGCGTGAGGTGGTTGGTAGATATTCTGTAGTTGGAAATTCATAGTGGAATTCACTTGACTCCCTTCTAACTGTTGAATGATTCTGCTACGCGCCGTTGGGGAATGTTATATGCGTTGTTCTTCTCCAAAGTATTATCTTTCATTACCAAATTTGGTGTGGTTATTCTGATCAATAACCTTCCCTAGGTTACAACATTAATAATTGTTAGACGTGAGTATGGTTAAGGTCGCAAATGGTGCACAATGAATAGCCAAACAATAAATTATATGCAGTCAGATGTAAATTTGAAAAAAAAAACAAAAAAAAAACTAGAAGGCAACGCAAGAAGCATCAGTACAAATCTATAAATGCATTTCTTCCTCCTAAATGACACGTATATGCTAACCGTGGAGATGACCGCTTCCTTATCTAAAAATTAATGTAGAAACTACAAATATTAAAGAAACAGAATTAATGCCAAAACTGTAACAAAAACTCATCTCAGTAAGTCTCATTTTAACCAAGCCTATACAGTCAACATTAAGAAAAATTATGAAACTTTGAAAGATACCAGGGATTCAAATTGGAGTACTTTAAAGGTAGCACGAGCAACATCAAAAGTCATCTTATCTATCAAGAATAAAAATAATTGAATGCTAAGTAATATTGTCGGCTGAACACAGCAGATAATGCCAATAAAATACGCTGACTAGATAAGTGTAAAGAAAATTATGAAGAATAGGAACAAGAAACCCAAAGCAGAATGAATAAATAGGCAATGGACAGACATCGAAAACTGAAAAAAAAAATTGATACAGTGACTATCCACAGAAATATCAAAGAAATATCAGGACAGAAAGCGCATTGCTTGCTCGGTTCTGTATAATGTAAAAGCACAAAGATCATTATTGAAATATAATAAAAAGTACTTCAATGATAGGATGCGCTGAGAGAGATCTATAATAAATAAAGTATGGAAGCATCCGGGACATTCTAATCTGAAGTGATAACAGCAATGGTCAAGACGAGGTTGAAAAGGCAGCATGATTAAGTAAGATGCTCTCGAGACGCTGAGAGCTTTCGATGGCGTTGAGATCGATAAAATGACTGACGTGGTGAAGGGAATATATGTGTTGAAATGCCCAAAATCTAACTTTGTCCATTTTCTGAGCACTATGTATGAAAAATATAGGAATGAATGCAATCTTTTTCGAAAACTTCTCTTGAATAGTTACGTAGTAAACTTAATGATTGGAATTATATATATATATATATATATATATATATATATATATATATATATATAATCTGGCTACAGATTATACCAGGGCAACACCGGAAACGAAGGGAAGACAATGCAGCTATTTCAAAGAGTATGAAAGAAAACTTTCACGGCTCAAATGATATGTGTTTTAACAGCATTGTTCGATTACGTGCTAAGTGCTTCCAGAACGGAAGCGATCATGACTCTTCCCAATTTACTAACTTTATTGCTCTAAGAAAACTATACTCGTTACAAACACACTCTGTCTGTATTCTGTCATCCATTCACACAAACCTCTGTTACTCATTCTTCATTTGACTTGAGTATGTCCAGGGAGTGTTAAATTCAATAGGCCCTGTTTGCTGACTATCTGACTCGGGAATTATATCAGTTTCTTTTTGAGTGTAAATATAAATTTCATTGCTGTTCCTATTTTCTATAAAAATATATTAGTTGATCACATGTTAAGTCCGTAGGTTTTCTCAATACTCTTCTGTAAAAGTATATCTATGTCGCATCAATACTTCTATGTGGACATTGTCAGGCATTCACTGCCAGAACGGATGTGAGAAAACAAATACCAGTGAGCCATCCAAATGCAGAAAGATGTTCACTTATGTTTTATTGATTACGCAAGATCATTTGAAAAGTTACGACACAATATTTCATGTATTTGAATTGCTGGGAAAACAAGAAGGCCGGAGCATACAACAACCGAAACGTTGTAATAAACCTGGCGACAAATATGAGGAAAATAGTCCGAATAATGTAAATAGTGTGCATAATACCTAATCTCAGAAATATAGACAGATATAAAACAAGATCTATTTGGAAAAGATGTAAGAATAATCCAGAATTTATACTCGGACCAAAAGGGCCTGCATACATATAGAAAATGAATTCAGTTACTACGCAAAAATAAAAAAAAGCCCGTAGGACAAGGATCTTTACCACGCACCAGATTTATTCAGTTTCTACGCTATTCGAAAGGAGCTAGTGACCCTACCAAAATTTATCGGTGGGTGTTATTGTAATAAAATATATTACTTATAAGATACGCTAATGACACCGTGTTGATGGCCAACACGGAAATAAAACTACAGTAACTCTTAGAGAGGGAAGGAAAAGAAAACGGGGAAAAAAGACTAACCATCACTGGGAAAAGTATACTCATCAGCAAGAGAAAATAAACTAAGATGCGATTTACAAATTGAAGATATAAACATCACGCAGGACCAGAAGTTTAAATATCTGTGAAGTATTTTAACGACGGATAGACACTGCGATCTGAACGAGCAATGGGCTAGTGAAAGAAACATACTGAAAGATAAACGACTTGGCGAAAAACGGAAAATTCCATTAGAAACAAATAAAAGAGTTTGCGTTTACTATGTGTTATTCATCCGCTTACATGCCAGTGAATACTAGACAATCTACATACGGCCGAGGAGATAACATAAAAGCAATAGAAATGTAGTTCTACGGAAGGACACTGAACATTCCAGGGATAGAATTACAAGAGGGAAAACACTTACATTCAGAGGACTTGGAAAGTTTGACTCTAACGGAGTATATTGAGGTCAAAAGAGATAGAGGAAGAAAGTGAGCCACTTAACCGACGAACTTGCTATAAGGTAATTCGAAGTAATCTCCCTTGTTTTATGATTACCTCCCTTTGGAGAACTCTATCGTTTGTAGAAGACTATAAACAGACACTATGCTGGTATCAATCGTTCTAATATAATAAAGATTCCTTAAGCCTAGGCTTGCATTCTTTTGTTTTTGTTCCTTTTTTTCACTTGTGTAAATGGATGACAGAACGGGAAGGCGAGAGCCTTAGCAAAGAAAGAAAAACTAATAAGGGCCAAAAAGAACAGGAAGGCGGGAAAAGCATAATCTTCTAGGTACTTCTACGAGATCGCTAAAAAAAGAGCATAGCATGAAGAAAAAGACGCCAATCTTGAGGAAAACAAAATTTTATCGTCTAAATGTTTATGTTATTATTAAGAGGAAAGATCAAAGTATTTTGAGGGTATTTTTTTCATTTTTTAATGGTTCCTAGCACGTCCGAAATTTTCGTTATTTTGAGTTCGCAAAACTGACCATTTTTTTCCATTTTATAAAAAAAACTAAAAATCTCCCTTTGAAATTCTTTTAAATATCAATTATCATTTTTCAAAACTTAGTTTAAGAAAATCAGAAATTACAATGTTTATTTATAATATTTTGAACAAAGCTTAACTTAGCTTCTGCGCCGAAAAGATGTAATTTGAAAATAAAACAAAGCAGGTCATAAACTTTCGCGTCATTTGACAGGTGATGAATGACCTGTTGACGGATTCCGTGAGGATAATTTGTTCTACGGAAGGAAAAAAGTGAAATTATTTAGATTTAAATGAACAAATTATTTACCTCGTTATTTTCAAGGAAAACTTTCAGCGGTCTAATTTTTTTGTTGTTTTTGTACTTACCTTTCCCCTTTACGTTTACGATGCTTTCTGGAAAATATATTATAAAGAAATTCAAATAATACTGTTTATAGTGAGATTAAATTTCATATTTCAGAAGAAAGGTATCTAATTAATTTATAGGTACCTTTCTTATGACATTTTATCAGAAGTGTACATAAAATACTGTAATTTTATGTACATTTATTACATTTTACTGTGTTATTTGTATTTCCATTCATTTTATTATTAATTTTGATATTTCATTTATGGAAAAATATCGTAAATGAAATTAATATAAAAATAAGATCACATACATCCAAAAAAAAAAAAAAGAAAAAACGTGCTGAAAATTGTATATGTTATTTTCCTAGTTCCGGTGATACAAAGAGAAACAAGGTTTGTTTTTTTTATCAAAATGTAGAATGTTCTAAAAAGGAGGTAGAATTTTTAAAAATAATTAAAATAAACTTTGATCTTTCCTCTCAATAATAATACAAATATTAGGTTGGTGCAAAAATAATGTGTTTTCTCACATATGTTACTATGTGAGAAAACGCCATTATTTTTGCACCAACCCAATATTTAGACATTTTGTTTTCGTCAAATTTGGCGTTTTTTTCCTCATGCTATGCTCTTTTTTTAATATATATATAGTAATAACACTCTAAATATAAGAAATTGTACTCGTGCGGAAAACCTTGGGTACATTGATATGTAAATAAACAGAGCAATACCCAAGGGAAAGAAAGTAACAAATAGAAAAAACAGAGAACATGTACGTCAGCCGAAGATAATCGTCTAGCATCCAAGTTGAGAGTAAAAAGAGAAAACATAACCGAAAGGATTAAGCAAAATAACTAAGTAAAGTGCTCAATACACTAAGCAGAGCAAATCTAATTTAACCTAAAGAGCCAGATAAACCTATCAAGGTTTCACCTACGCAGATCATCAAGGAATAATTCCCTCACAATCGGCGTAGGTGAAACTTTGGTAAGTTTATCTGGCTCTTCTCTTTAGTTTTAATCATATATATATATATATATATATATGTGAGAATCCAGTGAGTATAAGTGTGTACATATATATCTAAAATACAAAACAGTACATTTATTTAATAAACCACGACCTACAAATGACTTCAAGAATTTTTGGACGAGCCTACATTAAATTCGGCCTTATGCCACATCTGACCGCGTGTGGCGGTTGGTAGATATCCTACGGTTGGATTCATTGTGGAATTCACTTGACTCACTTCTGCCCGCTCACTACTTCTTCAACGCGCCACTGGCGAATCTTATATGTGTTGTTCTTGTCCTAAGTATTATCGTCCATTAACAACCTTCGTGTGATTATTCTATTCAGTAACCTTCCCTAGGTTAACACAATGGCACTCCACTCTTTTATAGCTTTTAATCAATAGTGTATTTTGTAATAACTCCTAATCCATATTCTGCCATCCGTTTAGTCAAGAACGCTCAGAACATTATGCAATGCTTGCCTCTGTCAATCTTGTCTCCAATCAGTCCTGACAATATAACGTTTACAAGCCCTCTTTCCACATTATGTGCCATAGAAACTGCAACAATATATGTCTGATGTTTAGTATAAAAGTTCTTTTTCTGTCCAGATTTATGTTACTTTTTTTCTTTCATCTGGGAAGAGATTGTCTATCATTCATGGCATATGCGAAGACTGATATTATCAGTTCGGTGCACTTATTTTATTATTATTTTAACGAAATCATACTCTTAATTATATATACTGCTTAGCATTTGAGAGGCATCTCTCGCTAGCCCAATGTGTCTTCGGATTTCAGTGTCGCAATTTCTGTCCATTTCCAGACATTAGATTGACTGAAGTTGCTTGATATTTGTATCTCCAATCGGTAATTTGTATTTTGGGTTGTTTCTTTTTGCTAACAACTATCAATTCTATCTTTGTATTTTATTATAATATCGCGATTTAATTAGATTGGGTGCCTGTACTTAACTGTTGTATAAAGTTTTACCTGAGTATGGTGGATATGACATGAGTTACTCGTTTTCTTCGCCGATTATCAGATAGCCCGGAAACAAACTTTAAAAAATAAAAAAAATACAAATCGTTTTTTTTTTTATTGTTGTGGGATGTATTTAAGACGAGAGACATTTTTGTTAATATGTTTATGCAAATGATAAGACAAATATCTCATAATGACTGCAATTATATAAATAGAATAATGTGGATCTTTATTACTTAACGACTTAAAAATCTTCTAATTAGAGTAAAATTCAAGGAGTGCCAAGAATAAAATGAGCGAATAACATCGGAGAAGACGTACGGAGGAATGGAGTGAAGAAAGAAGCTGATAAGTACGCAAATTTCTCTTGAAAATTTTCAAATTTCAAGCAAGGAATGTAGACTGGCGGTAATGGTAATATTATTATTGGATGTTTTCTTAAGAGGAAACACTCAACACTTATTAGCCAATGGGCCGGTCGAAATCTACAAAATCTCAATTTCAGTAGCTGTTATCTTTCTTTTCACTATTGATGGGGGGGGAGGTTCCTTCTAAACCTTTTGTTTGAACTGGTGTGGAATATCCAATATCACTATTTCATCTTTCATTAACATCTGCTATCCATTTTAGTCATTGCTGTCTTGGAATGTCTTCAAGTAATGCCATTTCTCTTATTTGGTACAGTCCTTTATTGCGAGTGTGTAGTGCTAGTCCGCAATATTTGAAGAAGCATGATCCTCGCTAATATTTACATGTTTCATTCACCCAAAGACATTTCTACCTAGTTGCATATATCTGATAGTTCAGATATTCCTGTACGAATTTGGTGCCAATAATGGCATCCATATGAAAGAGCATGGCATGATTTTTAGGCTAATGATTTGGTTTTGTACCAACTGGCAGTGTTGAGTGAAACGACCCCTAGAGCATCCTATTCCATTTTCAATTTCCTTATCCCATATGCTAAATTTATTATAACTGATCTAAACACAGAGGACATTTTTTTTTTAGTATTTACTAATTCCACATCTAGAATATTTATTATGCATTCAGTTTGTGGCATTCCTGCTTTCATATCATTTTTTTATCATAGTTTCTGTCTTGAAAGGTTTATCTTCAATCCTATCTCTTCGAACACTTACCAGAACATGTTGATTTTGGGTTCAAAATTAATTGTATTTTAACTATGAATACTTACGCTACAGTTGGACATCCCTGGTAATTTTTGGAATTAGCGCCCAAATTAATTGTTTTAGATTTAAATATGAGAAAATAATTATACATTATTAAACAAATATTAGACAAGTTTTTTTTTTTATTAGAAATTTTGTCATATAAGTGTAAGTATCGTTGCCGACACTGTGGCTTGAAACTAGATCTCTAGTGATTAACACAGGCGATCCCATTAAGTAGATCGCATGATCATAAAGAAAGTGAATAAATATGAAATAGAGTGATGACTATACGGATTACTGTTCACTCTCCTTGTCTATTCATTAATGCTATACATTCACTCTATTTACTCTACGGATTACGATTCTATTCTGATCATTATACTATTTGGCGATTACTACTTGAACAAATATTACTAGTGCAGTTATTATTGAAAGGCCTTGTTACTAATACAGCGTCTACTAAGTGTCGGCTATAATAAGCATTTTTGGAAGTGACAACGTGATTTCGCTTGACACATCAAAAGTGACATGTAAATGTTTGTGAAAGTGACAAGAAAAACCGTCTAATATCACAAACATTATGACAAAAGAAAAGAAAAATAAACATTTTATTATTAAATTATGCTCTCGTCAAAACATCCTCAATTAGCTTTGATTACTGCCGCAGAGAGTTTTGGCATTCGTTGCAAAAATCAAAATATGTGTGATATACAGTTAATGTGAGATTTTCTTATTCGATTAATGAGAAATAAATGAATTTTAACGGGAGCATTTAATAATCGAACAGTAAGCTTCTACATTAAGTGGCCCTTCTTCCTTGTATTAGATGAACATAATACATACATATATATATATATATATATATATATATATATATATATATATATATATATATATACATATGTGTGTGTGTATGTGTGTGTGTGTTTGATTGAATAAATCAGAGGTATTTTATTTGTTTTTCTTTTTAAGTAATAAAATCAGTTCATACTCACGAATATCCTTCCGTATATTATGTTAAAGGATGAGAGAAATGTGCTATAGCTGTTTAAATTTCCTTTATTTTCATTTCCCAAGTACTTTCGATTATCTTTCAAAATCATCTTCAGGGGTGCTAGGTATAGAAAAGTATATGTTGTTCATTAGTATAAGTATTTATACAATGCTGTGCGTTGTTATCCATCAAACCTATCCAGTCTGTCTTATCTTTTTTAAATACTGTTTGTCGATATATAACATTATCCAAAATGTACACACACACACACACACACACACATACACACACACATACACACATATATATATATATATATATATATATATATATATATATATATATATATATACATATATGGAGAGAGAGAGTACTGGTTATTATTATAATTTATTTATTTATTTAAGTTTTTGCAAATAACCAAAATATTTGTGTGCAAAATAAGACGTTCACATTTGTCCTAATTGCAAAATGTAACGTATTCTTCGAGGAAGTTATTTTAACGATATTCTTTTTTTTCCAATCGTAATATTCTCTCAAAAGATAACCCAACCTGTTACAGGAATATCTTAAGAATGACAATAATTTATCGAAAACCTTCAAGAGGAATGGAAGAAAGAAAACAAAGTAAAACAAGAATCCAAGAAAGAAAATCTAGACGGAAACGAAAGAGAAAGAAGTCAAATAAAGTTAAATAATTATGTTTCAAATCCGCCGCTAAAAGCAGGTGTGAAAAAAAGAAAACCAATAGAAGAATGGAACGCTCAAGTTTATTTTTTGTTTATTTTTTTTTATTTTCAAATTTACGATGATTATATAGTTTTTCTTTCACTTTGCTCTTAATTTTCCTGTTGGTTTTCAAATATGTCCGTTTTTATCGCAATAAGAGTATATTAAAAAGAACATAAGTAAATAAGAAAGAAAGAAGGAAAGAAAGAGCAAGAGGAAAATAACGATAGAAGGTAAGGAACTAAGAAGAAAGAAAGACAAAAAGAAAGATAACAAGCAGGTAACATAGAAAGAAAAGAAGAATGAAAGCAAGAAAAAAGTAGATAAGAATGCAAGTAAGATACATAAAAAATTACTAAGATGAAAAAAGACACTAAGCAAAACTAAAAAATAGTAAGAATCATAGAAAGAACGTATTGATCGCAAACAAAGTATTGTGCGAGAAATATGAATATCAATAATATCCAGAAGCTAAGCGATCAGGCGAATAATAAATCAAGGCGAAGAGGCAGACTATAAAAAATTAAGCGATGATGTAGAAATAATGTATGAACTCAATAAGAAAAGGGGAAGGAAGGAAGAAAGGAAAGAAAGAAAGAAAGAAAGAAAGAAAGAAAGGAAGTTAAGAAGGAAATAAGAAAAAAGAAAGAAATACAGGCGCGCAACAAGTATAAGCGGGCAAAATGCCTTTAACACCAGTGTAATAAAAAATTACAAAAAAAAAAGAGAGAAAAAACGAAAGTAATCATACGCATGCGCAGATACTCACATACATATAAGATTAGAATATGGTATATATAGAATATACTTCTTTGGTCGATGAGATATTTGTGAATTTCTTAAAGGAGGTATCAGTATGTGAATCCAGATAAAAAAAGAACCTAATGCTTAATTGTAAAGACTACACACAAGAAATACCTTTTTGGAGGTTGGACTTAATATGTACAGTATTAATATTAAGCAATGAATCATATATATGTTTTCCACTTGAAGTCAACTCAATAGACATCAAATGTATAAGGCCTTCTGGAAGGGAGATTATTAAATGTCTAAAGATGGCTTTCATAGTTTTGAGGCAGGTCATTTTATGTGGAATAAAAACAAAGACCTTATTTGCCATACGTATTCTATTCTCAGTTTGTATTCTAGTGATCTATGAATATATGTTTACAAGAAACAAATCTTTCGAATAAGATTAGGTATAATACGAGATGAAAAAAGAGAAACTAAAAAAGAAAAATCGAGATATGAAAAAGAAAGAATATTAATTACAGAAGAGAAAGCACCAGCGAATGGAAGAGGAACACAAACAAACAAAAAAAAAAATGAAAATTACGAACGGTAAGTAGGAACATCTCCAAATCATTGGCCTAAATACTGCAAAAGACACTAACGATGTTTCCGGCCATATAATACGCTAAGGCATATAACGCGTTCTGATAATTTTGTAGGAAAAGTATAACAGTCAAGTAAAGATTAATCAAAAGAGATTATTTTACATTTATTTTGATTTTTAAGTATAATTTATTCATTCATAATAAGCTACCTATAGTTATAAGTTCATTTACATTGCAAAATGCGTCGTTTATTTCCTAGTGTTTATAATACAAAAACCATAACCAGCCACGCCTATGAAAAATGGTTGAAAGTTATAGAAAGTACACTTTGTACAACGCCAAATATGATGTTTTACTCCGATTACTTTTCGGTATAATTTCCATATCCTTCTATCATGCACACACATTTTCAGGTAATTTCCATCTAAGCACTATTGGCGTACTGATCCACGTTTTTAGTATCACTGGACACTAACAGACTTTGGCACGAGTGTGACAAAACTGCACTACTGTACTCATAGATTTCGCAACTGTCTTGACAATGAGTTTCACGTCGGAGTTTCGGTCACACGTTGTTATGTCCAGCAGTATTTGTGGAGCAGGAGAGAAAGAGAGTAAATTTGTAGGTTGCGCACTCGCCCTTAGTTTGACAGTTTGCTGACTAGAAGATCAGAAGCCGTGAAGAACCGCACATTTCATGCTGCTTTTTATTTACACATAGGAAGCTGTAGGAAGAGCATCTGTCTCGTTTTTTTTCCACCGGGAGTCGGCTTAGTCATGATGGATCCCGGGTGACCACGAATGTCCTAAACTGGCAATCTTAACAAGATAAGGTACTCCTACCCAATGAAAATGTAAATATATCAATATCTTCACTGTATTTGCGAATAAGGACATATCTTTACACACACTATTTTTTTCATATCTATCCACTTTATTATTACCAGATCAATCTACCATATATTGGCTCAGTCCACACTGTGTAGCCATGGTAGAGTTCAAAAGCAATTACACGGCCTTGTGGATAATTATTTATTTTCCAGCCTGTATCACATACCGACACATATTGCTAGCGCTTCACTAATATTTTCATATTACAATGGCAAATGTTCTGACGAGTGACGTTAGTCATACCAGCGCAGAGATTGATATCAAGGGCCCTCCATATACATCATCTCCACTTCCTTCGTTCTGATAAAGAATAAGAGCCGCAGATTTGTCCTCACAACTATTATTTTGTGTAACAGATTCATGAGTGTTTGCTTCCATGACCAGTACAATCTTAACCTCTTCAAGTCTAGGGTCAGCGGTTTTCTCTCCTATATATCCTCATAATATATACCGCTTGCTTCCCACTCCTTTGCGAGTAACGCACTATCTTTTGTGATTAAAGAAAAAAAATATGAATAAATTTTTCTCCCTCGTAACTCACATAACTCAGAGGATTTCCTAGTAAAATTCTTTAAAAAAGAAATTATATCTGTACGAAGATATTCCGTGGTAATTGTACAGGAAGAACCAACAAAATAAGACATAGACCCCATCTTATTTCGTTACGTTATATATTATAGGTAAAAACTCCATATAATAAAATGGAAAGTACAATGAATAAAACTAACTGAATTTGAAATACAGAGAACCAATTCATTTAATATATCTGTTTAAAAATAACATCTTAGAATAAGAAGGTGATTTACGGGAGAATTTGTTATATCAGTATGTTATTTTGCTGACAAACATATGAACTTGTCCCTATTAGTGTCCGAGCAAGTCTTTTAAGGTAATCATAACATAAAGGTTCACTCTATCTGTTGACGCTAATTTAGCCCAGCAATTTTGACGGTTGGAATCAAAATTTAGTCTGGCAACATCTCGTTTGTAAATGGATTGATATTTGTAAATCTGATCGACCTGATCGTTGATGTGCCATAGACCGATATGCATGTAGACTATGATGGATTATTTTACATTTTCTCTCTCATTGCCGCTATACAGGTAGTTTCGTGTCTTATTAGAATCACTTGGATAGTACATTTAGTGCTGCGTCTAGGGCTAAAAAAGGCTGACTAAGCCCATCAGTTCTTAATTCGGATTTTGCCTACTTCTAAACTAGTTGCAACCCCAATGATATATATACTTTCCCTGACGCTCCGTTTAGGTGAAACCTAGGTAGGTTTGTCTGGCTCACTAGGTGTATCTAGGTCTGCTCTACGATTGTATTGAGCTATTTTGTTAGTTGTCTACTCGTATCGGGTTTTTTTTCTTTGGGCTTCAGACCTGCATCTGTGCGATTTGTTCGACAGTAGTTCATGTTTGTAGCTCTTGCTTTTTTTAAACTTTTTTTTCCCTCGAGATTGATTTGATTATTTACAAATCAAAAATTCGATGGTTTTTCGAAACGAGTCTAGTTATCTATCTATCTATCTATCTATCTATCTATATATATATATATATATATATAGAGAGAGAGAGAGAGAGAGAGAGAAAGAGAGAGAGAGAGAGAGGGAGAGAGAGACGGTGGAATATTGAATAGCGGCTCGGGGAAGTCGAATTCCAGTCGAATCCATTACATTTACTTCCGTGCTAATACCCTTGGGAAAGGTGTGTATCCTCTTCTTCTCCCTCCAGCTATAATTAAATAGTAGGACAGACTTGGTTCTATAGCCTTGGATTGCAACTGGTCTAGGAGAAGGACAACTCTGGATTCAAAACCTGCGGAGGTTCGTTTGGGGACCTTGTGAAACGTAGTGCACCAGTTTCTGTATTCGGCCCTTCAAAAAGTGTGGATGATCCTGTACGAAACCTTCAACACTATAATCAAATCTTATGTGCTGTTGTCGGTTTCCTAGGAACTGATCTGCTTGACCCTCATAGGTCGAATTCGACGGGAGACTCTAGTGTATGTATATATATATATATATATATATATATATATATATATATATATATATATATTCAAGCGGATACATAAACAGTGTTAAGCTTTATATACCAAACATAATCGTGGCTAAAATGCTCATTTGGTATTAATGGTAAAAATTAAAAAAAAATAGTTTGTAACATTTGTTCACACCGCGTACTGTTATCTTTCGTTGTTGTCATCTTCAGGCAAATTCATAATTCCAGCCTTTCAGAAAGTTTCATCTATTTAACCAAAGAACTATGCTTGGTGCATTTCGCAGGCTTCGAGAGTATTGATTTTTTTTCCCCGTGAAGATTCTTATATAATAGAGAAAAGATAATCCCGATGTGCAATATCCGGCAAATATGATGCATGAATACAAAATTCCCAGCAAATCGTTAGTCAGAATTTTTTTCTGGTAAATAGATAAACATATTGCCTTGCGTTATTCTGACAGATTATTACGTTTCATCTCTTAACAAATTCCAGACGGAATTTTTCGGGAATGGATGCCTTTCATTAGCCTACCTGGTTGTTGTCATTGTTTAAGTCCCTTTTTATTGCTATCTGGAAAGAAATAGCCGATCGAAGACTCATTTCAAATCTCACTATTAATACAACGTTGTTTTTAGGATGAAAATCGGATATTTGCAGAGTTCGCGTTTCCTGAAATTGGAGGATTTCCTCTACACTCTTCAAATTATTAATTAATATTATTTCTTAGAATTAATCTTAAGCACGAAAGAAGCACCTACGAGGATGTTGAATTATCTCTCTCTCCCTCACTCTTTCTATCTCTCTCACTCTCTCTACATATATATATATATATATATATATATATATATATATATACATATATATACAGTGTAACCCGGATAAAAGAGAGTTGTCGGGACCGGAGAACAAGTCTCTTATACCCGGGTTTCTCTTATATCCGGGTTTGGTCTATTTTGTTTTGGTAAGTATGGCTCTAATTTGTGACCAGAAAAAAATCTGTTATATCCGGGTTTCTCTCATATCCTGATCTCTTATATCCATGTTACACTATATATATATATATATATATATATATATATATATATATATATATATATATATATATATATATATATATATATATAAATATATATATATATATATATATTATTTAATCCGAGAAACCAGCTCGAGAGCGGCTGCTTATTCGCATTAGCCTGTAGGAAGCCATTACAGTAACGCATTTTCAAAAATATTCATCTCTAATTGGGACATTTCTAAGTCAATATCTGCTAAATATATTTTCGTACCTGAAACGTAAACAAAGACATTTTAAGCCATTCATTTTTAATTGCAACGTATTTCTTATTAGTATAAACGAGTTATATGTACTACACACCCATGTTTGAATATTTATTAATCGAAAACAGTGAAATTAATATAATTACGCAGGTAGATATGATAAGTTAAAGATTAAACAAGAAAGGCTTATCAATCAAAGACGTTTTACTTTTAATAAATCTCCGTCAGAGATTGAGAGAAATATAGTAAAAAGAGACAGAAGTTTGGTATTTTCAATTTTGTATGGGTCAGTTCGCATTGGTCGGACATGTACCACGTGCATTCAAACCGTAGATAATTATATATGCATGCAAATTTGTAAAAATTTTAAAATATTTTCTTCCAAATATATCGTGCCAGTCTTCATTGAAGGATTGTATTCGAATTTCAGTAGTAACTTACTTCTAATTTACCCTTTGTTTGCCACGTTATTAAACGATATTGTTTTGTATTTTTTTTTGTATTTATTTATTAATTAACTGAAATGAATTTAGTCCTTACTATCATTACTGTTGTTTTTAAAAGTTAGAAAAAACTCTTTGAACTCTGATATACTGGCTCTCTGCGAGACCAAACTCGCTTATCCCCTCCTCTGACCTCTCGATCCCCGGTTACCTTCTCCTTAGAGAAGACCCTCAAACCCACATGCACGGCCTTGGGGTTTACGTCAAAGACCATCTCCCACTGGCTAGAGAGCTCTCTCTTGAATCCCCAGACCACTCATACTTACGCCTCAGTCTATCTCTCTTCAGTGTTGTAAGGAAACTCTTCTTCCTCTATCGCTCTCCATCCTCCCAAGACTGCTGTGTATTGGAAAGCATTTCCGACAATATGCGCAAGGCTATCTCTCTCCATCCAACGACCATACCAAGTGGCTTAAAACGCTGTAACTGACCTTTCTGGAATAATAACCCTCACGAAAATAGTTGACTTTCTCCCACATTTCCCCAACAATCTGGGCGGTAAGACTTCCTTCTCGATCTATATTCCACCTCCACCCCCGAATCTTGTCGCGCCACGCAGATCTGCCCTCTTGGCAAATCTGATCATACTGTAGTGTCTGTCAACATCTCCTTATACTCCACCCCAGTTAAGAAGCTCCTACCAACAGAACATCTTTCTGCTATCAATGTGCAGACTGGGACTCGTTCCAGGATTTCTTTCGCAATGTTCGCTGGGATGTATGAAGCGCGTCAGGGGATGTTAACACTGCCTGCACCCTTGGGCGGAAAGTGTCGTACACCAAGCTGGGGAACACACACGCGACCAGACGCAGGTCAATAACAATTCGCAGTCGTAGCCATAAAGCCGTAAATTCGAAAGTCGTATAGATAGTAATTCGACTAACTGTATAAGAAAAAAGGCAAGGCTAATTTTCAATGGCACAGTGGATAAAGGCGTTGGTTACATCCAGTGACAAGTTCCCAAGAGGCAGTTTCAGAGGCAAATTAACAGGCGATAAATGATAACTGACATCCATTAAACATGGCACGGGGAACTAGAACAGTCTACCAGAGTGAGCGAAGTAAAGGGTTCAGTTCGATATTCCAAACACCTGAAGAAGGCCGGAGCGTACAACGGCCGAATCGTTGTAATAAATATGGTGAGAAAGATGAGGACAACAGTCCGGATAATGTAAATAATGTAGAAAAAAAAATTCAAATAAAATATCGCCGAAAACAATCACAGTAATGAAAACTTGGGAATCCAAAATTTCAGGTTGATTTGAATTTGTTCACGGAGTCGGCCTGATGCCAAAATCAGTTGACATGTTGTGCTACGGCCTGTAGGAATGAAGGTGAAAAATTGTGACACAGTGACCCACTAATATTTATATTTATTATATAGATAATAATGTAGTATCTATTGTGCATTCCTACGTATTGTGCATATTACGATACGAAAGAAACAATGTTCTATGTTGTATCGAGGTTGTCCTAAATCTGAGCTTGAGACTCGCTAGGGTATGCATATACATCAACGTGGTAATTTTATCTCTTCTTTTAATAATGGTACTAAGATGTTTTTCGGTGAATATGAGAGGTTCCCAACGAAAATAAGTAGACAAAACTTGTCTAAATTATTCAATGAGACGTCTCTTAATGAAAACATGCTGCCAAAATCTACGCAATATATATATATATATATATATAATATATATATATATATATATATATATATATATATATATATATATATATATATATATATATATATGCTGTTTATGTTTTATACGAGGAGGTGAGGATTCTAAACTATTTAATCCTTTCCCACACTGTAACCTGCGTATTTTCAGGCATAAAGTTAGACATTGGCACTGATCATTTAAGCATTCTGTACCATATCCCAAACGACTATTCTGAGAGAAGACAGCGATAATGCTTTCTCTCCAGGAGACAGTGTACTGATGATAAAGACAACTATTCTGATGGTATAGATATTCATATTTTGGATAAAAATTAAGATTAACTTTATATTATCCTTCGGTGGTTTCTCACCACACTCTAAATTGCAACAAAACTAAAATAGTAACCGAAAAACTATACCCTCCCCTGACTGAAACTTTCTATATGAATGCGATGTATGGTGTCAAACCCGTTTAGAATTATCTAAATTTTTAACCTTATAAAATCGATGTCCTCCTTCAGTGGTTAAAAGCTTTGAGAGAGTGAAGGCTATGTGTTTTGGCAAATATCATCTTTCTTCGAACATTGCGAACTAGCGCTACACAATCACAAAGAACTGTATTAGATAACGGAAGTCACATCACTTGAAGACTATCACAACCAGCAACAAATGAAATGGATATAACATGTAACTCTAAGAGAAAATAATGAAGCAATGAAGATGTTTACATTCTATACTACATCAAATAAAGTTTAGGAAAGAAACCTCTATCAATACTAGAAAGATCCATAGCAGCTATTAGGCTTTAGAAAACTGTCATATAGCAAGAAAATGGTAGCTGCCGACACCGAGGTTCGTACGTGACACTCTCGTCTTATGAATATGTTTTCCGTCAGGTGTGTAAATAGTGGTGTCAGGCGACTGACGGCAGTGGACTACAGGTTGGTCGGACTGGAGTCGATGATTAGTTCAAACGAGTGTTGATTACGAGTGGATTACTGTTTGATTACTGGGTGATCGATTACTGAGTTACTACCGGACGTTAAGCACAGACACGCTACTTAAAAGATATTCACTAAATTTATTAATAAGTTTGATTTCACCTTGATTCTTTTGTTTGTGTTATGTATTTATTTGCAGTTTGTAATTAATACTGTTTATTTAACGTTAAAGTACTGATTTGCACTTTATCATAAACGGTCACCCATACGGATCACAAAAAAAAAACATTTCTCTGAAAAATTATTTTAAAAGAATGAGTTTAGAAATTTCATCTGCCAGCTTCACTGCCTACTGGGTCACTGAACGCTGAATGTTTCCTTATTAAGAATCGAATAATATTAGAGTTACCATAACCATTTTCTCGGTTGTAATCGTTTCCCTTGAAGTTTCCTCCAAGAGACTCGATACTATACGCAATATCAAAGTTAACTCATCATCGACACTAAAGAATATGAGATACAGTGAAGTGTAAAATATATGCATTTACAGGAAACGGTTGAGGTAATTTCCTTTCAACAAAGACAATAGCATGCAAATTGACAATGATCATCAAGAATAAAGTTACTATATATACAAGGAATCATGCACTGGCTTACAGCTGTAGATTTAGATATAAGGCTTTTTTTTTAACTTTTACTTATTCCGCAGGTTTAAGCAGTGTCCCAAGGAGATATTTTATAAAACATGCAACCATCTTAGACTTGATGCTGTTTTAAACAACACATTCGTAATCCGGAATCCTGGCTGTCCACTGAGAATACAATTACAATAAATCGTTTCTTTAAACAGACAATCGGAGACTCTCGGCTTTCGCTGTTTCTCAGATAACATATTTCATTATTCCTCAGAATTTTAAAATATATCTTTTGTTGTTTTTTGGCAAAATGTATCAGCTGATATATTTCCATGAGTTTAGTGTAGAATCTACATTTATAGAACGACGATCTCCATTCTAATTGTATATGTTTATTTATTTTATGTAATCCTCTGAATTCATCCGAGTATTAATGTGACTTGAATTTATGAGATATGGAAAATTATTTCACATTGTTCTATGGTATTTAATTCATCACCGTTATTTTAATATATATATATATATATATATATATATATATATATATATATATATATATATATATATATATATATATATATATATATATATATCCAGTCATTTTTAACCGACGGGCCGCGGCATACTAGCATGCCGCATTTTTTCACGGCATATGTTTATATATACCGGGTATAAAAGAAAATTGTCCAAATCGTGTAACGGCATACGATAATTGTCCAGCCCACAAAATGTTTGATAGTTAAAAAAAAAAAAAAACACGAAACTAGTTTTCTATTTTCCAGATTTTCAGTTAAGACTGTTAGCCATCTTGATAACATTTGTCGTAAAACGACTGAAAAAAACCATTTGAGTTATTCAGCTAGAAAGAGAAAATGCTAATATCTTTTTGCGTCAGCCACACAATCTTCTCAACTGAGCATTGGTGACCGGGAAACAGTCGTTCAAGCCTTCAGTAATGGTAGCAGTAAGCATCCTCAATTTCCAACTTCAAAGTCTATTCAAGAACCATCAAGAAAATGGTGAATAAGTTTTAGAAAGAAGGAACAGTTAGGAGTAAAACTTGATGAGGATGTCGCAACTGTAAGCGGCATCAACTTTTAAAATTAGAGCTAAATACATTCTCATTGTTCATTGTTAAATACATTCTTAATGCACTCTTAAAGTAGAGTACAACAGTGATATAAAAATCTCGGAGAATTCCAGGAAGATATCTTTAATCATTTTTAAAATACAACGGTTCAAAGCTGAATCTGAAAATTGTACAATTTTGGTGTTACATCCGACACACACACACACACACACATATATATATATATATATATATATATATATATATATATATATATATATATATATATATATATATATATATATATATATATATATTAAGGGGTCTACGCCTTTTTATACAAGTGGACTCGCCTAGTGTGTACTTGTACTGCTGCCGGTGGATATCCGGGTGTGGGAGAGTAAGAGTGTGAGGTAATCGCTTTGTAGGAGTCACCATTGCGATCACGTAGACTCAGAAGGAAGTTCTACTTCGATACTGAATTTCCCACACTGTATATATATATTATTATTGCTACTAACCGCATTTTTGGATCTACTAACCGTATTACCAATTGTATTATTACCTCAATACATTTATTTGCTATATTTCATTCCTGCGTTTGTCATTCATTTGAGACCAGATTTCACCCCAGAATCCAGAACAATAAATATAATCTAGAATTATTTATTTAAAAAATATAACATAAATATGGTATAAAGTCACTACAAAAATAGCCATTCTCCTTCAACACCCGCGGTGTCTTATCTGATATATATATATATATATATATATATATATATATATATATAAGTTTTCACTTTTCGTTTCATTTCACTTTTGGAAGTGCTATCTGATGATCCGGCGTCCTTTAAAAGTACTCTGGTGAAATAAATTATTATGATGGTACCTTAAAGTTGTCTGTTTATCTTTTGTGTATATATATATATATATATATATATATATATATATATATATATATATATATATATATATATATATATATATATATATATATATATATATATATATATATATATATATATATGTGT
Organism: Acanthosepion lycidas; assembly: GCA_963932145.1. Taxonomy (NCBI): domain Eukaryota; kingdom Metazoa; phylum Mollusca; class Cephalopoda; order Sepiida; family Sepiidae; genus Acanthosepion; species Acanthosepion lycidas. The sequence goes on along the minus strand of OZ010590.1, from coordinate 41,630,734 downwards.
GTGTGTCTGTGTGTGTGTGTGTGTGTGTTTGTGTTAGAGAGAGAGATAGAGTAACAATTGTATAGATTTATAGCGGCCCGGATTGAGGAATTGGAGAGCTGAGTTCGAATTCCAGTCGAATCCATTACATTCACTTACACGCTAATCCCCTCCTTCCACCCACAGCTATGTGTAAATAGCAGGACAGACCGGGTTTTATAGCACTGTATGGCAACTGGTCTACATCGGAAAGAAATGTCAACCTAAAAATCTGCCTCATCATCCATGTATCGAAAGTAACATAACTGAGTTCTTTAACTTTGGTAGATTAAGAAATATAAGAAAGGATGACTCTGATTTCGAAACCATGAAGGACATATCAAGTAAAAAGTTACCTTTTTGTCTCCCAAAACGAATCGTTGCCAATTACAATATACAAAATATTAAAGAAAAGGAGCCAACATAAATCTATGCAAGTTACGTCACAAATGCATATGGCGCTTGAAAAGGAGGTGATGCTTTCAAATCATCATAAAGTTTTGAGATTTCTTGGTTCACACATTTTCGGATTAGAGTTTTATGACAAATTTTCAAAAGATACATTCTTCTACCTTCTTCAAGTGATGTTTTTTTTATCGAGAGGTATTTAAAAGTCAGTATATATTTCCTTTACATTTTTCGTTTCCTCATCTTCTTTTCTCAAATACGAATGTAACGGCGTCTCGTGTTCACGGAAGAATTTTTGAGAAGAACGTCAGTTATTTTCAGAAAATAGCGCTTAACTCTGAGACTGGAAGCTATAATCTGATTTATGAACATCTGAAACTACATTCCATGCGTCACTGAAATGATTTTCTTTTTTAAATGATAATTTAAATTCAAAATTGGGATGAACTTTTTGACTCCAAGGCGTATTGTCGTCGAGTGAAAAACAAAAGGGAAAATTACATTTTAAAAATGTTTTTGTTCTCTTATTTTGTAAAATCGTTCTCCATTTTGTAAATTCGTTTGAACAAAGATATAACACCACTGAAACTGACAATGAACATTAAAAAAATATTTCTGTTTCTCCAGGAAATCATGCACTGACATACTGCTTTCATGTCTTCTCAATTTTTTAATTATTTGTGCCTCTTGGTCTTGATTTTTGTCAGTTTTTTTTTTAACTATACTGAATTGCTCCAGAGATTTAAACAGTGTCCCAAGGAGATGTTTTATAAAACATTCCACAGTATTAGTTTTCATATCATTGTCAACAATGCATTGTCAGTTCACTTCGAAATGCACGCTAAATGTCGTGAGTATAATTCAACTAAATCTGTTTTAAAAAATGCTCTTTTTTTCAAGGTTTTGAGATAAAATATTTACATTTTCCTCAGAATATGATAACTTCGAATAAATGTTTAGATGATTTTTCTAATTCCAAATGTTGTCTTCGATTAACAAAACGAAAGAGTAGGTCAGAATTTCTCAACAGAGGTGAAATTCAGTCCCAGGGGTGACGTTAGGAATTTCAGGGGTGCATTGTGACTACAGTATGTTTAGGGTGGCGAAGAGTGCAATTATAGAATTTGGTCTATCTGACCTGTCAGGCGATGTGGAGGACTTTCTGAAAAATGGTGAAAGCGTTGAATGGAGCATGCAACATTGATAACCCTTGGACTAGGTTTTTAAAATGCTGTTTCTGTTAAGTTACTTTTGAAAATAGCCATTATACTTTCTTTAAATGTGCTGTGTACGCCAAAACTATATCCTGTTAAAATATGGATCGTCAAAAGCACTGGGAAATAGAGCCGTTTTTTTTTTATTAAGTATAACAACGCATAAAAGATAGTTTTCTTATTCTGCCATTCAAGACTGAATTATATGGAAGGCTACAGTGGACAGTAATGGCTTTCTATCACTGACAGTCGTGAAGAGGAATTATGGGAAGCTGTGCGTATAAATATGACCTTCCCTTCCACTTGTGGTGGGAGATTTATGAGCAGGCTTCTCTTACTGACTTCCGTATTTGTAATTTGTTTTCTTTAATTTTATTCCAGCCGCCAGAACTCTACACGTCTAATCCTGCTTAACAAAATAAAAGTAAGAAATATCACTGCAAAAAAAAAGAAAAAAAAAAAGATAGGGGAATCTTGAATGTGGAAAAACAGAGGAGTCTACGTCATTTATTCCCGTGCAGATATGCTCCAATATTTATGGTCAAGTCACAGCAGTTTTACCACCCTCAGTCTCCTTATCAAAATAATAATAAAGAAAAGCATTTAAAAATTGATCAATAGACACACACGCGCGCACACACACACACACACACACACACACATATATATATATATATATATATATATATATATATATATATATATATATATATATATATACGTTTGTATACATGTGTGTTTACATTCCCAAGTTTTTAACTTCCAAAGTCAAACACACTGAACATACGCTAAAATTCTTAAGGCATCCAATCTGTATAAGATAACGTTCGGAATCTATTACATTAAAAGTAAACGGTGAGGATGAATTTTCTGGCGTCTGTCTACAGAAATTCAAGATAATGGTATGTCGCCGCTCAGGGCGATTAGTGGTTGGCAAATACGGCGAATAAACGGCAGGGATACTGGCGCATTTTTTTTTTATTTAACCCCCAGTGCTACACTGGTAGGTTGGGACCTATATTTGGTTACAGGTACATGGGTCATTCGTGTGCATGTTGTTGAACGACAAATTGTCCAGTATCTCTGAACAATGTCATGCTAGCGTTGGATGATCTTCCGAAATTACCATGCTGATGCTCTATGTGGAGTTACTGCTAAAGGATTAGAGGTCAAATGGACGACGCATCTTATCTTTGGCTATGAAATACCCGAAGATCGAACTATAGCATCATCGTACTGCGCCGGTTAACGGAATCACGACAGAGAAATCAAAATAAACTACCTTTTGATAATGTTTGGAACATGCAATCTGCGCTGTTCTCACTGTAGTCTCGCCGAAGATCGAACTATAGCATCGCCGTACTGCGCCGGTTTACGGAATCACGACAGAGAAACCGAAATAAACTACCTTTTTATAATGTTTGGAACATGCTATCTGCGCTGTTCTCACTGTAGTCTTGCAGAAGACGTCATCTTCGTGTAGTCGCTAAACATGTGGCAATGTCTTAAGTTCACAGAGGTGGTTCATCAAATGCGCCCCCCACCCCATGTAGTATCTCCTCCTGTGGTAGATTAATCAAGATAAGGGATAATTTGAATAACAGGTGAAAAATAACTTCTACCTATATTTTATTAGTGTTTATTATCTTTGTATTTCTTCAGTATTGGTGTATGGATGTTTGGTATAAGGCGTTCTTTGAACATGGATCTACGTAAAAAGCATGTTTCCTATTTTAAGCAATGTTCGTTCGTTAGAAATTAGTATGAATATTCAATACTCTGATAATCAGTATAAGTTGAATCAATGCAAATAGAATTAAAACCCATTATATATTATGGTCCCCACAGATCAACTCTTCTTTGATTAAATTTCCTGGTGAGCATTAAAATTGATTCATACATCTCGCCTTTCCTAGCAGAGAAATTTCCCTACACATATAATTACTAAATTTTATTTAATTTACCAAATAGAAGTTTTGTTTATTTTTTTAAATTTTAAACGAGATGAATTCCTGATGAAATGGAATAACCAGTCATTCCCTATGAATGATTAAACGATAGGTAGTAAGTACCTATAATGTCACCTGTCTACGAAAGACTTGAGGAAGAATGAGAGCGAGGAGTCGCAAACACGTCCGACCTTCCAATTAGTGGCACTGACTACTATTAGGTTGGTGCAAAAATAATGTCGTTTTCTCGCATAGTAACATATGTGAGAAAACGGCATTATTTTTGCACCAACCTAATAGATTGACCTGTGTGTATAACTGAACCGTTTTTTTAAATTGTATTAAACCTTTCTTCTATTATCCAACTGGTGTTAAGTACTTATTCTCTTAGCACAGAACATAACAATTCCAATTTTTGATTAATAGAAAATGATGCAATATAAAATTAAATTGAAAGTGAAAGTTAATTGCTTGATTACCTAGATCGAAAATTACTTTCAGTCTAGTATCAAATCATTACCGTTTAGCTGGTAAGGTTCTAATGAAACCACAACCAACAGTTTATTCTTAGTATGCCAGGCAAGTTATAATGAATATTGAAATTTACTATAAATTAATACAATTATGGCACAAGGTCGAAAAGGGGGGATGGGTTGACGTTGGTCTTTACTAACTATCTTATACCTAGCTAATCGGATTCACGGCCCATTCACTCGTTACAATTTTCTCATTCACAATGAAAACTTATCCGTCGCCAATCAATCCTCTATACACCATAATACCACATCCTCACAGTGTGTGTGAGTGTGGGAGGGGGCTTTAAAAAAAACAAAAAACATCCCAATGGGATAATAAATATATAAAGTTATAATGAATTTGAAATGAAGGTCAGTATTTTTTTGCACACAAAATTAAAAATGCCACTGAGACTCGAATAGTGGTTTAAATTGTTTGTCAATTTGCTAGTTTGTTCTTTTAACTGTTATCGTTTATTCTAAATTTTCACGAGGTCTGGAGCTCTTGGCGTCATCAAATGTGGGATTTGAATATTTAAGAAAACTAAGCACATCGATGCTTCATTTATAATACAAACATATCTGAGTTGAGCGTATTTTGAAATATTTGTATACTGATGTCATAATGTATCTGTTTTGATAGGCCAAAGAGAGATTATGCGTGATTTTAAAAGACTCAGAAAAAAGTGCTCGCCTCATCAAATATGCTGAGATCAGCCATTATGAAACGAAGGAGAATATATCATGAATAATACTACTTTTCGAATCAGCAAATGATAAATTTTCAAGACAGTATATTTGGTGGCATATAAGGACGTTCAAGTGAATGCTTCAAGCACAAAAGGAGAGTATTATTTGAAATGTTGCCAATGTCTAGGATGGAAGCAAAAAGAAATTTACACCCAACTTCTAAATAACTTTAATGATATATCATGTGATATTAGACATTATCAGTACTTATTACATTCAGGATTTGCTTCCTATGCCAATGCAGAACAAACAGAAAGCTGATGGGAAAACATAGGTTATTTTTTTATCACATTTGTTTCATAAGTTATGCTTTTTGCGTCTCTGTAATGGCCTTTTCAGTTTTAAAAGACTCATTGTTGGCTATTACGTATATAACTCGATTATCGCCAATGAGCACGTGTCGATGACATGTATGGAGAGAACAACGAATAAAAAGAAATAATGAAAACAATGACGACAACACTAATCACATTACATGCAATTACTTTAAAGTAAGGATTATAGAACTTCTTAACGTAAAGATCTCATTTTCTGGTTCTAATTAAATTATAGAGATAAACAATAGCTCAATTATCTAAAGATTCAAACATACAAAAATACACGTTATACAAGCTCAATTAAGTGGTATATATATATATATATATATATATATATATATATATATATATATATATATATATATAAATATATATATATTTATTTATTTAAACAATTTATAACATAAACATGTTATAAAATCTCTACAAAAATAGCCATTTTGTTTCAACACTCTCGGTGTCTTATCAAGTGATAATGTTGAATGCAAAACAAATGGTTTTAAAAGCTTCAAATTAGTTAACGATCCTTCACAAGGGGAAAAACTTTGTTCCAAGAGCTAGAATGACCAATCAAAATAAAAGTATACGAAAATTCAAAAAGCATGATAACGAAGTCACGTTATAATAGCTATTCAGATCGTTAAAATACGGGTAATATTAAAAAAAAAAGAATTTATTCTAAACAATAATTATTAAATTATATGATAGAATTTGATATTAAAATTAAAAACTGCCAATTTTAAAATCCAAATTTAATCACTATTAAGTTTACAATTATAAAATTACCGAGAAGAAAAGGAGAAATACATATGTTATTCAATTTATTTATACGTTAGAATAGACGTTACTCCATCCGGTCCTCTGACAATATATATGTATACATTTTAATCCCAAGTGTGCGAATGGGGACGTAAACTCACGTGTAAAACAACACAAACACAATCAGATTATAATACATAAGCATCCAGACATATTTAGATATATATATATATACACACAAAAAAGTGACGAGACAAGGAACATCTCCACGGCCCATTATGAAAAAAAAAGGGGGGGGAAGACATACATACATTCATACACAACTAAAAGTGAATGCACTTTCCATACACATAGATGCCGATAAATGCATGTACACACATCCACCGACATTGAACTAGACAATCAGATACCACAACCAATAAATATTTAAGACTGAAAGTAGTGATTTTATAACATGTTTATTATAAATTGTTTAAATAAATAATTATATCTGCTCTACTTTGTATTGAACACTCTTTTAAGAATAGTAATTGTTGGTTATTGGAATTCATTCCGTATACACCAATTATATACTTGGTATATATATATATATATATATATATATATATATATATATATATAATAAATTAATTGATTTAAAATATGGTTTAAATAATTTCAGTAATTCTATTACATTTATTTGTTTTAAAAAGATATATAGTCTGTTAGTGATTAAGACTAAAAATATTTTAAAATCGTAGTTCAATATAACTTATTCTTATCCAAATACCTCTTTTAGAAAGAATCTTTGTATACAAGTAAGAATGTAACGGAAAAAAATGCGTGAAAACTTTTTGTCGTTGACAAAATAAAACAAAACAGACGACATGGGTTGAACGGATGTCAAAACTCATTGAAAATTGCATCCTCACCCTTCCAGGATTTAACTTCTTTTTCGAACGTAACTCATAATTGATACAAATGTCTAAATGATTGGATTTCTATGTATCCTTGGAAACAAAATATTATGAATTGTATGTGCGTTTAAAACTCAGTAAATTTAAGAAATAAGTTATTCCAAAATTCGCTTTAAGATGAAACAGCACTAATGCTTTTAATTTAATTATACAATTAAATTTGAAGTTTTTAGCTTCGGATTTTGAAACATGGTAATTCCTGTGTAGCGAACGAGCCATATTTTAAATGAATTCATTTATAACATTTTATGCTCTGTAAAGTTTCACTGGGCGCTGTTTTGTAAAAATAAAAATATCATTAAGAACACCGGATTATATATATTATCTTCTTTCTTTTTACAATAATATATATATATATATATATATATATATATATATATATATATATATATATATATATAGTCAAAAGTAGAGAGCCAAACCAACCTACCAAAATTCGACTAAGCTTTCCGTGACGATTCGCTTAGGTGAAACCTTGGTAGGTTTGTCTGGCTCTCTGCTTTTTACTAGGTCTGCTCTACTTACTGTATTGAGCACTTTTTTTTTTAGTTACTTGATTACTCGTATCGGTTTTTTTTTTGGGGGGGGCTTTGGACTTGTATGCTGTACGATTATTTTCGACAGACGTTCATGTTCCTAGCTCTTTCTTTTTTAAAAACTTTTTTCCTTCGAAATTGATTTGATCATTAACAAATCAAGAAACCGAAGGTATTCCGAGACGAGTGTAGTTACCTATATATATATATATGTGTGTGTGTGTGTGTGTGTATGTATAGGCTGTTTCGCTGTATCACAGATCATTAGTGCGACTAGCCAGCCTATTGCCAATTCAAGTCAAGATCGAAAACTCGATCGATTTGGCATAAATCATAGACTCTACACCTAAGCTATCGGAACACGGTAGAGAATGAGAATCTTTTAAGGCATTATATACGTGATGTATATAATAACGTCAAATCAGTAGCCAGAGCTCTCAATTTATACGATGAGCTATGTGTTAAGCTGGAGCAACTGCGGTTAAAAATTACATTTCTCCATAGTGCTCACTCGGCGAACGAGAATGTGTGTATGTGTGTAAAAAGACAATATGAACAAATACAAAATAATAAAAAAATACCAACGCGTTTTGTCCCATGATAGATTTTATTAGGTAAAATATAAGTACTGTATTTTTCAACACATATTTAGAAATAGAAGTTAGATTATTGCCAGACGTTGTACTGGTTACCGTTTGCATCGAAATATAGCTAAATGTTTCATTCCATTTATATCTAGAAGGTAAACATACTTTAATGACAAGCTTTGAATTCTTATTTTGTTGTTTTCTGTATCTATATGATTAAATTAGCCTTTGCCATTAAACATTTTATCGCTTTCTATATTAAATTAATTATTTGTATCCTAACTGATTTTAATTTACCGCTATGTAAAGTGGTAGATTAAAACAATTTTGAGAAAAAATTAAGAACATTTATTCTAGCGCTTTATTGCATTTGAAATAGATTTCCGCCGTAATTTCATTCTTTGTTTATCATGAAATCTTCAGAATATAAGCCGAACTTACAATCAGAGATATAACAATGCAGTACATTGAGCAGATTTCTATACATACATACACACAAAGATACATATATATGGTCGACTCTCCCGTCGTATTCGATGTAATAGGGTCATGCAGCTCAGTTCCTACGAACCGACAGCCCAGACACCAGCACATATAATTTGATTATAGTGGTGAAGAACCAACCACACTTTTTGAAGGGTCAAATACAGAGACCTGGTGCACTAATTACCACAAGGTCCCCGAACGACACTCCGTGGGTTTTGAATTCAGAGTTGTCCCCATATGCATGTTGCCATCCAGGGCTATAGAACCCAGTCAGCTATTTGTCCATATCTGTAGGGAGAAAAAGAGAATTAATACCTTTCCCAAGGGAATTAGCACGTAAGTGAATGTAATGGATTCGTCTGGAATTCAATCATGGCTCACCGATTCCTCAATCAAAGCCTCTATCCACTACTCCACCGTGCTCACACACACACACACACACACACACACACACAGACACACACACATATATATATATATATATACAAAAGAAAAACAGACCACTTTAAGGTACCATTACAATAATTTATTTCACCAGAGTCCTTTGAAAGGACGCCGGATGCATTTAGGCAGCAAATTCTCTTTACGTACGTCTGACTGAATAAATTACAGACATTATGTCTGCTAATTTTTAATAAAATCAATTCATACTTACGAATAACTTTCCCAATATTGATGTTAAAGCATGAGAAAAATGTGCTATAGACGTTTAAATTTATTTTATTTTAATTTCCCAAGTACTTTCGATCTTCTTCCAAGACCGTCTTCAGGGGTGCAAATAGTAAAAGGCTATATGTTGTTCATTAATACAATGTGCGTTGTTATTCATAACCGTAATTCTTTCATTATGCTTTTAAATACAGGAGGGTTGACAATGTGTCGACCGTTCATTAGAACGTGAAAAATTATCCATTAACGAACATTTTTAATTCCATAATGGATAATTTTTTCACGTTCTAATAAAAACTTGGCACATCGTCAAACGTATTGAATTTAAAAGCATAATGAAAAATGTAAATTATTCAATCAGACAATATATATATATATATATATATATATATATATATATATATATGTATGTATGTATGTATGTATACATATATATCGGTCGATTTGATAGGAAGGTGATTTCTTGATGTTATCGGTCTGAAGAAGCGATTTCAGCGTGCGGTAACTTTGTAAAAGTTTCTGAAACTATACCATAGGCAAAGTGGGCAGACCGAACCATTTGGGCTGCCGATGTCTGTGCAAGCACGACGTAAAAATTGATCGTGACCGACGGTTTGAGCGTTGATTGTTGATCACGCTAGATAACATACTCTCTCCCAGAACCTGTAACTAAGATCTACTCGGCATAGATGCATTATAAACTACGGAGGGGATGTTGAACAAACTCAAATGTTTTTGAGCGGGCATCTGCAATAGGGATTGGATAGCTGCCCTAATAGACGGGGACCTTTAAATACTAGTGGACAGTTATTTTATATATATATATATATATATATATATATATATATATATATATATATATACACAATACAGTTCAAATGTTTGAAGCTATCCCCAGAATTGCTGTCGTAAGATTTTTGAATCAAGCACGGGCAACGCCGGGCCATGCTGCTAGTCTTGAAATAATTAGATTTGACGTGTAAATGAAATATATATATATATATATATATATATATATATATATATATATATATATATATATATATATATATATGGGAATTAGCGGCGTCTCACCTAGTATTGTTCGAAGGCGTTGCTCTTGTTGTATCTGTGATTTAGAAAGTCTTTACTACAAACGTGCATTATATATATATATATATATATATATATATATATATATATATATATATATATATATATGAATGTATGTATTAAAGAAAAACAGACCACTTTACGGTTCAATTATAATAATTTATTTCACCAGAGTCCTATTAAAGGACGCTGGATCATCAGATAACACTTCTAAAGAATGAAATGAAAGGTGAAATGAAAATTCACACTTTTGACGGGTAGTATTAAGTTTATGTATTTTAACTTAGAGCGTAGCGAGGAGTGGTGTGAGAGATATGGTCGAGTTTAAAGAGGGTTTATTTTAATATTTCTTACAATCATCCTTAGTATTGGGGGAGGAGGGACAAGACGTTGATCTATTAAATCAGTTAATTTAACGAACTCATATATTGAAATGAGAGGGGAGAAGAGAGAAAAAGAAAAAGAAAAAAAGAAAGAAGGGGGAAGTAAAGAGAAAGAAACTGTAATTTGGTTTACGTAGGAAGAAGAGGGATGGTATATTTTTAGCAATTTATGTAAAAAATAGATTGTAATGTTTGATAGTAATTTAAATGTTAAAAAAATCCACGAAGAATTTAATTTAATGCTTGCTTGCAATTTAAATATTTAATTCCTTTACAAATAATTTAGGGATTTAATATAAATTAAATACTGTATTGATTTACACATTCACAGAGAACACATAAAAAATATAACAGTTTACTGATAGTAAAGATTTTGTTTTTTTCCTTATATATATATATCCCACATATACAATTATGTATATTTTACAGATACATACGTTCATTTACATGTGCAACTACACACATAGGCACGCACACATGTATCGAAATACACAGGTACCTATACATGTTCATATATAAATACTTAAACATACATTTACAAATAATTACACATATTTATATTTATATCTATTTAAATTTTTCACAGTTATTATTTAATGTTAGGTGATGACTTAAGTGTTTAAATATCAAAACAAATATATGTAATTTTAATATATTATTATCAATATTGATAGTTAAAGATTTATATATTTAAATTTAAATTAAATTGTCAATTTAAAATTAAATTATCTCCAGATGATAAAAAAATTCAATCTCAAAATTCTAATTAGAGAATATTAAAAGGGAAAGTAAGATTAAACATTAATAAAAATAAGATTAAACATTAATAAAATAACTTTATGTCCTTCCATGAGAATACTTTCTATCTATCTATCTATCTATCTATCTATCTATCTATCTATCTATCTATCTCTCTCTCTCTATATATATATATATATATATATAAACTGATCTATGCCCATAAACACCTATACATGCATATGTATTTCTATTACTATATTTTACATATATTCACACATATTACAAAGACGAACTCACAAATACTTACATTTTTATATATATATATATATATACATATACATATACAGACCACATGCAACCTTATATACATGACCCCGTATATATATATATATATATATATATATATATATATATATATATATATATATATATATATATATATTAAGCGTTTCACCCCAAGCAAGGCGGGAAGCCACTAGGACGCATGGGGTTTCAGAAGATTTGGAGCAAGATCAGTTAGGAGTGATAGAGGAAAGGATGAGGAGAAGGATAGTGGATAGATCAAGGCAACTGGAGATGTCGAGTGACATTACATTTGAATAGTTGAAGATCATAGCTCTAAGGGAAACTGGAATAGGGAAGTGAGTCCCACAGGGGAGAGGTGCGAAAACGATGCTATTGGAGTAGAAGAGACGGCTACATTTAATAGTTTCGACAGTGAAAGAGTGAGAGTAGGATGCCAGCCTCGTACAGCGGTTGCATTCATGAAGCCTGGGGAGCAGTGAATGCAGCTCCACGCAGCAATTTCCATGAAAGTATTTGTTAAAAAGACGCGCGTCTGTGAGAGAGCGACTGTAGACGAGATGCCAAAACAGGGCCAGTTATATTGCATATCCGCCTCTGGAGCTTATAAAAACCCCGATGCAAACAGAAGTGGCTCCAGACAATATATGGCAGCAATACTCCATGCAAGGCTGAATTGTTGATTTGTAGATCTGGAGGATCGATTCCGGGGAGAAAAATTTCCTGGCGCGGCACAGGGAGCCAACTTTCCTTGCGGTGGACGAAGCAATTGACTCAATGTATTTGTTCCATCTCAGGTCAGCAGTCAACGTGAGACCGCGCAGTAGCAGAGAGGTGCTCTCGAGAAATTGAGCGTCAGGCATTATAATGGAGGGCAGGGAAGGATATCTGTGGTGATTAATAGTGAGCAGTTTTGTTTGTGAGTCATTAAAGTTGACCAGCCAATTCCTGCCCCAGTTCACAACCGATTGGAGGTCCTTTTCAGGATGCACGGCCAGGTTAGATTTGTCAGCGACACTAGATTTGTTTTTGAAGCAGGAGTAAATTGTAGTGTCATCCGCGTAGATGCCAACTTGGGAATTTATGGCGTCAGGAAGGTGATTTATATAGATAAGAATTAGAGTGGGGCCTCGGATGGAGCCTTGAGGAACACCTGCGTTCGTGCAATAGGAACTGGAGGATAATCCGTTGAGAACGACCTTCAATTCACGTTTTGACAGGAATGATTGTATTAGGTCAAACAATCGACCCGTAATGCCATAACCCTGGAGGTTGCGAAGAAGGCCAGCCTATCAAACGCTTTGGAGTTATCTATGGCCACGGCACGAGCTTCCCCGTTATTTTGAAGAGCTTGGTAGACAGTTTCAGTGATGACCGTAAGCACATCAGCTGTAGATCGAGCAAAGCGGAAGGCATATTGCTTGTCTGAGAGCAGATCATGAGATGTAAGGAGGTTAACCACTTCGGTATTAATTAAGGCTTCGAAGACTTTGCCGAAAAGGAGACTGATAATACGGTAATTAGAAGGGTCAGAGGAGTCGCCAGAGTTCTTGAAGACAGAAACAATCGAAGATGTCTTATAAAGATATCTACCTAAACTTACGAATACACCACACACACACGTACACACACACATACGCACATCCACACACACACATATATATATATATTTTATATATGCGCCTACAATAGATATATACATATATGTGCATATATACACACCTATACAAATGCACAGACATATGTACACAAAATCACATATTAATTCCCAAGTCCATCTACTCATTTGTATACATACAATTATGTATCCGCATCCATGTGTGCATATTATCATTTCCAAAACTAAAAATAACATAATATTTTCCTTTCTATATAGTTATTTCTAAATATATTTAGTTAGATTGAGGTGGTTTTTATGTCTACATTTAAAAATTAACTTATTATGTTGGTTCAGTAATATGTCCGGATCTTTACGCTTTATCATTAGGATCTTCTCTTTTATACACAAGTCACATCGGTCTCTGAAATTTATTGGAGTTCTAGCCCTCAATACGATTTTTCATTTTACTTGTGGGGTTAAGTTGCTCTCCAACAAATCCCATTGTTTAGACAGTAATGTTGAGTGTTCTTAGATTTATTTGTGAAGGACTGGCGACGTTTATAAAAGCGTTGCTTCCAATTTCCCGCCGATATTCCTATATATATCTATCTTTTTCTGTTTAATATCTGCCCTGGGAAAAATTGTAGATTCGTATATCACGTTTTCTGCCATGCATATTCCTTCTACTGGACAAACGAATCCTGTCCTGAAATTACAAGTAGATGTTTTCTTTTCGTTTGCATTTATATCCTTTTGTAGTTGATTATTATGAAATCCATTTAAAATTCTGCTATTGTGAGATCTAATAAATTTTTAACATTGCTCATGCAAGAATAACTAATTTTTAAATTCATTTTGTTGAACATCTTTTTCAATAGTTCATTTTTGCTAAAAAATGTTTCTCTATTAGTTTTAGGGAGTATTTCCCTATATTAATATTCGAAAGTCTACAGAAAGGCGGGTTAAACCATATAATCTTCCGTTATAGAGAGAGTGAAAGGGGGCGGGAATCTTTAGCTAAGTTTCCTTGGATATCTCTCCCAGATAACAACAGTATCTACACGACATATTTTCTGTAATTTTACGAGATACCTTTCTAGCAAGCACATTAGAAATTATGGACATATGTATAGGTAGATTTTTTTTTTGCAGTTGTTGCCGAACGTTATCAAGTGTTATTCCTTAATTTTAGTTTTATCTGCTTAAAAACCAACCACTTATTGTTCTCTCTAAATAGTTATTTTTTATAAATATTATAACTGTCAAGTTTATAGATATGCAGGAAGATGATGCCAAACTTACCTCCGCATGAAAGGAAGTAAATCCATTTATTTATTAAACCTTAGTTAATCTATAAAATAGCGAAAGGCGAGGTATACTGTAGATGTGGGATGATAAAATCGGCATAATTTTTTTTACATAAAACAACAGTTCATATTACAACGTTTTATTTAAGGACTTCTTACGAGATATAAATTCCACCTTTTTAACGACGCAAAACTATGCCACTTAATATTTTCAAGTCATTTTCCCATATTTTGCTGTTTAAATTATTTTTGTAGACATCAATGTGTCACCGTAAGCATACGATGCTTGCCTGTTACCGGTGACTTATTTATTAATTGTTTGTCGACATCGAAATTGGTGTCTAGAATTTCATTTGGTCTGTGATTTAAAAGACACCAAGATTTCTTCACAAATAGATTCTGAGTTTGGCACAGAATCTAGCAATGGGCATTGAAAGCAATTACGCTGGCAAATGCTTCCACGAGATTAAGTAGCTGAAAATCGGGCTATAGAATTCGCACAAAGTGAGTCTTCATTTTGAGGAACTGAAAGAGAAAATCGCTAAAAAAAAACATCTAAAAATACCATTCTTGCACGAACCAGTTCGTTTACGAGGTTAATATTCACTGATGTATATTTAAACACATTAATGATGGACGTATACATTTTTTCACAGGTTAAAGGAATTACATTTTTAATACTTTTTTTGTGTGTGAATATTTGTTTATTGCTTGAATGATTGATTCGTTTTGTACGGCTAATCAATCCATTGCATGTTACTCAAAATCAGAATTTTTTTTTTTTGTGGGGGGAGGTAATAATGGTTTGGGACTAAAAGCCATGCTAATTAACCCACAGTTACAGGGGGAAATATGTGAATTCATACTTTTGCCTTAAGTGAATATAACGAAATCAAATCGAACTGGAACTCAGCTCTCTCATTAACACACCCGAACCATTAGCCATTACACCAGCCACACATCCAAGCTCTCAGCACCTGGTATTCCCAAACGGTCAACCACCTAGTCTCTGTTCAGGCTCAACATTGCTTATCTTCGCTGATTGTACGGGAACCAGTGCTTGAATGTAATGTCGCCGTAACCCTTGTGAATATTACACGCGCTTTAGAAACCAACTAACCTCAGCTGTCAATATATAGCCAAGATAAACACGTGCATTAATTTATAATTTATAAATTATGATGAACATGTCAAATAGTCGGCCAAAGCTGGAATAAGCGTTTTGAGGGTCTTCACGGTGTAGTTATGGATAGCGGCTCTGACTGAGGAATCGAAGAGCGGGGTTCGAATTCCAGACAGAACAGTCACTTGGGAGAAGTGTGAATCTTCTTCTTCTCCCCCAGCTATGGGTAACTAGCAGAACAGACAGGGTTCTGTAGACTTGGATGACAACTGGTCTACCGCAGAAAGAAATAGCAACTACTGCGGGAAAAAAAATCTTCCTCGTCAGTCATGTATCTTTCGATGCATGACCGCCTAAACGTGTAAGACGCATGGCACATAGTTGGATATCATTGTACCATGCATCATAATATATAATTTATGTTGAACATGAAGTATATTCGAAGATCATGAATTATTCTCTTATCGTAATACAGAGTAAGGCTGAGTAGGTGTTGTCTAATATTCAAAACTGTGCAAAAATTCATCGGGAGACCACAGTAATATCTTGACAAATTTACTTTAATTTGTTAGTCTGTAGAGGAAATAGGTGGCGACATTAATTACCGTTGCTGTAACAGATATATATGTTAGGCAACTACTCAAAATGGCATCCTGTTGAAAGGCTAAAATTAAAGTGAGATATATATTTTAAGCAATAAAAAAATATCCATCAACTTTTGAATTTCATCGTGGGGAATTGAACATAGAAAAGTTGGCGCTCGAGGTAGATTCTCTCAACACGGCAAGTTGCTAATAGGCCAAAACATTTACATAAAACACAAATCATCATCTTACACAGCCGCGTCAAAACGAAACCGTAAAAATGGTTGTCATGCATGACACCAAACTCATTCGGAATTATCCAAACAATCATCTGGCTCCTTAGATCGATGGTTAAACATAAGTTCTAGGTAAGAAAGTCTGTATGTCTGAGTTTAGAGATTAGTTTTTGAAATCTTTAGGACTGACGTTACAGACTCTCAAAAGTCTCTATCAAATAAAAAAATCTTATCACTTGAAGATATTCAATAGCATAAACTACTGAAATAGACATTTAACTCAAAGAAAATAATACAAAAATATTTAGATGCTGGCTATTTTAAACAAAATTTACCAATTAACCCAGCATAAATACTGAGTATCGTGATCAAATTTAGCGTGGTCGAGAAAACTTATATTATTTAACAGAAAGATTTTATAAATTTCAACCGACAGTAACACTGGCTACTGGATCAATGAATACCGGATGTGTCCTTATAAGATAGCGGCTAGTATTAGCATTACCATCAGAGTCACACAAATGTATATTTGTACGAGAAAAAAAAACGAACCTGAAAAATACTGAATCTTTCTGATTGATTCCTTGTGTCATGCGTTGGATTTGGGTTCAATTACGTATGATTTGGAGTTTTGCTTGACGAAATTGTTAATCATTTCGATTCAAATAAGGTGCAAGAGAATGAGAAGATTTTAGAAGGATCTAGAAGCCAAATCATAAACAAGAAACAAGCGATAAAACTCGACACATGTTGAAAAGACAAAGTGTGAACCAAGTGATAGGCTAACATGTCTACTACTAATGAAGATAAAAATAAATAGTATATAAAATTTCCCAGTTTAGACGTTTGAGACGTTATAGATTTGAAGTGGACTTTAGAAGGAATCAGAAGCCCATTCCTAAAAGGGGAACAAAAGATAAATCTCTATTTACTATTCAAATGACAGGAGAAGAGTCTGAACTGGACGATAGGCGAACCTATCAACACCTGTTATATTATCATATTGACTACTCATACTAGGCACCATTGAGAAGTATCCCAAATGAAATAAAAGCGATTATAAAAGAAGAAAACTGAATTGGCAAGCATTTAACAACGTTAGATTTCTTTCTTGTCACATGATTCCAGTCGACGGGAAAAACTAAACATTCAATCTGGTGACAACAGTTAAGCAGAAATAAATCAGAACCGTCCAGACTAAAGCATACATTTCTATTCTTTAATTTTATTGTTTCATTTTGTATGAAAAGGAAGAAAGGATTACTCGATTATCTTGTGAGTCTTTCGTGAATTTACCAAAACGCATGAGTGATCTTTGCACGAATAACGTGACAAAATTCCACCTGACAAAAGATATGTCCCTGTTGATTTTAACATCAATACAGTCGGTACTAGAATGTTGTTCTTCAACTGCTAATCAACAATTTCTCTTGCGATTTCTGAGCTTAAGGTAAATAAGTTTCAGAAGAATGATGATATATTATATCAAGATGACGCTTTGATCATTCGTTAAGGAGTTTCTACCCGGGAAACTTGGACATCAGGTAAAGAGGACTTTCAAAGATTTCCTGTGTTCCGAAACAACCAATTCAGCACAATTTCAATGAAAGAAAGAAATTAATGACTGTCATTAAGAAAAGCAAATCACGAGGATTTAGATAATTACACTGATTCGAAAAAGGATACCAAAATGTTTTAACCATGTCATCAGAAGTTGAAAACGTTGTGTGTAAATCCTCACAGAGACTATGTCTCTAGGTAAAGACCATTTGGTTCGCCATTTAAGAAATGGAAAGACTAAATCAGGGAGGACACAAGAATGTTAATTCTGAGATTTTAAAGAATCGTCTTGGAAAGGAACAAATATTCACAATATAAAAACTTTTATTAGCGCACACATCAAATAAGACAACGGTTATGAACACGAATTTAGCTGTGGAGCTAATTAATTTTGTATGTAAAGATTACTTTCCGCCAAAAGACATTCTGACGCCATCGCTCACCCCAACGTAGAAACGCAAATGTACCCGGCCGCCCACGTTATAATGTAAAAAGCCATACTCTTCAGATCAGGCGACTTAATTGCGTCTATACAAGGTCCACTTCCGATGTTCGGCTAAGAAATCATTTCCGTGAATGTAGTCATTATAATTGGAAACATTAAGGTTTACTAGGTATGAAGTAACATACACACATGCACACACACACAGAGGCACGTACACACACACACACACACATATATATATATATATATATATATATATATATATATATATATATATATATGTATGTTAAGAAATATATATAATATCTTACATTAATAGCACAACTCCGAGATGCATGTCGAAGCAATTTTCAAATGCTGTAATTACGTTCTGATATTTCTAGCATGGAACTCGGAGTTGTCTTATTAATGTAAGATAGTATGTATATTTATTTACGTACATATATATATATATATATATATATATATATATATATATATATATATATATATGAAATAGGTCCGTACCGTAACACTGAACACTGTATTTTCTCACACAATTAAGTATTTATATGTCTGCAAACGATTGCTTGTTTGCATACCTAACTATATATACACAATCGGCTATATATATATATATATATATATATATATATATATATATATATATATATACTTTATTATAAATTAATATTTTTAAAATATGTTTTTCCCTACACTTTAATAACCATGTTTCAAAAATGGAAGCTAAAAGCTTCGAATTTAATTTTGTAATTAAATTAAAAACATTTGTTCTATTTCATCCTCAAGCGAATAACTTATTTTTTTAAATTTACTAAGTTTAAAGGCACACAGAATTCATAGCGTCCTGGGTATGACGGTAAACTACATCCGCGTCCTGTGTATGGCGATAAACTGCATCCAACAGCAAGGTCTCAGATAATGTTTTCAGAAAATAAATGTTGCCAGCTCTAAGTTTTTGAAACAATAATGTTGCCAGCTATACATTTTTCATTCCATACAAAATAGACATTTAAAATTCATATAAACTGGATTTGGCATTAAATAACCCACAGTGGTTGATATGCCATAAAATCCAAACAAACAAACAAACAAACAGAATTCATAATTCACTGTTTTCTAGGATACAGAGAGTTTCAATCATTCAGACAATGAGTGGTAGCGTGTTCATTTTTATTAACTTATGAAACTTGGTTAAAGAGAGTTGACAAATCCGGCTTGCCAGGCAGATTTAAAGCTTGGATTTATCAGCATGCCATTCTTCCTAAAATCTTATGGCCATTGTCTATTTATGAATTTACGTCTTCTCATATAGAACAATTAGAAAAAAGAATTAGCACTCGACTACGAAGATGGTTAGGGCTACCGAAAAGTTTGACCAGTGCTGCTCTATATGGCAACACAAACGCTCTGCAACTTCCTTTAAAAAGCCTAGTAGAGGAATACAAAGTCACCAAAATTAGAGCAATAATGCAGTATGAGTTATCCAAAGACCCAAAGGTGGCTGGAGCAGGCATTGAAGTCTACTCAGGAAGAAAATGGAGAGCAGAGAACGCATTGCGTGTCGCTAAAGAAGGACTCCGCGGAAAGGCCATATTAGGCGCCGTAGCTACTGGACGAGCTGGCCTAGGGTTCTTTCCTACCATTCGGGTGGACAGAGCCAAAGGTAAAGAAAAGAACCTTTTAATACAAGAAGAAGTACGTAAGAGCGAGGAGGAGAAAAGGGTGGCAAAGATGGTAGGACTAAGGCAACAATGTGCGTGGACAAATTGGGAATCCATGATTTATAGGAAAATCAAATGGTCGGATATATGGAGCAATGACATCAACATAAAGTTCCTGATTCAATCTGTATACGACACACTTCCCAGTCCTACCAACCTCCATCGATGGTACCAGACATAATCGCCACTATGCCACTTGTGTTCGCGTCCAGGAAGCCTAAAACATATTCTAAGTAGCTGTAAGACAGCACTAACGGAAGGCCGGTATAGATGGAGGCATGATGAAATATTAAAAGAGATAGCAAAGATAGTTAATATGGCCATCAGCACCAATACTTTAAACACAGATAAAAGAGCCATAGAGTTCCACAGAGCTGGTGAGAACCCCCCCACAAAAAAAAGCACAAGAACATAGCAAATATTCTGTCACAGGCAACAGACTGGGAATTAAGGGTCGACTTAGGGAAAAGACTAAAATTCCCTAATCACATCGTGCAAACATTATTACGCCCCGATTTAGCGTTCTACTCTAATAATATTAAAAAGGTTATAATGTGGGAACTGACAGTGCCTTGGGAAGAGCATGCAGAAGAAGCCCACGAACGGAAGATGTTAAAATATGACGAACTATTAGCGAGTTGCAAAAACAATGGGTGGAAGTCAAGCTCTTTGCCAATCGAGGTGGGAGTAAGGGGTTTTGTTGCAAGGTCCCTATGCAAAGCTCTAACTGATATTGGCGTAGTAGGTGCTAACAGAAGAAAGGCGGATCGGACCATAACTAATACAGCAGAAAGGACAGCAAAATGGTTATGGATAAAGCGTGATAGCTCTTGGACATCAATGTAACAAATAATTATCAAGCCGGGTAAATGTGTAAATAATTTTAATATAATTGCAACATGGCAATATTATAAACATTTTAATTTAAAAGCATTTATAATTTTTTTTTTTGTGCGTGCGTGCGAATGTGAGTAAATACATGAATTGAATTGTACAAGTACAGCCAAAGAATATATCTCGTCAATTTGTAAATTGTATTATTTGTAAATATGTTTTTATGTCAAACCCGTATTATACGCGGTACCTTTTATGTTACTATTTACCTTTTTTAGCGGTTCCGGCGCGACAAATCTCGTAAGACTTTTTGTCCATTATACTCATATTTTTTTTTTTTTTCGAACGCAAGACTTTTTTCTTTTATTCGAACGCAAGACCTTTCGTCTATGTTTTTTTTATTTATTTATTTATTTATTTATTTATTCGAACGTAAGACTTTTTGTCTATTTATTTATTTAATTTTTATTCGAACGTAAAGCCTTATTCGAACGTTGGACCTTTTGTCTAATTTATTTATTTAATTTTATTTTAGACGAACATTTCACATTTTTGTATATTTTAAATCGGAACCATAACGCGTATATAGTGTATTTATAGTGTTTTTCTTCTTGATCATTACCACATATCGTTTGTATATATATCATTTTTATTTTATCAGTTTGTCATCGGTTTTTAGCGATACATATATATGAATATAATTTAAAAATATTTTTTTATTCGAACGTAAGACATTTGTCTAATTTATTTTATCTTTATTTATACGAACATTTCCCTCTTTTGTATATATTATTTGTATTAAGAAACAGGCTAACGATAAAATGTGATAATAGCGTTGAGTTCAAGTATCCCCGTCAAAAGGAAAAAGTACAAAATGAAAACGGCAAATAATTAAACCTTAAAATACTCAAGGAAATAGGGTAAGATTTAGGAATATTAAGATTACCTCCTCAGTTGTCCATCGAAACTGCAATCCACCGAAATAAGAAAAGAAACCAGTCCCAACCGCGGGCCATTTAAAACTTAGTCCGCGCAGCAGATTGGTTGTTACTAACATCCAATCGGATGTGCGGAACATGTAGTCTTTCTTCCTCTTATTCTTTAAAAAGGCCAGAGTAGCTGTTAGTGTTCAATCAAAAGGGGGAATCAGGGGTTGATCTCCCCTGATTGGGTCGACTTGGTGATGGGGAGTATGATGTTGAAAGACCCGAAACTCCCTGATAAACCAAGTCAAAACATCACTGAAGACTGTAGGCCTAGAAAGGCTGGTTACTGGAAGTTCAATCTGTCCTTACTGGACAGGGAGGACTTTCGGGAACAGCTAATTAGACTAGTGCAGCGGGAGCTTGTGGGGACGGTTATCGGGAATAAGTGGTGGGAACGCCTTAAGTGTAGGATTAGGTCCTTCACCACTGATTTCGGCAAACGGCTCGCTCTAGATAGAGCTGATATGGTGAAGACGCTTAAAGCTAGTTACACCCGGGCGGTGGCTGGGGGAGAATCCCTAGAGATAGCCTTAGCTAAGGAGCCCTGGATCGTTCGAATAGCGAGCGGTACATGGGCCAGGTAATTAGACATAAGTTAAGCAAGATGTCTTCCGAAGCTGTGAACTTGGGCGCAGATCTGCGCAGGGAAGAGGTCCGTCGAGGTGGCGATCGTTACATTCGTGAAGTCGAATCCCCGGAGGGGCGTACTCTTCGGGCCACTGACGACATGTGCGAGGCGTTTCGGCGCCATTTCGAGATCCAGTTTACCAAGGAGCCTGGTCTCCGTGAGGAGGAGTTTCGTAGCTATTTGGCTGACTTTCCTCGGCTTTCGCCGACTGAAGCGGCTAGCTGCGAGGGAGAGATCACGGAGGGCGAAGTCTACGCGGTTTTGAAGAAGGTCGGCAGAGGCAAGTCGCCCGGTCTGGATGGTTTGCCCTATGAATTGTACTTGAGGCTGTCGCACATCTTTGTTCCGATTTTGACTGCAGTGTTGTGCGCCTACTTAAAAGCTGATTAACTAATTATCAGTTATTAGTTACGTTCGAAAGATGGGTTATGTTTAGGTAGAGTAGGGATGTATTTTTTAACGATTTCTGACACCCGTTAAATGCATGTCGTCTGTTTTTTTTTTTGTTGTGTTTTTTTTTTAAATTTTATTGTTAACGGCGAAAAATTCTTACGGCATTTTTTCTATTTGTATACTTAAAGATGTTTTGGGTATGTTTAAGATAGAATATGTTTTATTTAATTGCAATTATAAAATATTTTCACTTTTAATTTTTAATACACTATATTTCTTTTAAAACAAGTAAATGTATTGAAATTACAGTATATAAAATTATTTTTTTCATATGAAGTATAAGTATGTATATTACCAGGTCACATATTTTAAATTTTATATTTAAATATTATTTAAGGAAAATATTTGGCAATGACAGTAAAAAATAGCTAATTCATTTCTCTGATACAGTAAACCTTTATTTTTTATATACTTAGTAATATATAGTTTCTCATGTATGTACAAAGGACATGGGTCATTTAATGACTTACATATTCTAGCTTTTCTTATTAATCTCATTTTACTCTAGGTGTTTTATTGGATTCTCTTAAGTGCTAGACGTACTTTGAGAGAGATGTCTAGGTTAGAATACGCTTTATTTAACAACAATTTAAAAATATTTTCTCTCTTAATTTTAAGAGACTATATTTCTTTTTAAAAGAAGTAAATGTAACAGAATTACTTACTGTAAATAACATTATTTTTTCATATCACATATAAGTTTCTATATTACCAGGTTGCACTTTTTAATTTTATTTTTAAACATTATTTAAGGAAAATATTTGACAATGACGGCAAAAAATTGCTATTTCATTTCTCTGATTCAGTAGATTTTTATTTTTTATAAACTTAGTAGTATATACGTACTTTATATATATATATATATATATATATATATATATATATATATATATATGAAGCAGTGTGTTTCATGCTTGAACATCATATTCAGGCCATTCGTGGTGTTATGGCTCGAGTGCTTGTATTTGCTGGTATGTGCTGCATTTTGGATGCAACAGATCTCTATGTTTTTTATCATATTCCCAATCAGTTCACTTACATTGCAACGCTTCTTTTGTAAAATATTCCATAATTACAACGGAAAAATATAAAAGTTCAAAAATCACTATGACATCGGAATGAAGAATGTATCGAACGTTTGTCTTTATAATTTAACTCTGAAGATGATCTTAGAAAAGGTACAAATTACTTCGATCAAAAAAACATTATGTCGTTTTCCTTGAAGCATTTCATCTGAACATCAAATAGAAAGATCAGTATTAAACAGTTATTAAAAAAGTAGACACAATATGTATATATTACTCAATGAAACATGTTTCAATGAAGTTATACTACGTAAGTATATATATATATATATATATATATATATATATATATATATATATATATATATATATATATGAATTTTATAAATCTTATTTGCCAGAAAAACAGTAGTGTTAAAAAGCATTCCAATACATGTTTGAAAAAATAAAATAAAATACAAATAACATCTGTCGCTTAAACTTTAAAAATAAGAAAATCAGTTGAATCCGCTAACTTGGTTTCCAACTTACGTTATCCTCAGGTGATTTATCAATTAATCTCATCACGCTTTATTTAAAAAAATAAAAAAAAATAAGAAAAACTAAGGAACGCTATATTATTAAAAACTATAAACAAACACACGACATTGGGTGTGATAGAAAAGAGATGCATGTTATCTGAAGAAGGAAGGAGAAGAAGGTGGAAGAGAAGAAAAGCAAGGGTATTATAAATGTATCGGTGGTGGTGATGGGGTGGTGTAATCACAATTTATATTTTATCCAGCTTCATATGCCCTTAAGAGGAACTTTTTAAATATGTATCCAAGGACATAAGATATCGGATTTTGGGATCAAAAGGTTCTTTGGATCTGAAAATATCTAATTGCTAATTTTTCCTCTCGCCAAAGGTTACAGATATTGTTGTGATTGTTATAAGTCTTTCAACTAGCGGATTTAACTGATCTCCTGATTTTTAATATATATATATATATATATATATATATATATATATATATATATATATATATATAAGCCAGGATGTGTGTGTGTGTGTGTAATGAATTCACTGCCGCAATTTTCGACGGATGTGCACCAAAATTTAAATGCACATGCTCCCAGTTAGCGGGAAGGCCAAGACAAACTTTGCATTGCAAACTCCCATCGATAGCGGAAATAATCGATACTTTCATGTTGCTACGGCAGTTTTCATGTAGTTTGTGGTTATTTTCTACTGGCCAGAGTGAGAGCCTATAGCTGGCTGCCACGGATATGCAGGAAGATTCTATTGGCCAGCGTGAGAGCCAACAGCTGACTGACACAAATGTTAACTAGCACGCTAGCATGCAAAAAAATAGATAGCTGCATTCGTCACGAGTGGAAAATTTTTTAATTTGCATGGCATTTTAAAGCTGATCGTTTTGTGTTCATTTTGTTTAGTTCTTTTTTCGTAACAGATTTAATGTTTAGTATAGAGCTTAGAAAAATTTTTGCAGCGTGAGATAGGCAAGAGGTAAGGCAAGTAGCAACATCAGCACGGCAAAGGATACTCCTTTAAAGGCAAGGTAGGGCAAAAATATTTCAAGTCAAGTGATAGCGATTGCTGTATGAGTCGTACGGTTTTTGAATCAAGCACGGGCAACGCCGGTCCATGCTGCTAGTATATATATATATATATATATATATATATATATATATATATATATATATATATATATATATATATATATTATCCTGGTACGTACCGTGAAATATGATTGCCGTGTGTGAGCAGTTTTGGAATTGCATTGATTACAATTTCCCTGTGTACAATCGAGAATTTTTCCCATACTATTTACACGAGTGTTGCATGAAAAGAAGAATTCTGTGCCTTTATTTAAAAAATAAATATAACACGAAACAACTATGAATATAAAGTAATGTAGTTAATCGTAACCTGAAGACATTTCAAATATTGGCAGCGAATAATTTTTTCTTACAATATAACATTGGAATATTTCGTTATGAATAGGGAAGATAAGGTTGCATAACCGATGTGTTCAATATTACAGAATGCAACACATTAAAGAAGCCAGATACACTGCATTTTACATTATTAGCTATTTTAATGTTCTCTAATTTTTAGAAAAATAATGAAGGTATATTGTTATTCTAATAAATAACTGCCGGATATCTTTTACCAATATATAGATTATAATAGATTATAATAATATATGCACTTTAATATATATATATATATATATATATATATATATATATATATATATATATATATATATATATATATTAATGGACTATAATAAATTATAGTAGACAAAATAACTGCTACGATATTTTATGAAATTCTAACTATTTTTAAAATGCTACATTCATGAAACCAAAATGTAATTCAAAATTATAATTTAAAAATATGTGAAAAATTTATAAAATCAAATGTATTGAAAAAAAAAATTGAAAAAATTGTAATTGTAAATAAAACAAAATTTCAAGGTCAATATAAATTTGAAGTATATCCTCCGTGGTCTGAAACTATTAATAATATAAATTAGGTAAAAATAAAATCCATGTCTCTGATGAGGATGTTTGTTTGGCGAAACATTTCAAAATAAAATTTCCAGAATTCCCTTTTTTTTATTAGCCATTTCTCTTTATCTATCAAATTACACTTACAACCAGTTTTATAGCTAGCGAGGTTGTTATCATTTCGAGTCTTGTATATTTGAGGAAATTCATTCAAAATTCTGTCGTGTTTCTTATCTGGGAAGAAGGAAACGGCTTTTATCTTTATTGCGCATATGGACGTTGACATTCGCTAAATACTTTTTGTTTTTCAAAATAGGTTATCTCCCTTTAATTTATCGAATTTCATTTATGTCTTTTGACGGATAATTAAGGGACGAGTATATATATATATGGTCACCAGATCTCATGGTTACTAATTACACATTGGGACAAGTTTGTATAATATTACTTCTGGAGTATTGCGAAACCGTTTAGGTTTTTAAATATATTATTGATTTACGCTATGATTATAATGCTAAACTGAACCTGCTTTTTGCATTCTCGTAGCGACCTAATCGATTTCCTTTGTTTTATTATATAAATATCAAGCTAGAAAATAAAAATAGCGCTATTCCCAGTATTTGGCTTATGATTTTTTTCTTGAAATATAGAAGACAAAATATTAAAAATATCGTGTTCAATTTATATTTTTAGTAAAAGCAATGGCCGTTACATGTCCAGATGCGTTAACACATCAATATCACTTATTTACTTATAAATCTGCGCAAACATAACATTTGGTGCTATGTTGACTTTTATAGTTTCAATTGAAATCACCAAGATATTTAAAATAGAGTGTTTTCAATGTTTCAAGGATAACTTACAAAGACAAACATGCTATTATAACTGGGCTAAATTCTTTATTCCGTTATCATAGGGATTTTTAAAAAACTCCCTTAAACGCTCTCTGTCATAGTCATTTTAGAATTTTGAAGTGCCCTCTTTATCTACCGGTACCCTACTAGATGATGAGAGCCCTCGGGTCGGAGTCCCGATCTGTCTTGGACTAAAATGAAGTGAGCGTCACAGAGGCAGATGTGGAGCTTCCATTGATGAGTTTGGTTTGCATCCTCTCCCCTCTCGCCATAGTACCGGCCGCTTTCCACGGCATGCAGAAATAAACGACGTCATCAGAAGAGGTTTGGATGCAGCTGGGTTCCCTTCCCAAATCGAACCCGTAGGCCTCGACCGTGGTGATAGAAAGCGGCCCGATGGCATTACCATTTCCCCTCTAAAATGGGAAATTGCTGATTTGGGATGCAACCAGTGCGGATATATTTTCGACCGGTAATTTGATGAGGTCCGCATTTGAGCCGGAGTCCGTCGCCTGGGACGCAGAGATAAAATAAAATAAAAAAAAAATAACTAGTTAAATATTTTTGTCTTGTTGATAGATTCGTTTTTTGTGGCAGTGCAGACTTCTGGGGTTATTGGCCCTCATTCGATGGCATTCCTTCGGAGGATGTGCGAGATGGCGTCTCGATTAAGGCAAGAGCCACGCGAAACCGAATGGCTCTTGCAGCGTGTCTCATTGTCGATGGTCCGAGGTAATGCTTTCTCCACCAGTGTGGCTGGCAGAGGATAGCAAAAAAAAACAAAAAATTGTTTATAGTTATTTTGTTCAAACTTTTTTTTCAATAAATTTAAATATTATCTGTTTTAAATTAATATATATATATATATATATATATATATATATATATATATATATATATATATATATATGAATATATTTTTCCGTTGTAATCATGGACTATTTTACAAAAGAAGCATTTCAATATATGGAAGCTGACCGGCAATATGATAAAAACAAAGAGGTCTGCTGTATCCAAAATGCACCACATACCAGCAAATACAAGCAGTCAAACCATAACACACCACAAATGACCTTATAATGTTATGAATTAAGTGTCAACTAGCCAAGACAAAGCAATGTTTTAATGGTAAAAATTTAAATCTAGAATTATTTTGGTGTTGGGAAAGGAATTACGTATTTCACGGTTATGACTGAAGTGTCAACAAAACCGGTATTAGCCGTCAGAAACAAACCCAACCCCACTCCGTTGCCGCCAGTTTACTCAATCGCTCGACCCCGGGACACTATTGAATAGAAAGATAGATACATTCTGACACAGCCACCATATTCTCCTGATACTGCATTTGTCAGTCGCCTGCTAACAAATAGAGGGGTGTTTCTTTCAACAACGATGTGAAGCTTCAAAACGTGGCTGTATTAATTTCTCGAGTCAAAAACTTGTAATTTCTATCGTCCAGGCATGGAACCGTCATAGGATTGTTAGCAGGACGTCGTAAACAATAAAGTTGAATCAAGGAGATCCTTAAACCTGGTCTGGAAACCGTGATACTAGAGTCCACGACTGGGGCTGGACATTTGGAGACATAAATTGCTATTAAATAACAATTACTGAGAATTTCTTTAGTCAGGAATATGTTAATAATGGCCAGTAATTATTTAATTAGCAAAGTAGATATTATATTAGAAAGCATCTTATAATTATTGACTTATTTACATAAATGAAATTTTCCAACTTAACCAAAAGTTTTGACAACCTTTAAGCATTTTACCATTAGCCACACCAAATAAGTATCCTCCATGATATTTTAAAGAAACTTTGTCTAGCACTTTATCAAATAAAATAATATATTTTTTTTGATTTTCAGAGATTTCACTAAAATAACATCAGTAAAATTAAAGTCATCTAATTTTGTGACTTCTGATGCCAAAGCGGTTAATGTTCTCACATTGGGTAACTTAAAATTATCCTGTAGTCTGTTATATAATGACTGAGATGTAATAGCATATTCAAATGCCATGATAAGCATATCAGAATCATGTTCTGTCCTAATCCTTTGTGGTGACATAACATTAATATGCTCTTTTAATATTTTTTCATATTGTCAATTTTAAGTCACTCATATAACTACTTCTTTTATTCATTTGGGACCAGTTCGGAAACATTTTTATTCGCCTTTTTGAAAGAGTAAAGACTGTTGTATATATACCAACATGGTAACATTCACACCGTAGGTTTTCAAAAATTTTAATTAAAGATATTATATTAGGTTGGTGCAAAAATAATTTCGTTTTCTCACATAGTAACATATGTTAGAAAACGAAATTATTTTTGCACCAACCTAATAATATATCTATTGAAAAATATCAACAAATTAAATGAAAAGATGATTTTTTATTTATATCATGTAATTGCTGACACAAATTGATGTTGATCATTATTCTGGTACACATTTTTAAAAGTGAAGTTTTGTCTTTTTCTAGAAACTGTGCCAACTCATCATTTTGCACATTTCACACAGACGCAGAAGTTTTATTTGTTGGTTTTGCTTGAGGAGTAGGTAATATAATTATGTCAAATGATCAAATATTGATGGTGGATATCTGGGGCATAAATTTCTTGTAATAAAACACTCTCACGAACAATAGTGGTGTTTCCCCATATCATCTTTTTTGCTCATTTTGATATTGGGGAAGACAAAATACAAATTAATCTTTATTTTGTTAATCATAGTTATCCCAACATCCTGTTACACAGTACTTTTTACCATTTTGAGGAAGATTTGAGATTACAGAAATTAAAAATATACTTCTTATTTTGTAGAAATTACACGATGCTGCGAAAACGTGTATGACCCTTATATTCTAAAGTGTTATGGTGACCTATCTACATAGAATGAACTCTTCTTCCTTCATAAATACGAACCTGCAAGACTTCCTCGGGAAGTGTAACCTGACAGTTTGGACGGACACTTCTATCTGCTAATAACACTCTTACTTTGTATATATATTCTGTTATTCAATACCCTTGATCAACCCAACCTTTAATTTCCGTGTCTTTCCTTCTGGCCCCTAACAGGCCACAACATAATGTCGGGATGGTTTTGGATTCAGAAGGAAAGATTTAAAGTTTGTATGAATGTGGATATTTGTCATCTCATGTTATTTTTCGTCATCATTATGGAATTACTTGGTTCCAAAGAATTTCCAAATTGTTTCACTGGTCAGGGTTTTATTCTGAAACTCCCTCATTAAAGCCTTGGATAATCGTATTTTATGGTAGGGTTGAAAGATACGATTATCCAAACACAATTATCCAGTTTAATATTTTAACAGTTTATTTTTTAAAAATATTAAACTGGATAATTATGCTTTACAATTTTATCAACAACAACGCCAGTAAAATTCATCATACAATGTTTTAAATAATCGTGTCCTAAATAATTATTATTATTTAAATTACATTTTTATTCAATTTTTTCAAATGCGTAATTTTTTGTATAGTGATTTTGAAATATTAGCAGTGCAAAAAGTTACATTCATTTTTTGTTTTGTTTCTTACTTCAGATGTTATAAAGAACAATTATTCCTTAAAAGATGAATTTTATAATCAAGGTATTCGTTATGATGAAGAATAATAGCATAAAGAAAAATTGAATTAACTTTCTGTGAGAAAATTCGTAATAATGACAGCTTTTGGGAATTTCGCTGTTTAAAATGATGACAGAAATGAAAAAGACAATGAATAATTTCTACTCTTTTATATTTTTGTGCTATATTTTTAATCTTATTTGTAAAATGTTAATACATTTATTAAATTTACGTTTTGACATTAACTCTGTCATATATTCTTTAATATTTGTCATTTTTCATTAATTTCCCAATGAGAAACATTACATTTATAATAATGTTTTCTGTTTATTTATGAAGGACAGAAAAATGCACCATATTTTTTTAAAGTTACATGTTTCTTCTGTTAAGAAAAATACAAATTACTCATAAAATTGAATTTTTTACTTAATATGTTCATTATTGAAAAACAATCGCATGGAGAAAAATATCAATTTAATTATTTAAATAAAATTTAGTCTTGCTAATGACACTTTTTGTATTTAGCACCAACAAAATTTATCTCAAGACAAAATATGCAAGTTCAGATAAAATAAATAAATATTATACATACTTCAGTATCTTAAATAATAAACTTAAATTAATCCAAAGGTAAAAAGTTAAAATTTCGTTAAAACAAAAAATTATTTAAAAAACATAATCCAATTTCTGCAACGAAATTTAACGTGTTAGCAGTTCGCTGGCTGTCGCTCACAGGTCTCGATACGGTGTAGTGCCCTGATATAAGAATCGGCATGAGTGGTATACATTAATAAATGTTTCATTAGAATTATTAATAAATAAAAATAATAAAAATAAATCATAAAAACGAACGAATGTATACACTAATATACGAAGGCGATTTCATGGTTTATGGGTGCACCTACGAACACCTAGATAACCAGAGCCCGACAACTGATATCTTCTCTGACTTGATTGTCACAGTTCAATAGGTGAATAACTGGCGTGTATCATTCACTGCCCCTAAAATGAAGCAAGTAACGATTACACACCAAACTACATCCTACGGCAACGTCTCTGGTCGGGAGACTGGACATTTGTAGACCGTGGAACCACTTGATTGGCATTGTTCCCAGTTTCAGCCTGTCCCAGGGTGATAGAAATTGTTAGGGTCCCAGATATGGGCGAATAGTGAACATCGAAACAAAAAGAAAAACAAAACACTATGAAAGTGATATGTCCCAGAAAAGGGATATATTTGTTCGAAGTAGCAAAGTGGTTTTGGACTACTGTAACAGGGTAGGACAATTTAGCAGGTAACCATAACAGATCCTCGTCGTAGTGGTAGGCAATAGGCGTAGGCAATAGGCGAAGACTATTGGCGTCGTCAATAGGCGTAGTCTCTATTTATGGCTGACACCAGCCAATCATATTACTGTGAGGGGGAACTCAGGTGTATGCATATTCATTATATCAGAAAGTATAAAAATACATTGTTATTGTAAAAAATAACAGCAATACATTCTTATTGTAAAAATACCAGCAATGCATTTTTATATTAAAAAAAATGACCAACTTCTAGCAACATGACGAAAAATACATTTTTCTATAATTTAAAGCATACAAATGGGTTTAAAAATACGTAAATTTCTTCATTAAATAACCCATAAAATTTGATATGCCGCTAAGCCAAATCAGTAAACCATTAAAAACCACCTTAGAGTTCCAATCCTAATGAAGGTCTGTACTCATAATCAGGTTACTTTCCTCCAAAATACTGGGGCTAAATTCTATCCGGATCTCATGCGGTAATTATATATCCGTTGTAATGGCTGCTGAAATAGAAGTCAGTTTCGTTTACCGCGCCTAACTACACCTGGCACAATTTATCTTTACAAGTGTGAGCAAAACAAAAATAAAGTCTTACTGCCAAATCGCGACTAGATCAGCCCAATTCTCACAGTTCAGGGTTGGACCAGTTCAGATGCGTTTACGCATCCTTGTGGGTGATGAATTAATTTGCAGACACTATCTCTCATCCCACAAACGAATATCTTGCTAGCGTCTCCCTGCTTTATTTTTATTTTCAACGACAAATATTCAGATAAAATCCATTCCATAACTTTATAGGTTCAACATTTCGAACCGTCTCAGCAACGTCCTGGGTACGACGATAAACTACATGCAGCAAGTCCAGTGCGCGTGAGGTTTTGCGGAGCTTGGAACCAACTCTTAATTGCTGCCTTTAACAGGTACATCCTGACCCGTGTTAGTCGTACCTGTTAATCTCCCAGCTAGAAAAATAGTTACCCCCGCCACCACCAAACTGAGGTCAAATCACTATAAAATTAAAAAAATACATTTTCATACCAAAAATACCAGCAATATATTTTCATACCTAAAAATTACATATACATATTGAAAAAAAAGGTTATCAGTAGTACATTTTTTGTAAAATAAATTATTAATGCTTTCAAGAAAATTAAATTTTATCCATTAAATGACCCATAAGTGGTTGATATGCTACTTAAAAAACAATTCTCTCAAAGGTCACATCATACTTTGTCGACAGGATTGAATCATATTCATTTTCTTGATATTCCAATGACAATGCGGTAGTTCCACTGATATAGCTTCTTTCCCAGAATTGTTACATTCTTGATGTAGGCGATCATGGCTCTCCACCTCTTTCTATCCCTTGCAGCTCTCAACATGTTTCTTCCCTCTGCTTCTTCCTCCAGACCACGTTCTGTCATCCACTTGCTTAAGCCCGCATCGTATGTCACGCATTGTTTTCCCTTGTCTCTTTTTCCTTCTATTCGACGCGTGAGTATCAGATTCTCCAGGCCTGCTTTCCTCATTATGTGTCCCACAAACTTCAGCTGCCTCTTCCTTAAATATTAGCCTCCTCCTTGTTTGCATCCTCTCTAAGAACTTATCGTTACTCATACGCTCGGTCTGTAGAACCACATCTCCATCAGATCGAGCCTCTTTTCATCTTTGAGGAAATCGCTCAACATTCGCTGACATAAAGAAATACAGATGCCACGTATTCTTTTATTTGTTAGCAAAGTTATCTTGCTGTCTCGCAATACTCTGCCCAGCTTTTAGAATGCGTCCTCGGCCATCCCAATACGTCTATGGATCTCAGTGTCGTAATTGCCGTCCTCTATCAAGACGCTTCCCAGATATTTAACTTTCGCGTCTGATTGATTGTAGTGTTCTCAACCTGTATTTTGGGCTCATCCACTTACTGATGAACATGCATTCTATCTCTCTCCTAAGTAAACCCATAATAGAAACAATCTGATTCAGATACTCTCTAACTTGTGTTGTTTTGGGATCTTGTTTTGGGGTCTTGTTT
>OZ010590.1:41568739-41591239 GCA_963932145.1 Acanthosepion lycidas | reverse complement strand
GAAAAGAAATTAAAAGTTTTAAAAATATTACGTTTTTTTTATTCAGAAGAGATGGTCTCTTAATATTTAACATGAAAAAAAGGTTCATAATTTTAATTAATTAGAGGAAAACCTGTCTTGTAAACAACTTTAATAATAAATTTATGTAAGAGAATACAAATTAAAAGATTTGATATCGGCAGCTTCTTCCATTTCACCGAAACAGACGTCAAACACGTCTATCTTCTCTTCTTTCTTTAATTATCTCGCCGAATACAAGTTGCGTCTCAGTTCCCGGCGTCAAAATGGAATATTCCATTATTGTATTGACAGGTCGTAGTAGATGTATAAACTAACTAAGACATTAATTAACAAATAGTGGTGCAAGCAGAATTATAACATGGAGCAAAATATTAAAATTGCATTATAATAAATTATTGAATCGGCTATAGACCAATCATTACGCTGTATTTGAATATACATACTTTTCGTGTGTGTGTGTGTGTGCATGTGTACGTGTGGGTGTGTGTGTACAACCTTTATGAAATCGTATTCTCTTATTTCCAGTAGAAATTCGAATGAACCGATTATTATACGCGTTCTCTTAATGTTACGTTCCATCCGAAGATTGGATTCAGAAATGTATTTCTTTGATTCCTGAAGCATTCTGAAGACTTTAGATAATATCTATAATGCGTGAATACGTGGCTTCAGCCTTTTTCCATCTTCGTTAGTCGTTGGCTTAAAAATTTCTTCCAATTCCTCGCTTCATAAAATCTTACGGTCACATCTGTTTGAAACATCGGTTCCCGTACGATGACCGAAGTTAAGCAATGTTAAACTTAATCAGCATGTTGATGGGTTTCCGCTTGAGAATGGATGTGTGGGTGGTGTAATGAACAATGGCTCGGAATTATACATCGGAGATACGAGTTCAAATTCCAGTCGCGTCCATTATAGTCAATTACGTGAAAATACCCCTGGGAAGTTTTATGAGTCCATATCTTCTCCAGCTATGGGTTAATTAGTAATAAGTTTAAAACTAGAAATGTTATTATCCCCCCAAAATAAAATTGCATAACAAATATTAATATGCTCCCATTACATAACTTTAATAAGTTTTTACTGCTATTCATATAACCTAATATAGGATATATAGCCATATATAATTCTCCACTAAAATTATTTTCTCTGTAAATGATTTTTCACATCATATATATATATATATATATATATATATATATATATATATATATATATATAGTAATTCTTAGATTCTAGAAGAATCCTCACCAGAATGCAGATAGCACTTGGCGGCCGTTTCGGCCTATTTGGGACTGATCTGCAGTACGCATCCACTACTGAGATTCGAACCCGGACGAATACAACGTAAGCGTCATACCAATGGGCCTCAGCGACGAAAAAGAAACTGAATAAACTCGATGGACCTACTCACAAATTACGTGGTAATACACATTCAAGTATTCATAACCCAACCGGTTATGACACCTTTTGTACGCCAAGAGTCACGTCTTTCCTTTACTCTGAGCCGCTGCATCGCAGAGCATTAGCGGGGTTAGGTAAGGATATGCAAATAATAGAATTGTGGGGATTTAGACAAATCATTATAGTAATTCATCGAGTCTAGAAGAATCCTCAACAAAATGCGGAAAGCACTGGACGACCGTTTCATATTATTTGGGACGACTGAATAGACTCGATGAAACGCCGCTACGCACAAATTCCGTGGTGATACTTATCCAACAATTCATAACCCAATGGGTTGTGCCCCAAGAGTCACGTTTTTCATTTCCCCTGAGCCACTCTATCGATGAGCATTATCAGGGTTAAGCAAGGATATATAAGTAATAGGATTTTTGATGAGTCTCAATTAGATCTAGGGCCGGTTGTTGGTCTGATATGTCGACTTTTGAATCATCTTATTCCAGATATATCCAAAAGTTTTAACCATGAAATCAATATCATAATTGAAACGCTTTTTTTGTTTGTTTTCTTTTTATTTTGCAAGAAAGAAAAATACTCAATTATTATTTTTTTTTCTTTTAATTGTTTCATTTTATTTAATTATGATGTAGAATTTGACTGAATCAAAGTCACTGTTTATTCTATCGGCAATAAATCAAACATTGTACCGTATTTGATGACAGGTAATTAAATATTTTCAGAAGTATGGACAGCTGAGGTTATTAGATGCGGTTGTGTGTGTATGTGTGTATGCCCGCGAATGTGCGTGGGGGTGAAACATTTGTAAAACTCTGTTTTCAACTACTTGTTTTTTTTAAATTATTTCACCACAAGCAAGGTAATGAAGCCACTCAGACGCAAGAGTTTACTGGGTGTTAAAGATAATGAGAGAAAAAAAACACTATTAAGAAAAAGAACAACAAAGAACAGGAAAGAAGAAGATGACGATTGATATTTTATTTAAATTTTTGAAAGTCATGCTTGACTTGGGAAGCAAAAAAATAAAATAAAATAATAAACGAAGTTCCACAAACGAGAAGTGCGAGTAAATAATCTGTTAGCATACATATAATATTCTATAAGCTGTTCGACTAAATCGATTTTTTATACGGGTTATTGTGATGCTACCTTGCAACCGTAGAATTTATTCAGTCATTTCTTACAAATGAATCCTTCTGGAGACATTGGTAAATTATTCAATATCCGCTGATTCTTTCCGTTATGGTCCGGATTATGTCGATATTGATTTTCACCAGAAGTCGTATTCAACTTTTTCTTCCTTAGATTGCAGAATCTGTATGACGACTTTGGTAAATTCTTTTACTCTTCGTCTTTCCTTACATTCAAAAATTCCTCTAATTCATTGTTTCTTAACATTTAACGCTGATATTCAACTAGTGCTTTCAGTTATTTCTCATATATATATGGATCTATCATTCCATGTCGAAATCACTCGCTTCACCAATCATTTTATAAATTTCTCCATCGATGACAAGGAAGCATTGAAATCACTAACGACGTCATACGGGAATACATCAAGAAACAATTCCTTGTCTCTAATTTTAATGGGTTCTTTGAAGATTATTGAATGGCATTGCATCGGTAAGAATCAATCGATCATAAACGAAAATGACATGTTCATATATATTGATCATTGCTAAGGATTGGAAGCTCATGAAGTATTGAAATAGAGTTCATATATTAGGTTAGTGCAAAAATAATGACGTAATAATGTCGTTTTTTGTCATTAAAAACACGTCAGAAAACGACATCATTACGTCATTATTTTTGCACCAACAAAATATATATATATATATATATATATATATATATATATATATATATTATTCCTGTATCATTTTCTAATCATTACGTCATTATTTTTGCACCAACCTAATATATATATATATATATATATATATATATATATATATATATATATATTATTCCTGTATCATTTTCTAACTTATTCAAAATTATCTTCGCCCTCTCTAACCTTCTAACTTTCCGTCCTGGTGTAACAAGTTGCCTCACAAATATCACGTACGATTTCATTTTCAAGTCTTTTTACTGCTTTTTGGACTGCCATAGCTGAAACTCCTTTCGCAAGTACCAAACGTATAATGGCTTGAGTTGGATCTTTTTTAATTGATCTCTTTAGCTCTAAGTTGAAAAGATGAACACAATTCCTGTTGAGACCTCCTGATCCAGTTATTCTCTATACTATTCCCTCTTATTTAAACATCCACCGTTCTCTTGATGTTTCATGAATGGACTTTGAAGAATGAGGCCGGAATATTCATGTTGGTACCATTATAGAAGGCTTGAATAATCTTTTTCCTTTCATCCTTACTCAGTTTTGGAAGACAGTGAGTCTGACACAAAGCGATTTTAACCTGTTCTCTTTCTAGCTGAATGACTCAAATGGTTTTTCTGTGATTCTTACGACAAATGTTGCCATAATGGCTAAACGTCTTATCTGAAAACCTGGAAAAACGAAACTCAATTAGTTTAGTGGATTTTTAGCGATTAAACATAATGATTTTCCTAAGCGTAGCTTGGATGTAGCAGAAAGCCGAAAGTAAGGAGCACTCAGTGCGGATCGATCTTACTACTCATTCGTAATTGTTTTAGCGAGAGAAGCTTTCTAACCATTACACAATCTCGAGGTGTCCTACACCTGGTATATGAGTTGGAAAGCCTAAAAAATTTCTCAGTTCGAAGCACTTTGCTAAAAAATATGACCAACATAGTTTTATGTTAAAGAGATTTAGGATTGCCATAGTGTATGTTAGCAAAAGCACTTCAAAATACAATTCTTTGTTTTCCAAGTAATTTATTATAAATGAAGGAGTGTTGGAATAAAACTTCACTTTAGCTTAGAATCTGTTATAATAAATTTAGTATGACAAATTAAGTCATGTAACACCAGAGAATTTGAGCTTTTCTCCAACGTAGTAGAATACTCCTATGCCGAAACATTGACGTTTTTAATCAATCTTGACTATTTTTACCGGGTGCATAGGATGAACAAGAATAGCAAACTACTGGTCTGTATCCTCACTGGGCATGGAATTATTTACGCGAAGCATTGCCTTCATTTAAGTTTTGGTATAAGGACAAAAGGCCGTGAATGCACGTAAGACCGGTGCAAGAATTAGAACAGTCAATATACCTCCGGTAACCACATTCCACTTCACGATGAGATCTCGGCCTTCCTCCTAGAGCCGATTCTACGACTACCGTCCTTCATTAAAAAAAAAAAAACTCGTATAAAAGGAAATTGCCCATCGTTCATACAGTGTATTATTTTGGGTTAATGTTTGATGAATTGTGCTCGAGGACGAAGTGGAACGAAACATTCTCATATAGATATCATGCCTGGCGTTCAGGCTTGTAAATGTTTACACAATCGTCTGTATACAACTATGTTCTCATATCAACCATTACAAATGGCTTCAAGCTAATGAATCATTTACTCTTTGAAGGAGGCAATGTGTTATCAGAGCATTTAGACAAACACTACAAAATCATATCCAAAGAGTTTGACCAAATAACAAAAAAGCACAGATTTGACGACTTCCAAAGCAACAATGGGTAGCATATGTAAACGGAACGGTAAATGTTGATATAATAATGACATTTACTTTCCACTCTGCCTTAAAGATAATTGTCTCCTAGGAAGCTTCCATCAATACTAGAAAGAGCGATAACATATTGAATAATGTTAACATATCTGTCTGTTTCTTTTTCTACATCTCGAGATTCTTGACGAAAAAAAAACAAAGAACGATCTGGAATGTAATTGATCCTGACCATCATCTCAGCTTAAGTTACATTCTTATCGACGTGGCTTCTTTCTATCTTTTATATAAATATTTCCAATGCATAGAAAGTGGCAAGCTTTTTACTCTAATGTCCTGATTGTTTGAATTTAAGCGTGCTGCTAGATTGGCAACTAGATACCCACCATTTAACGGTTGAAATAACTAAATGAAACCGCCACTTGTACTTCAAAGGTTTCTTTCCCGGCACCTTTCACCTTTGAAACATTCTTCCGGTTCATTGCTTTCATAATAACTACAATCTTCAAATATTTAAATCCAACGTCATTCTTCATCTTCTGTATTCTTGAAGCCCCTTCTCCTTTCATCCTCTCATCAATCCGGCTTGTTCCCAGTCTTTTCTTTCATTTTCACTCTATATAATGCCGAGTGTACTAGTGGCTTTGATACCTTTTTGCAGTGACATTTTAAAATAAGGACAGAGGATGATGCAAATAGGAAAGATTGACACACAGAAAATAAGAAGTAGTTTCTGTTGTTCATAATGACAGTCGTCTTGAGTATAGAATCCAGATGTTAGCAGTGAATATTTCGAAGACAGTAGGAAAGCGTTGTTCACGTTAGCGGTGGATATTTTGGAGCGTCCTTCTGTTTCTCTTCGCCTGACAAGCTGGACTGGACTGGACATTCGGGTAGAGTGAACAAAAATGGCCGCCTTTATACACGACGGAATGAATGTTCTACGTCTTCTGATTGGTTAACCTTCTATTAGTGGACTATAAAGTGACTCAAGGCATTTTGACTAACTCACTTTTCCATATATATATATATATATACACAAAAAACTGAAACAGTTTCTACAGGAGATTAATATGGCACACGTTTGAGAAAACAGACAAATGTAATAAACAGTTAATCGTTAACTGCTCTTTATTTCCCTGCGTTGATCCCACGAGGCGGTATATGAAACATGGCCGGTTTATAAAGTGGGGTTTACGAGCGCGTACACTCGGGCGTAAATTCCCTGTATACCCTGCATACACTGTGGCGGGTAGCTGTCTACATCTCCAGACGAGACTAGTCTGGGTTCCTTTCTGCCCGACCTCCTTGTGCGGGTGTTCAGCTACTTCACAACAATAGTTTACTTCGAAAGTCTAATTTCCTGAGAAATTGTTTGAAGAAAAAAAATATTAATTTAAATCGGCAGAAACGGTAAGTTTACACTCAAAGAATGCTGCATGAAACCGGCGAATTCCACCAATACATTCCAGTTATATTATCAGAACACGGCAGATGAGTCTGTCTTTGATGGTATTTCCGTTATGTTGAATGAACCATGTGTTATCATATGAAGCGAAATGTGGAAATATAATACTAGATATTATCTGTCCTACTATGATTCATTCATTGGCGCTTCTTTTACCATTATACGTTTCTGTTATGGCTGTCACGATTTAATCTCCATCAGTCTCCAACTGTCAAATACGTTCTCTGCAGATACCAGTAGCAGGCTGTCACCTATTTTGAATGATACGAACGTCATTGTCAGACATTATCAGGCCCTCAGTTTAATAGGTTTTGTACCAAGAACGATAACTCAGCTTAACTTGGTCTATTATTTACATTTTTTATTTAAAAAAAATCACAGCTTGATGTAGTTTTAAGGCAACACATTTTTTTTATCAATTTTCAACCAGTACAAGTCCCAAGAGCCACTCCTGGTGGTGGTTACTAAATGACGTTGTTGTAGACGTTTTACAGAGAGGGAGCAAGATTATGGTCTGTAGGATAGATAACTAATGCTCCTCGACTTGATCAGATCGAGGAAGCATCCACTCGGGAGTTAGTTTTATAATGCAACATTCCTGAAAAAGAAATTTAATGACACTTTCTACTGTAATCGTGTAATGGCGGGTCCTACCTGTGAAGGTCTGGAAACGTGAAACCAATAATCATTGTTCACCTTATTTATTATTTTTCAAATTATTTTTCTTGAAAATAATGATAGGCTAGTGTAAACTACCAACGTTCGGTGTGGACTGTTTCCTCTCTTGTGAATCTAATTCTTCAGTACTGTTTTCGATGTAGATTCAGTTTCCTTAAGAATCTTAGCCTCTTAAGTAACTTAATTCTTCTGTCTATAACTCTAAAAGCACTCTTTAATTGTTAAAGAAAATGCTTTGATGTCACAAGTAGCGAGCCATTACTTGCTAAATTCTCAACGCTAATGCTTTCTAACAGAACACATTGCTAACAATTGCAATTGAAACACGTCTCTTGTTTCATGTCTTCCAAGTATAAATTATCGTTTAATTTCATTTTTCCTCTTCATTTTTCACGCGCGGCCGATATAATTTCATGTTCCAAGCAAAACAGTGACACCATCCCGGATTTCGCTTTTATTCTGAATAATTTACCGAATCGAAAATTTGTTTTGGCCATAATTTTTTTTTTTTTTTTAGAATTATGATTAGAAGTTTTTTTTTTTGTTTTTTTTTCTGTTTCGTCAATTTTTAAATATTCACTTAAAGGAAACACTTTCTGTTTTCTATTCGGAATATCAGAAATGTCGGCGTCTTTCCTCTTAAACGTTAGCGCGTGTATTAATAAAATATTCCCTACTATTAAGTTTAAATTAAGGCTAACACACCTCTTGCGGTAAAGCGGTCGATATTTCAGTCTGAGCACTATTAAACGATACATCGTATGTAGGTTTGAAGCGGGTAAATATACCATTCGTTTTACATAGAAATATGTTTGACATTAGCGGCAGATTAGCTGCAGAATTAAATAAAATTCATAAAAGAAACTTATAGTCGACACCCGCTCAGTGTAGGATCGTCAGCCTCTATCATTATTGCGTTTCTCCCCTCTGCTTGCGGATATAGATGTGAAGGACCAGCCTAATACTGAAGAGTCGGGATCAGA
Source organism: Acanthosepion lycidas (assembly GCA_963932145.1). NCBI lineage: Eukaryota > Metazoa > Mollusca > Cephalopoda > Sepiida > Sepiidae > Acanthosepion > Acanthosepion lycidas. Next base: position 41,583,062 of record OZ010590.1, on the reverse strand, counting down.
TGACGAAGACTTGTATGGCAGGACGTCGCATATCCTCTTAATGTTGACGGTTTAACCCAAAATTCCACTCGCTTTGTCCTACGACGATTTGATACAACGGTTTCCCATGTCTAAGGGTCGATGTTGGTCTGTGTCAGGGCTGTCTTCAACTGATCAATCGGGCGTCGGTGTAGACGTCTGTGTTGCATCTTGCTGCTGGAGAGCTCTCCAAACATGGTGATAAGTGGGAATCGAATGGAACGAATTCTGGATACGTGACCCGTCCAGTGGACGCGGTATAGAAAGATTGTAGCCTTGATGCTGCGGAGTGATGACCGACAGATGCGGACCTCTCAATTGATGTGAAGGGTTCTTCGGAGCTTTGTTTGCTGGAACCGCTCCAGACGTTTCATCTTCCGACGACACAAAGTCCAGATCACGCAAGCGTACAGAAGGATGGAAAGGATCACAGCCGGAAAGACCAACATTTAAGAACCAAATGAAACTTTTATGTTTAAATTAAAATGATTATTTATCCTCAAAATATCTTTATAAATTACGATCATTAATAATGTTATAATTACCGACTGAGAGATCCTCCGGAGTTACAAATATAAAAGTCTAATATATCCAAAATCATACATATTATGATTCTTTGACCAAACATATGTCTCATAATCGTACTTGCACAATATAGTTAAACTTTTTTAGAAGAGAAATTCATAAAGTTGTAGGTGTAACGCATTCATCTTAGACGATGTCTGATTGAAAGACTTATCAAATATCAGGACTAACCGCAGGTTACCTTATCCTTAACGTTTTAAAGCCAACACCAATGAACAGAGATGTACAGCACATAATTCCCGCACATCATGAAACGCAAATATATAACACTATACAGGATATTTAATTCTTTAAAATTCACTAAGACTAATGGTACATTTTGATACTTCCAATGAATTCAGATCAAAATTAACTAGTATAACATTTGTGCAATTGTTATTTTTATTTCCTTACGTTTCTGTTGCATAGGTATTACTTTCCGGGCCCCAATCAGAGACCAAATGCTGAAAATGGCTTTATCAGATTTTCTACTCGTCATTTTTATAAAAAACAATCAAAAACAATAAGATCACACACATTTTACATAGATATAACTCTTCATAATTTTTGTTCTGTACTTGTGAGTACATTCTTTTTTTTCATTTCCTTAAGGCATTGCCTAACTAGAATCATTTCAATGAATCTATCAGAATGATTTCCAATCAATCTGAGGGCCCCGTTTACAATAGGATTTATCGATCCCTGTATTGTCATAGATTTCTGAAGATCTTCAAAGATGCGTTATAATTTGCTGGGATCGCAATTGTCAATAAGAAAGCACGTACTGTTTTTGTGTCTGGGCGATTAGAATTGATTTTTCTGTCTGTGTGTATTGCATAGTCACATAAAATTGTTACAGATCCTATCTAGATAACCGAGTTTGGGTGATGTTCATACCAAATTCTTTCAGTTTCCTTCCCGTAAGATTTTCATATTTTCCATTACAGTTATTGGACGACATAATCATACCGAGATTTATATTCAGTGGGGATTAACAGTGTGCAACTTGATAGAAGATATTTGTCTATATTTCTGAGATGAGTTATTATATACACTTTTTTTACATTATTCGGACTGTTGTCTTCATCTTTGTCACCATATTTATTACAACGTTTCGGCCGTTGTACGCTCCAGCCTTCTTCACCTGACTGGAATCTCGAATTGAACCTTTTATTTCGCTCTCTGCAATAGACTGTTCTAGTTCCACGTGCCATGTCTAATGGATGTCAGTTATCAGTTATCTTCTGTTAATTCCCCTCTCCAAGTTCTACACCGTCTTAAGCGGGTATTGAACTCACACTGTATGGGTCCTGTCACTGGATCAATTGTTTCTTGATACTCATCATCGGATCTGCATTTTTTGGCCAGCACAGTTTTTTTCTGTATATGTACTTTGTAATTTTTAGTTAGCACGCATTTCTTCTGTGCAGGAAGATTAAAAACCTCGGTTTCAGCTTTTAAACCTTCACTACGTAGGTACTGACGGGTTAGCCTACATCATATTGCTTTGTGCCCTTAGAATATTGACCATGAAGAGACTTGTTTTTCCACCGTTTATGCATTTTTCATTGCATTTCGGTCTTTATGTTCTTTGCAGTTACAGAAGGTGTATTTTGGTTTATTTGCACTTCTTCCCCAACTTGAAATTCCCGTTCTAATTTGTTGGTTTCCCTTATTAATCGCTTTTTTTTAGTTTCTTTGACACATGCTATCATTCATTCTGTAGTTTTCAGCTCTATTTGAAGACCGATTGTTGGGATTTTGTAATACATTTCTGGTTGAACTAATCCTCTCCCTCCTTCGGTTCTGGGAACATAAAAACGATCAACATCTTCCATAGGAGGATGCATGCAGTGTCAAATGAGAAATATTTTCGTTTACATAACTATTAATGTTAGATATGGTTCAATTAAAGATGTTAAAACTGAACTGAAGCATGGGGACAACGAAAGTGTTTATAGCTAATATTCTATTTTGTAAATTCAACTCGGTATTTAAAATCAAACGCACGTGTTTGTTATATTATTTTCTTGTTTTCTTCTTTGGGTATTGTGCATGTCATCACATTCTCTAACACCTGGTGATTTATAGGCTTCATGTTGTTGCAGCTCAATAATCAGTGACAAAATCTAGATCTTTTGAGTGTGTTTCTGTAATTCTCCCTTTCATGAAAGTTACTTTTGGCACATTTATCTAATCCGAAATCAATAACGATGACATCACTGAAATATTCTAAATCATTGAGGATATCCTTGAACTCAATGCCGTATTTGGTAAAGGGATTGATAACATCCATATAGAATTGGTGATTAAACACTTTCGTTTTATTAATAACAATAATAATAATAATAATAATAATAATAATAATAATAATAATAATAATAATAAAAAACTTGTGCAATGTATGTGTTCTTCTTTATATTTTACTGATTCAAAATGCATTTTGTAAATGTGTTTTAGTTTAATAATAATATTTTTCGCCTGCGGTCATTTAATGATTTTTGAATATATATTAGGTTGGTGCAAAAATAATGACGTTTTCTCACATAGTAACATATGTGAGAAAACGACATTATTTTTTGCACCAACCGAATATTTGCAATTTAGACAATTTGATAGAACTTCTCCAATCGGAAAATTAGTAGATGAATTTCGTACAGTTTATCTACAAATTCCGCATATTAGAAAAATATAATAAAAAATAATCAGAGAGATCTTGGTTCTTTTTAATCAAATTTGTTTGGATAAATACTTGCCACCTAAATATACCTTATTCAAGAGATACACATATAAACACGAATAGACATATACACATCCTAGCGTTTAACTCTCGTTATAGCTTGCCATTTCTTTTTATTAATTTGTTTTATTATTTTCTTTTATTGTTTATATATGTTTTACTTTTCGTGACATTATATTCTCTTTTTCCTACCCAGGCATTTTATTTGATAACGACAAACACATTTATTTCGTATTGCAATAAACTTATCCGTTGAGTCAATATACATTAACGGATCATTTTTTTATGAAATTTATTATTAATAAATTTAATTTTCGATATCTTCCTCCGAACACTATATTTTGAATTTATACCCGCAATACTATATTCTAGTTATAATAATCTTAAACTTTGAATCCAAATAAAAATATAGCGTTGCTCCCATGAGATCAAGAATTCAAAACAAAAAATCACCGTACATTATTTACATTATTCGGACTCCTGTCCTCATCCTTGTCGCCATATTTATTACAACGTTTCGGCGGTTGGACGCTCCGGCCTTCTTCAGGTGGTTGGAATTTTGAACTGAACCCTTTATTTCGCTCACTGGGGTAGACTATTCTAGTTCCACGTGCCATGGTTTGATGGATGTCAAGAACAGCTTTACACGCAGAACGAAACATAGGCCGAGTTTGAAAAATAATCCGAACCTCGGCAGAGAAAAACAACGACGAACATTGAATGGAATTTGTTTAGCTATTCTTTCACATTTGGTACCAATCCAGGGTAATCTGAGATAAACTGGTTATATTTTAACAGTGTAGAGCTTGATACTTCTGAAGTCTTCAACCTTATTGCGGATAATTGAATTAACAGTATCAAGAGGATAACCCAAACTACATCCTTAACAAAGTCGATTTCCTCGTTCAAGAAAGGCTCAGAGCAGATCTTTAATGCCCTATGTATGGGGCATTTAATAATGTTAATCTTGCGCTTAGTGGGACAAAATTGTTGCCAACGCGTGTACAACCCTTCGAAAATTGGTTTTCTATAAACAGATGTAAGAGTACTTATGGACGTACGGTGTACTTATACATCCAAAAATGTTAATTGAAGATTGGATTCCTTCTCAACAATGAACCTCGGTGCTGGATGGATACCATTTAAAAACGAAAGAAACTGATCAGCCTGACTTCGCTGATGAATAAACAAAAGGCATCATCAACATACCAACAATACAGTTGAGGACAAAGTGGATTATTTCGTAAATTTTCTTCGGCAAGGCCAACAAATATGTTGGCAAGTGCCGGACCTAAAGGCGAGCCCATAGCAACTCCGTCTATCTGTCGGTACATGGTGTTGTTGAAACTAAATTCGACAGAGGACGTTGCAAATTTCATCAATTCACAAACGCTTCAATTCACTCAACGCTTAGACATGAGAATAAAACAACACGTTACTACAAAAAATAGAAATCACACCTTACCGTTGAATGGACTCGTCCCGAACACATATGGTTCCGCCACATGCGAACACCTATTAAATAACAGAGATTGTGTTGCCAAATTTAGTGTTGACTCGTTCAGTCTGAAGTCGGACGTCCGGCTGACCGGCAGATCGGTTGATCGGTTGAACTCTCTGCCTTCGGACAGGGAGGAACCCGAAGGAGTCTACGCCGAAGGGCGGTGTCTCTTTCGGGGAGGTAAACCGGCCCGGAACCCGTTTATAAGGGTTCAAAGGGCATATTTTTGGCCGAGCCCACGGGTTCGGAGATCCCACATTAAACCGGCCTTGTGCCACATGATGCCCTCGTCGGGGAGTGACTAAATACTAGTGTGGACTGGTTCAACGTGTTCTCCCGGTCACACTCTTTCGTAAGGTTCTGGAGGCGCTTTACATCGGGTCCCGCAATCCTTCTTTGCTATTTCTTTTTTCTCCACAACTTCCTTTTTATTGTACATTTTTCTGTGTTTAATTTTATAATAAATCTCCCGTTGAAGCCTGAAGAGCGGGAGTGAAACCGGTTGCTTCGCCCGTTTTTAATATGTCTAGTAATATTAAGTTTCACACTTTTATTTCGATCATTAAATTTTGTACCTACAAAAATATCTTCTAAATTCTGTATTTGCTGTTCAAGTACTTTTCATTTTCATTTCAATTTCAAATGTGTCATCATTGAAAGTTTGGCTATTATATTTATGACTTTTAAACGAGACAGAAATTCCTCCGAATGATTGTTATTATTTTTCTAAGATTCCTTCGAGGTCGGTTAAAAGAATGATCCGATATTATTTATCTTTATTATTTTAGCCATGGCTGGTGGGAATGGATAGAATAGACTTATTCTTGCATTTTTTAAGTTTATTATTGCGAAATAAACAGAAGTCATCATAGTCGAAACTGGAATTCGCCCGATTGCTGATTGCATTTTCTCGCTGTTACACATAATTCTACAGGCATCTCTGTGATAAGCCAAAAGCAACGTTAATATAAAAAGTGTCAACAGTGAATCTCCCACTTTGTAGAGTAAATATTTCTTCTTTTTCTTTTTCTCCTATATACTGTGTCACATTAGGACGTTGGCGATCGTGGTTTCTCCCCATTTTCTTATCCCTTGTCGGCTTAATATTTTTTGCCATCTCTCTTATAATCTGCCTTCTCATCTATTCACTCAAGCACTTCAACTACCTCCTGCTTTGCCATTCTCTGCAGTTCTTACCTTCAGTCTTCCCTGTGCGAATAACAATATCAAATTCCACCTTTCTCATTATGTCCCTCAGAAATATGTCTTCCTGATATTAAGTATATTAAGTGTCTTTTTGTTGCCATTTTCTCTAGATCTTCAACGTTGCTCCAGTGTTCGGTCCATGGTATTATCGGCATTCCTCTGTGGCAAAACATTTCCGTTGTTTCAAATCTCTTCTTCATCTGTGAGGAGATTGTCCAGCATTCACTGCCATATACAAATGATACAGCATAACTGTTCAGTGCTATTTTCTTTGTATCTAACGATATTGGAAGATGAAAAAAATCATATCGTTATATTGATAAACCATCGATAATTGAAGCTAATATAATTACTCACACCGTCAATGTTGAACAGAAGTGACATTTTCTACTAAAGAACAGAAACTATAGAAGAACAGTAAAAACAAACGTGTTTAGATACGAAAAACAATCAAATCATTAATCATGAAAAACGGGACGTAGAAAGAAGAAAATAGAAATAATTAAACCAGATACATAAATGGATGTTTTTACTAACCGTAGGTTAATTATGGAACAAGTTATATAAAAGTTATCAACGATACATATTTGTAGTAAAATTACCAGCAATGAATTTTATGTATTTAATACTGGCCACTCGTATTCAAGGATACCCGTCTACAAGGGCGGCTAGCCAATCCCTATTCAAGACGCTCGCTCAGGCACATTTTTGTTTATTCCACACGCACAGAGATCCCCTGCGGTTAATACTGCAACTATGCTGAGCAGATCTTAGTTACAGTTTCTGGGAAAGAGCATATTATCTAGCATGATCATAATCTGAACAAGATCAGCACACTCAAACCCTGAGTCATGATGACTTGTGACTTCGTGCTAGTACAGCTTTCGATCACCCCAGGGGTTCCATATACCCAATTTCACTCAAAAGGCTTTGTTCAACTCATGGCATTGTTTTTCAGCCACTTTCCAAAGGTGCCGCATGTGAGCATCGATCCCTACAAGCCAATAACATCCGAAGGAAACTTCCTGGAAAATCGACCGTCTTGAGATTCGAAACCGGATCTCATGGTGCCCATATAATAAATTTTATAGAAAATAATCACTAATACATTTTTATCAGTTGCCTACCTTCTTATTGATGGTAGGCAACTGCATTGAAGATATATTTAGTTTAAGCCATAAAATTAAGTTAAGAATATTTAAATTCCGTTAATAAATAGCAAAAAATCAACCAAACAACCAACATGAAAGAACTCTTTCCCAACATTAATTTATATAATATACTTTTGAGATGTTGGACGGCATCTCTTGTTACTTTTATTATGTTAAAGGAAATCTCATTATCACTTGATAAAATTCACGTTATATTCGAAACATCGTAGCTGCCGGTACTAGTAGTAAAGCCTTCCAATAATATCCGCACTAGTAATACTTGTTCATATAACACATAGAGGTTGATATGCCTCTAAACAAAGCCGACCAATCAACCAACGTTGCAATCCTAAAACTTTAACAGAACTACATGAGAATTAAGAAAACAGTTCTACACGAGATACACTTCAATCATGACCTGGTTATGACGATAAACTATATCTGGCAGAAATACCGGGGGATTGGAGTTTTTGATTAGTGATGTTCCCACGTGCACCCTGACCTAGAGTGGTAGCACCTGTTAGGGTCAAATCTATGGATAAATAGTGAAACCACAAACAAAACACTATGGGAGTATACAAATAAATATTGGCAATACAAAAAAGGACTGACAATATATATTTATACTAAAATGGCCAACAATACATTTTGTCTGTAGTTGAAGGTAGGCAACTGTGTTTAAGATATATTTAAGTGAAGCCATAAAATTGAGTTCAGAATATTTAGATGTCGGCATTAAATAACTCATAGAGGTGTTGACATGCCGCTAAACAAAATCAACCAAACAACCACCATGAAAGAACTCTTTCCTAACATTAATTTATATAATATACAACTTTTGAGATGTTGGACGGCGTCGCTTGTCACCTTTGCTATGCCAAAGGAAAGCCCATTATTACTTTAAAAATACCTGTATTTGAGACCTCGTAGACGCCAGTACTAATAGTAATGCCTTCCAATAATATCTGTCCTAGTAATAATTGTTCAAGTAGTAATCGCCAAATAGTATAATGATTGGAAGAGAATCGTAATCCATATAGTAGAAGAGTAGAGAGAATGAACATATAGCAATAGTGGATTGACAAGAAGAGTGAACAGTGTTCGTATATTGATCACGCTACTTCCTGTTCATTCACTTCCTTTGCGAGCACGTGATTTACTTAATAATACAATCGCCCTTCTTGCTCACTGGCGGTCTAGTTTCAAGTCAGAGTGTCGGCAACGAGACTTACTGTTTTACAGCAAAAACAATTTCTTAAAGATATCAAACTGTATACTAAAATATAACTTCAACAAAATTAAAATATCAACACATATCACCGACAAACATACATATCCATAAAAGCTGAGTATCATCTTTCTTTACTCAATTGTGAAAAAAAGAATAACATATATTTTTATTACAACAAAGCTCAGCATTAAACGACCCATAAGGTAAGCAAAAAAATCAACCAATCAATTGTACTGTGGTAAAATTTAAGAGTTATCTTCTTGTACCCACCTCTGAAAGTAATGACTCATCCTGATATGCTCCAGCTACACAAGAGTCAGATCAGATAAAAATTCCTGTCATATCTTGGCAAAATCCACTGACAATTCCTGTCATATCTGAGCAAATTCCACTGTACAGACAAAGTTAATTATTTCCCAACCTGCAACCCCATTCTCACAAAAGAAACATTGTTACCCTCTCCCTGCTCTATCGCTATTTTCATAGCGAATGTTAAGACAAGCTATATTCTTTCTACTACCAGGCCAAGCCTTTAAAATAAGAAAGCGCACTGCCTCGTTCATAGATTCAACGCTTCCACATCCTTAATCCCTAATATTTGGCGATTACTACTTGAACAAGTATTACTAGTGCAGATATTATTCGAAGGATTTACGACTAGTACTGGCGTCTACGAAGTCTCGAATACAAGTACATTTAAAGTGATAATGAGCTTTCCTTTGGCATAGCAAAAGTCACAAGCGACGCCGTCCAACATCACAAAAGTTGTTTATTATATAAATTAATGTTAGGAAAGAGTACTTTCATAAGGGAGAACGTTCACCCAGCTTCTGCCAAAGTATTGTTACTATGTGGAACATATCCTCATCATATGTACTTCTCAGTTCTCCGTCAAAAGCGCGTCAAAAATACAGCAGTCATATACCTTGAGTGGTATGGCACATTGTACAAGTGAACAAAATCATAATATCTTAATATCTTCTGTGAAGCTTACTTTTCTCTGTTCATAGGACGGCTTCTTTTTTTCTTCTTCTATGTGCCGTTTTCCTTCATGATGTAGACGATCATGGCTCTCCACAACATTCTATCTCTTGTGGCCCTTAGAGTCTTTTCTCAATTTGTCAAACCTCCCGCCAAAATTCCCAACACGTCAAAACAAGCTCATCAGGCAGGTGACCAGATGCATTCCTCTGGCACTCGATGAACCCTGTTAGGGTTAAGTTTTACAAATAATCCTTATTCATTATGTCTCCAGGATCATGGCTCTCCACAACATTCTATCTTTTGTGTCCCTTAGAAGTTTCTCTCTATTTGATAAGCCGTCCGAGCCCACGGTTCGTACAATTTCGTCCGGTAGGTGACCAGAGGTATTCCTCTTACCATTCAAACATCCCTTCTTCATTATGTCGTCATAAAATTTCAGATGTCTCTTTTTGAGTATGAGTATTATTTTGGTTACCAGTTTAGTAAGACTTCCACGTTACTTGACAGATCCGAAGGGGGATAGTCAGTGTCCTACTCTAGAACCACAATTCTGTTTCCTCTGTGATTAGATTGCCAGAGAATTCACTGTTATGCAAAAAGATTTCTGTCGCAGGACATTTCGCTATTCTTTGTTTCTAACGAGAATTTCCATGTTTCTTAATACTTTAATTAGATTTTGGAACGCATTTTCTCTGTCTCATTTTTCCCTCATCTGTTTATATATTTCCCATATATTTAAACATCAGTACTTATTGATGTTGAAATCTCCAAAAAGTACCTGGGTACATGGCAGCAGCCCCAAAAAACTGGGATAGGCGGGTACAAGAGGAGGAGAACAACACTCAGAAAACAGTCTGCCTGCCTTATGTGAATGGGTTATCAGAGAAGATACAAAGGATCTGTGGTCCATATAACAACAGGACAACCTTCAAAAGCGTGACAACACTTCGCAGATATCTCTCTCGAGTGAGACCCCCCATAGAAGAGAACATGACTAAAGACTGTGTGTACGCTATCACGTGCAGCTGCAGAAAGGAATATAAAGGAGAGAAAGGCCGCCCATTCAAGGTAAGGCTTCCAGAACACCAGAAAGCTGTAACGCGAGGGGAAGTAGAAAAATCAGGCCTGGCTGACCACATATGGAGAGAGAAGGGAGATGACCGTCCCCTGTGGGATCATGTTGAGATCATAGACAGAGAACACCATTGGAAAATTCGTAAACTTAAGGAATCAGTACATATGATAGGCCACAAAAATCTCCTGAGCCGACCAAGCATAGAAATAAATACAATATGGGAACCAGTAATATGGAGTGCCAGAGAAAAGCAATGATAACAAAGTTGCAATATGAGCTCTGGTAAAAACATGATGTGATAACAGCAAAATTGCAATATGAGTACTGGTAAAAATGGTTGCTGAAGACATTAGGTTTATAATACCCAGAAATTCATACCCAGATGTCCTCAAGGACACATGGCACAGTGGATAAAGTTGGTTAGATCCAGTGACAGACCCAAAGAGTGTGAGTTCAATACCCGGTCAGTGGAGAACTTAGGAAAAATTAGCAGGAGATAACTGATAACTGACATCCATCAAACGTGAAACTAGAACAGTCTACCCCAGTTATCGAAATAAAGGGCTCAGTTCGAAATTCCAACCACCTGAAGAAGGTCGGAGCGTACAACGGCCGAAACGTTGTGACAATTATGGCGACAAAGATGAGGACAATAGTCCGACTAATGTAAATACTCTCCAAAAAGTAGTTCGCTTTCTCTCTTGCTGACATCCATACTTTCTGTCTTCTTAAAGTTGATTTGCTAATCATTTCGTTTCACATTACGACCCTGCCTCGTATGTCGTGCAGTTTTGTTGTTCTTATGTCTGCCATCAACGCAGTGATATCTGCGTATCTTATATTTTTTGAAAAAGAGAAATGCGTCATAACATGGAGGGAAAAGTTACAGCGAGTTGAAATCTTCAATTCGTTCTTATCAGCGCCATATTTGAGTCGTCAAAGAACATCAAAGATTGTCTTTACAGTTTGCAGATAGCAGTCGAAGATTTGCTACTTTAAGTGTCCATTTATTGTTTACATACGTGGTACTCAATAAGCAGATTACTTAATCGGCAAATCAGTTCTCTGATACAATTGAAATCTTCACACTCACAACAGGAGTATCATTATGATATTTAGGACATTTAATAAAAATGGTTCACATTTGTTTATTCCTACTTATATAGATTCAGCATATAAATATTTAGATACTAGTAAGAATGTATTTAATTTAACTAAAATGATATGCACTATATATATATATATATATATATATATATATATATATATATAGTGCCACGCATAAGTTTTGGATACATGTTATTTTCTGTTATAACTCTAGCTTATGTTCGCCATTTTGCCTGATATTTGGTAAGTAATATCTCGTAAAGTTGTTTTAGTTGTATGTGGAAGTAAAATTAAAAACTCATGATTGAATCCATTATTTTTATCAAAGTTCAAAATTACCCTATGCAAAAGTATTGGATACATGACACTTTTTTCAAATTTGCAATTGAAACTTTATATTTTAAAAGACATTAAATATTCAAATTTTCGATAGTATTGGAATGTTATCTCTGATCAATCAGAGAAGCACACAATTGTTTACAAGATAGTGCTACTAATCATCTGATTATTTGATGTGCATTCTGCAAATCAAGGATTAAAAATGGCAAAAACTAAAGAATTATCCAGAGATATGCGAGATTATTGAACGTCACAAAGGAGGACAAGGTTACCGAAAAATTAGCAAAGAAATGAATCTAACACTAAGTACAGTAGGAAATTATAAGAAGTATGGAGACGGTACAGCAAAAGTCCCAAGAAATGAAAGACCGAGAAAAATAAATGAAAATACTTCAAGGTGGATCAGCAGAAATGTGCAAAAAAACACTTCATTACTCGTTCTGAAATTAAAACTGATCTTGAGGGTGCTGGAATTAATGTAAGTAAGGATAGCTTTGGCAGAGCTCTATATCGTACAGGCTTTCATTCAAGATCACCAAGAAAAGTGCCTTTACCGAAAACTGAAAACCAAACATGTCAAAGACCGATTAAAGTTTCTCGAAACTTATGAAAAGAAAGATATTCCTGTTTTTGGAAACGGTAACCTGGTCGGATGAAACGATAGTTGAACTATTCGGAAGGAACACAGCGACAAGTCTTTGGCGAAAAAATGGCACTGTCTTCAACAAGCACAATACCATCCCCAGAGTTAAGTTTTGGGGTGCTTGCATTATGATATGGGGATGATTTTCATCCAAGGGCACTGGTTATCCATGGTAGAATGAATGGTAGCATGTACAGGGCGATTCTAGAGAAGAACCTTCAGAAATCTGCAACTTCTTTAGGACATGGATGGAATTTCGTGCTTCAACACGACAATGATCCCAAAAATATCGCAAAACTTACAAAGGAATGGTTTGAAAATAATGGTATTAGTACTCTCAGTTGGCCAAGTCAGTCTCCTGACTTGAATCCAATTGAGGATAATCACTATAGACAGTTACTGCACTCTGTGCATAAGCATAAAAGGAAAACAACGAGACCATTAGAACAAATTAATAAGAAAAAGTTTTATAATATTCTTGTTCTTCACATTCAATGAAACCTGTTAAAATATGGAACGCAGGCCAAATACAGACAGACACACACACGCGCATGCATATATATATATATATATATATATATATATATATATATATATATATATATATATACCCAAGTATATGATTGGTGTATATGGAATGAATTCCAATAACCAACAATTACTATTCTTAAAAGAGTGCTCAATACAAAGTAGAGCAGATATATAAATATTTATCGGTTGGGGTATGCAACTGTCTGGGTCAATGTCTGTGGATGTGTGTGCATGTATTTATATGTATCTATGTGTATGGAAAGTGCATCCACTTTTAATTATGTATGTATGTACGTGTGTGTTGGTTTCCCTTCTCCCATTTCCCCCCCCCCCTTTTTTTTTTTTTTTTTTTTTTTTCATGACAGACGGTGGAGATGTTCTCTGTCTTGTCCCCTTTTTTGTGTGTGTATATGTCTTGGTGCTTATGTATTAGAATCTGACTGCGTTTGTTTTACGCGTGAGTTTGGGAACCCATTTACACATCATGAGGATTAAAATGTATACATTGTAAAAAGACCGGATATTAAATATAGCTAAAGTAACTTCAATGAAAAAATAAATTGAATAACATATATATTTCTTCTTTTCTCCTCAGTAATTTTATAGTTGTAAACTTAATAGCGAATAAATGTTAAATTTTGGTTTTGTAATTAGCAGTTTTAAATTTTAATATTAAATTTTATCATATAATTTAGTAATTATTCGTTGGAATAAATTATTTTTTAATACTAAACATCTGAATAGATATTATAACATGACTTCGTTATCGAGCTTTTTGAATTTTCCTGTAATTGTGTTCTGATTGGTCTACCTAGCCTTTGTAACAACGTTTTCCCCTTACGTAGAATATTAATTAATTTGAAACTTTTAAAACCATTTATTTTACATTCAACGTCATCACTTGATAAGACACCGAAGGTGTTGAAACAAAATGGCTATTTTTGTAGTGATTTTATAACATATTTATGTTATAAATTTTTTTTCTTTAAAAATAAATAATTATATATATATATATATTGATATAATGTAAATGTTTATATTTTTCGGTTCTTATCAAAAATGTATGAAATGTACGGGTAATAGAAATTTTCGAGGCAACAAACAAGATCGTCAGCCGGTTAAAATTAAGTCAGTTAAATTTTTTCTCTGTATATATGGAACTTATTTAATTTTCATCCTCAGACAATTTGTTATTTGTCTCTTTTTTAACAACAGTCCGAAACATTTGCACTA
>OZ010590.1:41553739-41566239 GCA_963932145.1 Acanthosepion lycidas | reverse complement strand
CGTTACATACGATGGCAGCTGAGATTACGTGAAATTATGGAAGTTAAAGAGTAAATTAGGGTTGAAATAAGATTTTTAGTGTAAAATCAAAATCCTGTCTGGATCCTTATCCGGTCAAGATCCTGACAAATATGTATTAAACTTAAAAAAAAAACAAACAAAAAAAAACTGTTGTATTTAATATTAAAAATTGTGGTAGTATGAGAACATGAAAAACTATTAAATAATATTCAGAACCTCGCTAAAGATTTCAATTTAAACATAGAAAAATCTATTCAAAATAAAATTATATTTTATATGTATATATATATATATATATGTGTGTGTGTATGTGTGTGTGTGTGGGTGTGTGTGTGTGTGTGCGTGCATGATGTGCGTGTCTGTGTGTGTTTCTTTTCTAACATATAACTATCCATGATATTCTCCATAAATATTTAATAAAAAACATCAAGATATACAGATAAATTATGTATTGAAAAATACATATTTATATAAACAATAATTAGACATATTTTGTTACATTATATATATATATATATATATATATATATATATATATATATATATATATATATATATATATAATTATATTATATTATATTATATATATAGTTATATATATTTATATTATATTATATTATATACTTATATAAAAAATCACTGGTCCCAAACCTTTTATAATCTAAATAAACTTTAACGGGATACGAAGAGATTTTATAACCTAAGTAAATTTGCCTGTTGTTTCTGTAATCGGTAAATCTTTAGCAGATGGCTGTGCCAGACCCATGCCTAACCAGATTTAAATTCGGCCTCCTTCTCCAAGAAAGATAGAAAGAGCAGTCTGTCAGACTGGAAGAGAGAGAGTTGGATTCCTGTCTTTATCAAGTGATATGTGATTCTACAGAGAGGTTATGGGAATAGCATAGACCTAACATGTAATCAAGAACGAAGTTCTAGAGACAGTGGCAACAAAGTGGAGATTTATGATTAATATCTGTTGAAGAAAAAGTTGAAATGTTCGGGGCATATAACGAGGAAAGTGGGTGAGGAAAATGTGGTACACACAAGAAAGTTTGAATGTAAAAGGGTCAGTGGAATGCATGCACAACATAACTGGCAATCGAGAGCGAATGGATGGCGGAGCAGAGAAAATTTATTAAGCACTACAAATAACAAGAAATTGTGGAGAGCCACGATCCCAAACATCCTGAAGATCCACGCAACATAGGAAAAGACGAAAAAAGAAAAAGAAAAGGAAGAAAAGGAAGAAGAAAATAAAAATTAAAAGATGAAAAGAAGAAGAAGAAAATGGAAAGTAATAAGAAGCAAAAGAAAGAAAAGAACAAGAAGAAAAGAAGAAAAAGAAGAAAAGGGAGAAGAAAAAGAAGAAAAGTAAGAAGAAAAAGAAAAAAAATACGAAGAAGACAATTAAGACAAATAAGTATCAAAAGAAAAAAAAGAACAAGAAAAAAAGAAAAAAAAGAAAAGGAAGATGAAGAAGAAAAAGAAGAAAAAGACGAAGAAAAATGAAAAAGAATAAGAAACAAAAATAAGAAAGAAGAACAAGAAAAAAGAAAAAGAAGGAAAGGAAGAAGAATAAGAAGAAAAAGACAAAGAAGAAAATGAAGAGAAATAAGAAGGAAAAATGAAGATAAAGAAGAAAAAGAAGAAAAGAACGCATCGAACTCGGCACGCCAATTCCATTTCCCCCCCTCCTAATAACAACAGCTACAAAATTAAATTTTATTTTTTCATAGAGTGTCGACCGAAAATGAATTACAATATTGCTACATATATTAGTTGTCTATACATACCCTATGATTATGATTATATTATATTTATAGGGCAGCAACGAGCTTTGCCTTTTAAAATTAAAATATTTATTGAAACATGTTTATCCCATGCCATGTTAGACAAGATAAACAAACCTCATATTTGGGAGTTCAAGAAACACTTAAAACTAAAAATACAGCTACAAATAAAAAATAGATATAAAAGTTATGTGCTTTTAAAGAAATAGAGACCACAAGAGTTTTAATCAAGCGAAACGCCTACAATAGACATTTGAATTCTCTAAACACAAACATAATTTGTTTTATCGCAAAAAAAAAAAAAAAAGAATCTGGTTAAAAACAACTGCAAAGAAAGTCACGGATATTTAAATATGAGAAATCAACTAAAGACAAAAAGAAAAACACATCATGCGAATCTGAAGTTTTAGTTCACACATTTTCATCCTAATATAAGCAGAGTGTTAGATTGTAATATGCAAGTCTTGGCTTCAGTGTTGGCTGTAATGTGGATTCCCTGTGCCTTTTATCGAAATAATTTAATCATAATTGTTCTTATAAGCTTTCCTCCTTATTACTGCGACTTCATGAATTCAAGTGAAGTATTAGATTAGTAGCTTGCTTTCATCATTTTGCTGTTGAAACTGCTAGATGTAACCAGAAGTTCTATACTTTTCTCCTGAATTGTTGTTTTTCTATCAACTCCGATCTTCCATAATTTAAGCGCAACGACAATCCTCATATTCTTTCTCATAGAATTCCTTTTTTTGTTCTCTCTTCTAATGTTTTATATTTACAGATTTATTCCATGTCAGTAACCTTTTGCTTCTTAGTTGCTTTTATCGCCTTGCTTGAGGTGTAATTACTAAACAAGTCAATATTTCCAGGAAAACAATTGACATTGTTGAGTTCTTCAATCAATATTGAAACCACATATAATTTTACATTTAATTTTCATCATATACACGACTCATTCCAGATCACGGATATCAAAAATAATTTGTTTTATTACATTTACAAGAAGTTAACAAGGAACGCTGTTTGCTATATAAATGCATTGTCAATTAATGACCCTACTGACGTCAAAACGAAATTGTCTCGCTCCACGTGATTTCTCGAAATGAAAAAGAAAATAAGAGAAAATTGAAATTTGTTATTTGAAAAACTTTTTTCATATATCAATATCGATCAAAATCTTCAGATTACACACTTCAATTTATTTATCTTTTTTTTAAATTTTAAGAAACCACTTGATATGATTATAGTTATTTTTGGCGTCTGGTGGGGTATAAATTTGCAATGAATTTGTGTAATAAACTAGAAATCATTTCTTAAACTTTAGAAAATTTAAAAAAAGACATCGATGTACGTGATCTTTAGAGATTTATTAATAATATATATTTTAACTATTTCACCCAAAGAAAGGCGGGAATGCCACTAGTACACAGGGTGTTACAAAAAGTGAAAGTGGGAGAAAAAATGGCCATAGAGAAGATTGAGGAAAGGATAAAAGATGAATGGAATTCAAGAAGACAGAAGATTGTGATTGGCGTTGCATTTAAATTTTTGCAGATCGTAGTTTTCAGGGAAGCAAGAAAACAGAAGGGAAGAGTGAGAGAAAAAATGTCGGAGTGGAAGTATCAGTGACATTTAACTATTTTAACGGTAAAAAGGTTGGGACCTAGTTGCCAATCTATGGCACGCTTAAATTCACGTAGTCAGAGCACTAGGGAAAAATCTCATCAGAGCAATTGCAAGGAGAACATTTATAGAAAAGATGGAAGCAGTGATGTCAAGTCAGAATTGATTACATTGCACATCTTTGGATTTTGTCAAGAATCTCGAGAGCACCAGACCAGACATGGCAACAGTATTCAAGGCACGGATGACTGGTAGACTGACTAGAAACATCTTTTGGCCAAGTACAGTGACCCAACTTTCCTTGCAGTAGATGCAGTTATTGATTCGATGTAGTCGTTCCACTGAAAATAAGTTGAAAATGTGAAAACGTGAATACGCAGTGTGTTGCTCTTCAGGAGTTTAGCATCAGCCAGGAAAGTTTTTCTATCTTGCTTTCGATCTGGAGACATTTAAATATACAAGCCATTTCCTGCCAAATTAACCACTGATTTGAGATCCTTTTCAAGAGCAGCGGCCTGATTAACGTTGTCAGTTCTGACGGACAAAATTCCGCCATTGGTATTAATCAACTTCTGTTTCTGAAGTGTTCAATATACGTTTATATAAAGAAGTGATGCTGTGACTTTAAACGATTTATCGGTATTAAAAATAAAATCTACAACCGTTGAGACCAAGTAAATGGTTAAAGAAATAAGACAAGTGTTACAGATATATCATATATTAAACAGTAAGTACAACAGAAGAGCATTACACGACTAGTGAGTGTGTGTCGGTTGACCCAGCGTTCAATCTATTCGACTGTTTATCCAAGGCCTTCTCTCCGACTAATCTTAGGCAAAAGAGCCCAGCATAGGATCTTTAGAGGGAAGATAGCACAGCAACAACATCGTGTTTTGGGTGTTTAAACTCACAGCATCACTTCTTTATATAAACGTATATTGAACATTTCAGAAACAGAAGTTGGTTAATACCAATGGCGGAATTTTCCAATAATAATATTTTCGCAATTTTGTTCGTCAGAGCTGACAACGTTAATCAGGCCGCTGCTCTTGAAAAGGATCTCAAATCAGTGGTAAATTTGGCAGGAAATGGCTTGTATATTTAAATGTCTCCAGACCGAATGTAAGATAGAAAAACTTTCCTGTCAAAGATATAAGCTGGAGAAATATATATTTGATTAGAACAATAATATCTATACCCGAATAAAGGGTTATTTTCTTTGTTTACATGATAATACCAGAGCCTTGCTATTCTGTAAATTTCATCAATCTTTCAAACTTTGATATTGGTAACTGTATACTATTTCGAATTAAATTGCAGAATTTGCTAATATCTGGCTAATGTCAGTTTCTCTTTATTGGCTTCCCTTATCATACACAATCATTTTAATGCTGAACCACTAATTTTTTTACTAGAAATATATCTCGATTAGTTGTAGGTTTTTGTTCTAATTCATTCACCGGAAGCAAGGCTATAATGACTCCAATATGCAAGGGGCTACTGAGAGAGAAAGAGAATGGAAAAGACTTTAGAAGTCAATCCTAAACAGGAATCAAGAGACAAATCTTTATTCCTGTTAAAAAGGACAGGCATAAATGTGAACCAGATGATAGGTGAACCTATCTACTTCTAGTGGGGAAACTAAATACACACGCACACGCGCGCGCGCACGCACAAGCACACACACACACACACACATATATATATATATATATATATATGTATATATATATATATATAGCAAATAAAATTTCAGTGTGTAAGCGAGATGTTAGGAGTACAGATTTGAAGTAGACTTAAGAAGGAACTGAAAAAGACAATCCTAAACATTACACAAGGTATAAATCTCAAAATGCCAGCGAATAGTGTGAGCAATCTTTGAATATTTTTTTTCGCAAAGTAAGAAACTGTCAGATTTGGAAAATATCAAGCAGCCTTCTCTTGCATGAATGTACAGTGAAAAGTATTATTCAAATGCATTATGTCCAATAATTTGTAATAATTCTTTTAAATTGCTATGACCACTATTTTATTGCCTGCAACATTAACGCAAAAATTATTACACTCCTTTAGATAAAAATTCAATATTAATTCAATCTTGGTTCTATTGCCCTTAAGTATTAGATCAGTCTCCTAATAATTTCTACTATCATATTTATATTTTGCACTACATACTGACGCATGAAAATCATCTTGTACTCGTGACGCTAAAAGACGTTTTGGTCTATCTACTCTCTCTCTTTCTTTCTTTCTTTCTTTCTCTCTCTTTCTCTCTCCCTCTCTCTCTGTCTCTCTCTCTCGCACTCTCACAACGAGAATAGGTCGCCAAAAATGGTATCATAGAAAAAAAAAAAAAAACCTCTCAAGTCAAAGAAGTTGTTCACTTACCTGGACAGATTTTTGGTATATTAATTTATGACTTTAAAGTTATAGACAGTGAAAAACATTGATTTTTTTTAACATATTCAATTAAAAATCAGACGGAAAAATTCTCAATATTCAGAAACGGATTTCCCGAGTATGTTTTAAAATTAATGAAAAATGTTATGTTTTTAATTAACCGCAACTCCGCGTCTGAATTTTTCCAGTCGATTTTTCCTTATGGAACTGTATGAATCCATCTCCTCCCCCACTGATATGGGTTAAATAGTAGAACTTATATCTTGAACGATCCTTATTAGTCTATAAAAATATTATATTCTTTAGCAAAAATAATTACTCTTACAATACAAATTATATTTCGCCTTTAAATAATCCACACAATCTGAGAAACCTTAAAGAAAAACATATCAAATCAATCCATCAATTAAAACTTAAATCCCTTTTTTTTTCATTTTCTTTTGCTTTTGTTCAGCCATTACAGTACGTCATCTCCTCACATGATAGATTTTTACAATGCTGGATGTTGTAATGCCATACCAAGAAGGGGAAAGTTACTTTCCCACCACCGTATTATAGCATCGGTGCTATTTTTTTCTCTATAAATATCGTCATGGTAATTGTTCTGCTGATGTTTTCTCTATGGTACCTAGGCTTTGTGAATTTAAGTACAGGACTTAATTGGGGGCAAGGTTCTCATCTCTTTAGAGCTGAAATTGTTAGTTTTAACCGCATGTTCTATGCGAGCATTCTCTTCTAACGCACCTCCCGCTTGTGGAATACTCTTCACAGTCGACTTTGATCTTGAAAAATGTAAATGAAATGCTAATCGCTATCTTTTGTCTTATTAATTCTTCTTCTTTTATGGTTCGCTGTCCTTGATACTGTTTTTCCGTGAATTTACTTTATCGCTCAGTAAACGCGTTTCGTCTTAGTGGATTGCTTGGAGTGAAATGAAACGCCAATCATTAATAAGAAAAATCTAATCAGACGAAGGTCGAGCAAAACAAACGCCTTGCAAATGTTCATGACTTCCTTTCAAAAGAAAGAAATATTACTAAGAATTATTAACACTGTTTATCGGTTTATATCGTTTTAATATTTTTAACATGATTATCGATCAAAATAAAGCGTCATTTCAAAATGAACGCATCAGTGTTTTCTAAAATGTTATTACAACATTTATTTTTCATGATAGAAGCTTTTAATTAAAATTCATTTAATAGCCTGAGATTATATCGAAAAAAAATTAGACATTATTTGAAATGCAATCCATGTCTCTTATAAGGTGCACTTAATTAATTCGAGAGTAGTTAATTGCTGAATTTTGAAGCGTTCCTTCTACATTATTTCGATACAGAAAGGCAATTTTAAAACCACGAATCTCCATTGAACAACAGAGTGGATGTACTTTCAGATTTTACAGATTACTGAATATTCAGTCTTAATATTTTTATTATTTTATTCTTCTCGGTTGCTAATAGTGCTTTGTTGTCACATGCTCTGACATTCTGTAATCCATTACTTCTTAGTGGCTTTATTGCCTTGCTTGTGGTGAAATGATTTAAGAATATATATATATATATATATATATATATATATATATATATATATATATATATATATTCTGTGAACTGATGATGTGGTGAAGTCAAAATTATCTTTATTGTTTCTAGGTCTCTGTAACATTCAGCGGAATAGTCTGGTAGACGGAAGGATTGATTGCTGAAGTTGCTGGTGTAGTAATTGTTGGCTCAATCAGTGGTCCAAGAAGTACACGCTTAGATTTAGCGGAAACAGGGCGTTCAAAAAAAAGTACAAAAAGAAAAGAAAATAAGAGAGACGAGATAACCCCTGACGTAGATAGGGGAAAGGGGACAATCTGTCCGCGTAGATGAAAATAAATCATTCATACACGCACATATTTAATGAGGAGCATAGTTTTTGCAGCTTTAAAAGTTATCCTAGAATATTGTTTAAGCCAAAGATTTTATAAATTTCAACCATTTTCTGCGCTGTCAATGAATGCTATATGTTTCCTTACAAGGAAACAGGTAATACTGCCATTACCATGACAAACGAGGAGAACAGATACTACAATCTGATTCTAGTCCGGTCAGCATGTATGGAATAAAAGCGTAACTCGGGTAACATTGCATTGGTCAATAAATACCAAACGTTTCCTTATAAGGAAACGGGTAATATTAACATTAACATTAGAAATGAGAAGAGATAAAAGAGTATAAAATATGGCACAAGGCCTAAAAGGGGGTTGGGGAAGGACGGTCTTCTTCTGTCTTACATCTAAACTTAGCTAGTCTCAGACACGGACCCAAACATACCAACAATATTCCTATCACCAAAACAACACATTCACTCCTACCTTTCTTACTGCGTCCACCAAAATACCTCAAATTCTCTATGAAGTCCTAACTAGTCCCCTTATGTGATTGCTTTCCGATCGTTATGTATTAAATATAAGCTTAACTTGAGTAGCATTGTCTCGGTCCGTGAATACCGAATGTTCCCTTATAAGGGAACAGTTAACATTAATATTACCATTAGAAACGAGGTGAACAGATTCAAAAATTAGTTTACAGTGCAATCGTCATATATTGAATAAAAACATAATTCAGTAGCGTTTCCTTATAAAGAAACAAATACTATTGCTATTAACATTACAATTCTTAGGGTACTTTCTGATCTGTAAATATACCTTGATTCTGTTTAGTTAAAATATATTTGCTTGCGCAGTTAACGGTAAATTATTTTCGCAACAATGTTTTCTTTCCCTGTACTCTTTACCTATATTATTCCCATACGATTCCCGAGGTTAAGCAACTTCGAGCGCAGTCAGTACATAAATGGGTAAGCGCAAGGGTATACTAGGTGCTGAGAGTTTGAATCTGAAGATGGTCTAAGGGAAAACGTCTCGGAATAGGAAATCGTAGAATTGTGTTCCAACCGTTTTGGCCGAATACACATCCTAAATTCAGAGAAAAGTAAGAAATCATGGAATCAGTTCCTTTTCTGAAATTTACTCTGTAATTCTGTCCATGTTACTGCAAGTGTTATTTCGATATTGAATCCAGAAGATTCCATGAAATTATTCGTAATTTAGCTTTCTTTTTTCTTTTCATTCCATATTTTTACACATCTTAATTTATAATTACCAGAAGACAGATGCAGACCGATCTTGTAAAAGAAAATCCTCTCTCTAACAATTTCCAGTCTCACCTTTTTAAGAGGTGATTAAATCATCGATATAGAATAGTACAGTGTAACCCGGATATAAGAGACCCGGATATAAAAAAAAACGGATATAAGAGAGATTTTATCTGGTCTCAAATTAGAGCCATACATACTTAAACAAAATAGAACAAACCCGGATAATAGAAACCCGGATATAAGATACTTCTTCTCCGGTCCCGACAACTCTCTTATAACCGGGTTACACTGTAGTAGTATTATTAGTTCTATATATACTACTAATATTTCCAGTTTTTTCTTGTGTTCTGTTTCATGCAATTTTTACCTGAGGACTGTTGTAAAAAAAGTCTATTGATACAAAATAATTGAGCGTATTACATCATGGTTGCTATTTTTCAGAGTATGTCAGAGGTACTCACTAGCCCAGTCATTTTTATTCCATATGAAGAGGAATTTGATGGCATTGTCTTAATATTTTCTTTTTAAATTTTTTTTAGTGTCCATTTTATTATTAGAATCGTGGTTGTGTTTAAACGTCAGTTTATTACAATCTGTGATTCCAGGTCGTTATATTTTGAAAGTTTGTCAAGTACTTTATTCTGAGATGTCTTTACAAAAGAGGATTGATATATCTTATATTATTATTACATTATTATTATTTCCTTTAATTTTTTTGTATACATATTCCATTCCGGGTGCCAACCAGAGAGTTAAGGTCAGAAATGACATTTTTCACTGATGATTTTTGTGAAAAATAAAAGAAAAAAATAAAAATAAAAAATAACTAAGAACATTATACCAACATAAAGCTCTTTGTAATTTGTGAGCTGTACTTTGTGAGTACATTTTTTTTTTCATTTCTTTAAGGCATGAGTAATTAGGTATTCATTCAGTGAGCCTATCGGAACCATTTCCAATCAAACTGATAGCTCCACATACAAATGGAATTATTGATGTCATCATGCGCAATATTTTTGAGATATTAGGTTGGTGCAAAAATAATGACGTAATAATGCCGTTTTTTTGAAGTTAAAAATACGTCAAAATACGACATTATTACCTCATTATTTTTGCACCAACCCAATATCACGTTAAGATCTTTGTATTTTGATAGGTCTTTGATGATCTTCAAAAATACATTACAGTCTGCAGGGAATGTCATATTAATAAGAAAACGCATTCTGTTTTTCTGGTCTCTGACCACGATGTCTGGACGATTATTATTATTATCATTATTAATATTATTATTAGTAGTAGTAGTAGTAGTAGTAGTGGTAGTTGTAGGATTAGTAGTAGTATTATCAGCAAATCTTCTTTTTTTACAATTCATACAGCTTTTGGTTAAAAACTAAACAATGCTTTCTTGAGTATGTAAAAATTTTTCATAATAAATTTAATTGTCTTGTATGTTGCAGAGACAGAACAATAGACGTCAATCACAAAACCTGACCCCTCTTCAATCGTTTTTACCAAAAGGAATAGGCACACAGGAAGTGGGACTAGTAAGGTTCAACCCAAAGAATCTGAATAAAATCGAAGTGCCCACAAGAAAAACATTATGTGGATGCGTAACGCTACAATTCATATTATCCTAGATTATCTTTTGTGTATATGAAAATATACATCTTATTTCATAGAAAAGTGATGATATATATTCTTGTCTAGATAGATATATTCTAAAAGCCTAGAATATAATCGGATGTATAAATCTGCCAAGACTAATTATTACCCCTGTGTAAATCAGTCTAGCTCATAATACCCTCTAGTATACGCTGGTTGCTAATCTCGTCCTTTTATTTAAAAGTAGAACGGCTCTCATAACGAGATACTAGGAGAAACGACTTTGGTACGATTGGGCCACTCTAACACTGAGCAAACGCGGAAGAGAATAAAAACTATTACTTTATTATATGGTTAATTAATTACTTAATTTTCAACAAAGCTGTGGACAGTTGGTGAACAAACACATAAACTTAGACACACATAACAAAGCGCAAAAAACACAAACACGTTAAGCACGCAGAAGAAAAGCCCATCGATACATGAATACATAAAAAAGTAGACACTGAAATCAACGCACACATAAATATACACACAGATAAAAAAAAGCACACAAAATAAAACCACTTAAAATAACATGCACATGAAAATACTTAAAAACAAAATACATAAAGAACACGTACACTACCAGAAACAAACACGCACAAAATATACACATATAAACACACAGACAAAACACACACAAAAATAACAGGCACAAATGCACTGAGATTTATAAATACAGCACAACATACATAGACACACACAATACCAGACACAGAAAACGATCCGCGCAGAGATTTCCAAATAACTACACGCACACTGAAATCGCACGCAAACAACACTGCACCAAAACACAACCACACAGAGTCACAAAAAGCAGACAAACGCATGCACACGTGTGAGCACATGTGTGTGTGTGTTTGTGTGTGTGAATCAAAAGAAGGAAGAACTATTTAAAAGCAAAAAGAGAAACGAAATTACAAAATGAACAACTAAATCAATCACAGAAATATACTCTGCAAACAATGTCCATTATCGGTCAGGAATATGTAATTAATTTTGTCGTTGTTTCTGTTTGTTCTTGTGTTTTTTGAATCTCCAGCAAAAAAAACAAAAAAAAAAAAAAAAAACTCTTTTTCATATTTGTCAAAATGAAAAGTTTAATGAAAATTTCGAAAACAAAACCTGAGTAGAAAGACAAAAAAATTTGAAGAGGCAAAACAAAACAGGCAAGTGAAATCTGAAAAAGCACTTTCATCGTCAGGTTTCGTCTCTTTGAAAACAATTGTCAGTAAATGACAAGACCATTGAAATGTAAAATGGTTCGCAGTATTAAATTGAGAAAAAGAAAAAAAAAAATGAAAGCTGACAATGGGAAAACACGATAAACATCAAAGCTGACAAACATATTAACTGAGTTTATTAATGCTACAATCAGTTGACAGCAGAGTATCAGATTTAAACAATAATAATAATTGTTAAAAAACAGGCACATATAAATTGATAACCACCTCATATAAATTGATCACGTACTTCCTGACGAACTGTGCTTACACATTTCTCGATGAAAAAAAAAATTATTCTACTGAAACAGAAGATATGTCGAAGAGATTCATATGGTTGTAAATAATAAATAAAAATTATCCTGAAAATTTGCAGGAGGAAAGGTACAAATCTCAGCCTAGCTTGGATAGATTACCGCAAAGCATTTGATAGTTTTCCACACTCTAGGATTCTTAAAGCTTTGGAAATGTACAAAGTCTCATCGGTTATAGTAAATTTGCTTAAATATAGCATGGAACTGTGGAAAACCACATTATGCATAAATCACATGCCACATCGATTAGTATGAATATCCGACGATGAATCGTTCAAGGATACGCCTCTCATGTTTGGTCTGTGATACCTACTGATTTATCTGCCCTTGATCCGTTTTTC
>OZ010590.1:41533586-41553539 GCA_963932145.1 Acanthosepion lycidas | reverse complement strand
GCTATACCAGATTTGGCAGCATGATTCAATGCACGAACGCATGATAGATATATAAAGGTTTAAGAGGCATTCTGACAAGATAAATTGTCCAAAACGATACAGTTAACAACGTTTCATATCAGTGGACCTAGTAATTGATTCAATATAATAACTCCACGTTATGCCATTGGAAAAAATCAGCCCTAGGTTTAAAGAGTTGCAGTCCTGGATGATATCATCAGCCGTGCTGAAGGAAATCAGGAATGGTTCTCTGTGGTGATTAAAGATTGGAGTTTTGCAATATGGACAAAGGCGTTAGTTAGATCCAATAACAGGACCCAAAGAGTGTGAGTTCAATACCCGGTTAAGGCAGTGGAGAACTTGCATAGGGTAATTAGCAGAAGAAAACTGATAGCTGACATCCATTAAACACGGCACGTGGAACTAGAACAGTCTAACCAGTGAGCGAAATAAAGGGTTCAGTTTGACATTCCAACCACCTGAAGGATGCCGGAGCGTACAACGGCCAAAACGTTGTAATAAATAAGGCGACAAAGATGAGGACAATAGTCCGAATAATGCAAATAATGTATTAAGGAGAGAGAAGAATAAAAGAAGATTTAAGAAGACAGGAGATAAAATTTAAATTTTTAAAGATCAAAGTTGGTAGCAAGTAAACGGAAGAGAGTTCTACATAAGAGAGGTGATATAGAAGAGAATTTTAACATAGAACTTATGGTTACATGTAGCAATTTAAACTATAAATTGACGTGACATGGTCGTCAATCTAATTCACTTTTGCAGAGAGAATGTAAAAAGTGTCTCCTGATAGACCTTAATGAAACATCTTGCAATTTCAATAAAATATTACACATGATGTGAAAGAAACAACTCCCACATAATATTAAGACGTTAATGGTAATGGTTTCTTTATCTAATTAATACCTTACCGTTATGTCGGAGTTATATTTGCCGCACACTGTATAATAGTAACATTGATAATTTCGATAGCGTATATTCGTCGTTAGTAGTAATAGGTCCGATAATAATTTCGACTTAAAGAATTCACTCCCGGTTAAGAAAGGGAAGATATTTATTAAGAGGAAAATGTATTGAAAGTGTACTAATCTTGATATAACTAAATAGAATAATTACACGAAGGTTGGTAATTAACGATAATACATAGAACAAGAACAACACATATAAGATTCGCCAGTAAGTAATCAGCTGCTAGAAGCGAATCAATTCCACAATGAATATCCAACTGCAGGATATCTACTCACGCGGTCAGATGTGGCACAAGGCCAAATTTAATGTGGAATTATCGAACCCGTAGGCTCGGCCAAAGATTCCCCGTAGACTCCGTATCAAACGGAGTTGGGTAGCTTCTTTCTGAGACGAGATTCTGCCCTTCGATACAATCTCCTCTGGGGATCCCATCTGCCCGGCGGCAGAGAGTTTGACCAGCACAGCTGGAAAAGAATCTCCAACTGCACGATATCTACCAACCGCCCCACGCGGTCAGATGTGGCACAAGGCCAAATTTAATGTGGGGTATCCGAGCCCGTAGGCTCGGCTAAAAATTCCCCATAGACCCCCTATAAAACGTGATCGGGTAGCTGTTTCCTGAGACGAGACTCTGCCCTTCGACATAGCCTCGTCTAGCGATCCTCTCTGACCCGAAGTAGAGAGTTTGTCAAGCACAACTGGAGTCGAATCTCCAACTGCAGACTAACATACAGTATTTACTACTATATTTCTGTGAATGGGGACCCATTATCGTCCGTATGGATGCTACAATAAATCTTTACTTATTTGGGATCCTCTACAGTCAAAAATACTAATACTTTTGAATGATAGAATTATATTTCTTCCAAGAACCAGATTAAACAGAAACTGAGTATTTGCCATCAGCAATAATGTTAAAAATAAGGATATATCCAACTCTTGTTATTGCTATTGAAGTAGCTCCTAGAATGAAATTGATTGAGAGTGACAGTCTTGATAATTAGCTAGTTTCTGCCTGAAACCTAAAATAATCGTTCATTACAAAAGTGACAATATTGTTAATAATTACTGGAGCATATATCGCATTGGGAAATATCGTGATCATTTTATGAATTTTGGAGAAATATGTATTCAAATAAGGAATTATTATTCAGAAAAGAGAATGTTTGAAATAAAAAAAAAAAGATTGTCAGTCAGTTGACCTATTCCTACCAAACTATTCATCCTCAAGGGTGTCTTAATTAAAAGTTATTTACATAACATTAATAACAACACTATTGGTTTGGTGCATAATTATCAGGCGTTTTTGTAGGCGAGTTATTTGTTAATAAAAATCGCTGTTTTGTTTACATTTTTTAATAAAAATATTCCATTTTCAGGTTATAAAAATGCGTGCCGATCATCATACGCTCCAGAATAATCATTTAAAAACGTTACTGTTGAATTGTTATGTTACTTTTTTCATAATAAATATTGTTTAAAAAACGACTGATAATTATGCACCAACCCAATGCAACGTAGTTGTAATTAAAAGATCAGTAATTTAGTAATTTTAAATGGTAGTGAAAGTTAAATCGTCGTTCCAAAATGAAATTCTAAGGATACCTGTTACGTTCACTTTCGTAAAAAAAACGGTCCCTGTCAAAGCCTTAAATTATCTCTTCTCTCCGGGCTATTTGCGAAATAGGTGAACAAGGCTTTCTAAACAGGTGTGAACACCAGTCTAAAGGAAATAAACTCCAAATTGAAAGGTGCAAAGGAAGCAACTGGACAACTGTCCGATATCTTTCCCAAGAAGAACATGGCAATTAATAGATTCTAAATAAAAGAAATAAACTCAGCATGGTCGCTTACGTCCTGTAGAGAGACGGGGTTAAATATATGTATCCAACATTATAATACACGCCAAAAAGCATTTGTACAATTTATCTCTGATTGTTTTGAATATCTATGAATATATGTACTACGCCAGGTGGCACTGTCTTTGCTAAATAATTATAAAGCTATCCAATTATTTTTTTCGGGCATTAAAGGGAAAGATCCAAATCCTTTCCCACAAAATAACAATAAACCTTTAAAAATATATGTTAACGTTAATATAAAATTCTATTTAACAAAACGTGCATGTCGGTTTAAATTGTTATCATGTGTTCAATTGATCTCCCAGATAAATGTATGTATGCATGCATGCATGCATCGATCTATCTATCTATCTATCTATCTATCTATCTATCTATCTATCTATCAACACACATACACACATATATATAACAAGATAAAATGTAGTTTTAAGCTATGCTATATTTATCAGTTATAGTGCTCGATATCATTTATCAGATATGGTGCAAGATATACATATATATATATATATATATATATATATATATATATATATGCACGATATATATATATATATATATATATATATATATATATATATATATATATATATATATATATATATATATATATATATATATTGAAGAGTCATATATAGAAATCTTCTCATGATAGGAAATATTAAATAAAATATCTTGTTATTTTGTAAACTCGTCTTACATAACACATACAATTAGTGATTTGTTTAGTTTTTTTAATCAACTGATCACAAATCTTCATGAACGGAGACCAAATGACAGAACTCGACGTCTTTAAATAGTTTGGTGTTATCCTCACCGAAGATGGACGTTCTACAACAGACTCAATGGCAATATCAGCAATGGCAAACATTTGGAAGAGAAAAAATAAATCATCTTTCCAACCAAGATGGACGCTCTACAAGTTATTTGTGCTATCCATACTGTTCTATGGATATGAAAACCGGACTCTGATCGCAAAAACCTCCAAAAGATTGCAAACATTTGAAACGAAATGCTTCAGATACCTACTCGGGGTCTTTTGGAGATTAAAAAAAATGACTTTGTAGAGGGCTAAATAACACAAGTGGCTATCCTACAGAAACCCCCTCCTTGTCAACAGTAAAGAGGAGAAAGTTGTGGATTGGAAATGTCATACGCCAGAATACGCTACCTAAAACGGTCCTTCTAGATAAATTGGAAGTTGCTAGACATAACGGGTGGGGGAATCACTGAATGGACCAGGCTGGACATTCTGATGCTGTTTCGTGAGACAGAAAATAGATCTGGTTGGCGGCGGTCAGCTTGATTCTTGTCGCTCATGTCTGCTCTACGATCGATTCGATCATGTGAAATGAGGAGAAGGATAATACCTCGGGAAATAGATTTAAAAACTCACATGTGAAAAATAGAATTTAATGATAGTAAATGAAACCAAAACGTAAGTTGCCATCATTCATTGTATGCGTAAGCTAGTGACAATATTAAGAGAAGAAGAAGATGAAGAAGAAGAAGAAAGAATGAAAATAAATTACTAAATAATAGTTGTATAGAGAAGAACTCCGAACAATATTAATATTAGGAAAAAGAAGCAACAGAATTTATACTTATAATACTAGTAGTAGCAGTAGCAGTGATACAAGGAGTAGAAGAAGAAAAAGTAGAAGAAGACAGTAGTGTTTGTAGGAGAAGAAGGTTTAGTAGTAATAGGAGAAAGAGGATAAAAAGAAGGAATAGCAATATTAGTAATAGAACAGCATGAATAAGAAATAATATTAATAGCAGTAGTTGAAGAAAAAGAATGAATGAATAAATATTAGTTGGTGCAAAAATAATGTCGTTTTTGACGTATTTTTAACGTCAAAAAACGACATTATTTTTGCACCAACCTAATAGTACTAGTAGTAAATGAAAAAAAAAGTTGCATTAGCAGAAGTAGAAGACTTAGTATTAGTAGTACTAGAGGGAGACTGAATAGTAATGGAAGCAAAAAGAGGAGATAGAGAATAAGAATGAAGGTAGGAGGAGGATGTATAACGAATGAATGGTAGTAGGAGTAGTAGTAGTATTGGAAGAAGAGGAAAATAATTTTAAATTATTTGCTTGCAGGAACAATAGAATATAATGAAAAGCGAAAAAGGCGCTAAGATAACGGATGTAAGGTGAAAAATGAAGTAACAATGGAGAAGAAATAGAAAGATTGTTAGCCAGAAAGAAACGGCAATAATTTCAAATCATAAAAAAAGTATACAATTCATTTTGTGCACAGCAACAAGCAGAGAACAGACTTTAACACCAGGAAGCTGTATTTTATTAATCAAATTATACTAATTCTCTAAAATGCATTCGAAAATTTTATATAGACTCTGAAGAAAATGACGCCAATATAATGGAATATTTTATTGAAATCTATATCTATATAAATATATATGCATTGGGAACTGAATATCAAAGGTGCTTAAAAGTTATCGGCCTTAGCAAGATGTTCTTTACAGAAATTTCTTGCTTTTGGTAGAGTTAATCGAATTTTCTTAAGTGGTTCTTGCAAATAACTTTCCATCATCTACCACATAGGTACACGCTTCCATGTAAATAATTATCCATATGGGTATGGACAAGTGAAAAGATTTTTAAATACGATATCCCATTATATCATCGTCATAGTTCTAAAAATGTATAAAAACAATTTTCATCTGGTAAATGTATTCGGACATAATTACGTTTTATTGATGCACGTGCACGTTGTTTAATGGTTAGCGCCTCAAAACGAGAAATCGATGAACCGGCATCAATAGAGTCAATTTCACCTTGAGAAATTTATGAATTATTCTATTCTCCCCATACCTATGGGTTAAACAACAAGGTAGAATGGACAACCTGGCAGTGGTTGGCAACCAGTTTGGGAGAATTATTACAAACTCAGGTAGGAGTGTGTAGTAGATATGACGTAGCTATCGACAGGAACATGGTGTTCACAGTTCATTTAAATGTCAGTTGCTGTCAAATTATGATTGCATTGATGTATTATCATTAGCATCATATTATAAATCTGATTTCTCCGTAATCCCTTAGGTATTTAGCACGAATGACACGCCCTAGCAACTCCTCATAATAATGGGCTCTTTTTTATCGTGAGGATAATACGTAACAGAGGGCTGATAGTCAAAATAAAGAAGGACAAAAAATAAAAAAAAAACGTTCATGGTAGTTCAATGACCTCAAATTAAACTATAAACTTATAAATATGGCAAGTAGCCACATTAGAGTAGGATTTGAGTAGTACTTGATTTCCACAAGTATTTCCCTTCAATGTGAGTATTTAATAAACCACTTTTTCTTTGTTTTCCGTACCTAGTCATTTGTTCCTATGATACGCTTTCTAATTAGGCCTTCCAATTTCTCGGTTATTTTGAACAAAGACGACATGACGACATATAAAAAAAAGAAAAAAAAAACGACGAACAGCACATTTTAGGACATTTCACACTTACGCACGGACGGGATCATGGATGCACACGAACAAAACACACCCACACATACATACTATACAAAACAAAATTGCACCAATAAAAAGTGCATATATAAGAGAAAAATCAATTGATCATAATCAATGAGGAGTGGATGATGTGATTCCTGGAAGGCCAGTCTACGGAACTTTGGAATCGGGATGATGAAGGTAATATCAATAAAATCAATAAAAAAATGTCTTTATATATATATATATATATATATATATATATATATATATATATATATATAATAAATTTACTAATTTAAAAATATGGTTCCATCGCTACACACGAATTACCATGTTTCAAAAGCAGTAGATAAAATCTTCAAATTAAAAAATTCAAAATCGCTGAAAGATGAAACAGAACTAGAGACTTTAATTTAATTCTATAATTGAATTTAAAGATTCTGTTTTCATCATGGTACTTCCTGTGTAGTGATAGAACTATATTTTTAAATGAGTAAATTTATAATATTTATGCTCTGTGTATTTGCATTGAACACTGTTTTGTAAAAATAAAAAAAAACACCAGATTATATATATTATTGTTTTTTTCTCTTTATCATATATATATATATATATATAAATAAATATATTCGAATATATATATATTCGACATTGCTAACCGAACGCGCCTCTGTGGCCAAATCGGCTAAAGGCACGTAAGGTTATATGACGGTTACTGATAGGATACAGGTTTGATTCCTGTTGGTAGACAAATATTTTCTATGAATATTTCTCCGACATTCAGGCCGGTATATGTTGTTTAATACTGTTTCTTATAAACAGATCATTAAGTAAAATATCGGTATCTATAAGAAAAATGTAGAAACATAAAAATGTATTTTTTTCATTTATATATATATATATATATATATATATATATATATATATATATATATATATATATATATGAAAATTTCTCCGAATTAATCAGTAGAGAGACAATATTTATGAATAAAAATGACAATAGGAAAACTGGTAATTGCTGACGCGTTTCGTCCAATGTGGACTTTATCAAAGCAAAATACGAAAATGAAATTAAATGAACAAAGTAACTAATAAAAACAAAAACAGAATGTACCTAGCAACTGGAATGGAGAGAAACGCTATTTTCATATTTTTAACTGAAAAATAACGTCAGTAATTGTCACGTGTGGAGAATATTGTAATTATAATTGTGTTGATGTATTCAACCATTTTCTTTTGATTTTATGAATCTGTTGTGTATATTTGTTTGTAAGAGCATTAATTTTGTTAAGAAAGGTGAAATAGGGAAAAAACCTGGGCGTAGATTAATATTTGGGTAGTTTACTATGGCGGCACTCTCCAGAATTTTCCTTCTGAGTGAGTTATTTTCTTTTTTTATGAGTGTAGCATTTTTAAAATCAAAATTATGGTTGAATTTATTTCTATGTATGACTAGTGCATTAGCTAAGTTGTTTTTTGTGAGGTCTCTTTTGTGCTCATAAATGCGTTTTCTCAAACTTCTACTTGTTTCTCCAATATATTGAGAGGAACAGTTTTGGCAATTTATTCTATAAATGCCTGCTTCAGAAATATTAGTGCTATTATTGTTTGAAGATCTTAGTATATCCATAATGGTTTTGGAAGTGTTTGTGACTATTTCAAGATTATTTAGATGGGATAGGTTATTCTGGATAGTGGACGTGACAGAATTGGTCGGTAGTATTATGTATCTGTTTTCATGTGATTTACTATTGCGGATTATGTTATTAGTCTTGTTGCGGTTGTATATTTTGTATGCCTTTCTTCTTGCGCTGTGGATGAAATGATATGGGTATTGTAGGTTTTTGAATGTGTTTTCTATGTATGTTTCTTCTTTAAGTAAATATTGGGGACTACAGATTCTTAATGCTCTTAGATAGAAACCTATAATAATTCCAGATTTAATTTTTGAAGGGTGGTTTGAGTAGAAGCTGATCAGATCATTTTTGTTTGTAGCCTTTCTGTAAACGTCAAAATTAAGTTCGTTATTATTTCTCATTAACAAAATGTCCAGGAACGGAAGAGTGTGGTTGGTTTCAGTTTCGAAAGTGAAGTTTATTGTAGGTTCAATGTTGTTAAGTTTGGAGAGAAGATCCGTTAAATTGGTGTTTTTTGGAATTATTAATAATGAGTCGTCTATGTATCTGAAATATGAAGAGTTTGTAGGGAGAATATTTTTGAATGAGTCACTTTCTAGAAATTCTAAAAATAGACACGCAAGAACGCCGCTGAGAGGAGATCCCATTGGCAAACCAAATTTCTGCCTGTAATAATGGTTATTAAAAGTAAAGAAGCATAGCTTGGTAATTAGTTGGCACATTTTTATAATTTTGTGTGTAGATATAGGTAATTTGATTTTTGCATTTGTTAGGTGTTTTTTTAGTAATTTTAAGCATTTATCTATGGGGACGTTTGTATAAAGAGATTGTATATCTAAACTAGTCATATATTTATTTTCAATGTCTATGTTTTTTAGCTTGTTTAAGAGGTCGCCTGAATTTTTTATGTGTGATGGACTAATAGTGCCGAGAAGTGGAGTTAAAATTCTGCTTAGTTTGCGGGCTATTTTATGTGGAGCGCTACCTATCCCTGATATGATAGGTCTCATTGGTATGTTCGGTTTATGCGTTTTGGGTAATCCATATAATATGGGTGTTTTGGGATGGTATTCAATGAGCTTTAACCAGGAGAAGTCTTCATTTTTTAAAAAATGAAGACTTCTCCTGGTTAAAGCTCATTGAATACCATCCCAAAACACCCATATTATATGGATTACCAAAAACGCATAAACCGAACATACCAATGAGACCTATCATATCAGGGATAGGTAGCGCTCCACATAAAATAGCCCGCAAACTAAGCAGAATTTTAACTCCACTTCTCGGCACTATTAGTCCATCACACATAAAAAATTCAGGCGACCTCTTAAACAAGCTAAAAAACATAGACATTGAAAATAAATATATGACTAGTTTAGATATACAATCTCTTTATACAAACGTCCCCATAGATAAATGCTTAAAATTACTAAAAAACACCTAACAAATGCAAAAATCAAATTACCTATATCTACACACAAAATTATAAAAATGTGCCAACTAATTACCAAGCTATGCTTCTTTACTTTTAATAACCATTATTACAGGCAGAAATTTGGTTTGCCAATGGGATCTCCTCTCAGCGGCGTTCTTGCGTGTCTATTTTTAGAATTTCTAGAAAGTGACTCATTCAAAAATATTCTCCCTACAAACTCTTCATATTTCAGATACATAGACGACTCATTATTAATAATTCCAAAAAACACCAATTTAACGGATCTTCTCTCCAAACTTAACAACATTGAACCTACAATAAACTTCACTTTCGAAACTGAAACCAACCACACTCTTCCGTTCCTGGACATTTTGTTAATGAGAAATAATAACGAACTTAATTTTGACGTTTACAGAAAGGCTACAAACAAAAATGATCTGATCAGCTTCTACTCAAACCACCCTTCAAAAATTAAATCTGGAATTATTATAGGTTTCTATCTAAGAGCATTAAGAATCTGTAGTCCCCAATATTTACTTAAAGAAGAAACATACATAGAAAACACATTCAAAAACCTACAATACCCATATCATTTCATCCACAGCGCAAGAAGAAAGGCATACAAAATATACAACCGCAACAAGACTAATAACATAATCCGCAATAGTAAATCACATGAAAACAGATACATAATACTACCGACCAATTCTGTCACGTCCACTATCCAGAATAACCTATCCCATCTAAATAATCTTGAAATAGTCACAAACACTTCCAAAACCATTATGGATATACTAAGATCTTCAAACAATAATAGCACTAATATTTCTGAAGCAGGCATTTATAGAATAAATTGCCAAAACTGTTCCTCTCAATATATTGGAGAAACAAGTAGAAGTTTGAGAAAACGCATTTATGAGCACAAAAGAGACCTCACAAAAAACAACTTAGCTAATGCACTAGTCATACATAGAAATAAATTCAACCATAATTTTGATTTTAAAAATGCTACACTCATAAAAAAAGAAAATAACTCACTCAGAAGGAAAATTCTGGAGAGTGCCGCCATAGTAAACTACCCAAATATTAATCTACGCCCAGGTTTTTTCCCTATTTCACCTTTCTTAACAAAATTAATGCTCTTACAAACAAATATACACAACAGATTCATAAAATCAAAAGAAAATGGTTGAATACATCAACACAATTATAATTACAATATTCTCCACACGTGACAATTACTGACGTTATTTTTCAGTTAAAAATATGAAAATAGCGTTTCTCTCCATTCCAGTTGCTAGGTACATTCTGTTTTTGTTTTTATTAGTTACTTTGTTCATTTAATTTCATTTTCGTATTTTGCTTTGATAAAGTCCACATTGGACGAAACGCGTCAGCAATTACCAGTTTTCCTATTGTCATTTTTATTCATAAATATATATATATATATATGTTTGCATATATGTATATACATGTTTGCATATATATATATATATATATGTTAGTATATATGTTTGTATATATATATATATATATGTGTGTGTGTGTGTCTGTGTGTGCGTGTGTGTGTCTGTGTGTGCGTGTGTGTGTGCGTGGGGTTATAAGTACTTGTTACAAATTACATTTGTCTTTATAAATTCTGTCAGAGGACAAAACGTGTCGGTAAAGTAGTTTTGTTTTCAACCACGTTGTGTATGTGCATATATATATATATATATATATATATATATATATATATATATATGTGTCTGTGTGTGTGTGTATATATATATATATATATATATATATATATATATATGTATGTGTGTATATATGTATATGTGTGTGTGTATTTATGTGTGTATGTGCGTTAGGATCTCGAGGCGGTGTAAGCATTAGCAAGCTTATCTCGCTAGAACAATTACGACTCAGTAGTGAGTTTGAATCTCACTGGGTATCGCATATTTCCAGCCTTGTACCACATCTAAGCTATGCTTGGAAAATCACTGTGGGTGTGTGTGCGCGCATATATGTGTCTGTGTTTTTGCGTGTGTCAGTGCATGTCTTTTTCTATCTATGTATACGATCATGTGTATAGGGAGAGAGAAATATTAACACGGAAAATTAATGTAGCCAGTAGATTTAGAAGACAACATAAATTTTTCTTTGAATATGCTAAAATATCAGGATGTACCATGAGTTAGGAGAAACAAAAAATGCTTACCTACTCATTGATTTATTGAGAAATATTCACATTCTCAATTTATATGCGAAGCAGGATTAGAAATACAATTTGGGATCGATTTAAATCGTTAATTAGTAGATTTATGCTGACCAACTTTGAATTTAATTGCAACAGTACACAAGGAACTGACTGGAACCTTCGATGTGTTTCAAGATGGCGTTGTAAAGGAGATCACTCGATTATTTTATGGGGTGATAATTGACTTTAAAAGTCGTGGAATGGGATAGCGAAAGATCTCCAAAGAAGTAAAGTTCCCCATTAATACAATTAGAGGCAGTATTTTGAAATAGAAGGAATCTGATCAGCCTACTAATTTGAATGGCAAAAGAAGTTCTCGTAAAATAAAGGAACAAGCTAGATCCAGTATTTGGAAAAGGAAGCAAAAGACATTGTCAACACTAAAAGAATTTCAGATTGATCTCCAGGGAGCTGGCATAGTGAAAAACAACATTCACATTCCTACAGAGATTGTTCCGTAAAATTCAGACACCTTAAGATTCATCTACTGTTTGTCTAGTATCTTTACCGGAAATCTGCTTCGGTATGATTGGACAAGGCGACAATCAAACTCTTCTAAAAGAAGACGCGTATTTATGATCCATGAAATACATTGTCGTCAGTTTTTTAAAAGAAAGTAAAAAATAAATTAACGTTTGAACACACAGATTCATCATCCAAGATCCATGTACGAATAACGCATCTGGTATTTGAGAAGGTAGGAAAAGAACAGTTCGGAAAAATAGCTTTGCTTCACAGACCACTGAGTGGGCGTGAAGGATTTTGATAAATTAAAGATATGTAATGAACCTGCCTGGGAAGTGAGACCGATTTGGAATATGACATTCAGAATTGTTTCTATAAAAGCAAATGCACTTTTGAATTGAGAAACACACAACGCAATCGAATTCATTCGAGTTTCAAATCTGAAAACAAAGTGACTGCCACTTCGTCAGTATACTGAGAAAGATGCTGGAGAAACATTTTCTCATCGTTGTCCAATCAACATTGGTATCAAAATGCAAATGCCTAAAGTAATAATAATAATAATAATAATAATAATAATAATAATAATAATAATAATAATAATAATAAGACCTTGAAATAGAAATCTCGAAAATGTGGCATATGGAAACATCAACAATCCCTGTTGTAGTTGGAGCCCTAGGACTGGTTGGAAAAGATTGTAGTAGACTAATTGCAGGGATTCCTGGAAGCCCATGCCTCAAGGAGATACAAAAAATTGTTCTGACAAGTACAGCCCACACTTTGAGAAGGGCTTTATCTATGCAATTTTTATTTTATTTTATTTTATTTTTTTGTCAGTGAAAAGTGTCATGATGCCATTTCTAACCTTAGGTCTCTGGGTGGGACCCGGAAAGAAATGTGTAAACGCCAGAAAGCAAAGAAAATAAAAATACTAATAATAATCTATGTAAGCTTTATCTTTATCTATGTAATTTTTTTTTGTGTGTGTGTGTGTGTCAGTGGAAAGTGTCACGATGCCATTTCTAACCTTAGGTCCCTGGGCGGGACCCGGAAAGAAATGTGTAAACGACAGAAATCAAATGAAATAGAAGTAATAATAATAATAATAATAATAATAATAATAATAATAATAATAATAATAATAATAATAAATGTCATTCCAAAGAATGCGGCACATAAGACATCAATAATTCCAGTTGTAGTTGAAGCCCTCGGTTTCACTGGAAAACGTTCTGGTAGACTGTTTGAAGGGATCCCTGGTAGACCAAACCTTAAACAATACAAGAAATACTTACAAGTAGAGCTCACGCCTTGCGGAGGGCTTTATCTATTTTAAATATGCGTGATCTTAGGTTTTCTTTTTCATGATCCAATTTCTGATCTTAGGTCTCTTGTTGGGACCCTGAAATAATCTGTATGCAACATAAATCAAGCAAAATAATAATAATAATAATAATAATAGTAATAATAATAATAATAATAATAATAATAAACTTACTATTTTAGAGAAACATTGGAGACTGTTAATACCACTCGGAGTGATAGGTAGTACCGCTGCTTGAGACAGCGTATATGTTGACGAAAGACTTGGGACGATACACTGAAGGGCTTAATCGTATATGATCCCCTGCTGGTGTGGATATCAAATCAAATATCAACAATAATAATAATAGTAGATTTTTCTAAATATAACATTCAACACAACGACTACTGCAGTAATTTTTTGAAGTACTAGAAATGATGAAAAATAATTTAAGAAAATTAAACCCCACTTTCTGAGATAAAAAATGTTCTCGTAAGAACAACTTACTCAGGAAATAACTTTCTAAAGAAATCATTCTTTAAGTTGGATTTCGAATTAAACAGTAAATCGGGGAAACTGAAAATAATAATAATAATAATAATAATAATAATAATAATAATAATAATATATGTAAAAATCTTATGGAACTTTACAATACACAGAGAAAGAAAAATTGAAGATAATCGCCCAGATATCCTGTGCAAAGACCACAAGAACAAAATGTGCTTTCTAATTGACACTGCAGTCCCTGCAAATCGTAATCAATCTTTGAAGATATTCAAAAAAATAAAAATCAAGATACAAGGATCTTGAAGTGGAAATCTCAAAAATGTTCCACACGAGGGCATAAATAACCCCAGTTATGGTTGAGGCCCTCAGATTTATTGAAAAAGATCATATAGATTAACTGATGGGATTCCTGATATTTAGGCTAAAGAAATACAAAAAATATGTACTCACAAGTACATCTCACACATTAAAATGAGTTTTATCTCTGTAAAATATATGTTATCTTACAAAAATAATTGGTGGAAAAAAAATGATGAAACCATTTCTGACCTTATGTCTCTGGCTGGGACCTGGAAGAAAATATGCATATAATAATAATAATAATAATAATAATAATAATAATAATAATAATAATAATAAATCCTCTGAGGTCACAAGAATGGATATCATGGTTTCTTATTCTTATTAATTGGCGTTATTCATTATTTTGATTTGATGAATTAAGACACCTTACTGTGAATATCCCGTTCCTCATTACAATTTGCTTCTAAGTTGTCGAACAATAAACACTTGTACCTTTTAAATGGGAACTGACTCACTGTACATCTTTGTTTATGAGAAAGACCAGTTGGAGAACATTTTGACTGAGGGTTGATAGGTTTATTGTTGTTTTTTTTTTAATTAAGTTTTACTGCTGTTATCAATGTACTTGCTAGAGACATCTTGATAGAACGGGACACATTTAATCGGAGACACTCAGAGCAGATTGGCTTAACCAAGATGAAGGTATTTTTTTCTGGACTACACACGCAACGTTATGCGCTATTTCTGTCAAAATCTGTCTGTTTAACCTACACATTAATTTCTGTTTAACTGAGTGATTGATAGCCTGATTTTCTTTTTTATGCAGGCCATTTAAAGCCAGAAAATATGTTTAGTTTGTCAGAACCTTTTTTTTAGTTAATGATTATATTTACTGATACAAGTTCTACTAATTAACCCATAGCTGTTTGAGTAGATACGAATTCATAACGTTCTCAAGAAGCCGACTATAATTGGGACTCGGCACTCCGATTTCCAAGTCAGAGTCGTTAGCCATTACACCATCCGCGCATCCGTGTTTAAATTGCTAATCGATCAACCACTAAATACTGACAAGGATCTTCGGTGATCTTACGAGAACCGGTCATTCAACGTGATATGGTAGTATGTCATCATTTTACTGCGATGCATGTGACTGTTACACCCTTATAAGTTTTGTAGCAATGATAGGTATACTGGGTTTCGTATATTTGTTATACATTACCATTTTGTTGGTGTATTGCTCTCTCACTTATAACAGTCTATAAATTTCATTCTCATCACATAAATATCAAGCAACTTATTTCGAATTGTGTACAGAATAGACATAGTAAGCTTATGAATTAGGATTTGTGTGAAAAAAAATGTAATCCTAACATGAGAACAATTAGATTAGGTGCAATTACAATTGTCTTCCTTTTGAACTAACTTTGTTCTTTTTTTATCGTAAATACTAAATCACATCTGCGGCAAAATACAAAGTAGATTCATCCTCTTATACTTTATATGCGAACACGGTTTCTCGCATATCATCAGAAATTGAGCAGCGATCCTTCAGGTTCAGTACAAAGAGGACTGTCACATTAGAAAAATAAGTGATTGGGATTCATACTTTCTCCAAGGATATTCGAGCGTAATTAAATATAACGAACCCAACTGGGATTAGAACTTGGCTCACCGATTAACAATCTTCCATTAGACCCCCGCGCAGCAAAACATAAAAAATAAACACCTGATTTCCAAGCGGTCACCCATATATATATACTATCAAAACTCGACCTTGCTTAACTTTGGAGATCATACGGGAACAAATGTTTCAAAGTAATATAACCAGAAGCCTATTAGAAAAATAAGGACATGTAGTAAAAATGAGGTCTTGATTTACAATAAGGATGTTGAATACTAGAAGTAAAATAATGTTTTATCGTATAATGAGCCATGAATTCAGTAGCGTATGTTAATAGTATGACTCTATAGGATGAATCATCTTACCAGTAATTCCTATTCCTTTTGGAAACTCTGGCCAAATAATGACGGCCATGAAATTGCATGCAAAGCATTGGCGTTTCTTTCCTTCCATTTATGCCGTACCAAAAT
The DNA here is from genome assembly GCA_963932145.1 of Acanthosepion lycidas. Taxonomy (NCBI): domain Eukaryota; kingdom Metazoa; phylum Mollusca; class Cephalopoda; order Sepiida; family Sepiidae; genus Acanthosepion; species Acanthosepion lycidas. Next base: position 41,537,223 of record OZ010590.1, on the reverse strand, counting down.
GAATCCCCTGACATTGATCGACAGTTTTTGAGCAGTTATGAAGATCAAACAGAAGATGTAAAAACCAGCAACTTGAGCACAAGTATTGTGTTTCAACGTTGAGAAAAGCGATATTTGTGACAAGATTATTTATATCCGCCCCTTCACAGATGCCAACTCGCGAAAAGATGGCTAATGATTTGGGAATTGTACCGGGATAAATGTCGACTTTACTGCACTGAAAATACGTTGACAACGCACATTTTGAACTAGGTACTGCCCCCTATAGGATAATCGATACCACCTTGCATTTCTTTAATATTCGAGAATAATACCTTACTCAAATATAGGGACGGAATTATAGGTTCAAATATGTTATTATATTATCAGTTAGCAAATTCTTTTTCACTGAGAAATGACCGTTTGTATTCGTAGCTTCTATGTCGACGCTAACAAGGCTCTCTTGTTCAACAGGGGTAAAAGAAGATACTTAAGGCCATTAACCAGTCTGTCGATGTTATTATTATGTTCCTTATTTGCGACAAATTATTTAACAATCTTCAGGCAAGGTATTATGGAAGAAACAATATATTTGACAGACGTTATTATCGAAATCACCAGATCGATAAGAATGTTTTATCACTCGCCCCAAACTGATAGCCGGGCTGAGTTCATTTCCAAACCGCAGAGAGAAATCAGAGAGACTACAAAACAACACGATTTCCAATTAACTCGATTTAGAAACGACTCCTCGCATTTACAGGCAAGTGAACCAGTTATGTACTTCCTTACAAACAAGTTAAAAATAACATAATTTCTCCGGTTAAAGTAGATGTTCAGAAAATATTGAAGGAATAATAGATGACAATAGATAGTCTTTGAATCGTTATGTAATTCCTACCAAACTGAGTGATATGTGTTCGAAACCTGAAGATAATCGTTATTTCGGAAACTGACTTGGTTTCCACCCAAGTGATATGGGTTCGAAACCTGATGGTAATCGTTATTTCAGAAACTGACTTGGCTGCCTCCAGAGTGATATTGGTTCGAAACCTGCAGGTAATCATGATTTCGGAAACTGACTTGGTTTTCACCCGAGTGATATTGGTTCGAAACCTGCAGGCAATCGTGATTTCGGAAACTGACTTGGTTTTCACCCGAGTGATATTGGTTCGAAACCTGAAGGTAATCGTGATTTCGGAAGCTGACTTGGCTACCACCCGAGTGATATGGGTTTGAAACATGCACGTAATCGTGATTTAGGAAGCTGACTTAGCTTCCTTCCGAGTGATATTGGTTCGAAACCTGCAGATAATCGTGATTTCAGAAGCTTACTTGGCTTCACCATTTGAAAAGCTAGAGCAATGTATTTCTGCTAAGCCTGCTTTTTGATTCCGATTTTCATTTCGGCTTTGCAAATATCAATTCTTTCAAAATGTAAGTTAACCTGTACGGCAAGTCTTCTGGATACTTTCCTTATAATGCGGGTGATTCCCAGTGCTCTAAATGCTTGGTCCTACTTTGTTTTAGTTTCCATTAACGATCTTCCTGATAGCGCAAGCAATCAACTTTGTATCTACGCCGATGACACAACCATTTGCTCATGTCTAGATAGTAAGTCTGATCGGTTCGATAAGATCGAAATGGAAGCCGATGTCAAAAAACGGACTCCAGTCTGCTGCTAACTGGGGCAAAAGAGAGCTTCTTAATTGAAATCGTCCAAAACAAAACATTCCTCTATGAATCATCTGAGAGACACCTCCCTGCTATGCATCAGTATGGCTGATGTTAATCTCCAGGAAATGACTCCCTGTGTCGTCCGAGATAATTTTTCTTGCCGGAATCTATCATACATATTTATAAGTCGTAATATGTTCGTTCATGTTTAGAATATTGCTGCCTCATATAGTCTGATATCCCTGCTATTTACCTTGAGATTCTTGATAGAATCCAAAGAAGGATCAACAACATTATCGGTGCTGATCTGGCGGCTCGGATTCAGTCAATTTTGCCATCGCCGTAAGGTGCCTTCCTCTTGTTTTCGATAAATACTTTCTTGACAATTGTTCGGATAAGATAGACTTTTTGAATTTAAGTGCATTAATAGACTATTGTCAGGACCTAATCAATTTGGAGATGCGCTTAAGGATGTAAAATTAAATATTCTGCTATAAGTTTATTTTATCACAATTCTCAGTTGTGGAACTCCCTTTAGGCTTCATGCATCCTAGCCATCTTTAATCTGTAAAAAATTAAATGCAATATCAATTGCTATCTACTATCCTCCTGATCACACTTCTTAATCATGTTGATTAGTAATGTTTCTGTTTCTAATTATTCCCCGCCCAGTAACCGCTTATCACTTAGTGGATGGGGGGGTGATCATTAATACAAACAATAATGCACGCGTTTTGCATATATTTTTGTACACAGAAATACTAAAACAAATTAGCTTCGGCGCGTATGGATAATATATACGTTGCAAAGATTGTTTTGTATTCGTCGTGTATTTGAACAGGACTTAGCTATCAGGGAAGCCATCTGGTAGACTAAGTTTTCTAACTTGGCTAGAAGATTAACGTTTGATTTTGAAGAGAAAGCAACCTACTACAGCTACATTGGTGGTAAACGTACATGCAAGCACGCAAAGACATACCCTCCCCATATATATATATATATATATATATATATATATATATATATATATATATATATATATATATATGTATATATATGTGTGTGTGTGTGTGTTTCTTAGATTTGGTACATAAACACTCTGAAAGAATGTGTTGTTTACCAAAATAGACGAATATAACAATACGCATAAGTCTGAGTGTCGATTTGGGGCAATGCTATCGCTTGATTGATCTTGAAATAGGAACAGCGCAGATGTGTTTTCTTTTTATTTTTGCTATGGTTTTAAACGCACATATATTTAAACATATTAACATCTGACCATGGTTGGTGAATACTTTAATCATGAAATTGAAAGACAGTGCAAAAAGTGCATATCTTACTCTCCCTATAGTTGGATAAAAAAAATAGACTGATATATATATATATATATATATATATATATATATATATATATATATATATATATATATATATATATATATGAGAACATAATATATTTATTGGAAAACCATAAATCATACAAAATAGACACAAGTTCTGCTCCTTTACATATTATCCTTCCTTCTCAGTTGTTATTTGATTATATATATATATATATATATATATATATATATATATATATATATATATATATATATATATAAATTAAAGACATTTTTTTATGTTTAATGTTCTTTTTATAGATAAAAGTATTTAAGTAAATGCTCTGCTTATAATAAACAGTATTAAATAACATTTACCGGCCTGAATGTCCGAGAAATTTTCATAGAAAATAATTTCTCGGACATTCTATAAAAAGAACGTTAAACATAAAAAATGTCTTTAATAAATAAATTCTCGGACTTTGTCCATTTCTTAATGTATATATATATATATATATATATATATATATATATATATATATATATATATATATATATACACTTCTCTCACAAGTTTCTTTACCGTCCATTTTGCAAAATGTGTCTATAATTTGTTCCTATATAGATGTTCGCTAGATCTAACATTTTTATATATTTCC
>OZ010590.1:41501086-41528586 GCA_963932145.1 Acanthosepion lycidas | reverse complement strand
TATGTCGTTCTTCAGTAATTTATTGTGTGTAGGAGGACTTAGTTTGTATAAATTTCTCGTTTTGTCAGCAGCGATAAATACACTTGCTGAATTGTTTATTTTAGTTATATCTGCTTTTAGTTTTTTTTGGAATGCATCTTGTTTTTTGTGGAATTTTATGTTTCTAACTAGGTCAGTTAAGTCTTTCTCGAAATTGTCTAATTCTTTTTGTTGTGGGGGGCATTTTTTTGTTTTAAAGCCGTATTTTTCCTTAAGTGTGTTGTTATTGTAAAGGTCCCGGTTTAAAAAGTGGACTTTCCATCTCATTCTTTTTAGGAAACTTTCTATTTTTTCAATTAATTTTAGTTTATATATAGGGGGGGATGGGATGGGTATGTTTTTTAGGGAGTAGTCGAGGTTAAATTTTTCCATGTCCATACTGGGTTATAAATGTAGCCAAAGTGCTCTACTGTTTACCAGGAGCTGAATATAAAGAAATATAGTCTTAAGGTGTGCTATATTTATGGAATAAAGTGCTCAATATCAGAGATAGAGCGTGTGTAAATATAAAAGTGAACATAGAAGTCAACACTTAGAGGCGACAGTCTGTTTCATGCTATATGCAATCGTCAAGCCACGTGTGCTGTTATTTTTCTCGGCTATTTATATATATACGGGTTAGTGGTGCATTGTGGGTATTCTATTATGGCGGTTATTTCACCGGAAGTCGTTTGTTTATCTATTTAGGTCAAATTATATTGCTTGTTTTTATTTTTGTTTCTTATTTTATTTATTTATTTATTTATTAACGTAGTAAAAATTTGTTTATATCACTTATTTAACAGTTTTGTTTTGGTTTGGGAATTTAATTAAAACTATTTGTTCAGTTTTGGGGTTGATTGTTGTAGTTCATTCTAAGTATTATTTTGGCGGGAACAGTTTTTTAATTGATTATTTTTATTTGGGATTGGTTTGTTTATTTATTTACTTGGATGAATTTAGGTTAATTTATTTTACTTGTATATTTTCTCTTTTCGGTTTTCGATTTTTAAGTAACATAGTATTTTTTTATGTTTTATTTCTATTTTTTTTTTTTTTTTTTTTTTTTTTTGTTATTTTTGCTTATTAGTATATTTATTTGTTTTTATTTTATTTTTTCCGTTTTTTAATTTTTTAGGTTACGTAGTAAAAATTTATTTTCATGTCTGCATTTTGAGATGAGTTCGGATCTTTTGTTTAATAATTTATTTTGGTCTGGAAAAGTAATGATAGCTATTTTTTCCTCCGAAAAAAGCTTTGACGGTGCAGAAGCATGCGAAATCATAGGCATTTACTTACTAAACGAACTGAGCAAAATAATAGATAGAAATGACACAGGACTCTACAGGGACGATGGTCTCATAATCTTAAGAAACTGTAACAAACAAAACACAGACAAAACTAGAAAAGCAATAATAAAGATTTTTAAAAATAACGGATTCGACATAGATATAAAAACTAACCCCAAAACTGAACAAATAGTTTTAATTAAATTCCCAAACCAAAACAAAACTGTTAAATAAGTGATATAAACAAATTTTTACTACGTTAATAAATAAATAAATAAATAAAATAAGAAACAAAAATAAAAACAAGCAATATAATTTGACCTAAATAGATAAACAAACGACTTCCGGTGAAATAACCGCCATAATAGAATACCCACAATGCACCACTAACCCGTATATATATAAATAGCCGAGAAAAATAACAGCACACGTGGCTTGACGATTGCATATAGCATGAAACAGACTGTCGCCTCTAAGTGTTGACTTCTATGTTCACTTTTATATTTATATATATATATATATATATATATATATTTCACACCATATGGTAATTTGTGATAAATTTTCTGAAAGTAGACATGTTCAGGAGACGTTCCATATAGTTCATGTATGAATTATGAATTTTAAATTATTTTACATTGTAATGAAAACGGAGGAAATTGATATGTATGTTTATGGTTTTTTGTACTTCTATTTTAAAAAAAGAAAACACCGCCTACACGGCAAAATAAACATGTGCCATTTACGAAGAGGGTGCCCTAGCTGAAAGCATTGTTGGTAAGCCATTCGCTGGGTTCAGAAGTGGAAATTTCGATTTTCAATTACGATAAACTTTTGGCAGTCATGCAGTAATTGTTTCTGAGCGAATCGAAAATCTGACTAAAAATAACCCAGATCACGCTACACAGGACATCATAGAATTTACTGCACATATCACTTAAGCGAGGAGTAAATAAATTTTCAGACACCTGGTTAAGTGTATAAGTACGACGTTTGGATACCTAACGATTCAAAAGAAAAGAAAGTCAATCGAGAGTATTTCCATGAAAGGGAAAGAATTAACACATGTGATAAAAATATATTGGCTTCAACAATTTAGTGCGAAAATGTTTTGTTATTGCATCGATGTCTTACGTTTTTATCATTTCACAGCAAGCAAGGCGATAATGCCACAAAGATGCATGTGGTTACAGGCAGTGTATAAGCGTGAGAAGGTTTCACTGAGGAAAATGGGGGAATAGATAATAACAGTGTTGAGAAAGACAAGATAGTGATTGACGTTGAATATCAATTTTTATGATTTTAGGGGTCAGGTAAGCAAGAAATCGAAAAGTCGTTCTATAAGCGAGTAGCCCCAGAAAAGAAACTGCTAGATTAGCTCGTATATAATAAAACGTTGAGGCCTAAATGCCAATCTAGTAGCATGCTTACATTCATGTAATCGAGTCACTAAAGAAAAATGCTCGTCATAACACTTGCCATGAAAAGATTGATGCAGAAAACGTAAAGCTGGTCTCTATCCGAAGATTCAAATCTTATACATCTGCTGGGATTGGAAAGTCATTATGTATATGAAATCTTTCACTAAAATGTCCGGAATTTGTCAATTAGATATGCATCCTCTTCCATGACGAAAATGCCTGACGTCTGTCTCTTTGCAGACAACACAGAAATTGGTACTGCTTAGCTAGTTTTCCTTAATACAATCACCTTGTCTTGCAACCCAGGGTTATAACTGATTTCGATTCGTACAAAATTCTCTAAATTGGAAAGGTGCCAGTTATATGTAACTCTATAAAATCTCTTAGACATGCGAATTTCTGGAACCACTGAATTATGAAACTCTCTCAAATATGATGAAAATTTTAGCACAATATAGCACATATCTGAATAAATTAATATACAAATACCTAAATCTTGTCTTTTAATATATTAAAAATTATAAAAATACAAATACCTAAATCTTGTCTTTTAATATATTAAAAATCATAAAAATGGTCAAACACAATTTTTAAAACGTTTATTGGAATTAATTTTATACTTTTTCTTTTAAAGCGAGGTTGATCATTTACAATGCATGGAGGCTACTCCAGGTAGTAGGTTATATTGGGAGGCCATTTGGGTGTAAAAGATTGGTTGGAAGATAACGGTTAATCCTAGACTTGAACAGTTAAGATTGTAGTGATCTGGGAAATATTATGTTGGAAGTTTGTTCCACAGGGCAGTGCTTCGAAGCTGTTTGGTGTGAAACTTACTTCTCACCCATGGATTACAGAGGGAATGTGGGTGGTTTGTTACAATGTAGGTGGCATGGCGTGTTCATGTGAAAGATGGACTCGGCAGTATCAGAGAATAACATTCGACCGAGCACTTTCTGCGTAAGTAACAGCAAAGCAATGAGAGGCCTCGAAAGGAGGTTAAAGATTGGAGAACAGCTCATTACCCTAAAAGGCTCGGAGAAGCTTTTGAACTCTATAAATGCTGGTGAGTGAAATCTGGGTAACTCCCGCTCAAATGTGACAACAATACTCCATATTTGGCCTGATCTGGCCCTTGTAATGATAGAGGATAGTAGGAGGAATCAGATACCTACTGAAACGGTACTGAGAGCTAATCATTTTATGAGGTTGGTGCAAAAATAATGACATAATAATGTCGTTTTTTGACGTATTTTTAACGTCAAAAAACGACATTATTACATCATTATTTTTGCACCAACCTATTACCTGCATCCTTAGCAATGGATCGTAGGTACGAGTTCCACTTCAGGTCGTATGTGAGTTTGAGGATCAACAGTCTTACAAGATTTCCCCGAGAGGACCTCGGTTCTTCCTGATTGGTGCTATTTGTGCTCAGATCAGCGATGATGAAATGTAACTAGCTTTCGATATAATTACAAAAGCTAAAAAATGTTCTTATATATTTATTGGGTTGGTGCAAAAATAATGTTGTTTTCTCACATATTAACATATGTGATAAAACGACATTATTTTTGCACCAACCGAATAGTTAGGTAGGAGGTTAGTTAATCTAAAAACAACATTATAAATAGTAACTTTGTATTACTGTATGCGTAGTCGAGTTACATGAAAACTCTAACGACTCAACTAATTGGGAGTAGAATAAACCTTATGGGCGTGGAATCCTGAAAGTGATGGAGTCTCTTGGTTTAAGTTTTAATATAAGAGCAAGATGCCTGACGAAAGTCGGACGGCTGGAAGATTAGAAGGGGTTAAAAGATCTCTCCGTACGCAGATTCCTCAGTGAAACATGCCAGCACGAGGTGATGGGTAGTGGGTCAAATGTCTGACATGCGTCTTCTCTATCTTTCTCCAGATTCCTTCTAGAAACGATTCTGTGACTGCTGTCCTTAACGTAATTAAAGCGAACAAAAACAAAACAAAACATGTCTGTCATTGCTTCCGTCCGGAATCTAGTGATGCCATGTGAAGAATTACAGCCTGGTAACGCAACATTTGTATTATCATAAAGAAAGGAAACAAAACTACATACTTAAAATTAACAGATAACGTTTGGCACGAGATTTGCAGAAATTAAGATTATAGTGATCGGGGGAATATCCTATTGTTTTTTTGTTTTTTTTCCTCAAAGTAGTAGTTCTAGAGAGGAATCTATCCGAGTGGACCTTCTTTCTTACGAACGGAAAATGAAAAGAATAAAGATGATTGGTTCATGTATATATCACATTGTGGGTCTTAATTGTAAATGTAAGACATGGAAATATAGAATGTAGCTGCTCAGAACATGCCATAGAAATAATTTTAGGGTATCGAGAGTTTTGCGAAGTTTCTCTTGTTGGGTAGGACTTGTCGAGAGGAAAGTTAGCTATCGACTATTCAGTTTTGCTGCTTTTATAAGTCCTTTTCATTTAACCAGTATTGTTTCAATTGGTTTCAGTTTGAGAATCTGGTGAATGTCACGGAAAAGATTAGATTGTTCTTCTGAATATATCTCTAGTGTAATTGTGAATTGGAGGCACGGCGGAGTAATGAATAGCGTCTCGAATTGAGGAAGCCGAGTTCGAATTCCAGTCGAATCCATTACACTCACTAACGTGGTAATATCATTGGGAAGAGTATGAATCATTTTCTCTACACCCCAGCTATCGGTAAATACCTGCATGGAAGGAAAGACCTGGTTCTATAGACTTGGATGGCTACCGATCTACGTCAGAAAGAAATGACAATCTATTGAGGGAAACAATCTGCTTCGTCAGTCATATATCTAAAGAAACATGATCGCCTAAACGTGTATCAGGCATGGTACATAACTGACTAATTGTGAATACTGATTTGGTTCATTGTCATGGATATGGTTCCAACTATTCTCCACTGACAGATTTTTCTTCCCCTGCACACTGTTCTTTTTGCAGGAAAACAGACTCAAATCAGAATACTCCTTCCACGTTCTCTTGTTGAATGGAAGTTGTTATTTGCATTGAGCGCAGACAATTTTCTACTCATTATGTCGGGTAATTTCTCGTTTTCTCTCATCAGATTAGAGTATATTCTCGCAGAATAATACAGGCTTATCAATACGTCCATTTGATAATGCTAAACAAGATTTACACAAAAGTAATCATTGAAGGTCAGCATGGCCAGAACATTGTTCCGATGTTAGAGTTCTAGTCTCTGCTCTGGACGACAGTTTCCTCTACGTTTATTTACAACTTTATTTTCTCAAATAAACTTCTAAATGAATATCCGGACAGTAAAATGTTTAGAAATTTCACCATCCTCATTATCTGATAATTAGATGTGAATATTCTTGTATCATTTTCTGAAAGTTTCATAAATATTTTCCGTTAATGTTTATCGACTGTATTCTTCAAAACATAAAGTATAATTATTTGTAAATCAATTATATATTCAATGCTTATCCGCAAAGGGATGAGCCAAAATCCAAATTAAAAATCGGACACAGAAATTAAAATGTCTGGGAAGTGTTCTATTAGGTTGGTGCAAAAATAATGAAGTAATAATGTCGTTTTTTGACGTATTTTTAACGTCAAAAAACGACATTATTATGTCATTATTTTTGCACCAACCTAATAACAGAAGACGGATAGTGCGATACTGAGATTCGAAGACGTATTGGAATGGCCAAAGTTGCATTCCAAAAGTTAAGATTGTTAAGAGACAGAAATTTTTCACTAGAAATAAAAAAAGTACTGAGCTATAACGTGATATCAGGCCTCCTGCATGCCAGCGAATGCTGAACAATATTCTCAAAGATTAAGATACTTGAAGCAACAGATCTGTGGTTATACAGAAAGATATTGAGAATAGCGTGGAAAGAACACGTGGACAACGACGACGTTTTGAAGAAAATAGAAGCAAAAGGAACCTTAAATTAACATCAGGAAGGGGCAGTTTAAATTTATGAAGCACGTAGTGAGGAAGGGAGACTTGGGAAATTTGATACTCACAGGAAAGAAGTGCGAAACATTCTTGATGAGCCTGAGTAAATGGATTGTAGAACAGGGTTAGGGAGAAATATACAAAAAAAGACTAAATTTTATTAAAAGCTACAAGGGATAGAAAAATGTAGAGAGCCATCATCGCCTATGTCCTTAACGGACACGGGATATAAAAGTAGAACATTCAACATTATTTGCAATGAGAATTTTTTTTCCAACTTACAAGCAGGATTCGATATTTTCCGTTCAAATTACGCAGGTTTTGATTAGAAAATTATTTCGGCGAACCCTTAAATCTGATTTCCATTAGTGAAACTTTTCTACATCAAAGCGTTTTGCAACGATCAAAAATGGTAATCACCAGTCACGGCAAATCCAGGTGAATATGACAAATGCGTTAGAACTGATCAATCCGGCTCAAAAAATTATTTCTTGCTGTATAGTATTGATGTGTGTAATATTTGTTGTATAGAACATATACAGTGTAACCCGGATATAATTGAGTTGTCTGGGCCGGAGACGAAGTCTCTTATATCCAGGTTTCTCTTATATCCGGGTTTAATCTAATTTATATACATTAACACGGGCTCTAATTTGGGACCAGAGACAATATATCTTATATCCGAGTTTCTCTTATATCCGGGTCTCTTATATCCGGGTTACACTTTATTTTCATATTCACAAGGACAGTTGTCTTTTTGACCAAATCTTTATAGACACATTACAGGTGATGGATTGTATCAATAGGCAACATGTGCTTCAATTCGTGTCAGTAATTTTAATTTAATAATACGCCGAAGATTTCACCACATGCACCTTTTGCGACTAGTTGAGATTTATCACTGTCAGTCTACCGCCTTTAACATTATCGTATATAGCTCTTTTTTCATTATCTGTTATGATATATTGAAGGAAAGCTTCGTTATAACGATGCATTCCTCATTATCATTCGTTGCCAAAATCAACATAATATTCATTAGTCTTCAACATTCTACACATATAAGAATGTCATAATGTCGTTTTCAAAATCCATACACTTGAACATACGATTTAGCAGGAAATATTCGTCTGCAAGCTAAAAGAGAAATAGTATATATCTTCCCTAGAAACAGAATTTATAGCAAAACTTTCTATTTGGCTGTCAATAGCTGAAACAAAATTGAATTTAGGCTTAATCAATGTCATTAAGAGTGTTTGATTAAGTCTCAGTGTATCAATCGACAATTCCTAATTAAACTGATTGTATAGCATATACACTGTGAATGACTTTCTAGTGCCAAAACCAAATTCCATAAATTATGATCTCCATTCTGACCTGGCCCTCAAAGTTCATTGCAGGAAATATTGGCTTGTATCATTCACTTCCTCCAAAACCAGTACCGTCGAATTTTCACTGATTAAACCTTAAATTTTCCTCTTAGTGAACCGTTCTACTCCATCGGAGGCTATTTACCTTAAATATCAATTCGGATTCATGCTTATTGCAAACCTTAAATGGAACACGTATATACGAATCATCCCTAAAAGATGATGTTAAAGTGGTCGATTCCTTGTAACTGACTTCTCTCACCAAGCCTTATCATCAAAACAATCAGGTCAGAGCAGAAACTGATTCTTGCATCTGGGGTGGAACTATCCAATTTTCACTACTAAGCCTTGAAAGAGATCAAAGACGTTTACCGGGTCTTATCTCTAGACAAAACGTTGTTACGGTCTTGCTAATCTATCCGCTAATTCCATAGAATATGATCAGACCATGTACATCTATTAGAATTTATAAATTTAGGTATTACCCACCACGCCATGTACACAGAGTCGAGTCAGGTTCATTCCTCTCTTATCCTACTGATAATGGGGTAGTTGCATTCACACAGTTTATTTCCATGAAACAATTCCAAATAAAATTCAATATTATATTTGGTTGAGAGTTATATAAACATGAAGTGATTTGGGTACCACGAGGTAGTTTAATGATTAGCAAGCTTGTTTCGCTAGAACAATTCCTCATTGGGTGCCCCATATTCTCAGCCTTGTGCCACATCTGAGCTACACTTGGAAAATCACTATGAACATGAAGTGATTAAGTGCAGGGTGATGAATAAAACCAACTCATTACGTTTTACACGTGTATACGGCAGTTCATTTTTCTAATTCAACCCTGACCATTAAACATGTAAACACACAGACACACATACGTACGTACGTATATATATATATATATATATATATATATATATATATATATAGATAATATTAGTGGTAAATATACATATATATGCAAAATCCACAGGTGCATATATACACATGTATATTTAGAATAAAAAATTTCCGAGAGGATAAAATCCAGGTAGAACTCAATGTCCAGGACAGAGTAAGGATATAATAAAAAGGCTTAAACACTAATATTCCATGGTCATAATTTATTCCATTGGAATCGTAAATACGATCCAATTCATCAGACCTACAAATTCAAAAAGAAAACAGAAAAAAACCTACTCCGGAAATAAAAATAGAATTTAGAGAGAGAGTAATTATGAGAGTGTGGGACGAATGTTAGTTTATAAGAGAGGGGTTTAACAGAGAGAGTTTTATTTAAAATTAGGTGTGAGTGGAAGGGGGAAAAAGACTGTTGACGGATGTCTAAAACAGTATAAGGATACACATCGAGGTGACAATACACACACCATGGCCGATCAAATCTTAAAGAAGGAGGGAGAGGTAAGGAAGGAAGTGGTGGGGAAGAAAGATGGGGCGGGTGAAATTAAAATTGCAACGGACGCTGTGTAATTGAGAAAATTTGACAAAAATAATATCGACTGCAGGTTACAAATAAAATATTATAAACAATAAATATGACGATTATCTAATCTGGCGAGGACCTATATTTTTATGTTCAAAACGCATGCAAAACCATACATAGATGTATATACTACACACACACACACACACATATATACATATATATACACATACACACATACATATACATGTACACACACAAACACATATAAATACATACACACATACACATACATATACATACATGTACATACGCACACATATATACACAGTATATCCACCTATACCCTATACACACATTTTCCACATACATATACATAAATACACATGCACCCACATACACATATATACATACACACACATACAAAAACCAGATATATATACGCACACACACACATATATATATATATATATATATATATGTATATATATATATACATGTATATACATACAAAAATGTACACACATATACCTACATATACACACATACATCCATAGGCATCCACTCCTTACCCATTTACACACACTTGTACATATGAACATACGCATACATGCGCATAAACATATATACCTAAAACCTTACATTTCTAACCAATTAAACAAAAAAAAAAACAAAAAAAAACAATGTATCCCTATATCTATCCGTTTAGCTATACATACATACACATATACACGCACATCTATACCCACATACACACATATATATACACATACATACATATGGGTACATATATACACCAACACATACGCACACCCACACACATACATATACATACATATGGAATATTAGTGTTTAAGCCTTTTTATTATATATATATATATATATATATATATATATATATATATATATATATATATATATATATATATATAAACAAACATAAACCGTTATATAAGTTTGTGATTAAAGCCGTTGAGGAACAATTTGAAATAGTCTATTCCGATGTTGAGGTAATTATTGTTTTTTTTCTCTGTAAAAAATACATATGCTCTGTTGAAATAAAAACATCGAGCTATCTGTGGACCGGTTTTCATAATGTATATTACTAGGATCCACCCAGATTATATACCAACGGATCGATTACCTGTGTATGTATATATATATATATATATATATATATATATATATATATATATATATATATATATATATATATATATATATATATATATTAGGTTGGTGCAAAAATAATGACGTAATAATGTCGTTTTTTGACGTATTTTTTAACGTCAAAAAACGACATTATTACGTCATTATTTTTGCACCAACCTAATACACACACATATATATATATATATATATATATATATATATATATATATGTGTGTGTGTGTGTGTGTGTGTGTGTGTGCGTGTGTATGTGTGTGTGTGTATACTTTATTTACGAGTAGAAAAAGCACAGTATTAAAGATAGGGGCAACAGTGTTTCCTATTTTGAATGCAATCTTCAGGCCATGTCTGGTGATTGGTGGTTCAGCTATTTATATATGCTGGACAATAAGGTATTTTCGGTAGCAATAGCAGGTATTTCATGTCTATTGTATAATCCTCACGGGTTTTGGATACCCTGAAATTTTTATATTTCAAATATATAGAAATAATTGCAGGTCAGAATGCTGTTATTTGCAGCTATTTTACAGCACTGTTAGCATTATGATACATTACTTTCTAGTCGATTACTTAAGGTTAGCTGCAGTCATCCATCAAATATTTGTGATTGATTATTTTTATTAAAGTTACATAGATGTGTTTAAGCAGGAATTCATAGTTTGTTAATTGGCTTATTACTTATTTAATAAATCTCATTAAATTGTTCATTTTATTTTTATTTCTTTAACTTAGATGTTGTTTATCTTATTTAGTTTAAAATATTCGCTACGTCTAAAGATGCATGCTACAATGTCGACAATGTTTATCATAGAGATATTTGCATTTATCTTGAAATGATTTACAGGCGATTCCTTATCTGTTTTCGATTTTTAAATAAGATAGTAAAAAATGTTTTCGTGTGTTCATTTTGAAATGCGTTGAGATCGTTTATTTAGTAATTGGTTTTGGTCTGTTAGATGATAAATAGCAATTTTCACATTTGGACAGAGTGCACGGATTTAAGGTTGTTGTTGTAAGCTGATGGTCTATTTCTTATTTTCCAGGCTATTCTTTATTTTTTAAAGTTTTCGCTTATTGAATATTTAATATTTGTAAGTATTTTCTTTTGTGTGTAATTTTTCTCTTTCCATGGCTCTTAGTTCCTGACGTTTATTTTCGTTAATATATATATATATATATATATATATATATATATATATATATATATATATATATATATATATATATATATATACAAACACATATATATGGATGGATGGATGCATGCGTGTATAATGAGATTTCGTAAGAAATCTAATGTAACTCATTTTCGAAAGGCTTGATGATTTCTATGCGGCATCCATTAAGTTAGAAAATGTATTTTTCGGAAAGAAGTGTTTTAAAAGAACAGTTTGTAAATGACCTAATCCTGAAGGAAGAAAGAGAAAGTAAAAGATTTAAAAAGATTTTCTGGCCTATCTGAATTACCATAAAAAAAATTAAGAGATCATTCAATCGAAGAGAAAAGAGAATTTGTAAACATTACTGCTGCTGATGCAAGGTTCTTCGTTAAGACGAATCAAGTTCTTCAGTTATTGTCGTGTTTATTTAAAAATAAGTAAGTTTAAATTAAAATACATCCCTGCCGTGCTCCAACAGCTTAGCTGTTGAGTTGGGTTTCGATGCCGGCTTGAGGTAATAGGATGTCTAGCCACACTGATGAGCTGTGGAATAGCGAGGCAGTCTATCTCTGGATGACAACATATATATATATATATATATATATATATATATAATCAACATTATGCTCAAAAATGAATACTGAATTATCCTAGAGAGAATGAATATATGTTAAATATAAGTATGTCTCGAATAATATAAATGAATTTTTCAAAATATACTATCAAGATATGAAAACGTGATAAAAGATAGATGAATAAAATTATAAATATAAACTGTGGGGACACCGAGCTGCAATAAACTGCTTAATTCTGTTTTAAACAATCTTCTTGACACTAATAAAAATAATATATCAATGTAAAAATATGCCAATCCTTAGACTTTTCTTAAACATTTAGATAAGCACATATATACTTATATTTATGCATACATGCACTCATAAACCTAATAAATACACACAGACATGCACATTTTAGTCACATACATAGTGTAAATATTGTGTAATATTTACAATGTGTCTCAGACTCAAAGATTCGAGCAATATATTTGAATAATCCAAAGCTTAGGTTTGATTGAATTATATGTCAGTTAAATATTTAAAATAATTTACATGCACACAAACACCCCCATATATATATATATATATATATATATATATATATATATATATATATATATATATATATATATATATATATATATACATATATATATATATATATATATATATGTAATATGATATTGTTATACGCAACATCATTGATATATATATATATATATATATATATATATATATATATATATTGTGTGTATTTAGGCAGCATTTTTTCCTTCAAACATGTTTCATTAAATAATATAGACAAGTGTTCTCTATTTTATGTTATGAAAAGAATTGACATAAAATAATTAGACAAAACTTGTGTATATGATTTAATGAAACGCGTATATATATATATATATATATATATATATATATATATATATATATATATATAATAATAAAAAGGCTTAAACACTAATATTCCATGGTCATAATTTATTCCATTGGAATCGTAAATACGATCCAATTCATCAGACCTACAAATTCAAAAAGAAAACAGAAAAAAACCTACACCGGAAATAAAAATAGAAATTAGAGAGAGTGTAATTATGAGAGTGTGGGACGAATGTTAGTTCATAACAGAGGGGTTTAACAGAGAGAGTTTTATTTAAAAACTAGGTGTGAGTGGAAGGGGGAAAAAAGATTGTTTTCGGATGCCTAATACAATAAAGATACATTTCGAGGTGACATACACACACCATGGCCGATCAAATCTTAAAGAAGGAGGGAGAAGTAAGGAAAGAAGTGGTGGGGAAGAGAGATGGGGCGGGTGAAATTATTCAAAAAATATACATGTGTATATATGCACCTGTGGATTTTGCATATATATGTATATTTACCACTAATATTATCTATCTATCTATCTATCTATCTATCTATCTATATATATATATATATATATATATATATATATATATATATATATATATATATATATATATGTGTGTGTGTGTGTGTGTGTGTGTGTGTGAAGAAATATAGATTTAAGGTGTGCTATCTTTATGGGGTAAAATGCTCAATATCAGTTATGGAGCGTATGTAAATGTAAATATAAAAGTGAACATTGAAGTCAACAGGCTGTTTCTTTCTCCGCACAATCGCCTCTCAGTGTTGACATCAATGTTCACTTTTATATATATATATATATATATATATATATATATATATATATATATATATATATATATATATATATATATATATATATATATATATGTATGTATTATAATTGGTATATATACGTCTAGCTATATTTTTGGCGTGCGACTATAGTTTCGCTGGGTGCTGTTCTCAATTCGTTAGGTGCGGGTCTGTAGTGGCACGCAAAAATGTAGGTACGCGTATATGTACTAAGTAACACATGTCTTCGCTCTGTATGACCCCATTGAGCACTATTACGTCTACAACTCATGCATAATTTTAATGATTATTGAAAACCTCTGCTTATATTTGGCTGTTTCATTTATCTATTATATATATATATATGTGTGTGTGTGTTTATATAGACATACATATATACATACATCTATCTGTTTATCTCTCTCTGTCTCTCTCTCTCTCTATGCATATATATATATATATATATATATATATATATATATATATATATATATATATATACACATGAATAACTATATATGATATGGGCATGTACATACAGTATCTCATATATACGCTCATATACATACGGATATATATATATATATATATATATATATATATATATATATATATATATATATATATATATATATATATTAATGGATTTATATAGATATATGCGTATGCCTAAATACGAGAATGCAAACACATACGCTGTAGCCTGCGTGTGATGACAATCTTTGAAATTGAAATGTTTTTTGTCTCTGTACATAAAATCAATATTTCAGTGTTTGTTTTTATATTTTTCAAAATCACCAACAGGCGCAGAAAGCTTCTAATTTACTTCTATAGATCAGCAAATTTCCCGTAGAGAAGCAAGTAAATAAAATAAAAATCAAAGTGTTTTCTCGCATATGACTTTCGGAAAATATTCATTCATTACTTATTTATAAAATGTTTTTTGGCTGTTATGTCATAATGCATTTTTTACTTTTAGAAATGTGCGCGAAAATGTTGAATACTTGTATCAAAAATTTTGCGAATCTCTTACGAAAGATACTATTGAGAAACGTGACATCTAAGATTGAAGGCGTCTTAGACATAGACACAGATTTATTTGAAGATTTTGTATCCCAAGTTAGATAATATACACTATCGTCAAAAATTTGATGGTCACTACATTTCTTTAGAGATCATACATTTTGCCACTGTTTCAGTATCCAGTTCTTATGCTTTTTTTTATCTATAACATTCTTTTCTGCTTGTTCACTTTCCGTGAGAGGGGTTTCTTGATGGCTCTGCACTCTCAGCCCTGTTGATCTAAGACGATTTGTCACAGTTGTGATCAACACTGGTTATCCATGTTAAGAATAATTAATGTCACTTGACAAATCTGAAGTAATTTGCTTTCTATTTTTTTGATTTCAATAATCAAGTATTTATCCTCAGCAGCAGTTTGTCACTGTCGACTCTTTTCTGTCAACTTTTAACAAATATTGCATCACATCTCTAGAAATCATTAACTTCTTAGCAATTTATCTGGTAATATAGCCTACTTTGAATAAAATTTCAAACAGTGCACTTGCCTAAATGCTTTCATAAAGCATTATAATGTACAGACTCTCTAGAAAGCAGTTGAGCAACATGCTCCATAAGTTTTCTATGGGGTTGAGGTCAGGAGATTGGGACCTCCATATCATAACACTCCCCTGCTTCTCATCAAACTATTCCTTCATCAATTTTGATTTGTGACAGGGAGCATTATCCTGCATAAAAATCAGCTTGGTGTGGTCGATTTGCACCCTTTCAGCAGAAGGGAGCAGACAACACTCTAATATTCTTTTGTACTGCTCGCTCCTGAGGTTCTTTTCAGTAGGCTTTAAGAAACCAGTTCCATGAAAAGAAAAGCATCCCCAGACCATTATACTGAACGGATGCTTGACAGGACTTACTGCTAAATTCAAAGAGCTTTTAAAGCTTTTCTTCGAATGTTAGATCGTTTATCCTTTGAATTTAGCTCAAATTTCGTTTCATCGGAGAAGAGAACATTTCGTAAAAAAATATCAGGTGAGTTACATTTATCGAACAGCACTGTATAATATATATATATATATATATATATATATATATATATATATATATATATATATATATATATATATATATATATATATATATATAATCAAAATAATCGCACAAGAAACGAGCTCGTTGTTTTATACAAACTCCCTCGGAAGGATACAAACATTTTCCGTTACAATACAAAAACAACTCGTTGCTCTAAGGGCCAAAAATAATGAAGGCATCCTTGCTGATGAAGGCCGCGCCTTTTTATAATTTACTTATAATGATTTTCCTTTACAGTTTGTTACAATAGATCCTCAGTTACTTGAAACATACTTTATATGTAGGTATGTATCTATACATATATGCATACACACACACTCCATCGTATACACATATATATATATATATATATATATATATATATATATATATATATATATATATATATATATATATATATATATATCAATGATACCCATTTGATTTTTTTAATGAGAAGTGATTTAGCAAACAGATTCTTTGCCAAACTGTCCCTCTCACGTGTCTGACAATATGATTTATCCATCTAACGCAATCATCATCAAAATATCTGAAAAGAAACTCCGCCAATATTTAAAATCATTTTTCGACATTTCATATGCTAAGTTTCAATTTTTTTCTCTCCTTACACACACACACACACACACATATATATATATATATATATATATATATATATATATATATATATATATATATATATATATATATATATATTAAAGAGCATGTGTTTGAAAAAAGAGCGATGGTAGGAGCGGTTTACATAAATGATTTTCTCATGTATGTTGTTTGGTTTCGATTTAGGTTTCATAATCAAATGAAGAAATTTATATTTTTTTCAACTTTTGTATTTTCTTCACAGAACTGCATTTGCCAATCCATATGTCATTTTGGAATTGGAAAAAAAAGGACTGTTGAAGCCATATTGATTTTCAAAGTTACCGACTAAAAACAAATCCTCTAAAAAATATTGCCAAAGATTTGAATTCTATCAAGATAGGACTTTATATTACAATTTGAAAATTACTAAGAGACTGTTATGCTTCAGGTGATTTTTATTCTTTATACCGAAAATGTATGTACACTTGGACAAACATCAACTGACAAAAGTTTGGTTGATACGCTAAATCTGCTGAGTATTTTTTTATTTTTGACCTGTGCTGATATATATGGTTCGCGATTTCAGATCTGGATATTAAACTAACAACTATACGAGAGTAACACACGTTTAACCAGGCGCATTTAGCCAATACGTCACCGTTCCTGTGCACAAATATCCCGAATTTTGAGTGGTTTTATATTCAATGCCAATTGGTTTCTTAACCATCGTTTATTCTGTAGAAATTCATATTGCTTTTTTTTTTTATATATAATTTTTCCCTTTCGTGTAATTCTATATGATTTAGATAGTTTTCTTAAAAGATCACCATGAGAGTCGTGCCCAGGCTGCTCGCATTTCGGTGCATGGGCGCGCATGCCCGCACACAGATACACATGCACACACATTGTCTTCAGTTCATCTTCGGTGTGAAAAGAAGTTTTATTGGTCACTCGTTCAACTATGCTCCACACATAATAATTAAGAAAGTGCAGTCTGGAGAAATAGGTGTCCAGACGTAACGGGTGATGTGGCCACAGAAATTATTTGACAATCATGACCGGATTCTTCTGCTTGTGTGGCATGGTGCAGAGCCATGATACCATACACATAGCCTTCCAACAGCCACATTCTAGACCCAGAGCAGCACTACCAACTTTACACTTGATGTAAGTCTCCGTTTTGTCTCTGTGGCCGTGTGGTGAGATGAATGGAGGCGTAACGTCGATATCACACGTGATCATTCCAAACGCCTTCGTAATCTTTAGTAGACACAGCATTCTCTTTCCGAAACCTCTGCACTCTCCTCAGATTGACAGACAAACACTCTTCGTATTAGAGGTTCCGGTTCTAATGCAAAGGAGGTGCAATTTTTCTTCCAGATTATGCCCAACTAAATCTATTCTACTGTGTACTCGACAAAATAAAAAACAAACAACGCGCTTGAGCGATATAAAAATATAATGGCGACAATTTACCCATCGCATATATATATATATATATATATATATATATATATATATATATATATATATATATAGATGCATGTTTCATTAAATAATATAGACAAGTTTTGTGCATTTGTTTTAAGCAAATTCCTTTCATATCGTCTGATAAGCTTAATAACATTACCATTGAAAGACGAAAGAAAATCACCATATTGATATATGTTTTTTTTAATCCTATTTTTATAAATTATAATTATTTATATAAATTATAAATGTACCCTTGTGAAAATGCAAATTGAAATGGAATGTTATTATAATCTTTGATGATAGCTTATGTAATCCGAAAGCTTAGATAGGATTAACAAAATGGTGATTTTCTTTCGTCTTTCAGGGATAATGCTGTTATGGTTATCAGACCATATGAAAGGAATTTACATTTAATAAATAGTCAAAACCTGTCTACATTATTTAATGAAACATGCATCAATGAAAAAAGCTGTCCTGATACACACATTTTAAATATATATATATATATATATATATATATATATATATATATATATATATATATATATATATATATATATATATGTATGTATGTGTGTGAGTGTGTGTATATATATATATATATATATATATATATGTGTGTGTGTGTGTGTGTGTGTGTGTGTATGTGTGTCTCTCTCTCTCTCTCTCTCTCTCTCTCTGTGTGTGTCTCTCTCTGTGTGTGTGTGTGTGTGTGTGTGTGTATACTTCGGGTTAATGAAATACGTGAGCCCGGGAGGGTAGTTCATCTAAGAAAGGAAAACTCTGATTTTAAATCTCCGCTGCGTTCTGGCTATAACTAACCATAACAAAAGTCTACGAAGTAAACCCCGAAGGCTCTAAAATAGTCCTATGTTATGTTAAACTTCATTCTGGCAACTCCCGCGTGATTGTTACTCCCATGTTGGCCTGTACAGCCATAAGAGATGCTGCATCGCGATCAGCAGCTTGGGCCTAACGTTCTGAGCGCTCGAAAGCGACGGATGCCACAAATTATATACAACTAAACAATTAATTATATAATAATAATAATAATAATAATAATAATAATAATAATAATAATAATAATAAATAAATAAATGATACTCCTCGTGGCCTAGTAATATAGGGGTGGTATCCAGCGGGGAGTAGCTGTGTCTCCTGGGGAGTACGAGCTCTTTAGTTTTGATCGACATTCCTCCTAGAGATGATACGTTGTACAAAATTAACCCTTGCCGGTTAAGGATAAAACTGAAAATAATAGAAACTTCAACATTTACAAGCTAATATTCATACCAGATCAGCCGTCACCCGCAAAATCAAAGGTCGCTTCTCTCAGAGAGGGACCAATTTTGGGTCGAAAAATTTACTCTTTACTGAAACAAACTCTTCCACAAATAATGAGTCATCGCGTTACCAAAACCAGATTAGCTCACTGGACCTGGTAACTTAATGTCAAATAAATAAAAAAAAAAGAAGCGAACGCGATGGAATCGTGAAGAATTTAAATTATATATACCATATATTGAGAGACATGGTAGGAACTAAAATAAGACCTTATCTCAATACAAATATGCTTGTCAATGTCTACAGGGACAACCTGCGAAATAAACTACTCTCAAATACATACATGGATAACATAAATCTGAAAATAAACTACAACCAGATATAATCCAAACAAAATTGACGCAAGATTTGAAATAGATAATATGACAGAGAATCAAATACGAAATAAAATAAATGAGATACGAAATACTGATATCTCAGGAAATAAAGCTGAAAAATCTATCTGTGACATAAACAATGGCACTGATTTACATCATGTCACTGATGAAGATGAATCAAACGACATTATTCCTTGAAAACAACAGAGATGAAATCATAGAAGCAAAAATCGTATCATTCAAATAATCAGCAAAGTAATTCGCACACAAATATCAGAAAGAGACCGACTTCCAAAAATTAATATGATAAAGTCTAATAAACGTATTGTTCAAATATATAACGCTACCTTGCAAACAATGTTAACGGACAGAAAACTAGAAAAAAGTCACAAAAGTAAATAATGTCATATATGCAACAGTTTCAGCACCTACTGAAAAAAAATAATGTCAGGATAAATAAAAGTATAAAAAATAGACACTAGAAACACCTGGAAGTCAAAATTAAAGAAAAAAAAATGAGGAAATTAGATGGAAGTTATCGATACAAGATGAGATTTCAAGAAATCCAAATGTTTTCAACAGCAAGAAGATCAAGCGGAAAACATAAAATTATAGCCGTAAAGGAAATTCCAACAATCAAGTAAATATTAACAAACTACAGTTAAAGGCACAGAGAACAAGACTATATGAAAAGCGTTGTTGGTTCTATCGACAAAATAAGATATTCCAAATGGACATCAAAAAGATAGTCAGAGAAATTGGAAAATCAATTACAGAAGTCAAAAGAACATCTATTTAAGAAGGACAAACTTTGGGAGAATATTTGCAGCAACCGAAAGGAATATAATACCAATGCAGAGTGGATCGAAAGAGAACAAGCAAGAATGAAAGATACACTTGTGCGAGAAAGGAAAAATATAGACAAGAAGAATGATTGGAAAGCTTTAACAAAATTGGAAGAGTTGAAAACACCAGGAAACTACATTTTACCCAACTTTCGAATCTATCATATATCATCAACCCATAAAACGTTTCCACAGATTTTATGAACGATAATTAATAACGACAGTTTGGAAGAACTGAAAGTATTACATAAAAATAAGATGTAAACGGCACAGCCTATCGTATTCCAGTCTTCTACAGTGGTTTGCTTATCCCCATTGCAGACGCTTGCTCAGGCACATTTTTGATTGTTCAACATCCTGTGGTTTATACTGCAACTATGCTGAGCGGACTATAGTTACAGTTTATGAACAAAATTAGCACGCTCAAATTCTCGGTCACGATGACTTACGCCTTTGTGCTAGCTCAAATATCACCAGCTCCCAATTTCCGTCTACCCAATTTCACAGAAAAGGCACTTTCTAAAGCTGCCGCTTGTTGGGATCGCCTCCAGACCAGTGACATCAGGAAATCACGTTCCTGACAAATCAGCCATGGTTGGAATCGAATCCAGGACTCATGTTCAGAAAGCGAGTTTTCTAACCAATCGGCAACGTTCTCCTACTAATAACGGAGGAATCAAATGATCCAATAAATTATAGGCCAGAAATGTGATTGTCCACCATATATAAACTGATCACGTTTGTCCTGATGAACTGTACTTACTCGTTTTCCGATGAAAACAACATGCTTACCCTAGAACAGAAGAAACGTTGAAAATGTCCATATAGTTAAGAATATCAACTACTAACAATTAAAATCATCTTGGAAAATTGCAAGAGAAAAGTTAGAAATCTCAGCACAGCTTGGATACATTACCGCAATGCCCTTGATAGGGTCATTGATGCTTTGGAAATATATATATATATATATATATATATATATATATATATATATATATATATATATATATATATATATGTCCGTATGTGTATATATGAGATATTGTATGTCCATGCCCATATACGGTTATTCATATATATATATATATATATATATATATATATATATATATATATATATATATATATATATATATATATATTTGTAGAGTAGATAAATGAAACAGCCAAATATAAGCAGGCGTGTACGCGTGTGATGAAGTACATACACAGGCAAACACATCAATAATCATTAAAATTATGTATGAGGTGTAAACGTAATAGTACCCAATAAGGTTATACCGAGCAAAGATATGTATTAATTAGTACATATATGCGTACCTACGTTGTTGGCGTGCCACTCTAGACACATTAGCCTGGCGAATTGGGAACACTACCCAGCGAAACTATCTCGGTGATAGTAAATTTTCTTAAATATAGCATGGAACTGTGGAAAACCACATTATAGTTATATCACAACAAAGGTACTGCCATTTCTGAATATCCGTCCGAAGACTATTTCAAAGAGATTCCCTATCAGAACTTTTGTTTTGTCTGTCATCAGTCCGCTTTTCGTTACGTGATTTCAGTGAGAAAATGAAAGAAAAGGGCATAGAAGCGAAGAAAGTGAATCAGAGTAAGCTGATGAGAAAAAGATGCTGCGTATTGATCGTAGACAACAGGACGAGAAGTGACTGTATTATTCGTGTTGCACGCGCCGGCAGGTTGTGGCAGAAGGTCAGTTTAGTGTGCGGAGCTTAGCGCAGTGTGGGAGGTACTGCAGCGGGCACCTGGTTCCAGGGACTGGGCAATTCTCCATGATATTTTGAGTTACGTTCAGTGCGCAGACTAAAAAATCATGTTGGGGGATGAATATAGTTTATCCAGCAGATGGCAGATAATACACTTTGCTCCAGCCATAAGTCCGAGAAGCGATTAAAAAATATATTTATAAAGAAAATTAAAATAAGTAAAGCGTGAAATTTGATTTAATAATAATAGAAATGATAACATATTTTTCCGAATTTCTTTTAAAGGCCTACTCAAAATTATAATTGTAAATTACCTACCGTTTTTATAGTTATCCGCACACCATCACACTCACACACGCGCGCACACACACACGCACGCACGCACGCACACGGCGGTTTTTATACCAATTATTATTATTATTATTATTATTATTATTATTATTATTATTTCTGTTCGATTGTCTTTCACTATTCCCCAGCTACATTCTGGAAGATGCATATATATATATATATATATATATATAAATATATGTGTGTGTGTGTGTGTTGATTTTACACACACACACAGATATATATATATATATATATATATATATATATGAAGAAATATACTCTTAATGTGTGATATATTTATAGAATAAAGTGGTCAATATCAGAGATAGAGCACAATTTCTATATATAGTATATATGCGTAGTACTTATTATTCTGATGATTGCAAAAACAATTTACTATCAATACAAATGAATATATATATATATATATATATATATACATACATACATACATATGTAAGCAAATATATGGATATAGATCCGACAGTATGAAGAAAAATATACGGAAAAACAAGCAAAAATCCTTATATGCAATTATGCTGTTTTAATGTTAATATGTCAATGTCGGACGTTTCGGTCTAATAAACCATCTTCAGGACATATTCATAGAATATAATTAACATTATAAATTCAACATGACAAAGACGATGGACATAAGAACAAGACTTATCCAAACAGATAACTGAAAGTTTTATATGATCAGCGTTCCGTTTAAACATGGTCACGTTGTCGTCACGTACATACATATATATGTATATATATATATATAGTTTTAAGGTCTTAAGACTATATCTGAAATAACTTAAGACTATATTTCTTAATTTCTTCATATATATATATATATATATATATATATATATATATATATAACAGTATAATCGATCAGTTCGTATATAATCTGGGTGGATCCTAGTAATATTAATTATTGAAACTGATCTACAGAAAGCTCGATGTTTTTATTTTAACAGAGCATATGTATTTTTATAGCAAAAAACTAAAAATTACCTCAATATCGGAATAGACTATTTCAAACCGTTCTTTAAAGGCATTCGTCAGCCTCTAACTGCCTGTCTCGGTGTACTGTTCTAAATTTATTTTCAAAGTCAGTCCGTCTCTGGAAGGCGTCTTGTTAATGAGAGTGGGTTTGTGCGATTGGTTTGGAATTTTTTTTATGGCTAGTTTTTTTGTTTGTAGATTAATATCATTTCCTACAATATGGTGTTTTTTATAAATGTCCCAGAGTCTTTTTTTTTCTGGGATTCACAGTAAATAGTTTTTGTACTACTAAGCGATGTGTGATTTCAACTTCTTAAATTGATTTAAACTTTCTTATAAATGTCCCAGAGTCTGTTTTTTTTTCCTGGGATTCACAGTAAATAGTTTTTGTACTACTAAGCGATGTGTGATTTCAACTTCTTAAATTGATTTAAACTTTCTTATAAATGTCCCAGAGTCTGTTTGTTTTTTTTGGGGGGGATTCACAGTAAATAGTTTTTGCACTACTAAGCGATGTGTGATTTAAACTTAAGTCCCTTAAGCATAATGTAAATTACTTGTTAAAGATTTATAGATTGTGGGTAATACCAGAGCAGCCAATGTAATAACTTGTGCTGTACAACACCCTTATATGCGTACATATCTTCTTAAATGCATATATGTGTACGTTTACCAGATCATATATATATGCCACTGTACGCACACGTACACCCCCAAATATGCAGCTGTATTCATATGTAATTTGGAATTTATTTGTGTGCCTACAATTCGTGATTAATTCTTTCCACTGATTTAATAGTTTGCATTGATCTTTTTATTATATTATCTTGACTTTTTCTTTTAAACATAGCTCGCATCTACGCTTAAGCTATTGGAGGGGGGTGTTCACGAACCTAGAATTTTACAATTTATTTGTGGTTTGAGACCCTTTTCCTTCAATTTCCAATTTTTTTTCGAAAGGGCTGTTTGGTGTTTTAATTCAATGTCTATGTGTATTAATTCTCTTTTTAAATTCTCCTGCAGAAATGCCAATGTAAATATTATGATTTGTCGTATGTTCCTTAGGGGTAATAGTTGCCTCGTATACCACTCAAGTGGATCTTCAGTTGCCCTCTACTGAGCAGTCTTCCTTAATTGTACAATTACAGCTGGTTTAGATGTTAGATTTAGTTTTCTTTTTCCGGTGGAATTTATCTAAGATATATTTGCTATGGGAGATAATAATTTGGTACATATTATCAGTGCAGGAATAGCTAATTTCTAGTGATTTCCTGTTGAATATCTTACTCAGAGGGGAATAAACAAGACGGCTACCAGATAGTGACTGACTGGGAAAATAAATTGAGAACAGTGCTCCGAGACAGTCAGTTAGAGGCTGACGAAAGCCGTTGAAGAACGGTTTGATGAAATAGCCTATTCCGATGTTGGGGTAATTTTTTTGCTATATATATATATATATATATATATATATATATATATATACTTACCACAACACTGGTTGATAATTATCATGCCCCATAGATTATAGTGCACGCCGTACAGTAACTTGACGGATAGATTATATCTGATTTGCGGCACATAGCTGCTAGGGTCACCAAGTAAAAAAAAAAAAACATATGTATCGGTAAAATTGACACAAAACTTGCCAAGTTTTAGTGTGTGATGGTAGATTCCGTACCTGTTTCGTTTACAAAACCGTTATTTATTTGTTTAGTCAACTCGCCAGGAGGTTTCAGTAAAACACACACACACACACACACACACACACACACATATATATATATATATATATATATATATATATATATCATAAAAGGGCTTAAACACTAATATTCCATGGTCATAATTTATTCTGTTGGAATCGTAAATACGATCCAATTCATCAGACCTACAAATTCAAAAAGAAAACTGAAAGGAACAACTCCGGAAATAAAAATAGAATTTAGAGAGAGTGTAAGTATGAGAGTATGGGACGAATGTTAGTTCTAAAGAGAGGGGTAATATACGAGAGAATTTGGGAGAACAAACTTAACAGAGAGGGTTTTTTTAAAACTAGGTGTGAGTGGGATAGGGGAAAATGAATGTTGTCGGATGTCTAATACATTAAAGATACATTTCGTGGTGACATACACACACCATGGATGTGTGTATTTGTGTGGATATGTGGATATATGTGTATATGTATACATGGGTATATGTATGTGTGTATGTAGGTACACGCCTATGTGTATGTATATACGTGTATAAGTTATTGTGTATATGTGTATTTGCATGTGTTTTGAACATAAAAATATAGGTCCTTGCTAGATTAGATAATCGTCATATTTATTATTTATATGTTTATATTTGATTTGTAACCTGTAGTCGATATTATTTTTGTGAAATTTTCTCAATTACACAGCGTCCCTTTCAATTTTAATTTCACCCGCCCCATCTTTCTCCCTAACCACTTCTTTCCTTACCTCGTCCCTCCTTCTTATTCTGATCTTTAACATTAGATCGTCCATGGTGTGTGTATGTCAACACGAAATGTATCTTTAATGTATTAGACATCCGACAACATTCCCACTCACACCTAGTTTTAAATAAACCCTCTCTGTTAAATTCTAATCTCCCAAATTCTCTCGTATGTTACCCCTCTATTTAGAACTAACATTCGTCCCACACTCTCATACTTACACTCTCTCTAAATTCTATTTTTATTTCCGGAGTTGTTCTTTTCCGTTTTCTTTTTGAATTTGTAGGTCTGATGAATTGGATCGTATCAATGGAATAAATTATGACCATGGAATATTAGTTTTTAAGCCTTTTTATTATATCCTTGCTCTGTCCTGGACATTGAGTTCTACCTGGATTCTATCCTCTCGGAATTTTTTATTCAATAAATATACATGTGTGTATATGCGCCTGTGGATTTTGCATATATATGTATATTTACCACTAATATTAACAATATCTATATCTATATCTATCTATCTATCTATCTATATATCTATCTATCTATCTATCTATCTATATATATATATATATATATTGTGTGTGTGTGTGTGTGTGTGTGTGTGTGTGTGTGGTGTGTGTGTGTGTGTGTGTGTGTAAAGTGAAGATGTTATAGTAGTTCCAACGAGAGAAATATGTATATAATAAAAAAAGGAGAGAGAGACCGTAAACGTTTTTGGTTGTAATGTGGTTTGTTTTTTTTTAAATATATATTATACCTTATTTTCCAAAATTTTGCTACATGGGTTTCCGGTCTCACGACCTTCATCAGGTAAAGACTGTATATTTCCACATATTAAAAGGAATTAATTCTTTTCGATATTAAATATTCTCAGTATTAATCATTCTCTTTTTTGTGTGTGTCATTGACCCAAATGTCTTCTTTGAACTGGCAGTGAAAAAGTTCTGTGTGAAGTGTAATAAAACTATAAAGACTGGTGCGAGAAAGGATAAAAAAATATCTCTATATTCTTATCTTTTAATACCCCTGTGTGTTCTTAAATTTATTTCCATTTTTTGTGTTTTTATCAACATTCGTATGCATATGTATATTCCCTCTCCATACATACGTACTGTCTAATTATAAGCAATTAGTATACATATATGTACGTATATATATATATATATATATATATATATATATATATATATATATATATATATATATATATATATATACATATAAATACATATATATATATATATATATATATAGAGAGAGAGAGAGAGAGAGAGATACAC